>JAZDUH010000084.1:1120000-2320000 GCA_036419115.1 Scarus forsteni | reverse complement strand
CGCCTGAGCAGGTCCCAAAAAGTCACTTTTAAACATCTTTTTTTTCGGGCCCCAAAGTGACAAAAACGTCATACATTAGCCTGTCGATTTTTTAATCTGAGCCCAGAGAAAGGCGCTCATGAATCTGTTTTTAAGGCAAATATGACCAAACCGTCTACACCTGCATGTTCCCCTGCACAAGAAGGTCCCAAAAAGTCACTTTGGAGCAACTTTTTTTTTGAGCCCCAAAGTGGCAAAAACGTCATACATTAGTCTGTCGATTTTTAAATCTGAACCCAGAGAAAAATGCTCATAAGTCTGTTTTTAAGGCAAATATGACCAAACCGTTTCCACAACTATGTTCCCCTGTCTGAGAAGGTCCCAAAAAGTCACTTTGGAGCAACTTTTTTTTCGGGCCCCAAAGTGACAAAAACGTCATACATTAGCCTGTTGATTTTTAAATCTGAACCCAGAGAAAAACGCTCATAAATCTGTTTTTAAGGCAAATATGACCAAACCGTCTGCACCAGTGTGTATCTCTGCCTGAGAAGGTCCCAAAAAGTCACTTTTAGACATCTTTTTTTTCGGGCCCCAAAGTGACAAAAACGTCATACATTAGCCTGTTGATTTTTAAATCTGACCCCAGAGAAAAACGCTCATCAATCTGTTTTTAAGGCAAATATGACCAAACCGTCTACACCTGCATGTTCCCCTGCACAAGAAGGTCCCAAAAAGTCACTTTGGAGCAACTTTTTTTTTGAGCCCCAAAGTGGCAAAAACGTCATACATTAGCCTGTCGATTTTTAAATCTGAACCCAGAGAAAAATGCTCATAAATCTGTTTTTAAGGCAAATATGACCAAACCGTTTCCACAACTATGTTCCCCTGCCTGTAAAGGTCCAAAAAAAGTCACTTTGGAGCAGCTTTTTTTCGGGCCACATAGTAACAAAAACGTCATGCATTAGCCTGTCGATTTTTAAATCTGAACCCAAAGAAAAATGCTCATAAGTCTGTTTTTAAGGCAAATATGACCAAACCGTCTACACCAGTGTGTTTCTCTGCCTGAGAAGGTCCCAAAAAGTCACTTTGGAGCAACTTTTTTGTCGGGCCCCAAGATGGCAAAAACGTCATACATTAGCCTGTCGATTTTTAAATCTGAACCCAGAGAAAAATGCTCATAAGTCTGTTTTTAAGGCAAATATGACCAAACCGTCTGCACCAGGTTGTTCCTCTGCCTGTAAATGTCCCAAAAAGTCACTTTGGAGCAACTTTTTTTTTCGAGCCCCAAAGTGGCAAAAACGTCATACATTAGCCTGTTGATTTTTAAATCTGACCCCAGAGAAAAACGCTCATCAATCTGTTTTTAAGGCAAATATGACCAAACTGTCTACACCTGCATGTTCCCCTGCACAAGAAGGTCCCAAAAAGTCACTTTGGAGCAACTTTTTTTTTGAGCCCCAAAGTGGCAAAAACGTCATACATTAGCCTGTTGATTTTTAAATCTGAACCCAGAGAAAAATGCTCATAAATCTGTTTTTAAGGCAAATATGACCAAACCGTTTCCACAACTATGTTCCCCTGTCTGAGAAGGTGCCAAAAAGTCACTGTGGAGAAACTTTTTTTTTGAGCCCCAAAGTGGCAAAAACGTCATACATTAGCCTGTTGATTTTTAAATCTGACCCCAGAGAAAAACGCTCATAAATCTGTTTTTAAGGCAAATATGACCAAACCGTCTGCACCAGCAAGTTCCCCTGCAGGAGATGGTCCCAAAAAGTCACTTTGGAGCAACTTTTTTTTCGGAACCCAAAGTGGCAAAAACGTCATGCATTAGCCTGTCGATTTTTAAATCTGACCCCAGTGAAAAATTGTCATAAATCTGTTTTTAAGGAAAATATGACCAAAACGTTTCAACAACTATGTTCCCCTGTCTGAGAAGGTGCCAAAAAGTCACTTTGGAGCAACTTTTTTTTCGAGCCCCAAAGTGGCAAAAACGTCATACATTAGCCTGTCGATTTTTAAATCTGAACCCAAAGAAAAATGCTCATAAATCTGTTTTTAAGGCAAATATGACCAAACCGTTTCCACAACTATGTTCCCCTGTCTGAGAAGGTCCCAAAAAGTCACTTTGGAGCAACTTTTTTTTCGGGCCCCAAAGTGGCAAAAACGTCATACATTAGCCTGTCGATTTTTTAATCTGACCCCAGTGAAAAACACTGATAAGTCTGTTTTTAAGGCAAATATGACCAAAACGTCTGCACCAGTGTGTTTCTCTGCCTGAGAACGTCCCAAAAAGTCACTTTTAAACATCTTTTTTTTCGGGCTCCAAAGTGGCAAAAACGTCATACATTAGCCTGTCAATCTTTTAATCTGACCCCAGAGAAAAACGCTCATGAATCTGTTTTTAAGGCAAATATGACCAAACCGTTTCCACAACTATGTTCCCCTGTCTGAGAAGGTCCCAAAAAGTCACTTTGGAGCAACTTTTTTTTCGGGCCCCAAAGTGGCAAAAACGTCATACATTAGCCTGTCGATTTTTTAATCTGACCCCAGGGAAAAACACTGATAAGTCTGTTTTTAAGGCAAATATGACCAAACCGTCTACACCAGTGTGTTTCTCTGCCTGAGAACGACCCAAAAAGTCACTTTTAAACATCTTTTGTTTCGGGCTCCAAAGTGGCAAAAACGTCATACATTAGCCTGTCGATTTTTAAATCTGAACCCAAAGAAAAACGCTCATGAATCTGTTTTTAAGGTAAATATGACCAAACCGTCTGCACCAGCAAGTTCCCCTGCACAAGAAGGTCCCAAAAAGTCACTTTGGAGCAACTTTTTTTTTGGGCCCCAAAGTGACAAAAACGTCATACATTAGCCTGTCGATTGTTAAATCTGAACCCAAAGAAAAATGCTATTAAGTCTGCTTTTAAGGCAAATATGACCAAACCGTCTGCACCAGTGTGTTTCTCTGCCTGAGAAGGTCCCAAAAAGTCACTTTGGAGCAACTTTTTTTTCGGAACCCAAAGTGGCAAAAACGTCATGCATTAGCCTGTCGATTTTTTAATCTGACCCCAATGAAAAATGCTCATAAATCTGTTTTTAAGGCAAATATGACCAAACCGTCTACACCAGTGTGTTTCTCTGCCTGAGAAAGTCCCAAAAAGTCACTTTGGAGCAACTTTTTTGTCGGGCCCCAAGATGGCAAAAACGTCATACATTAGCCTGTCGATTTTTAAATCTGAACCCAAAGAAAAATGCTCATAAGTCTGTTTTTAAGGCAAATATGACCAAACCGTTTCCACAACTATGTTCCCCTGCAGGAGATGGTCCCAAAAAGTCACTTTGGAGCAACTTTTTTTTTGGGCCCCAAAGTGGCAAAAACGTCATACATTAGCCTGTCGATTTTTTAATCTGACCCCAGAGAAAAATGCTCATAAGTCTGTTTTTAAGGCAAATATGACCAAACCGTCTACACCAGTGTGTTTCTCTGCCTGAGAAAGTCCCAAAAAGTCACTTTGGAGCAACTTTTTTGTCGGGCCCCAAGATGGCAAAAACGTCATACATTAGCCTGTCGATTTTTAAATCTGAACCCAGAGAAAAATGCTCATAAGTCTGTTTGTAAGGCAAATATGACCAAACCGTTTCCACAACTATGTTCCCCTGTCTGAGAAGGTCCCAAAAAGTCACTTTGGAGCAACTTTTTTGTCGGGCCCCAAGATGGCAAAAACGTCATGCATTAGCCTGTCGATTTTTAAATCTGACCCCAGAGAAAAATGCTCATAAATCTGTTTTTAAGGCAAATATGACCAAACCGTCTACACCAGTGTGTTTCTCTGCCTGAGAAGGTGCCAAAAAGTCACTTTGGAGCAACTTTTTTTTCGGGCCCCAAACTGGCAAAAACATCATACATTAGCCTGTCGATTTTTAAATCTGAACCCAAAGAAAAATGCTCATAAATCTGTTTTTAAGGCAAATATGACCAAACCGTCTACACCAGTGTGTTTCTCTGCCTGAGAAGGTGCCAAAAAGTCACTTTGGAGCAACTTTTTTTACGGGCCCCAAAGTGGCAAAAACGTCATTCATTAGCCTGTCGATTTTTAAATCTGAACCCAGAGAAAAACGCTCATAAGTCTGTTTTTAAGGCAAATATGACCAAATCGTCTGCACCAGGTTGTTCCTCTGCCTGTGAAGGTCCCAAAAAGTCACTTTGGAGAAACTTTTTTTTCGGGCCCCAAAGTGGCAAAAACGTCATACATTAGCCTGTCGATTTTTAAATCTGAACCCAGAGAAAAACGCTCATAAGTCTGTTTTTAAGGCAAATATGACCAAACCGTCTGCACCAGGTTGTTCCTCAGCCTGTGAAGGTCCCAAAAAGTCACTTTGGAGCAACTTTTTTTTTGGGCCCCAAAGTGACAAAAACGTCATACATACACACTCTTCGCAGGCAGAGTGTGTTTCTCTGCCTGCGAAGGTCCCAAAAAGTCACTTTGGAGCAACTTTTTTTTCAGGCCCCAAAGTGGCAAAAACGTCATACATTAGCCTGTCGATTTTTTAATCTGACCCCAGAGAAAAACGCTCGTAAGTCTGTTTTTAAGGCAAATATGACCAAACCGTCCGCACCAGCATGTTCCCCTGCACAAGAAGGTCCCAAAAAGTCACTTTGGAGCAACTTTTTTTTTGGGCCCCAAAGTGACAAAAACGTCATACATTAGCCTGTCGATTGTTAAATCTGACCCCAGAGAAAAATGCTCATAAATCTGTTTTTAAGGCAAATATGACCAAACCGTCTGCACCAGGTTGTTCCTCAGCCTGTGAACTATGTTCCCCTGCCTGTGAAGGTCCCAAAAAGTCACTTTGGAGCAACTTTTTTTTCGGGCCCCAAAGTGGCAAAAACGTCATGCATTAGCCTGTCGATTTTTAAATCTGACCCCAAAGAAAAACGCTCATAAATCTGTTTTTAAGGCAAATATGACCAAACCGTCTGCACCAGTGTGTTTCTCTGCCTGAGAAGGTCCCAAAAAGTCACTTTTAAACATCTTTTTTTTCGGGCTCCAAAGTGGCAAAAACGTCATGCATTAGCCTGTTGATTTTTAAATCTGAACCCAAAGAAAAACGCTCATAAATCTGCTTTTAAGGCAAATATGACCAAACCGTCTGCACCAGCGTGTTTCTCTGCCTGAGAAGGTCCCAAAAAGTCACTTTTAAACATCTTTTTTTTCGGACTCCACAGTGGCAAAAACGTCATACATTAGCCTGTCGATTTTTTAATCTGAACCCAAAGAAAAATGCTCATAAGTCTGCTTTTAAGGCAAATATGACCAAACCGTCTGCACCAGGTTGTTCCTCTGCCTGTGAAGGTCCCAAAAAGTCACTTTGGAGCAACTTTTTTTTCGGGCCCCAGAGTGGCAAAAACGTCATACATTAGCCTGTCAAGTTTGTAATCTGACCCCAGAGAAAAACGCTCATGAATCTGTTTTTAAGGCAAATATGACCAAACCGTTTCCACAAGTATGTCCCCCTGCCTGTAAAGGTCCAAAAAAGTCACTTTGGAGCAACTTTTTTTTCGGGCCCCAAAATGGCCAAAACGTCATACATTAGCCTGTCGATTTTTTAATCTGACCCCAGAGAAAAACGCTCATAAGTCTGTTTTTAAGGCAAATATGACCAAACCGTCTGCACCAGTGTGTTTCTCTGCCTGAGAAGGTCCCAAAAAGTCACTTTTAAACAACTTTTTTTTCGGGCTCCAAAGTGGCAAAAACGTCATACATTAGCCTGTCGATCTTTTAATCTGACCCGAGAGAAAAACGCTCATAAATCTGTTTTTAAGGCAAATATGACCAAAACGTCTGCACCAGCAAGTTCCCCTGCACAAGAAGGTCCCAAAAAGTCACTTTGGAGCAACTTTTTTTTTGGGCCCCAAAGTGGCAAAAACGTCATACATTAGCCTGTCGATCTTTTAATCTGACCCCAGAGAAAAACGCTTATAAGTCTGTTGTTAAGGCAAATATGACCAAACCGTTTCCACAAGTATGTCCCCCTGCCTGTAAAGGTCCAAAAAAGTCACTTTGGAGCAACTTTTTTTTTGGGCCCCAAAGTGGCAAAAACGTCATACAGTAGCCTGTCGATTTTTTAATCTGACCCCAGAGAAAAACGCTCATAAGTCTGTTTTTAAGGCAAATATGACCAAACCGTCTGCACCAGTGTGTTTCTCTGCCTGAGAAGGTCCCAAAAAGTCACTTTTAAACAACTTTTTTTTCGGGTCCCAAAGTGACAAAAACGTCATACATTAGCCTGTCGATTTTTAAATCTGAACCCAGTGAAAAACGCTCATAAATCTGTTTTTAAGGCAAATATGACCAAACCGTCTGCACCAGTGTGTTTCTCTGCCTGCGAAGGTCCCAAAAAGTCACTTTGGAGCAACTTTTTTTTCAGGCCCCAAAGTGGCAAAAACGTCATACATTAGCCTGTCGATTTTTTAATCTGACCCCAGAGAAAAACGCTCGTAAGTCTGTTTTTAAGGCAAATATGACCAAACCGTCCGCACCAGCATGTTCCCCTGCACAAGAAGGTCCCAAAAAGTCACTTTGGAGCAACTTTTTTTCGGGCCCCAATGTGACAAAAACGTCATACATTAGCCTGTCAATTTTAAATCTGACCCCAGAGAAAAATGCTCATAAATCTGTTTTAAGGCAAATATGACCAAACCGTCTGCACCAGGTTGTTCCTCAGCCTGTGAAGGTCCCAAAAAGTCACTTTGGAGCAATTTTTTTCGGCCCCAAAGTGGCAAAAACGTCATACATTAGCCTGTAGATTTTTAATCTGAACCCAGTGAAAACGCTCATAAATCTGTTCTTAAGGCAAATATGACCAAATCGTCTGTATCAGCATGTTCCCCTGCACAAGAAGGTCCCAAAAAGTCACTCTGGAGCATTTTTTTTTTCGGGCCCCAAAGTGGCAAAAACGTCATACATTAGCCTGTCGATTTTTTAATCTGACCCCAGAGAAAAACGCTCATAAATCTGTTTTTAAGGCAAATATGACCAAACCGTCTGCACCAGCAAGTTCCCCTGCAGGAGATGGTCCCAAAAAGTCACTTTGGATTAACTTTTTTTTCGGGCCCCAAAGTGACAAAAACGTCATACATTAGCCTGTCGATTTTTTAATCTGACCCCAGAGAAAAACGCTCATAAATCTGTTTTTAAGGCAAATATGACCAAACCGTCTGCACCAGCAAGTTCCCCTGCAGGAGATGGTCCCAAAAAGTCACTTTGGAGCAACTTTTTTTTCGGAACCCAAAGTGGCAAAAACGTCATACATTAGCCTGTTGATTTTTTAATCTGACCCCAGAGAAAAACGCTCATAAATCTGTTTTTAAGGCAAATATGACCAAACCGTCTGCACCAGGTTGTTCCTCTGCCTGTGAAGGTCCCAAAAAGTCACTTTGGAGCAACTTTTTTTTCGGGCCCCAGAGTGGCAAAAACGTCATGCATTAGCCTGTCAAGTTTTTAATCTGACCCCAGAGAAAAACGCTCATGAATCTGTTTTTAAGGCAAATATGACCAAACCGTTTCCACAAGTATGTCCCCCTGCCTGTAAAGGTCCAAAAAAGTCACTTTGGAGCAACTTTTTTTTCGGGCCCCAAAATGGCCAAAACGTCATACATTAGCCTGTCGATTTTTTAATCTGACCCCAGAGAAAAACGCTCATAAGTCTGTTTTTAAGGCAAATATGACCAAACCGTCTGCACCAGTGTGTTTCTCTGCCTGAGAAGGTCCCAAAAAGTCACTTTTAAACAACTTTTTTTTCGGGCTCCAAAGTGGCAAAAACGTCATACATTACCCTGTCGATCTTTTAATCTGACCCGAGAGAAAAACGCTCATAAATCTGTTTTTAAGGCAAATATGACCAAAACGTCTGCACCAGCAAGTTCCCCTGCACAAGAAGGTCCCAAAAAGTCACTTTGGAGCAACTTTTTTTTTGGGCCCCAAAGTGGCAAAAACGTCATACATTAGCCTGTCGATCTTTTAATCTGACCCCAGAGAAAAACGCTTATAAGTCTGTTGTTAAGGCAAATATGACCAAACCGTTTCCACAAGTATGTCCCCCTGCCTGTAAAGGTCCAAAAAAGTCACTTTGGAGCAACTTTTTTTTCGGGCCCCAAAGTGGCAAAAACGTCATACATTAGCCTGTCGATTTTTTAATCTGACCCCAGAGAAAAACGCTCATAAGTCTGTTTTTAAGGCAAATATGACCAAACCGTCTGCACCAGTGTGTTTCTCTGCCTGAGAAGGTCCCAAAAAGTCACTTTTAAACAACTTTTTTTTCGGGTCCCAAAGTGACAAAAACGTCATACATTAGCCTGTCGATTTTTAAATCTGAACCCAGTGAAAAACGCTCATAAATCTGTTTTTAAGGCAAATATGACCAAACCGTCTGCACCAGTGTGTTTCTCTGCCTGCGAAGGTCCCAAAAAGTCACTTTGGAGCAACTTTTTTTTCAGGCCCCAAAGTGGCAAAAACGTCATACATTAGCCTGTCGATTTTTTAATCTGACCCCAGAGAAAAACGCTCGTAAGTCTGTTTTTAAGGCAAATATGACCAAACCGTCCGCACCAGCATGTTCCCCTGCACAAGAAGGTCCCAAAAAGTCACTTTGGAGCAACTTTTTTTTCGGGCCCCAATGTGACAAAAACGTCATACATTAGCCTGTCGATTTTTAAATCTGACCCCAGAGAAAAATGCTCATAAATCTGTTTTTAAGGCAAATATGACCAAACCGTCTGCACCAGGTTGTTCCTCAGCCTGTGAAGGTCCCAAAAAGTCACTTTGGAGCAACTTTTTTTTTGGGCCCCAAAGTGACAAAAACGTCATACATTAGCCTGTAGATTTTTTAATCTGAACCCAGTGAAAAACGCTCATAAATCTGTTCTTAAGGCAAATATGACCAAATCGTCTGTATCAGCATGTTCCCCTGCACAAGAAGGTCCCAGAAAATCACTTTGGAGCAATTTTTTTTTGAGACCCCAAAGTGGCAAAAACGTCATACATTAGCCTGTAGATTTTTTAATCTGAACCCAGTGAAAAACGTTCATAAATCTGTTTTTAAGGCAAATATGACCAAACCGTCTGCACCAGCAAGTTCCCCTGCAGGAGATGGTCCCAAAAAGTCACTTTGGATTAACTTTTTTTTCGGGCCCCAAAGTGACAAAAACGTCATACATTAGCCTGTAGATTTTTTAATCTGAGCCCAGAGAAAAACGCTCATAAATCTGTTTTTAAGGCAAATATGACCAAACCGTCTGCACCAGCAAGTTCCCCTGCAGGAGATGGTCCCAAAAAGTCACTTTGGATTAACTTTTTTTTCGGGCCCCAAAGTGGCAAAAACGTCATACATTAGCCTGTTGATTTTTAAATCTGACCCCAGAGAAAAACGCTCATAAATCTGTTTTTAAGGCAAATATGACTAAACCGTCTGCACCAGTGTGTTTTTGTGCCTGAGAAGGTCCCAAAAAGTCACTTTTAAACATCTTTTTTTTCGGACCCCAAAGTGGCAAAAACGTCATGCATTAGCATGACAAATTTTTTATCTGACCCCAGAGAAAAATGCTCATAAATCTGTTTTTAAGGCAAATATGACCAAACCGTTTCCACAAGTATGTCCCCCTGCCTGTAAAGGTCCCAGTGAGTCACTTTTGAGTATATTTTTTTTTCGGGCCCCAAATTGACAAAATCGTCATACATTAGCCTGTCGATTTTTAAATCTGAACCCAATGAAAAACGCTCATAAGTCTGTTTTTAAGGCAAATATGACCAAACCGTTTCCACAAGTATGTTCCCCTGTCTGAGAAGGTCCCAAAAAGTCACTTTGGATTAACTTTTTTTTCGGGCCCCAAAGTGGCCAAAACGTCATACATTAGCCTGTCGATTTTTAAATCTGAACCCAGAGAAAAACGCTCATAAGTCTGTTTTTAAGGCAAATTTGACCGAACCGTCTGCACTTGTGTGTTTCTCTGCCTGAGCAGGTCCCAAAAAGTCACTTTTAAACATCTTTTTTTTCGGGCTCCAAAGTGGCAAAAACGTCATACATTAGCCTGTCGATTTTTTAATCTGAACCCAGAGAAAAACGCTCATAAGTCTGTTTTTAAGGCAAATATGACCAAACCGTCTGCACCAGGTTGTTCCTCTGCCTGTGAAGGTCCCAAAAAGTCACTTTGGAGCAACTTTTTTTTCGGGCCCCAGAGTGGCAAAAACGTCATGCATTAGCCTGTTGATTTTTTAATCTGACCCCAGAGAAAAACGCTCATGAATCTGTTTTTAAGGCAAATATGACCAAACCGTTTCCACAAGTATGTCCCCCTGCCTGTAAAGGTCCAAAAAAGTCACTTTGGAGCAACTTTTTTTTCGGGCCCCAAAATGGCCAAAACGTCATACATTAGCCTGTCGATTTTTTAATCTGACCCCAGAGAAAAACGCTCATAAGTCTGTTTTTAAGGCAAATATGACCAAACCGTCTGCACCAGTGTGTTTCTCTGCCTGAGAAGGTCCCAAAAAGTCACTTTTAAACAACTTTTTTTTCGGGCTCCAAAGTGGCAAAAACGTCATACATTACCCTGTCGATCTTTTAATCTGACCCGAGAGAAAAACGCTCATAAATCTGTTTTTAAGGCAAATATGACCAAACCGTCTGCACCAGCAAGTTCCCCTGCACAAGAAGGTCCCAAAAAGTCACTTTGGAGCAACTTTTTTTTTGGGCCCCAAAGTGGCAAAAACGTCATACATTAGCCTGTCGATTTTTTAATCTGACCCCAGAGAAAAACGCTCATAAGTCTGTTTTTAAGGCAAATATGACCAAACCGTTTCCACAACTATGTCCCCCTGCCTGTAAAGGTCCAAAAAAGTCACTTTGGAGCAACTTTTTTTTCGGGCCCCAAAGTGGCAAAAACGTCATACAGTAGCCTGTCGATTTTTTAATCTGAACCCAGAGAAAAACGCTCATAAGTCTGTTTTTAAGGCAAATATGACCAAACCGTCTGCACCAGTGTGTTTCTCTGCCTGAGAAGGTCCCAAAAAGTCACTTTTAAACAACTTTTTTTTCGGGTCCCAAAGTGACAAAAACGTCATACATTAGCCTGTCGATTTTTAAATCTGAACCCAGTGAAAAACGCTCATAAATCTGTTTTTAAGGCAAATATGACCAAACCGTCTGCACCAGTGTGTTTCTCTGCCTGCGAAGGTCCCAAAAAGTCACTTTGGAGCAACTTTTTTTTCAGGCCCCAAAGTGGCAAAAACGTCATACATTAGCCTGTCGATTTTTTAATCTGACCCCAGAGAAAAACGCTCGTAAGTCTGTTTTTAAGGCAAATATGACCAAACCGTCCGCACCAGCATGTTCCCCTGCACAAGAAGGTCCCAAAAAGTCACTTTGGAGCAACTTTTTTTTCGGGCCCCAAAGTGGCAAAAACGTCATACATTAGCCTGTCAATCTTTTAATCTGACCCCAGAGAAAAACGCTCATTAATCTGTTTTTAAGGCAAATATGACCAAACCGTCTGCACCAGGTTGTTCCTCTGCCTGTGAAGGTCCCAAAAAGTCACTTTGGAGCAACATTTTTTTGGGCCCCAAAGTGACAAAAACGTCATGCATTAGCCTGTCGATTTTTAAATCTGAACCCAGTGAAAAACGCTCATAAATCTGTTCTTAAGGCAAATATGACCAAATCGTCTGTATCAGCATGTTCCCCTGCACAAGAAGGTCCCAGAAAATCACTTTGGAGCAATTTTTTTTTCGGGCCCCAAAGTGGCAAAAACGTCATACATTAGCCTGTAGATTTTTTAATCTGAACCCAGTGAAAAACGTTCATAAATCTGTTTTTAAGGCAAATATGACCAAACCGTCTGCACCAGCAAGTTCCCCTGCAGGAGATGGGTCCAAAAAGTCACTTTGGATTAACTTTTTTTTCGGGCCCCAAAGTGACAAAAACGTCATACATTAGCCTGTAGATTTTTTAATCTGAGCCCAGAGAAAAACGCTCATAAATCTGTTTTTAAGGCAAATATGACCAAACCGTCTGCACCAGCAAGTTCCCCTGCAGGAGATGGTCCCAAAAAGTCACTTTGGATTAACTTTTTTTTCGGGCCCCAAAGTGGCAAAAACGTCATACATTAGCCTGTTGATTTTTAAATCTGACCCCAGAGAAAAACGCTCATAAATCTGTTTTTAAGGCAAATATGACTAAACCGTCTGCACCAGTGTGTTTTTGTGCCTGAGAAGGTCCCAAAAAGTCACTTTTAAACATCTTTTTTTTCGGACCCCAAAGTGGCAAAAACGTCATGCATTAGCATGACAAATTTTTTATCTGACCCCAGAGAAAAATGCTCATAAATCTGTTTTTAAGGCAAATATGACCAAACCGTTTCCACAAGTATGTCCCCCTGCCTGTAAAGGTCCCAGTGAGTCACTTTTGAGTATATTTTTTTTTCGGGCCCCAAATTGACAAAATCGTCATACATTAGCCTGTCGATTTTTAAATCTGAACCCAATGAAAAACGCTCATAAGTCTGTTTTTAAGGCAAATATGACCAAACCGTTTCCACAAGTATGTCCCCCTGCCTGTAAAGGTCCAAAAAAGTCACTTTGGATTAACTTTTTTTTCGGGCCCCAAAGTGGCCAAAACGTCATACATTAGCCTGTCGATTTTTAAATCTGAACCCAGAGAAAAACGCTCATAAGTCTGTGGTTAAGGCAAATTTGACCAAACCGTCTGCACTTGTGTGTTTCTCTGCCTGAGCAGGTCCCAAAAAGTCACTTTTAAACATCTTTTTTTTTCGGGCCCCAAAGTCACAAAAACGTCATACATTAGCATGACAAATTTTTAATCTGACCCCAGAGAAAAATGCTCATAAATCTGTTTTTAAGGCAAATATGACCAAACCGTCTGCACCAGGTTGTTCCTCAGCCTGTGAAGGTCCCAAAAAGTCACTTTGGAGCAACTTTTTTTTCGGGCCCCAAAGTGACAAAAACGTCATACATTAGCCTGTCGATTTTTTAATCTGAACCCAGAGAAAAACGCTCATAAATCTGTTTTTAAGGCAAATATGACCAAACCGTCCGCACCAGCATGTTCCCCTGCACAAGAAGGTCCCAAAAAGTCACTTTGGAGCAACTTTTTTTTCGGGCCCCAAAGTGGCAAAAACGTCATACATTAGCCTGTCGATTTTTAAATCTGAACCCAGAGAAAAATGCTCATAAATCTGTTTTTAAGGCAAATTTGACCGAACCGTCTGCACTTGTGTGTTTCTCTGCCTGAGCAGGTCCCAAAAAGTCACTTTTAAACATCTTTTTTTTCGGGCCCCAAAGTCACAAAAACGTCATACATTAGCATGACAAATTTTTAATCTGACCCCAGAGAAAAATGCTCATAAATCTGTTTTTAAGGCAAATATGACCAAACCGTCTGCACCAGGTTGTTCCTCAGCCTGAGAAGGTCCCAAAAAGTCACTTTGGAGCAACTTTTTTTTCGGGCCCCAAAGTGGCAAAAACGTCATGCATTAGCCTGTCGATTTTTAAATCTGACCCCAAAGAAAAACGCTCATAAATCTGCTTTTAAGGCAAATATGACCAAACCGTCTGCATCAGTGTGTTTCTCTGCCTGAGAAGGTCCCAAAAAGTCACTTTTAAACATCTTTTTTTTCGGGCTCCAAAGTGGCAAAAACGTCATACATTAGCCTGTCGATTTTTAAATCTGAACCCAAAGAAAAACGCTCATAAATCTGCTTTTAAGGCAAATATGACCAAACCGTCTGCACCAGTGTGTTTCTCTGCCTGAGAAGGTCCCAAAAAGTCACTTTTAAACATCTTTTTTTTCGGGCTCCAAAGTGGCAAAAACGTCATACATTAGCCTGTCGATTTTTTAATCTGACCCCAGAGAAAAACGCTCATAAGTCTGTTTTTAAGGCAAATATGACCAAACCGTCTGCACCAGTGTGTTTCTCTGCCTGAGAAGGTCCCAAAAAGTCACTTTTAAACAACTTTTTTTTCGGGCTCCAAAGTGGCCAAAACGTCATACATTAGCCTGTCGATTTTTTAATCTGACCCCAGAGAAAAACGCTCATAAGTCTGTTTTTAAGGCAAATATGACCAAACCGTCTGCACCAGTGTGTTTCTCTGCCTGAGAAGGTCCCAAAAAGTCACTTTTAAACAACTTTTTTTTCGGGCTCCAAAGTGGCAAAAACGTCATACATTAGCCTGTCGATCTTTTAATCTGACCCGAGAGAAAAACGCTCATAAATCTGTTTTTAAGGCAAATATGACCAAAACGTCTGCACCAGCAAGTTCCCCTGCACAAGAAGGTCCCAAAAAGTCACTTTGGAGCAACTTTTTTTTTGGGCCCCAAAGTGGCAAAAACGTCATACATTAGCCTGTCGATCTTTTAATCTGACCCCAGAGAAAAACGCTTATAAGTCTGTTGTTAAGGCAAATATGACCAAACCGTTTCCACAAGTATGTCCCCCTGCCTGTAAAGGTCCAAAAAAGTCACTTTGGAGCAACTTTTTTTTTGGGCCCCAAAGTGGCAAAAACGTCATACATTAGCCTGTCGATTTTTTAATCTGACCCCAGAGAAAAACGCTCGTAAGTCTGTTTTTAAGGCAAATATGACCAAAACGTCTGCACCAGTGTGTTTCTCTGCCTGAGAAGGTCCCAAAAAGTCACTTTTAAACATCTTTTTTTTCGGGTCCCAAAGTGGCAAAAACGTCATGCATTAGCCTGTCGATTTTTTAATCTCAACCCAGTGAAAAACGCTCATGAATCTGTTTTTAAGGCAAATATGACCAAACCGCCTACACCAGTGTGTTCCCCTGTCTGAGAAGGTGCCAAAAAGTCACTTTTAAACATCTTTTTTTTCGGGCTCCAAAGTGGCAAAAACGTCATACATTAGCCTGTCGATTTTTAATCTGACCCCAGAGAAAACGCCTCAAAGTCTGTTTTTAAGGCAAATATGACCAAACCGTCCGCACCAGCATGTTCCCCTGCACAAGAAGGTCCCAAAAAGTCACTTTGGAGCAACTTTTTTTTCGGGCCCCAATGTGACAAAAACGTCATACATTAGCCTGTCAATTTTTAAATCTGACCCCAGAGAAAAATGCTCATAAATCTGTTTTTAAGGCAAATATGACCAAACCGTCTGCACCAGGTTGTTCCTCAGCCTGTGAAGGTCCCAAAAAGTCACTTTGGAGCAACTTTTTTTTTGGGCCCCAAAGTGACAAAAACGTCATACATTAGCCTGTAGATTTTTTAATCTGAACCCAGTGAAAAACGCTCATAAATCTGTTCTTAAGGCAAATATGACCAAATCGTCTGTATCAGCATGTTCCCCTGCACAAGAAGGTCCCAGAAAATCACTTTGGAGCAATTTTTTTTTCGGGCCCCAAAGTGGCAAAAACGTCATACATTAGCCTGTAGATTTTTTAATCTGAACCCAGTGAAAAACGTTCATAAATCTGTTTTTAAGGCAAATATGACCAAACCGTCTGCACCAGCAAGTTCCCCTGCAGGAGATGGGTCCAAAAAGTCACTTTGGATTAACTTTTTTTTCGGGCCCCAAAGTGACAAAAACGTCATACATTAGCCTGTCAAGTTTTTAATCTGACCCCAGAGAAAAACGCTCATAAATCTGTTTTTAAGGCAAATATGACCAAACCGTCTGCACCAGCAAGTTCCCCTGCAGGAGATGGTCCCAAAAAGTCACTTTGGAGCAACTTTTTTTTCGGAACCCAAAGTGGCAAAAACGTCATGCACTAGCCTGTCGATTTTTAAATCTGACCCCAGAGAAAAACGCTCATAAATCTGTTTTTAAGACAAATATGACCAAAACGTCTGCACCAGTGTGTTTCTCTGCCTGAGAAGGTCCCAAAAAGTCACTTTTAAACATCTTTTTTTTCAGAACCCAAATTGGCAAAAACATCATGCATTAGCCTGTCGATTTTTTAATCTGAACCCAGAGAAAAACGCTCATAAATCAGTTTTTAAGGCAAATATGACCAATCCGTTTCCACAACTATGTCCCCCTGCCTGTAAAGGTCCCAGTGAGTCACTTTTGAGTATATTTTTTTTGGGCCCCAAATTGACAAAATATACATTAGCCTGTCGATTTTTAAATCTGAACCCAATGAAAAACGCTCATAAGTCTGTTTTTAAGGCAAATATGACCAAACCGTTTCCACAAGTATGTCCCCCTGCCTGTAAAGGTCCAAAAAAGTCACTTTGGATTAACTTTTTTTTCGGGCCCCAAAGTGGCCAAAACGTCATACATTAGCCTGTCGATTTTTAAATCTGAACCCAGAGAAAAACGCTCATAAGTCTGTTTTTAAGGCAAATTTGACCAAACCGTCTGCACTTGTGTGTTTCTCTGCCTGAGCAGGTCCCAAAAAGTCACTTTTAAACATCTTTTTTTTCGGGCCCCAAAGTCACAAAAACGTCATACATTAGCATGACAAATTTTTAATCTGACCCCAGAGAAAAATGCTCATAAATCTGTTTTTAAGGCAAATATGACCAAACCGTCTGCACCAGGTTGTTCCTCAGCCTGTGAAGGTCCCAAAAAGTCACTTTGGAGCAACTTTTTTTTCGGGCCCCAAAGTGGCAAAAACGTCATACATTAGCCTGTCAAGTTTGTAATCTGACCCCAGAGAAAAACGCTCATAAATCTGTTTTTAAGGCAAATATGACCAAACCGTCTGCACCAGCATGTTCCCCTGCACAAGAAGGTCCCAAAAAGTCACTTTGGAGCAACTTTTTTTTTGGGCCCCAAAGTGGCAAAAACGTCATACATTAGCCTGTCGATTTTTTAATCTGAACCCAGTGAAAAACGCTCATAAATCTGTTTTTAAGGCAAATTTGACCGAACCGTCTGCACTTGTGTGTTTCTCTGCCTGAGCAGGTCCCAAAAAGTCACTTTTAAACATCTTTTTTTTCGGGCCCCAAAGTCACAAAAACGTCATACATTAGCATGACAAATTTTTAATCTGACCCCAGAGAAAAATGCTCATAAATCTGTTTTTAAGGCAAATATGACCAAACCGTCTGCACCAGGTTGTTCCTCAGCCTGTGAAGGTCCCAAAAAGTCACTTTGGAGCAACTTTTTTTTTGGGCCCCAAAGTGACAAAACGTCATACATTAGCCTGTAGATTTTTAATCTGAACCCAGTGAAAAAGCTCATAAATCTGTTCTTAAGGCAAATATGACCAAATCGTCTGTATCAGCATGTTCCCTGCACAAGAAGGTCCCAAAAATCACTTTGGAGCAACTTTTTTTCGGGACCCCAAAGTGGCAAAAACGTCATACATTAGCCTGTAGATTTTTAATCTGAACCCAGTGAAAAAACGTTCATAAATCTGTTTTTAAGGCAAATATGACCAAACCGTCTGCACCAGCAAGTTCCCCTGCAGGAGATGGGTCCAAAAAGTCACTTTGGATTAACTTTTTTTTCGGGCCCCAAAGTGACAAAAACGTCATACATTAGCCTGTAGATTTTTTAATCTGAGCCCAGAGAAAAACGCTCATAAATCTGTTTTTAAGGCAAATATGACCAAACCGTCTGCACCAGCAAGTTCCCCTGCAGGAGATGGTCCCAAAAAGTCACTTTGGAGCAACTTTTTTTTCGGAACCCAAAGTGGCAAAAACGTCATGCATTAGCCTGTTGATTTTAAATCTGACCCCAGAGAAAAACGCTCATAAATCTGTTTTAAGGCAAATATGACTAAACCGTCTGCACCAGTGTGTTTTTGTGCCTGAGAAGGTCCCAAAAAGTCACTTTTAAACATCTTTTTTTTCGGACCCCAAAGTGGCAAAAACGTCATGCATTAGCATGACAAATTTTTTATCTGACCCCAGAGAAAAATGCTCATAAATCTGTTTTTAAGGCAAATATGACCAAACCGTTTCCACAAGTATGTCCCCCTGCCTGTAAAGGTCCCAGTGAGTCACTTTTGAGTATATTTTTTTTTCGGGCCCCAAATTGACAAAATCGTCATACATTAGCCTGTCGATTTTTAAATCTGAACCCAATGAAAAACGCTCATAAGTCTGTTTTTAAGGCAAATATGACCAAACCGTTTCCACAAGTATGTCCCCCTGCCTGTAAAGGTCCAAAAAAGTCACTTTGGATTAACTTTTTTTTCGGGCCCCAAAGTGGCCAAAACGTCATACATTAGCCTGTCGATTTTTAAATCTGAACCCAGAGAAAAACGCTCATAAGTCTGTTTTTAAGGCAAATTTGACCAAACCGTCTGCACTTGTGTGTTTCTCTGCCTGAGCAGGTCCCAAAAAGTCACTTTTAAACATCTTTTTTTTCGGGCCCCAAAGTCACAAAAACGTCATACATTAGCATGACAAATTTTTAATCTGACCCCAGAGAAAAATGCTCATAAATCTGTTTTTAAGGCAAATATGACCAAACCGTCTGCACCAGGTTGTTCCTCAGCCTGTGAAGGTCCCAAAAAGTCACTTTGGAGCAACTTTTTTTTCGGGCCCCAAAGTGACAAAAACGTCATACATTAGCCTGTCGATTTTTTAATCTGAACCCAGAGAAAAACGCTCATAAATCTGTTTTTAAGGCAAATATGACCAAACCGTCCGCACCAGCATGTTCCCCTGCACAAGAAGGTCCCAAAAAGTCACTTTGGAGCAACTTTTTTTTCGGGCCCCAAAGTGGCAAAAACGTCATACATTAGCCTGTCGATTTTTAAATCTGAACCCAGAGAAAAATGCTCATAAATCTGTTTTTAAGGCAAATTTGACCGAACCGTCTGCACTTGTGTGTTTCTCTGCCTGAGCAGGTCCCAAAAAGTCACTTTTAAACATCTTTTTTCGGGCCCCAAAGTCACAAAAAAAATACATTAGCCATGACAAATTTTTAATCTGACCCCAGAGAAAAACGCTCATAAATCTGTTTTTAAGGCAAATATGACCAAACCGTCTGCACCAGGTTGTTCCTCAGCCTGAGAAGGTCCCAAAAAGTCACTTTGGAGCAACTTTTTTTTCGGGCCCCAAAGTGGCAAAAACGTCATGCATTAGCCTGTCGATTTTTAAATCTGACCCCAGTGAAAAACGCTCATAAATCTGTTTTTAAGGCAAATATGACCAAACCGTCTGCACCAGTGTGTTTCTCTGCCTGAGAAGGTCCCAAAAAGTCACTTTTAAACATCTTTTTTTTCGGGCTCCAAAGTGGCAAAAACGTCATACATTAGCCTGTCGATTTTTAAATCTGAACCCAAAGAAAAACGCTCATAAATCTGCTTTTAAGGCAAATATGACCAAACCGTCTGCACCAGTGTGTTTCTCTGCCTGAGAAGGTCCCAAAAAGTCACTTTTAAACATCTTTTTTTTCGGGCTCCAAAGTGGCAAAAACGTCATACATTAGCCTGTCGATTTTTTAATCTGACCCCAGAGAAAAACGCTCATAAGTCTGTTTTTAAGGCAAATATGACCAAACCGTCTGCACCAGGTTGTTCCTCTGCCTGTGAAGGTCCCAAAAAGTCACTTTGGAGCAACTTTTTTTTCGGGCCCCAGAGTGGCAAAAACGTCATGCATTAGCCTGTTGATTTTTTAATCTGACCCCAGAGAAAAACGCTCATGAATCTGTTTTTAAGGCAAATATGACCAAACCGTTTCCACAAGTATGTCCCCCTGCCTGTAAAGGTCCAAAAAAGTCACTTTGGAGCAACTTTTTTTTCGGGCCCCAAAATGGCCAAAACGTCATACATTAGCCTGTCGATTTTTTAATCTGACCCCAGAGAAAAACGCTCATAAGTCTGTTTTTAAGGCAAATATGACCAAACCGTCTGCACCAGTGTGTTTCTCTGCCTGAGAAGGTCCCAAAAAGTCACTTTTAAACAACTTTTTTTTCGGGCTCCAAAGTGGCAAAAACGTCATACATTACCCTGTCGATCTTTTAATCTGACCCGAGAGAAAAACGCTTATAAGTCTGTTCTTAAGGCAAATATGACCAAACCGTCTGTACCAGCAAGTTCCCCTGCAGGAGATGGTCCCAAAAAGTCACTTTGGAGCAACTTTTTTTTCGGGCTCCAAAGTGGCAAAAACGTCATACATTAGCATGTCGATCTATTAATCTGACCCCAGAGAAAAACGCTCATAAGTCTGTTGTTAAGGCAAATATGACCAAACCGTTTCCACAAGTATGTCCCCCTGCCTGTAAAGGTCCAAAAAAGTCACTTTGGAGCAACTTTTTTTTTGGGCCCCAAAGTGGCAAAAACGTCATACAGTAGCCTGTCGATTTTTTAATCTGACCCCAGAGAAAAACGCTCATAAGTCTGTTTTTAAGGCAAATATGACCAAACCGTCTGCACCAGTGTGTTTCTCTGCCTGAGAAGGTCCCAAAAAGTCACTTTTAAACAACTTTTTTTTCGGGTCCCAAAGTGACAAAAACGTCATACATTAGCATGACAAATTTTTAATCTGACCCCAGAGAAAAATGCTCATAAATCTGTTTTTAAGGCAAATATGACCAAACCGTCTGCACCAGTGTGTTTCTCTGCCTGCGAAGGTCCCAAAAAGTCACTTTGGAGCAACTTTTTTTTCAGGCCCCAAAGTGGCAAAAACGTCATACATTAGCCTGTCGATTTTTTAATCTGACCCCAGAGAAAAACGCTCGTAAGTCTGTTTTTAAGGCAAATATGACCAAACCGTCCGCACCAGCATGTTCCCCTGCACAAGAAGGTCCCAAAAAGTCACTTTGGAGCAACTTTTTTTTCGGGCCCCAATGTGACAAAAACGTCATACATTAGCCTGTCGATCTTTTAATCTGACCTCAGAGAAAAACGCTCATAAATCTGCTTTTAAGGCAAATATGACCAAAATGTCTGCACCAGTGTGTTTCTCTGCCTGAGAAGGTCCCAAAAAGTCACTTTTAAACATCTTTTTTTTCGGACCCCAAAGTGGCAAAAACGTCATGCATTAGCATGACAAATTTTTTAATCTGACCCCAGAGAAAAATGCTCATAAATCTGTTTTTAAGGCAAATATGACCAAACCGTCCGCACCAGCATGTTCCCCTGCACAAGAAGGTCCCAAAAAGTCATTTTGGAGCAACTTTTTTTTCGGACCCCAAAGTGGCAAAAACGTCGATTTTTAAATCTGACCCCAGAGAAAAACTAACATAAATCTGTTTTTAAGGCAAATATGACCAAACCGTCTGCACCAGTTTGTTTCTCTGCCTGAGAAGGTCCCAAAAAGTCACTTTTGTGCATTTTTTTTTTTCGGGCCCCAAATTGACAAAAACGTCATATGTCGATTTTTTAAATGCAGAATAAAATTATATTATTTTTTTAGCTTTTTTTTTTTTTAACAACGAAAATATACATTATTCAATTTTTTTTTTTTTTGCTTTTTGCTTTGCTTTTTCTGTATTTTAACACATTGGTAGATATAAACATTTTTTTACACTTACAATATTCGTGAATATATTGATCTTTGCCAACAGTTGATCTGGGAGTTAAATCGTTAAGGTCCTTATTATCCCATTTTGAGAGCTGAGAGCATCTTTAATGGATTAAATAAAAGTTGACATAAACAAATCAAGTGAAAGATCTTTTTCATCTTAAAAACAGTAGAAAACATTTTATTGAGATTTTGAATCTGAATCAAACAAATATAAAACAGAGCATCAGAACACGTGAAGTTACTAATTAAGCTTTTATAGCAGTTAAACTGTCAAATAATGAAGCTGCAAGATCTGAATTTACCGGCTCTTTGTGTTTTATGATGCAGAAACTTTACAAATATACAGAAAAATGCAGTTTAATGGGTTTTAGAGTGATTTATCCAGAGAGGTGATTTAAATCAAACATCACGTGACAGTTTTGTTTCTTTATGCACAAAGGAGAAAAACAAAGTTGATGCAGTTTAAATAAAAAGTCCATCAGACACTAAAAAGAGCAGTAAAGTCTCTAACTGATGTAACGACACAGACCTCCGGCTCATCACACGTCGCTGTGTTCATCAGTCTTTGTGAGCGGCAGAGTCAGAGGATGCTCGGGGAATCGGATGGCCTCGCTGTTACGTCTCATGTAGGCGTGGCCGCTGATTGGATAAAACATCTCTGTGAAGGTGAGGGGCCCCACGGTGATGGCGCAGCGGCCGAGCACCTTAAAGCCGGACTTCCTGTAGAAGGGGATGAGGAACTCCTCACACATGAGCACGGCTCGGCGGACATTTGGGAAGCAGCGCAGGTACTGAAGGTAACGCCACATCAGGATGGGACCTTTGCCCTGCTGACGGAAGGTCCGGTGCACGGCCAGGACGTGGATGTGGACGGTGGAGCCTCGGGGTTTGTGGAGAGTCAGGGCGTCCTGGAGACAAAGACGAGCTCTGATTAGTCAAGGAGAGACGACAAGAGATGGTCCTCAAGTAGAAGGACAGGCAGTGTCCTTCACAGAGGGACAATATTTCAGATTTGGGGCCTTAAATGTGCTGGCTCTAATTGTGTCATCACAAATTGTATTAATATGTGAACTTTTATATTTGTATTTCAGTCATTAGGAGGAGGCTCTGCACCCAAGACACTGGGTTGTTTCTATTTTATGTTGAAATGATTTTATCTTTGACTAATTCTATTACCATCATTCTACCCTCCTGGTCGAGGCCATACCTTTTCAGAAGCTCATTGTTATTGTATCCTTCCAAAATGTTCTCTGATCATGAGGTGGATTGGCAGCAGCAGCCATGCTGAGATTCTTTCTGAACTGGTCTGAGGCCCCATCCACACGAAGACAGAACACTTCACAGTTTCCAAAACGATCGTCATAAAGATGAAGGCGTCTCAGAAAATGTGTGCGTCTACATGAATGCACTCGATACGCATGAAAACGCTGTAAAATACACATGCCAGACCTCTAGGGGCGCTGTGACGATATGAAGGAAACAAGCGGAAACAGACAAAAAACAGTGGGCATGCGCACTTGCGGTAAAAGTTGTAAACAGAGATTGTGATAGAGTGATCATAAAGTGCTGTAATGTGTCCTCGATAATTGTTTGTTCGACTCGGTGGTGATTGAGAAGAAGGAGATTTTGCTGCAACAGGGATAGTAGGGTCACTAGCTTCATCAGCACGTATGCTACACCGTATGCCGCCATTGTTGCCGTCGCCGCATGTGGCACATGCGTTTCAATGAGGATATGAAACTATGACTTAAGCGTATCTGAAAAGTTGCAGAGAGCCAGTAATCACGGAGCTGCGTATACGGCATTTCAAAATCTCTCCACTCTGGAACCTGGTTTCAAAAATGATCGTTTACAGACCCCCAAAACGCCGTCTTTCAATGGATGATATGCAGATTAGACAAAAAACTTCAGCGTTTAGACCTCGGGTTGTCTCCGTGTGGATGGGGCCTTAGTGACTAAGGAGTCCTCTTCAGTACTTCTAACTTCTCACAGGTTTAGGATCTTGTTTAAGCACTAAAATGCTTTGTGAAATACTTTTAGGAGAGAAATTTAGGAGTCCGAAATTTAGGACTAACACGCCCATTATTTCTGAAAGTTTTTCCTACATCGGCAAGTTAGGAGCTACTTTAGCCTGAAGATGTTTACTGAATACGGGCCCAGGCCAATAAAGCTGATTCTGTTTCTGATTCTGAAATGTATAGAAATTGAAGATTAGATTAAGTCTAGTGAGTTTTTTGCCTTATAAAGCAGCTTAAAATTTTACAAACACTCTCACTTGAAGAGATGAGTTTTTTCAGGGTAGTGCTCAAATCTCTTTGATCTGGTGTCCAAAAATCCTTCGGTTTTCCTGCTTTCAATCTTTAGTTTTGAGGCCTGAAATGTTCTATTTCTAGTGTTTATATCTATCTGTTTTGTGGTCTGGAAGTTCCAGTTTTAGTGGTAAAATCTTTCAGTTTTGGGGCCTGAAATGTTCTGGTTCCAGTGCTTATTGTTCCCGGTCCTAAAGTCCTTTGGTTCCAGTGCTTGAATCATTCTGTTTTGCAGCATAAAAAGTTCTTGTTCTGTTGCTTTTATCTCTCATGTATTAGCCTGTTAGCTGTTCTGATTTCAGAGCTTAAGCCTATTACTTTTACTGCCTTAAATGTTCCAGCTCTGGTGCACAAATCTTCCAGTTTTATGGCCTGGAAAGTCCTGGTTCTAATGCTTCAATCTACAGGTTTTTGGGTCTTAAATGTTTTGATCTGGTGCCTAAAAATCCTTTGGTTCTACTGCTCTCAACTTTTAGTGTTGGACCCTGAAATATTCTAGTTCTTGTGCTAAAATCTTTGAATTTTGGGGCCTGAAGTGTTCTAGTTCTGGTGTTTATATCTGTCTTTTTTTGTGGTCGGAATGTCCTCGTTTTAGTGGTGAAATTTATTTGTTTATCAGGCATGAAATGTTCCAGTGCTTGTGCTGTAATCTTTCACTTTTTGAGCCTGAAATGTTCTGGTTCTTGTGCTTCAATCTTTCAGTTTTGGTGCTTACAATGCTCTGGTTCAAATGCTTCAATCTCCTGGACTGTGTGCCTGAAATGTTCATGTTCTACTGCTTCAACTTTTGTGTTCTGGTGCCTAAAAATCCCTTGGTTTCGGTGCTTTTATTCTGCACTTCGGGGGCCTTAAATGTTCTTGTTCTTGTGCTTATGCCTATAACTTTAAATCACGTGGCTGTAGTGCTTCAGTTTTTCAGTTTTGGATCCTGAAATGTTCTGGTTCTAGTGCTTAAAACTGCAGAATTTAAGGGCCTGAAATGTTCTAGTTCTGGTGTTTTGTATCCATCTGTTTTGTGGTCTGGATGTTCTAGTTTTAGTGGTAAAATCTATTAGTTTTATGGCCATGAAATATTCTAGTTCTTGAAATGTAACCTTTCACTTTTGTACCTAAAATGTTCTTGTTCTTGTGCTTCAACTTTTGTGTTCTTGTGCTTAAAAATCCTTTTGGTTTCAGTACTTTAATCCTTCACTTCTGGGGACCAGAAATGTTCTTGTTCTTTTGAACAAACCTGTAATTTTGACTGCCTAAAAATTACATGGTTTTGGTGCTTCAGTAACACAGTTTTGGATCCCGAAATGTTCTGGTTCTTGTGTTTAGATCTTTCAGTTTTGGGTCCTGAAATGTTCTGGTTCTTGTGTTTAGATCTTTCAGTTTTTGGGACTATAATGTTCTGATACCAGTTCTTGAGAAATGCCTCATAAAAGTTCCCGTCCTCACTTTAGTTTCTCTTTTTGAGGCCATGATTCATGTATTTTTTAACTTCCCTTTTCTGATATAAAGTGTTCGATCATGTCGATGTGAATGTCTCACCGTGGTGAGTCTGTCCTGGTCCCACAGAGAGCCGATGATGAAGGCCACCAGGCGCCCCTCCTCGATCCAGCCCATGGACAGTTCGGGACATAACGTGAGGAAATGACGGACCTCATCCAGGTAGAGTGGGCACTCACCAGACACCGAGATGAATGCTGAAACAGAGAGGGGGGGGAGTTTTCAGCATTTAAAATCACCCCTGATTCACCTTGATGCTCTCTCTGTTAGGGCTCCTGTCCCTTTAATGCTCCACTCCAAGTCTGCTCTGATTGGTTAACAGTCTTACTCTGTGGTAATTAGTCAGTTCAGTAAGCTGACATGTTGTCAACAACTCTACACTCAAAGATCTATGTCCTTTTAGGCATTGTGTGCAGCTGCTAGTGCCACAGACATCAGCGCTTTTGTCTTGTTCATAGAAGTGCTCTGTCACACGGAGGTGGCATGTTGTACACACTGAAGGTTTATTATCTGGAAAAACAGAATTCGGCTTTAAGGGTGAACCATTTTTGTTAATTCTGTTTTTATGAAATGAAAGAATGAAGTTTGTTGGAAAAACATAATCTGAAAACTTTTACATGTGTTTGAAACAGTACAAATAAACCTCCTACTTCAGAGAGTAAACATGATTTAAACCTTTCACCAAGTCTTCCAGACGGTCTAAACTTTGTCAAAAAGTTTGACGATGAGAGAAAATTACTTCAAAAAAAAACAAAACACTTATTGGCAAAAAAAATTAAAAATTAAAGTTGCGAACAAATACATCGGCAGTGTAGGAAGCACACTGAACTCACGAGAAATAAAAAATCATTTTCTCATGAAATTTGTTATTTAACTTTAAAATAATTGGTAAATGACTTGAGCTTGAAAAGTGCTTTTCATCGATGTGACGGGACTCAAAGCATCCAGCTTCCAGTTGATGGTACGGCAAACTACCAGACTGACAAAACAAAAACAAAAAAAAAGGATGTCTTTATTTTTAAAATAATTCCAAGTGTTCCTGTATAAAAGAGTTAAATATAGCTTTTTCATAATTAAGACAAAAAATACTGCAACCACAAACATTAAAAACTAAATAACTGAGAGACAGCTTAAACCAGATGCCCCATCTATTAAGAGTGGAATAATATTATATATAAAATCTATGTAATGGAAAGAATTATTTTTCTTTGAGGCTTCAGGACAGTAAATTTGAGGAAATTTGGAGGAAGTGGAAAACGTATATTTCCTGAAAAGCTTTACTTGTGTTAAAGAAAAAAAAAGTTTGACAATATGACAATACCCCGTGTTCTGACCTGATTTATGTTGTAATAAGATGTGTATTGATATTTTATAAAAGGAAAAAAAAACATGGATCAGACTGTATGAATAAAAAAAGAAAGAATGTAAACAATGATTCTTAATAAAGAAAAAAAACAGAAGAAGCATACATTTAAAAAGCAGATAATACAATCAAATTTGTAAGGAGAAAGCTATAATTTGAGAATGAAGCTGAAAAAAAGTTTTGACAATATGGACAATTTTTAAGGAAAAATTTGAGTTGGTAAAAAGGCATAGTCTTGAAAAAAAATCCATCAGCTCTTCCACTTTACCACATACTGCCAACATATTTATGACATTTTAAGTGGTTGCTTCCTTGCTCTATGTGTTCATCTATAAAGCCATCCTTGCTAAAATTCCTGACTATCTTTCCTCTTTATTAATCTTGAAGGCTTTTAGCTTCTGTGCACCTTCTGCATGGAAATAATCTGCAGACTGATTTTAAGATGCAAAACTTGATGTCTCTGAATGTTTTTAAATCTGCAACAAAAGCTCTGGAATACACAAGTTCTGAATGTCGCTGTTTTAACTGATGGTTTTTATTGTTTTCATCACTTCTTTGTTCTGTATTGAGTCTGTGTGACTGTTGAAACTGTGTTTTGCTGCCATTGTTGGTCAGGTCTCTCTTGGGCCCAATCCCAATGTCCACCCTCACACACTCACTGACTTTGAGGCGCGCTCCCGCAGAGTCCGTGAGAGCTTAGGGCTGTCCCACTGCCAAATCACAAAGTGTGTGAGGGATCTCTCGCTGACTTTCTGAGCCCTTCATGCGCCCTTTCCGTGAGTGGGCATCAATGCAGACTTACCGTGAGGGAATTACCCAGAGTTCATCGCCAGACGTGTGGCAGGAGTCTCCTGGAGCAACCAGCTGGCAGTCGCTAAAATATGAAATCCCAGTCACGCCTTAAAAGTTCACAATTGTGTTTGAATAGATTACTTTAGATTTGATAGTACTTTATTAATGCCTTGGAGAAAAACTCAACCAGGGACAAAGATATATTAGAAGAAAAGATAGACCAAAATAAAACTATTAATTAAAATACATAAATATAAATAAAATAAAAATATTAAAATAAAATTAGAAATAAAAATAATGCACTTATGTTCTCTTGACATTCGTGAAATGGGGAGGAGATCATACAATATTCATCACAGATCATATTGTATGTGTAGTTAATAAGCAAACAATCTACCAATAAACATATGAGGAAACTCTACCACTTGTTTTAAAAATCGAATTTATTGTTAATTTGTTATACTCATTTGTATTTGAGCTGTTGAGGTAACAAAGCACCTTTGTTTCCCATCGAGAATGTTTGTTTATTATATTTTGCAAAAATAAAATGAAGTTTACTGTTAAATTAAAAAAGGAATAATAAATAAAACTTTTCAAGATGTTGCTTGGTTCGGAGTCATGAGAGATGCAGTGTTTTGTTACTATGCTATTGAAACTATTTGCCATTTGTTTTTTGAATGTTTATATAGCTGTGCATTTTGGTCAGGTGTAGAGAAGCTCTTTAATGCACAAACCAGGTCCACAGTTCAACTTAAAGAAAAGGACGTTTTATATTTTTATAAGTGAAAATAGAAAATGTCAGAAGATTTATTTTCTTTATTTAGTTATACTACAATATTGTATATGGGAAATGTTAAATTTATGTAAGTGTAAATGGACAAAAAAAATACCACAACAACAAAACTCTGAACATTATGGAATCATTAAGTCTGATCATTTTATAGACGCTTCTTGTACTTTTGTATGCATATGTATATATACATATAAATGTTTATAATGTAAAGTTTCTATATACGCGGTGTTCAGAATCTTTGCATATTGGTGTATGTGTTTCACATAAATTAAAAAAAATGTTAAAAGTAAAAAAAAGGTGGCAGTTAATGTTATCTCTTTCATGATTGCTGTCAATAAAAACAAAGGGCTGTCCCATTCCTGTCTATTGCACTTCAAGCCCTTGCAGCCTCATGCACTCAATCACTTTCCAGGTTCAGGGACTTAAGTCAATGAGGGCTCAGGGCTCAGGGTTTAGGAAGGAGATTGGGATTCAGCCTTGGAAAAGAGACCTGCTGATCTTAATGGGACTAACCTGGTTAAATAAGGGTTAAATAAAACAACAAATATTTAAATGAAATTATTAGATTTCCTTAAAGGTGCTATGAGGAGAATCTATTTGCAGTGACACAAAGACTCTGCTACCCATGAGCACGCGCGGTGACTGTCATAATGCTGCGTTCCAGTAACCTCGGAACTGGGAGTGACATCATCTCTGACTTATCAGCGTTCCAGTTGAAGTTGGAAAAAAACATGCCGATCTACCAGGCTATTGTTAGCTGTTGTTAGCACGCCCTGTGTTGTTGTTCACAAATATCACATGAAGAATGTGATTATCACTATGGCAGCATTTTTGTAAATATAAGTCTAACAATACTATGTATACAGCTGATCTAGAGCGACACACCCCAGTCAGAAGTGCAAATAAATGGATTATTACAGGAGCTAAATAACTGTTCACACTGGGGGCATCCATCTTCCATTGTCAACTCGGGGGTGGCGAGGTTTCACCGAGTTCCCAGTAGGAAATTCCGACTTCGGGGACGTTCCAGTTGCAGTTTCCTACTCTGAACCCGGAAATTCCTACTTCCGACTACAACTGGAACGCACCAAAAGACGTGACCCAAGCCAAAGCGTGTGTTTGTTGTGATGCTAATGAATGCAGCTCGGACCTTCCTCAGAACTCTGCATTGCTTTACAACTTCTTTTTTCAACAACTTACAGGATGCAAAGCCACGAGGTAATGTATCTCTTTCTAGTTACGTAGCGGTAGTTTTTGATGTGTGACAACAAGCAATTTTTGGAAAACTTATTATCGTAGTTTTGTAGCCTGCTGTATATGGCTACTTACAGCCCGGTGCTCTAAGACGTGTCTGAATAATATACATTTGCTCTAGTTTTAATTGTCTTGTTCCTGAAGTTGAGTATCCAGGCCAGTCCAGCCCTGTCCGACCCGACTGGAAAGCTAAGGAATAGCATTTATAGCTAACCTATTTAGATGCTATAAAACTCATCTTAAAGTGTGTATTTCCATCAGGCATATATCTAAAAGTGAGACTTTTTGTAATTACTTAGAAACTCCTCATAGCATCTTTAAATAAAGTATTAAAGGGGGCCTCGCTATGGCCCGTGCCCGAGGCCCCTGGATTACTGTGCACGCCCCTGTCAGGACTGAGGGACACTGACCTTCTCTCTCGATCTCGAACACGCTGATGGCGTCCTGGGTGTTGAGCGGCCTGAACTCGCTGGCGGGCAGAGTGTGTCTCCTCTGGATGCCCGGGGAGACGGAGGGTCCTGGCAGCATGGGTTTGATGAAGGGCAGAGCGGCGACCACAGACATCACTTCTTCTTCTCTTTCCTCCTCTTCTTCTTCTTCTTCTTCTTCTTCTGCTGAGGTCCTCTCTGCAGGTCGACCCGGCGGCCCTGCGAGGAGGAAACGAAGCTCTGAGCATTTTTATAGGACAGAGCTCATTTCCATGTGAGAGTGTGAGGTCAGCACTGCCTGGTGATTAGACTGAAGCCTGTAATTTACTGTTCATGTTTGGTTTGGACCATAATGGACAAATTTTATGAATCACTGATGGAGACAGGTGGACCAGACAGAGGACAAGGAACAAACCAGGGAGGATCAATGCTCTGGAGGTTTAAGAAAATATCCACATGAAGTTGAAGTGTTAAAACTGACGACATTTTTAATTGGTCCTTTAAATTACATTTAAATAAATATGTTTCATAATTTCTGCATTTTGCCCCAGTATGTGTACTTACCACTTTAAATAGTTTAAAAAACTTATTTGAAATTAAAAATTTCCCCCAAATTCAAGTTTTCATTTTGACAGCACTACTTCTTAATCAACATTGCTGCATTTCTTCTCAAAATGTTATTTTTTGTAGTTGTTTGCAATGGTTTTCCTAATATTTCCATATATGTACATATTTGTAACATTTTTGGAACATAATGCTTGTTGCAGAATTTTTTTTTTTGACATCTTTCCTTTTTAAATCAACCTTGTCTTTCTCTTCTCTAAGTTGTCCTTTCAACATTGCATTTGATTTCTTTAGAAAAAATTTTTTTACAGTGTTATTCCAACATTTCTGCATTTTTTCCAACATAATAAATTAATAAAAAAGATTTGTTTCCTATTTTCCCTAAATAAAATTCAATTTATTTATTTTTTTTTTCCTTTTTTCTTCCAAAGCGCATGATCAGAGGAGTATAAATATGTTAATAAAACTTTTAATCAACATGCATCAACATGCATTTCTTCTCAAAATGTTATTTTTTGTAGTTATTTGCAATGATGTTCCTAATATTTCCATAATTATTTTGTTTTAACATTTTTGACATTTTCCTCAACATCTTCTTTTTTACCATAATTTTTTGATTGTTGAATTTACATTATTCATCATTTCAACCTTTTTTCCTGGAACACTTTGGCTGTATTTATTTATTTGCATTTTGCTTGTTGCAGAAAAAGATAATTAGACATTTCTCCTTTTTTAATCAACTCTGCTTTTCTCTTCTCTGAGTTTGCCTTTCAACATTGCATTTAATTTCTTTTTAAAAATTCTCTACAGTATTATTCCCAACATTTCTGCATTTTTTTCAACATAATAAAGTAATAAAAAAGATTTGTTTCCTATTTTCCCAAATAATTTTTATTTTTAATTTTCCCCTTTCTTCTTCTTTTTTTCTTCCAGGAGCAAAGGCGTATAAATATGTTAATGAAACTTTTAATCAACATGCATTTCTTCTCAAAATGTCATTTTTTGTAGTTATTTGCAATGAAGTTCCTACTATGGCCATAAATATTTATTTTTTTGTTTTAACATTTTTGACATTTTCCTCAACATCTTCTTATTTACCATAATTTTTTAATTCTTGAAATTACATTATCATTTAAACCTTTTTTTTTTGTCCTGTAACATTTTGTTTTTATTAGCATTTTTCTTGTTGCAGAAAAAAAAGAAAATTTTGACATTTCTCCTTTTTAAATCAACTTTGCCTTTCTCTTCTCTAAGTTTGCCTTTTAACATTGCATTTGATTTCTTTTCTTTTTTTATTTTCTACAGTATTATTCCCAACATTTCTGCATTTTTTTCAACATATTAAATTGAATAATAAAGATTTGTTTCCGAATTTCCCAAATAAAATTTAATTAATTTTTAATTTTTCCCTTTCTGCTTCTTTTTTTTTTTTCTTATTTGCACTGGTGTTCCTAATATTTCCATACATATTTTATTTGTTTTCACTTTTTTGACATTTTCCTCAGCACCTCCTTATTTAACATAATTTTTTGATTCTTGAAATCACATTATTTGTAATTTCAACCTTTTTTGTCCTGTAACATTTTGTTTTTTATTTATTTGCATTTTTCTTGTTGAAGAAAAAGATAATTTTGACATTGCCTTTCTCTTCTCTAAGTTTTCCTTTCAACATTGCATTTGATTTCTTTGTAAACATTTTTACAGTATTATTCCCAACATTTCTGCATTTTTTTAACTTATGAAATTGATTCATATATATATATATATATATATACACACATATATATATATATATATTTTTTTTTTCTCCTTTATTTTTTTTTTTCCACAGTGCAGGAGCAGAGGAGTATAAACGTGTTCATTAAACTGGGAATAAATATTTTTAAAGTTCATCTTATGTTGACAGATGTTCCTACCTGAGACATAGAAACAGTGACATAGACCGCACTCACCTGTGGCTGTAGAGCTGCGAGCAGGCTGAGCTGTCTGTCGTGGTCTGCGTCTCCTTGTCACCTCCTCCTCTGTGTCACCTCCTCACGCGTCCCTCCTCATCATAAAGTGATTATTTTACTGAGTCACATGATGAAGGATTATCGAAGGAGTTTCCACGACTGGCTGCAGATTAGAGACTCTTTATCTCGTCTGACTCCACAGCTCTGGAGGAGACTGCTCGTTAAACGGCCTCTTCAGCTATTAAATTTATCTTTTAATTTACATTTACAGGACATCAGGCAAAAATAAAATATGATACATCCCAACATAAAACTAGAAAATGCATTTTATTAGACAGTGTAACTTGAACAAACCAAACTCTGAGACACTCTCATGGTTACCGTATCAAACTCAAGAGTAGGGGTGGGAAAAATTATTCATACCAATGCCATTAATGATTCTGCTCATTAACTAATTGGATGATTAGTTAAAGAATTCTTTGGTTTTTCAGTAGGGCTTGGAAATACATCTATTAAACTGATAAATTCAAATTATAAATTTATAAGATTTTTTTCTACTTTCTCCAATTTTAAGTTGTTGCAGTTTCCATCATGGTGGGCCTTTTCTTTCTTAAATTAGATTATTAATTATACACTATATTACCAAAAGTATTCTCTCACCTGCCTTGACTCTCATATGAACTTCAGTGCCATCCCATTCCTAACCCATAGGGTTCAATCTGACGTGGGTCCACCCTTTACAGCTGTAACAGCTTCAACTCTTCTGGGAAGGCTGTCCACAAGGTTTAGGAGTGTTTATGGGAATTTTTGACCATTCTTCCAGAAGAGCATTTGTGAGCTCAAACACTGATGTTGGACGAGAAGGCCTGGCTCTCAGTCTCTGCTCTAATTCATCCCAAAGGTGTTCTATCGGATTGAGGTCAGGACTCTGTGCAGGCCAGTCAAGTTGATCCACAACAGAGTCTGTCCTCCATGTCTTTGTGAACCTGCTTTGTGCTCTGGTGCACAGTCATGTTGGAAGAGGAAGGGGCCAGCTCCAAACTGTTCCCACAAAGTTGGAGCATGGAATTGTCCAAAATGTCTTGGTGTGCTGAAGCATTCAGAGTTCCTTTGACTGGAACTAAGGGGCCAAGCCCAGCTCCTGAAAAACACCCCTACACCATAATCCCCCCTCCACCAAACTTTACACTTGGCACAATGCAGTTCCACAAGTATGGTTCTCCTGGCAACCTCCAAACCCAGACTGGTCCATAAGATGGTCAGATGGAGAAGCGTGATTGGTCAGTCCAGAGAACGCGTCTCCACTGCTCTAGAGTCCAGTGGCGGCGTGCTTTACACCACTGCATCCACGCTTTGCATTGCACTTGGTGATGTGAGGCTTGGATGCAGCTGCTCGGCCATGGAAACCCATCCATGAAGCTCTCTGCACTGTTCTTGAGCTAATCTGAAGGCCACATGAAGATTGGAGGTCTGTAGAGATTTACTCTGCAGAAAGTTGGCGACCTCTTCTCACTATGCGCCTTAGCATCCATTATTGATAACATCACAACAACAGAACATTCTGGCAGATTAGACAATAAGATGAATGCCCGACGGCTGTTACTGTTATGTAAAGCACCACAAAGCTAATGTTGCTAACCTATCCAGCAGAAAGACGGCGACATCCGCGTCCGTTTTCAGGTCTTTCAGTTCGCGGAGTTCCCTCCACCGTTGGAAAGCAACACCAATGTTGACCCGGGTCTTCTCTCTTTCATGGTCATAGCCCTTCTTTTTCACTTTTCACTCCTCTGACCTTTTTCTTTTGGGCTGTTTTTCAGCCATTGCTACTGCACCTATTGTATCTCTCTCTTACGCTAACTACGCACGCTACGCAACCTACGACCACCCCTCCCCCCTCTGTCTGATCTGTGCATGAGTATGATCGCCCCCTGGATGTGGGGGGGTGTACCCTGTTTTGGTAACTCGGCCCGAGCCACAGTATTTACCTGCTGAAATTCAGAGCCAAGGCTGTGTATTGAAACCGGACTTTTTTTTCAACATGCTGTCAGTGGGGACATCTTGTGGATGGAGAGGAGAAATACGGTGAATTTGACAAATAGTGCATTAGATTAGAAGTTTAGAAGATCGCTGACTACACCTTTAATGTTGCACGGCCTCATAACAAACCCTCAGGTGTAAGAAGGCGAGCGCAGACGTGGTGAAAGTTCTCAATAGACTTTAATGTATTTCAGCTCCTAACAACTCAAACTGTACAGATCATGGTTTCGCTGGTACAGCCTTTAAAGATGAATGTAATGGAGTTTCTTCTGTTCACAATAGCAGACATATAAATACACTTTCTGTCTATTGGATTAAATCTTAAGAACTCAAAAGTATAAAAGTTATCCATAAGAAAAGTCATCAAACGCTCCTCACGGCCGAGCAGCAGGTACAGATACGTCATGATAAATGTAAGATATGAATGTTTATGAAAATACCTTCGCTCGCTTTATTTACTGTATATGTGGCATAAATGTTTTAGTTTCTAATGAGTGGAAAGGCACAGAAGAAGAAGAAGAAGAAGAAGAAGAAGAAGGAAGTGCTAAGAGAGAATCACAAGTCAACATCGACCTGCTGTCAAAAACAAAGAAACGCCGACATCAGCAGACTTTAATCTGACGTCAGGCTCATGAGAAAGTTTAAGAGCTGATGTGAGGTTTTACTGAAGAACAGGGATCAACAGGTGGCCCACGGGCCTCATCCGGCCCTCCACAGCTTCCAATCTGGTCCCCAGAATATCATCAGAAGATAAGGGGAATGTAAGGGAGGGAAATCTGTCCGGCTTTTTAAAATAATCTTTTTCTCATTCTATCATTTTAACGATAAACAAAATCAGAACAATGAGGATTGAAACCTTTTTATCAAACATGACTTTTCACATAACGCCAAATCCAGTGATGGAAACGAGACAGACACAGAGAAGAGCTCAAAATATCTAAAATATCTCGTTATGTTCTTGACTGTCTGTTTTTGTTAGCAAGATCACACGAAAACGATTGGACAGATTTTGCTGAGATTTTAAGGACATGTTGGTAATGGCCAAACGTAGAAATGATTGGATTTTGGTGGTGATACGTATTTTTGTCTAGATGCAAAAAAGGAATCCCATAAGTTAACACTGGGTGGAATTTAAATAAATCATGTTTTAACAGATGAGCTTCCAGTTTCACAGGATAGTAAAGGGTCCATGTCTCTATCACCAAGGTACATTTCATCTGGATCTGATCCAAAATGATGTCACAAAAACACACTAAGGCTGAGGTCGAAAAGTAATTTTTGCTTTGGAAGGTTCCTAACTGAGTGAAATGATCTGAAGTAGTTCCTGATTAGAGCTGTTGGAATAGTCTAAATGCTTAGGAAAGGAGGCTCAATGCTTCCTTTATTATCTCCTTTAGCATAGGATACACCGGAACATCCTTTAGGAAAGGAGAGGAGATTATTCTGTCCCACAATTTTCTGCAGCAACAGCTTTTATAAACAGCATGTTATCAGACTGCTTCAACAGAATAATAACAACAAATCCCACAGACCATGTGAGTTCCCACTGCTGTTCATCCTTTCTAAAGTTTACCAAAACCTGCCTTAACTTTCCAGTAGTCTGATTCTCTGAAGAGAGCAGGATATGAGACATTTGATGTTGATTATGTTCTAAACTTGGTTCAATATGAATCATTTGTACTCTATTAGATTGTGGTCTTAACAGTTTGTGCCTTTCTTTCCTTCAGTTCATTTATTTTCATGCACTGATTGGTGTTCATGTTGATAATGAGAGGACAGATTTATTTACATCCTCACTTCAACATCGGTTATGCACACCTCATTTTTACCGGGTCGTTAATGTTCAAATTGTCTAAAGGAACAACATTGTCATGATACACCAGCTCTTCTAAGATGAGCCTTTTGTAGTCCATCTTCAGAAAATTGTAGTTTCACCGCAGCAGTAACATCCGCCGTCACATGATGACGTAGCGTAGTGAAAGTGTAGTCGGATTCTCTCTGCACGCCAGTTTTCCTTTCCTAAGTCCTTCTGATGTCTCCTTTCCTTAACCTCATGGCATTTTCCATCAGGGTTAAGGAAAAGTAGATAGGAAAGGACTTAGGAGGTGACTATTCGACCGCAGCCTAAGCTTTATATCGGGAAATCTCATTGACAACATTCAATAATTCAAATAAAATCAAAATATTAGGTGATGTTCCAGAAACACAGGGAGAAAAAATCTCATAAGACTTGTTGTAAGCCAAAACTGCCTCACATGTCCAGCTGCACATCTTATTTCAGTATTTAAAAAGAAAAAATAAACCCTGGTTTGCTTGTAATGAGTTAAAATATCTGCCAATGTGGCAAGATAAGTTTTACTTGTCTTGGAAGTAAGATGTACTGTCTTAACTAGTTTCTATACCTGATTTAAGACCCTTAAAGAGTAAGATTTAGCTTGTATTAATGGCAGATATTTTGTAGCAATTACAATGTATTCAGTTCTTAATTTAGCTTTTATTTCTTTTAATAGGATATCCATCTGGACTCTCTCTTCAAAAGCCTGAACTGCATTTAAAAGTGGCTTATTAACACAGACTAAAATGAAGCATTTAAATTCAGTATGTTGGGTAAAAACAGGGAAATGTGTCCATCTAAGTCTTGCCATGTTTGTTTTGTGGCTTTGTGAATAACGTGGTCTTTTTTTGTTTTTTTGTTTTGTTGGTTGATTTTAAAATTAAGAAATAATGAAATGTGGTATTCTTACGAAACAACCTTCACCCATAGAAGACTTGTTTCTAGATATTATAAAAGAAAGGAAAGTGACTAAGGTTGTCTCAAGAATTTACAAATGTTTAAACTTGATGATGTCGGGAAGCGCTCTTGATATAAAAGGGACATGGGAGTTAGAAATGAATATTATTATTGAACATTTACGCTGGGAAGATGTGTGTGAAGAGGGACATAAGTTAACTAGTAGTCCGACATGGAAAGAGTTTGATTGGAAATTAAAAATTAGATACTTCAGAACCCCCTCCATAACCTACAAATTCAATAGCAGTAAAACTAACTTATGTTGGAGGGGATGTAATCAGGTAGGGGACACTACACACATATTTTGGGACTGTCCAAAGCTGAGAAGGTATTGGGAGGGAATACGAATGGAGATATTCCTCATATTGAATATTGATTTACCCCTGATTCCTGAATTTTATATCATTGGAGCTCTCCCCAAAGATAGTTTTGAAAAAAGGAAATTGTATTTATTGAAAGTTTTGCTATTAATAGCCAGGAAGATGATCACTCTGTCATGGTTACAACCACTCCCCCCCACTATACCTCATTGGCATGAAAGAGTGAAGAAGGTCTATGAAATGGAAAAGATAACGGCTCTCCTTCATCTAAAGATGGACCTTTTCAAAACAAGATGGTCTCCAATCAATAGATATTTAAACTTACCAATGTGAAACCTTGTTAAACTGTGCTGTAATAAGAGAATCATCAGGATGTATTTGTTATTTGAGCAGTGGAACTTCAGGAACAATCCAATGAACTTGAATTGCCGGACTGTATATAGTTTGTGTAATGCATACTTTTCTATATACATTTCTTCTTTTATGTATATGATAAAAAAAGAAAGAAAATGATGTAACCTAAAATTTGTATGTGAAAACACATAAATGCCAATAAAAATTTTGGTTAAAAAAAAAAAAAGAAATAATGAAATGTGAAAAAGCATGTTGGCCTGCAGCTCTTTTTTATTTGTTTTATGTGGTTAGTTCATTAATATCTTGTGTGACTTTACTTCTATCTGCTCCTATGTCCTTCAACACGTCAGTAAAACCTTCGATCAGCTCTTAATCCTCCCTCCTAAAGTGTGACGTCAGAGAAATTCGTCCCGTGATCCGGCGAGCAACATCAGAAAGCATCATGTTTCAGCGCTGAGGCAGAAGGCAGCTTAAAGTCACATTTTCTATGCTCGTATGCAAGCGAACGGTCAGAGCACGTTGTTTTAAAAAACACTATCCAGTTACACTTCAGCTAAAAGAATAAAACTCCTCTACGCCAACCACATGAAAAATAAACTCAGGCCGCTCCTTCACTTTAAATATTGCAATGCTAACGCTTTAGCATCTGGAAGCATCTCAATTAGCTTGACAATCTGGTCCAAAAAAATACAAATATCATCCAGGCACACTCTCTGAACCACGAGCACGACTGAAGCAGAAGTTTATCGGGTTTCATGAAGGATAAGGAGGGCTTTTGTTTCTTCATGTGCAGTTTGTGTGCAGTTTGGGAGAGAAGCTCGACTTCTGCAGCTTCATAAGAACAGAGAGGGTAAGGCAGAGTCAGAGGTGTTGGGTTAGGGCGCCATCTGCTGGTGTCTGCGTACACTTCGAGCTGAGATTAGAAATTAGGAATATTTGTTCCTTCCTGCTTTATCATGCAGAGTGTGCTTGAAAAGAAACCGTCGATAGAATCGAGCAAACAGACTCACGTGGCGGCCATTTTTCTCTGATTTAAAGCTCAGGATGGGGAGAAAAAGAAGATTCATGTCTGATATTAGGGTTTTGTGAGGCATCTTGATTGTAAATAACCGTCTTAAATAGGAAAACTATCTTTACATAACATTTTTACCATCAGATATTTGGAATAGAAAAAGTTTATCAAGAGTTGATCAAATTTAGAGAGGATCAAACTAAGAGTTGTCCAGTATTTTGGCTCCGAACTTACATCCAGGTTTTAATCTCTTATTTATTTGCAAACAACAGTGCAAAAAAGGGACAAATCTAAAGAAGAATCATGTTAAGGAATTAAGGGCGGGAATAAATCAGTAAACAATTGCAGCCAAATTTGTGCAAAAGTATTGATAAGATTTAAACCAGGTGCAGCTTGCCTCATATTTATGGTGATTAAACCAAAAATGTACCCAAACTTGGCCCAGGACTCCATTTTTGCTGCCATGATATTAAAGCAGGGATTAATACTGTTTAATTTTTACTCAAGTGGATTAAATGTTGTTACAAACCTACAGTTTAAGTATATCACCCACTGAAATATGACAATTTTGTTCCCTTTGCTGTTTCTAATTGATCTAAAAATACAGATTTATAAAGTTTAAACAAATCTTAAACATGATAGCAGAGTTTAATCTCCCCCCTTTAAGGTTTACTTCAGGTTCAGATGGTGCCGAGTGCTGCTGTTTGCTGATTGGTTGATAGGTGCTAAAACAGAGCAGGTAGGTGTAAGGCTCTTTCCTCGCCTACTCCTGCTGGGGCTGCGTGGCTGGCGTCTCGTTGGCGTTGTTGTCGGTGATCTTGTTCTCCAGCTCGTCGTCAGAGAGGAGGTCCAAAGACGAAGTCCCCTCCACCTGCAGCTGCCGGCGGCCCGAGCGGCTCGACGAGAAGCTGATGGGACCTCCACGCCTGCGGGAGGAGGAGCGAAGGGTTTAATCAGGAGGAGGAAATAACAGCTAAAAATTTAAAACTTTATCAAGCAGCTTATATACAGTTTAAACAAGGATCTTTAATCTTTAAAGTGCAAAAATAAAAGGTGAAATCTGAGCTCCCACATCAAGAAAATGTCTGGTGTTTGGCTTGTCTGTAGTTTTTCTGTTCCATGAAATGTTGACAGAATCATGTCAACACAGCTGATATAATGCATGATGACAGAGACGGATAATAGATTCACAGATACATCGATATACCTTCAAATTTGTTGAAGGTTGACAACATCACATCAGGAAGATAGAAAAGAAGAGGGCAGATATGGGTCAGGTAAAAGGAAAAAATGAATACATAAAATAAAAATAATACATACCAAAAATAAATAAATACATAAAATAAAGTGAATAAAATAATGATAATAAAAACTGAGATTGTCAAAACAAGAAAAGAGTAAAAACAGGACAAAAACAGGATAAGAACAGTAGAACTTAAAATAATAAAACAAGTAAAAAATAAACTTTAAAAAAATCATGTAAAAGTAAGTCTCAGAAAGTGGAAATAAGAAATGAACCGGCTTTGTGCTATCGATAAACCTGAAGTTACCTCCTTAACACATTAATCCTGCTTCATGCTTTAGGCCTCTGTATTGTACCACCTCTGATGACCTGTTTGTTTGTTTTTCTTTTGTTCTGTTATATTTATAAAAAATATAGTTAAATAAATCTAAGCTTAAACCATAGAGTTCACAGATGTTTCTGTAGACCTGTTTTATGATCAGGCTGTTTAAGTGTCTAAATGAACATCAGTACCTGAGGCGGTTCTTGAGCGTGTGCACCTCTCGGCTCAGCCCCTCGCTCGCCTCGGTGGCGTCGTCCAGCTCCCTCTGCAGCTTCCTGCGGGAGGCGTTGGCCCTCGTCGCCTCCTCCTCCGCCTCCTCCAGCTGTCGCTTCAGCTGCTTCATGCGGGAGTTTGCCTTTTCCACCTTCACACGGACAAACGGATCATTTAAGGGTCTCTCTCTGATCTTATTAAATAGTTTTTAGTCTTTAATTAAAATCAGCTCGTACTTGTTCTTTAAACTGGTCCGCATGGCGCCGCTCGTCCTCCACCTGCATGCAGATCTCCTTCAGTTTCTTCTCGGTCCTTCTGACGATCTTATTGGCTGCAGCTCGCTCCCTGAAGTGCAGAAAAAGTGATCATTTTAGAACATTTTTACTGATTTTATCACTCAGTATAAGGTGCCTTTGTACTTCTTGGTTATCTTGAAAGTTTTTTGCAGAGCTGAAAATAAGTGTTTGGTGAAAATGTGCTGCATAAACACAACATGCACGTCAACAAAATTTAGTGTATCACTGAAATATTGACTTATTTATCTTTTTATATGCAGATAGTAAAGTGTATTTTCCCATTATAAAAGATCAGTTTCTGGCAGTTTTTGGAAACAAACAAAAAATGACCTGATATGCTTTGGCTTTGACATCTCTCAGTTTCTCTCTCAAGCCAATGCAGACATTAATCCATGCTTTTATCACCTGTAGAATAGACTATTGTAATGCTCTTCTTTCTGGTCTTCCACACAAAAAAATCTACCCTCTTCAGCTCCTGCAGAACTCAGCTGCACGGATGCTGACGGGGACCAGAAAGAGAGCCCACATTACACCAATCTTAAAGTCTCTGCATTTGTTTAAAGATAGATTTTAAGATTCTTTTACTGGTTTTTGATGCTCTTAATGGTCTTAGTCCTTCATATTTTTTCATATTTTAAATGGCCAATAATTTCAGGAAGTTCTCTTGACAGTTCCCAAAGTTAAAAACAAACTTACGGTGAGGCAGCTTTTTAAAAAACAATCTCAAAACCTACCTTTTACCTGAATTACCTTTTAGTGTTTTATTTATTTTAATTACAGACCACTTTTTATTATCTTATCTTGTCTTATTTTTTTATCTTTTCTTTTTCAAATCTTTTCTATTTTCCTTATTTTATTTCTTTAGTTTTCCTGTTTTATTTCTCATTTATTTATTATATATATGTATATTTTAACTTAATTTCAAGTATTCTTTATTCTTAATTTTTAATAATCATTTTCTTATTTTATTTTATGATATATTTAATTTTATACTTTTAACCTAGCCTCCAGTGTTTTTCTCATTTTTAAACCTTGAAGATGGTGTTTTTCAGTACTGGGTACATGGGTACATCTGTGTGCTTTATTATTGTCTTTTATTTATGATGCTTTTATCAACACTGTGTATGGATTGCTGTGTGGGTGAGCCCTCTTCACCGCGGATGGAGGCTCGCCCTTGAAGCTCTTCAGCTCTTTGTTCTGGCTCCAGCTCGCCCATCTTCATTTAATTCATTTGTCTGTTTGTAAAGCACTTTGTGCTACATTTTATTTGTATGAAAAGTGCTATATAAACAAATTTTGATTGATTGATTGATATGCTTGGTGCTTCTGTGATGATGGACCAGGTAAGAAGTTCAGAAGCAGAAAAAAATGTATTAATCCCAAAGGGGAAGTTCAGTTATTTCAGATGCTGTTACATACAGTGCAGCAGCAGGAAAATTAAATAAAGACATTAAAATAGATCAGAGCATAAAAAATTTAGTAACTTCCTTATGAGGCACAAAATTACATAAGTAAAAAGTGAGACTACAAACAAGGCCAAGGGATTTAAACTATTATAATTGCCATTTTTTATGATTATTTTATCATATATTATTATTCATCATCATTATTATTTTATTTATTATTTTTACTATTATATTTTTCATATTTTAAATGGCCAATAATTTCAATCGATAGTTATAAATAAATATTAATTATTTATTTATTTTATTTTTTAATTTATTGATTTGATAGGGAAGATGCAGTTTAGTTAATTCCTTCACTGAGCATAAATCTGATGTGCTGGACAGAGAGTTTAGAGCAAATGCTGATTTCCAACTCTTGTCCCTAGTTGGGCTTTTGAATTAACAAATCTTAAAATGTACAATATTTAACAGCATACATAACACAAAGGTTTACAGAACAACAATAAAAATACATGTTTACATAAAATCAAGTAATTCTACAGACCTTTTATTATTAATATTTAATCATACATATGTATTTTTTATCTGGTGATTGTTTTTTACTTTTTAAACCCTGTGTTCTTTTATACTTGTATACTGATATATATATATATATATATATATATATATATATATATATATATATATATTAAATAAAGTTCTATCTTATCATATCTTAATATTTATAATATTAATATAATAATGACAGCCCTGTGTGACAGTCAACCACATTTAACTGGGGACTGCACTGGTTATAAAGATTATTAATTTATTAATAAATATCAGAGGTGAGAAAACATTTATCCTGCAGCGGCTGATGGAGCAGTGATTTTATCAGAGAGGTTATAAAGTCTGATGTGGTGCATCGGGCTGAGTCTCAGACATTTCTGATTATCTCTTGAGCTCTGCTGAGGTCTCACTTGGCCTCCTGCTCCAGCTGCTCCTCCAGCTGCAGGATCTTTGCCTCCAGCGCCGTGATGGAGGCCTTGAAGCGGCTCTTCACAGACCCCTCCAGCTCGCCCAGCTTGGCTCTCAGCTCTTTGTTCTGACGCTCCAGCTGCTGCCGAGCGTTCTCGCTCTTCTGCGCCGTGCTGCGCTCCGCACTCAGCTCCGTGCTCAGCGTGTCCACCTGCAGGAGGACAGGTGTGTTATACGCTGCCTGGCCAAAAAATAAAGTCGCCACCTGGATTTAACTACCCACAGAGCATTTCCCAGTCTATAATACATCTAATACTTCTAAATGTTAGATGTCTAGTCTAAAATCAGTCTACCAGGGGTGCTGGTTTGGTGGAGTGGTTAGCAACCAGGCACCCCATGTACTTGCTTCTGTCGGTCCAGGTTTCGAATCCCACCTGTGACCAGTTTGCAGAGTGTCTTCCCCTACTCTCTCACCTCCTTTCACAAGCTTATCCACTGTCTCTCTCCTATCAATAAAGGCGCAAAATGCCCAAAAAATTCATTAAAAAAAAAAAAAAAATCAGTCTAGCAGGAGTATAGAAACTAAATTTTTTTTTTCTAATTTTTTTTTTTTTTAAATTTACATTCATGTTAATAAACAGAGAAATAGCTAAACTTTAATGGAATATTGAATATGCGGGTTGAACTTACCAAAACACCACTACAACAGCAACAAAAAATAAAATAAAATAAAATAAAAAAATATAAAAATGAAATAAAATAAAAAAAATAAAAAATAATAATAATACTACTAAAGAATATTAAAAAAATTTAATCTAAAAAAGTAATTAAAAAAATAGTAAGTATAATAACGCTAAGATAAAAACCACTACAATAATTATAATATACAGAATAATCAATTAGGAGGATAGATCAAAGAAGAGTGAAATGAATAATAAGGAGAAAAAAATACAACAATAAAAGTAATAATAATAAAAAAATAATAATATTACTTGTATTGTTATTATTATTATTCTACTACTACTACCACCAATATTACTAATGATAATAATAAAAAATATTAATTTCAAGGAAAAAATTAAAAAGGGGGGGGCATCCAAACACAGGCACACACACACACACACACACACACACACACGTATATACATATATATATATATATATATATATATATATATATATATATATATATGTATGTACATATGCATATCTGTGAGAAATCTGTGACATTGGAGAAGCTTATAGAAACAATGACACAGAGAATGAGACGGTAATCAAAGCTTAAGGCAGACAAACGAAATATTAGAGTGTGATCATCTTTTAGGTGATCATCTTTTTGATTTGGTCAGGCCGTGTATCTTTGTCTAAGTTTTATAGCTGCTGACCTGCATGGTGGTCTTCCTGAAGCGGTCGTTGAGCAGCTCCATGTTCCCCTGCTCCTCCTCCAGCTCCTCCTCCAGCTGAGCGATACGAGCCTCCAGCCTCCGCTTCTCGTCCATCAGAGCCGACCTGACGACAGATAAAAGCGTTAATGCTGCGGTGTATCAACAAAATTCAACTGCGTGGTCCATAGAGAAAAGAATATTAGAATACAACTTAACAGCCCCGTCTTAAATTTCTGTTAGAGTCAAAAACATGCACAGTCTACATAAGGAACATAAATTGCCATCTTAACTCAATCTCAATCAAGTAGAGAAAAACTAAACTAAACTAAACTAAAAACAAAACTAAATTCAGATTAAAAACTGGAGTCTGGCTTTAAGGCTCCTTCGCGGGCTATTCCCCTGCGCACTCAGTGCATGTTATACTCCCAGAAACAAGCAAACAGACACAACTGAAGATTTTCATGCACCATGGAGCTACATTTATAATATCTGATTATATGACACTGATACTTGAGCTCATTTTCTTTCTGTATTTGAGTGTGACGTACTTTCCAGATGTGCTGTTTGAGATTTCATCCTGCAGCTCATCTCGCTCCTGCTCGGCATGACGTCGGCCTCTCTCTGACGCTGCAAGATCCTGAAGGAAAATATGTAATCAGTATAAATGTATCATATCAAGTATTAACCTGTTCAGCCCTAAAGTATCTGATTTCGGGTATTTTTCAGGAACTCCAATAAAAAAAGAAGAAAAAGTGAACTGTTCATGTAGAAATAAAGTCATGCTGCACATCAAATTAACAGGAATATGCCAGCTACACAACCATATAAGCAATTTTTACACACACCAAACACAACGTCAACACCAAGCAAATTAATTATCTAATATCCAAATCTGTTTCACTTTGATTCAAACTTGGATTGATTTGTATGGATTTATTTGAATGGGAAAATGTGAAGAGTTCTGTTTGATTTTTTACAAAAAGAAATAGTAAAAATGTATTTATTTATTTTTATTTTTTATATTTTCTTTTCAAAAACAGTCAAAAACTGCAACGGATAAGCAGAAGAAGGTAAAAACTGTTTTAATTGGGTGTAACGACACCAAAGTGACCTAAAAGTGAAATCTAAAGTTTGGTATATCAGAAATGTCAAATGGGACTAATGGAGCCAAACTGTGCCAAGATTAGGCCTGACCACTCTGTAGTAAAACCTCTCTAACTTTGCTCTGCATCACTTTATCAGACTCAAACTTGGCAGAAGTAATGTTCACATATTTTCACATTCATTCATAGAGTTCTAAAGCTGCAGCTGCATCATTCCAAAGATATATTCACTATAAAAACTAGTTTTTTTAGGCGAGGATGACATTTTAAATGATTCTGACTTCTATCTTGATTTCCTCTGTCCCAGTAACACATACACTGATAATTCACATCTGGACAAATCTCTCTTTTATGATGACACCAGAATAATTCAAACAGGCCTTGTGGTTGCAGAGATTCACTCTTTTCTTTATGTCATTTTGGAGCAGAAGGCTTAAAAAAGGGGCTGAACAGGTTAAAGCTAAGAGACTGCAGCTACTCTTCTTCCTTTACCTCGTGCAGCTGAACGATCTCCGCCTCCAGACTCTTCAGTTTCTTCTCGTTTTCCTTCGATATGGCGAAAATGTCGTCTCTGGATGCCCGGGCGTCCTCCAGCTCCCTCTGGTAGTCCTTCATTTGAGCCTGAGGCAGAGAACAAACGGTGAGCTCTGCTTCTGAGATCGTTTATACTCCAGACTCCATCACATGAGGAGGTCTGAGCGTCCTCACCTGTAGCTTGCGCAGGTGCTTGATGGCTTCGTCTCGAGCTTTGTTGGCTCCCTCGATGTGACCCTCGATGTCCTTCAGGTCCATCTCCAGCTTCTTCTTCGCCGCCACCGCCAAAGCTCTCTGCTTCCTCTCGTCCTCAAGCTCCGCCTCCATCTCTCGCACCTGAAGGGGGCGGGGCCAGTGGTTAACATGGGAAATAGAAACTTTGTCCATCACCAACCCCATCGAACTTTATTAATTAAAATTAAATCCCTTTGTCTTTTCCCAGAAGCATCTCTATAGTGACAAATTCTCTTAAAGCAGGACTCGCTTTAAACAGGAAATTTAAATCCAAAGACAAAGTGAAACCTTCACGCTCGCTTCTGCACCAACAATCATCTGCTCAACCCATCGTTTGGTTGTGACATTTTTAAGTTAAAATTGATTGATTAGTTCAATCAGTCAATCACTTAATCTATATTTTAATATCTCCACTTTAGTGTTGGACGATATGGCCTAAAAACAAAATCCCTGATAATTTTTTACAGAACTTGATTTACGATTTGAATCGAGAAAACCTCATGGTGACGCAAAAATACAAGAATCAAGTTGTGGTTTTATGTAATAAAATACATTATGAAACTAAACGGAATTTCCCTAAGTAATATACTGGTATTCTGCATGAAGTGTTAATATTGTGGTTTGAATGTAGACTACATAGACACAAAAATTCTGAGCTGTTTTTACAGTAAATTAACATGGAACACTCTGATCGGATTTTAATATCATTTAAAAATAAATAAAAATAAATGCAAGCCTAAACATGCTTGCACAAAGGCCTACCATCATGAAAAAACAATTTAAAATAAGAGTAAGCATAGGTTGAGAAATTTTCTTTATTGTTAGTTTCTAAATCTTCTGCAAAAATTAATTGACTTAATAATAATAATAATGATTTAAAAAAAAGATAATAATACTACTTCTCATAATAATGATAATATAAAAATTAATAATGATAATAATATAAAAGTAATAATGATAATAATAATAGTAATAATAATAATAATAATAATAATAATAATAATGATAACAATAATAATAATAGTAATAATGCATTTTATTTTCAAAGCACTTTTATTCGGAAAAATCTCAAAGTGCTATCGAGCACGTTAAAAATCATGAGGACATAAAAACACCAACAAAATATGATAATAATAATAATAATAATAATAATAATAATAATGATAATACTAAAATAAAGTAAAACAAAATAAGTAATGAGAACTTACAATAATAAAAATAAAATAATAATAATAATAATTTGGGCAGAGACAAAGGGACTAAAAATAAGAATTTAAGATAGAGACAAACTCATGGACACCCACAAACCTGTCTCTTAAGATTATAAATTAAATCAATCTTTATTAATATAGCACCATATTTGTTGAATATAATTTTATTAAAGGTAAGCCCCTTCATGTCTGTGTGATTGTAAAGATAGTTTCTATGGATGAATAATTAATAAACCATGACCAGAGATATCAGTCTAATAAAAACATTAATATCTATGATGATTCTAGCCTGGAGAGGACTGATGCTAGCTCAATGCTTATAGATCAGAATTAGGGCAAAAACTGATCTCAAAACTGTATAAAAGCCTTAAACAGCTAGACAGGGAGAATACATCATATATAAAAGAAAGATGGGAAAAGTTGACCTCCAGGCGCAGCTTGGCGTCCTCGGTGGCCTGCAGCTCATCCTCCAGCTCCTCCAGCTGAGTCTTCATCTCCTCCAGCTGCTGCTCCAGCGTGCGCTTCGACTTCTCCAGCTCGTGGACCTGCAGACGGTGATTGTTATTATTATTATTATTATTATTTATTTTTATTTTCAGTGGGATGTATAAATTAATGTATGTGATTTGTTGTGATCCTGGAGGAACGACTTCTCGTTCTGTTGATACATTGGTATTAACTGAATGAAAATAAATTTAATTTGATTTGATGACACTCACGTTCTTCCCCACGTCATCCTTGGAGCTCATCAGATCCTCCATTTCAGCTCGCAGCTGCTTGTTGACCCTCTCCAGCTCCTCTTTGGCCTCCAGTGCCTCATCCAGAGCTCGGGTCAGAGACAGAGCTTTGGTCTCCTTCTCCCGAGCCTCGGCTTCAGCTCTATCGCGCTCCTCCGCATAACGGGCCGAGATGCTCTTCTCCTCAGCCAGCATCTGCAGAGGACATCGCGTTAACACCGTGATCCGTCAGACGTTAGTTATAGAATCGGCCTTGTGGGCTCACCTGGTCGAACTTCTTCTGCTTCTTCTCCAGGTTGGAGACGATCTGCCTCTGGTGATCCAGGTCCACGGTCAGGTCGTCCAGCTCCTGCTGCAGACGGGTCTTGGTCTTCTCCATCTTCTCAAAGCCGATGGTCTTCTCCTCCAAACGCTGGCTCGCCATCTCCAGGTCCTTCTGCAGCTTCTTCTTCGCCTCCTCCAGACCATCGATCGTTCCCACGTCGTCCTCCAGCTTCTTCTTACTGTCTGAGAGCTAAAAAAGAAAAACCAAGGAGTTTTACAAAGACTGATGGTGAAGTGAATAATTTTTAAATTAAATTTTCGAAATCATACATACATAATGATAATCACGGACATAGTCGTCAAATTGAACTTCAATGGAACATTAAAGGTGCTCGTGGAACTTACCAAAACACCACTACAACAGCAACAAAAAATAAATAATTAAAATGGAATAAAATAAAATAAAATAATAAAATAAAATAAAATAAAACAAATAATAATAATAATAATAATAATGACAATAATAATAATAATAAAGAATATTTAAGAAAATTAAAAATAAAAAAGTAATAAAAAATAGGAAGTACAATTGTGCTAAGATAAAAAAACATAACAAAAATAATAATATACAGAATAGTCAATCAGGAGGATAGATCAAAAGAGGAATGAAATGAACTTTTAAGGAGAAAAATAATTATAAAATAATTATAAAATAATTATAAAATAAAATTTTAAAAAATAATAATAATGATAATACTAAAAATAAAAGACAAAATAAGTAATGAGAACAATAAAAATATAATAATAATAAAACAAAATAAATAATAATGAATAAAAACAACAACAATAATAATAATAATAATAATAATAATAATAATAATAATAATGAGCATTTAAAAAATTCAATATAAAAAAGTAATAAAAAATATTAAGTAAAATAATGCTAAGATAAAAACCATTAAAATAATTATAATATACAGAATAGTCAATCAGGAGGATTGATCAAAAGAGGAGTGAAATGAACTTTTAAGGAGAAAATCATGATAATAATTATTCTGGAGGGCACCATTTACAATGACTTGGATCTTTTCTAACTGATTTATAACTCATATTTAATATTTTTATTATATAAAATTTACTGGATGTTATTCAATCCAACTGTGGACAATCAAGGTCCCTGACATAATTCATAAAACCATCCCAAGTGCCTCCAAGTCTGGAGGGCACAATTTACACTGTATTGGATCTTTTCTAACTGATTTATAACTCATATTTAATATTTTTATTACTTCTTCTTATATATTTATTTATTTAATCATCTTCATCTGTCTCATTTCTCCATTTCAGTTCAGATTTATTATTCAGAATTGTATTCACTTTAGCAGATTTTACTTCATATTTGGTGCTGGGCAATCTAAATTGACCACGTTATTCAAAACTTTTATTTTTTTTTCCCTGCAGTGTTTTTATCTTATTATCATGATTTTTTATTGTGATTTTAGTCTTAGCTCCTGTGTTCCTCATTTTTAATATAAAAGCATTTCCTCAGTCCTGTAGTTTTGTTTTCTTCTAAAATCTCCTCTTAATTTATTTGTGTGTGCTGTGTGTGGATCACAAGTGTGGGTCGGGTTTGTATTTTCATTGTATTCAATTTTCTACCTTGTATTTACTTTTTTACATGTTATTTTCTTTTTCTTTTTATGTAAAGAAATGTGTGCTACAAGGATTTTCATGAAAAGTATTACACAAATAAAGTTTGATTGACTGATTGAAGTAATATAATGCAAATACAACCCTTTAGATATTTAAGATTTTAAAATATCCATAAAGGGTTTTATTTGAATTATTATGAAAAACCATCTTACAAATAGGAAAACCAAGCTTTATTAAACGACAAGGCAATAAGAGTAATTGACCTCCTGGTGAATAATGATACAAAAGCTCCTTTGTTTCAAATATTCTGGTCACTCGTCCATGGTTATATTTCTGTATTATTAAACAATCAGGTTTTTACTGAGACTTGAATTAAATGTAGGTAGAAATGAAGTGCTTATTTGCATCCAAACATGCAGCTCATGGCATACATTCAAAGTGATTTTCTTGAATATTTGTGGATGTTTAAACAAAAACATTTTAGGCACAATATGATCATTATGGATTAATTTCTATTGGATAAACTGGTGATAATAGGACTATTTAAAGTAATACAAAAACAACCAAAAAAACAATCACTTAAAGCGTCCTCTCTTTTCATTCCCCTACCTGAGCCTGCAGTGTCACCATCTGCTTCTCCAGGTTCTTGCGCGCCTCCTCGTCCTCCTCCTGCTGCTCCTGCAGAGCGTTTTTCTCCTCCTCCAGCTGACGGATACGACTGCTCAGGTTCAGCTTCTGACGGGTCTCCTCCGTCAGCAGCTCCTGCGTTTCAGAGATCGTTTGATCAGTTAATTTCCTAAATATGGTGCCTCTGAAAACAGATTTGAATGTATGAAGTGCTCTGGAGGGCTGATGTAGTCTGATAAGGTGTTTGTGATAGTCTTTTACATTAATATATCAATAAGTTTTTGTCATAATTAAAAGATGCATTAACAGATGGACTAAATGGAAGCTATACGTGGAAGAATGAAATGATGGACTGTCATAAACATTTTCACATTCTTTTAAATTCAAGAACTGCTCCTTACTATGACCTGTGATTACTTTATAGTCTTGGAATAAAGTTTTAAAACCCCTATGTAACTAATATTGTATCTTTTCATGGCTGGCAATGTCCTTTTGTTATTTATATTACTGATACAGTTGCATGAAAAAGTGTGTGAACCATTTGGGATTACTTGGATTTCTGCTTTAATTGGTCATAAATATGTTCTGATCTTCATCTAAGTCACATCACTAGACAAACACAGTCTGCTTAAACAAAGACAGCACAAAAAATCATAAATTTTCATGTTTTTATTTGACACACTATGTAAACAGTCACAGTGCAGGGTGGAAAAAGTATGTTAACCCCAGGCTAATTACTTCTCCAAGAGCTAATTGGAGCCAGGAGTCAGCCAACCTGGAGTCCAATCACTGTGATTAGATAGGATGTGTTGATTAAAGCTGCCCTGCCCTATAAAAAACACACACCAGTTGTGAGTTTGTTGTTCTCAGAGGCATTGACTGATGTGAACCATGCCTCACACAGAAGAGCTCTCAGAAGATCTACCATCAAGAATTGTTGACTTGCATGAAGCTGGAAAGGGTTACAAAAGTATCTCTAAAAGCCCTGATGTCCATGTGTCCACGGTAAGACAGACTACAAATGGAGAAAGTTCAGCACTGTTGCTGCTCTGCCAAGATGTGGTGGTCCTGTAAAGATGACAGTGAGAGCACAGCGCAGAATGCTCAACGAGGTGAAGAAGAATCCTAGAGTGTCAGCTGAAGACTTACAGAGATCCCTGGCACATGCCAACATTATTGTTGACAAATCTACAATACGTAAAACATTACACAAGAATGGATTTTCAAAATATTCTGTGGGCAGATGAAACCAAAATTGAGTTGTTCTGAGGGAACACACAACGCTGTGTGTGGAGAAAAAATACCACAGCACACCAACATCAAAACCTCATCCCAACTGTGAAATAGGGTGGAGGGAGCATTATGGTTTGGGGCTGCTTTGCTGCCTCAGGGCCTGGACGGATTGCCGTCATCGACAGAAAAAATGAATTCCCAAGTTTATCAAGACATTTTGCAGGAAAACTTCAGACCATCTGTCCACCAACTGAAGCTCAACAGAGGATGGGTGATGCAACAGGACAACGACCCAAAGCATAGAAGTAAATCAACAATGGAAGAGAGCGATTCACACCAGACATCCCAGGAATATTGCTGAACTGAAACAGTTTCATACAGAAGAATGGTCCAAAATTCCTCCTGACCATTGTGCAGGTCTGATCTACAACTACAGGAAACATTTGGTTGAGGTTTTTGCTGCCAAAGGAGGGTCAACCAGTTATTAAATACAAAGGTTCACATACTTTTTCCACCCTGCGCTGTGACTGTTTAGATATTGTGTCAAACAAAAATATGAAAACTTATAATTTCTTGTGCTGTATTAGTTTAAGCAGACTGTGTTTGTCTAGTGATTTGACTTAGATGAAGATCAGAGCATATTTTATGACCAATTTAAGCAGAAATCTAAGTAATCCCAAAGGGTTCACATACTTTTTCCTGCAACTGTATGTTTGTCTGGAAAAACAATGCAATTTAAGTATAAAAAAAAAGAAAAATAATCAGTAAACAAACTAAACCCAGGTATTTCAGGGCTGGCCCATTCAGATTTGTTTAATCATCACTGGTCCACGTCCTCACCTGCGTGTCCTGCAGCTGACTCTCCAGTCCCGACACGTCTTTGGTCAGCTTGATCCCTTTTCTCTCTGCGTCCTCCAACATGGCCGACACGTTGTCCAGCTCCGTCTGTGAGGAGGAAGAAGAATCCCGTCAAGAGGATATAAACTGGCGTTAAAGCCGAGGTGTTCGACCTCGGCTGCGGTCCTCACCTGCAGCTTGTGGCTCCGCTCGGCCAGCTCGCCCTTGGCCCTCTCGCCCTCGGTGGCCCGGGCCATCAGCTCCTGCAGCTGAGACTCCACCTTCTTCCTCTTGTGCTCGGACTCGGTCTTGGCCTGCTGCAGGCTCTTCACCTCGCAGGACAGCTCCTTGTTGGCGCTCTCCTGGCTCTGCTTGGTCTTCTCCAGGTTGGCCTTGAACTGAACGCAGACAGCAGAGTGAGCTGACGTCCAGGTGGGATGATCGTGGAATTAGAAAAGAGTTTTACCCTCTTGGCCTGCTCCAGCTGCTCGCTCAGCTCCTCCAGCGCCGTGGCGTGCCTCTGCCTCATGTCCTGGATCTGAGCCTCGTGGTTCTTTGACTCGTCCTCGATCGTCTTCTTCAGCTCTGTCACCTCCTGCTCACGCTTCGTCCTGAGAGACGACAACAGTGACTCAACAGCTCAAGGCAAAGTCATCCCTTTGCTAAAAGTAGTTTATTCAAATTCACTATGAGTATATTTATTTTATATTCAACCCTTTAACTACCAGCTCAACTGTTTGGCAGAGGTAATCGATAAATTCAGGGATATTTAATGTTTTAAAAACAGAACAAATCAAGCCATTGTTAACATTTCATGGAACAGAGAAAACTACACACAAAACAAAAGCCAAATATTTTCTTGGTGTGGGATTTAAAGATTTTAAAAGCTAACAGCTGATTACGTGATGACATAAAAATACACAAATTTGGGACAAAATCAATTAGAAATGGCAGAAATGTTGAAGAACTTAAAATAGATGATATTGAGTTTGACAAACATACAAAAACAGTTTTTGATAAATAAGATATTAAATAAAATATTTGTTAGAGTATTTCAAATAATAATGAAGATAATAATAAATTCAGCTTTTTCATTCTTACACAAAGAAAATATCAGCATATTGGCTTGTTTGCATTTTTTCTGTAACTTAAAACATTTTCTGAAAAGAACGATGATTTTTTTTTAATACATGCCATGACCCTTGGTCATGTTTTTTTTGTAGTATTATGTTTGTTTTTGTTAGGTGTCTCTCTCCACTGTGTGTATGCATGTGTGGGTCTCGTTGCAAACAGTACAGGTGGAGAATGACGATTTGCTCTCCGGTGCAGTGCGTCAATTGGTGCTCTGCTGGACGACGGGATTGGGAGAGAGCGGTGATTGAAGGAGAACGGACGTCTCTATCTTAAGAAGCCGGGTGAAGCCCCGCCCTCTCTCTCTGTCACTTGCCTGCTCCAAACAAAGAGCCACAGTCCGTCAGAAAAAACTTTATGTGAAGTCAGAATGCAGGTATTAAGAGGGAGAAGCCCTTTCTTTTATTAACTGTTTTCTCCTGTTATTAATAAGGTAAGAGATTTGTCATTTGTTTTCTCATTGAGTTTTTCCACAGGTAAGATTAGTTGCAGTAGGGATGTTTTGTTTATTGTGTTGGGCATTGCTCTCCAGTGTAATAAAATAAACTGCTGTTCTGAGTGGCAAACTGTGCTCTATTTGGCCTTTGTTGGGAGTGGACAAGCAGAGAGGGCTCTGCATGTTGTGTTCTGGGTTCCCCTAGATTGGGGACATAACATGTTTTGGGGGCTCGTCCGGGATTCGGACCTGGGACCTCTTGACATAACACACTAAATATGTCTGGATTTTTTTTACCTCGGCCAAACAGTTGAGCTGGGAGTTACAGGGTTAAACCGAGGCAGAATAATTTAAGTTGACTTTTTGATTATATATATTTTGCATGTTTTCTCCTGCTTTTTGTAGTGTTTAATATGCTGTTCTGAGTGGCAAACTGTGCTCTATTCTGGCCTTTGTTGGGAGTGGGAAAACAGAGAGAGCTCTGCATGTTGTGTTCTGGGTTCCCCTAGACAGGGGACATAACATGTTTTGGGGGCTCGTCCGGGATTCGGACCTGGGACCTCTCGACATAACACACACTAAATATGTCGGGATTTTTTGACCTCGGCCAAACAGTTGAGCTGGGAGTTAAAAGGTTAAACCGAGGCAGAATAATTTAAGTTTACTTTTTGATTATATATATTTTGCATGTTTTCTCCTGTTTTTTCGTAGTGTTTAATATGCTGTTCTGAGTGGCAAACTGTGCTCTATTCTGGCCTTTGTTGGGAGTGGGCAAACAGAGAGAGCTCTGCATGTTTTTGTTGGAGAACATTCCTGAAATTTGGGACTCGGGGGCTGAACAGGTTAAAGTAAACTTTTATAAATTAAAAGTGTTCTGTTTCAGTCCGTAGAAGTATTAAATTAGTACTTTCTAATGCACTATAAGCTCATGGTCTGTACTTGCTATGCTTATGCTCCAGTGTACTTAATAAAATGGCCTTCAGGTAAGAGAGATGTCGTCCATCATGTCCACCTGAGCTCCTGCTGAGCAGCCGTGGTGTCCAGCGTGTCCTCCAGCTCTGTCTTCAGGGCCTCCAGCTCCTCGCTCAGGTCCCTCTTCAGCTTCTCGGCTTTGTTTCGAGCCACCTTCTCCGACTCCATGTCCTCCTGCAGCTCGGCCAGCTGAGCCTGGAGCTCCCTCACCTGCTTCAGAGCGTTGTTCTTCTGGCTCACCTCGTCCTCGCCTCTGCCAACGACCACAGAAGAAGAACGTGAGACACAGAATCAAAATGATACTCAGATTAGAGCTCAGATATTCACTGATTGGTCTGATCGTCCATTATAAGATTAATTTATCATTTATTAGCAGTACTTCAAAAACATGAGAGCCATTACTGTAAACGTTTTTAATTTATTGTCAAAAGATCTCTTATTTTTTCATTTTATATTCTTAAAAATCCATCAACATTCCATCTTTTTCTCCCTTATGTTGCCAATTTTATTATCAAAACTAAAAGGGTTGATAATTACAAAGGGATGTGAACAAACGCACATATTCAACAGACAAATACGAAAAAATCAAACTTTTATTAAGCGTGTTCTCTCTTCATTAGTAAAGTATTCTCTTACTTTTGTTTTTCTGTTTTTAGGTATTTTATGTGTTACTATGTTACGACAACACTACTATGTTTTAATCTTTGTCTTTTTCAAACTTTTATTCTATTTATTTTATTTTATTTCTACTTGGTAATCACTGTGCATCACTTTGGCTAACTTCACTTTTTTAATGTACTACAAAAACATAGTGGATTAGATGATAAAAAAATGTACGAATAAAAAATAAATCAATAAGTAAAATAGATATAATAAATATTTAACGAAATAAAATAAAATATATTGATCCAATAATTTAAATAAAAGAAATTAAAAGAAATAAAATATATTTAAAATAATTTAAATAAATCAAATAGATTAAAAGAATAAATAACATAAAGTATAATAAAAATATAAAGTAATAAAAAAATACAGAGAGGTACGGTATCGACCTTATCTTTGTAAAGCGTCTTGAGCTTTCATTTGTTATGATTTGTGGCTGCGAAAAAAAAGATTGATTTAATTATTTACTAATACTTTACTGGCCTAAAAAGATGGCACACACCGGGTGGCAGCAGAGTCAATATTTTCATATTCAGCATTTATTTTATTCCCTCAGCTTCATTTGAATTCACTCTTAAATATTTGGATGCAATTTAACAATGAGTAAAATAGATACAATAAATATTTACAGATATACAATATAATATATTCATACAATAATGTAAATAAATTAAAATAAAAAGGATTAAAAAATTTTATAAATAATTTAAACAAATAAAAAGTAGATCAAGAGGGGTATGGTACTGCCTTTATGTTTGTAAAGAGTCTTGAGCTTTCATTCTTTTTTATTTGTGATGTGCAAATAAAGAATGTTAAATTATTTATTAAAACTTTATCGGCCTAAACAGATGGCACACACTGGGTGGCAGCAGAGTCAATATTTATTATTTCGTATTTATTTGGTTCCCTCAGCTTCATTATAATTCACTTTTAAATATGTTGATGACCTTAATCAATAACACAAACTTTTTCTGATGTTTTAGAACATACTTTCAACTTTCTTTTATTCCTTTGTCACTGTTTAGTTATATTTTTGAACCAGAAGTCCCTCATTGTTCATCTCTACTTTGGATTAGCCATCACCTCGTCACCGACACGCTCACTGCAGAGACGCTTAATAAAATCAAACCCACCGCGGGGCAGAACAACAGAGAGTCAGAGCTCAGAGGATGGTTCAGATTTCCACATCAGTCTAATAAAATGCAGAGCATGATAAACAGCAGGTGTGTGTCTGTGTGCGTCCTGTTCGGAGAGATGATGGCACTGCGCTGGTATGTTAATGCTGACCTCACATCGACTCATCACAGAACAACTAAACGCTAACAGACTCATTTAGATGACGCAGTTTGTTAAGAAAAACAAACAAATTAACCCTGAAGAGCTCCTTTAATAAACTTACTCACATGTCCCTAATGACAAAAAATGTCAGCCTCCAAAATCTGCTGTAAAAGTCACACATACAATCAGATTTTTCACTTTTTAGTCTTTAAAAAGTACTGAAAAGAGTTTTCTCCATCAGAGTCACTGTTTTTAAGTCCCTTTTAAAATCTCACTTTTGCAGACTTGCTCTTATGTGATGTCGTCTTTTATTTATCTTTTCTCTTTTTCTGTGCTTTACTCTCTTTAAGCTCTTTATTTGTTAGCATTGTACTCATCATTTTAGCTCCTTTGTTTTTATTGATTGCTATAATATTCTACGTTAACAGATTGGTATCTTTATTTACTTTTAATTCTGATTGTTTTATTTTTGATTCACCTTACGTTACACTCTTAATCTTTTCATATAAAACATTAAAGCTTATTGTTTTATTGTTCTATCTCTTTTTTATTATCTTTATTCTGCTATTTTATAATAGATATGTTTTATGTTTGCTTTGGTTTTAGCTTTTACTTTGGTCCTCATGGTCTCATCTTATGCAGTAGTATTTTATTATTAATTTATTTAAATAATAATAATTAGTAGTAGTAGTAGTAGCAGTGGTATTATTATTATTATTATCATTATTATTATTATTTTATTTAAATTATTATTATTATTAGTAGTAGCAGCAGTGGTATTTTTATTATTATTATCATTATTATTATTATTTTATTATTATTCTATTTAAATTATTATTAGTAGTAGTAGTAGTAGCAGTGGTATTATTATTATTATTATCATTATTATTATTATTTTATTATTATTTTATTTAAATTATTATTATTATTAGTAGTAGTACCAGTGGTATTTTTTTTATTGTTATTATTATTATTATTATTATTATTGTTATTATTTTACTGTTAATTTATTTATGTTATTATCATCATTAGTAGTAGTAGCTGTAGTATCATTAATGTTATTATTATCATTATTATTATTATTATTATTATTATTCATTTAGCCTGAATTATATCAATTATTAATCATAATTTTGGTGTTTTCAACCCTTTAGAGCAGCCATTCTCACCCTTGGGGTCCAGACCCCAATTGGGGTCGCGAGATGATTTCTGGGGGTCGCCAAATCATTTAGGAAAAATATAAATGTGCAAAATTAATGTGACGTCTGACCGGACGTTAAAGGACAACAAGTGATTGGTCTCAAACAGGCAGTTTATTACTCAAAATCAATTACTGATTTGTATATCCGACATACGTTTTATTGATCGGGTGTTGTTTCAGCACCGCGGACAGTGAATTTTCATTGCGTTCAGGGGGAGGGGGGTCGCGGACAGTACTGAACGTTAAATTGGGGGTCGAGACTTTGAAAGGTTGAGAACCACTGCTTCAAAGGTGCATGTTCGCACAACTTCACTATTTTTAAAGCAAAAGAAAAACAATAAAATAAATAAACTATATTTCTAGGAGTATTTGATTATCTTCATTATAGGACAGATAAATGGTGAATGATTAGCACGGTCTCTTTTTTTGTAGCAGGGTTCTTGTGCTGTCACTGTGGACTCTCAATTTCATTTTGTCTTTTTTGTTTGTCTTAAATGTTCTTTGATTTTAATTGACCTTTGCTTTGTTTAGATTTTTAATGTTTTAAACTCTTGTGCTTTGCTGAATTAGTGTTCCTGCCTGCTGTCAGAGCACTTTGTAAACCTCTGTTTTTAAAAGGGCTTACAAATAAAGTTTATACATATTATTATCATCATTATATTACTTCAGTCTGAATTATAGAAAATATTAATTATAATTTTGGTGTTGTTAACCCTTTAAAGGTCAGCATGTTCCCACTACTTCACTGTTTTTAAAGCAAAAATAAAAAATAATTTAATGTATTTCTATGAGTATTTGATTATCTTCATTATAAGACAGAGACATGGTGGATGGTTAGTGGATCAGTGGTTGTCAGACTGTCGTTGGTGGATGATTAATGGATCAGTGGTTGTTGAACTCTGGTACCTGGCCTGCATCATCTGCTGCTCGTCCTCCTTCTTGCTCAGCTGAACTTTGAACTCTTCGATCTGAGCCTGAAGCTCGCCGATCTGGTCCTGACAGTCCGTGGTCTCGGCGTCCAGCTTCCTCTTGGCCTTCTCCAGCTCCTGACGGGTCTTCTCCTCCTTCTTTAGCCTCTCTGAGGAAAAGAAGCCACATTAAGCATCGTGTTTTCGTGACCTTGGTCTTTCCCGTGGAGTCTGTCTCACCTTCCAGGTCCACCATCATCATCTCCTGCTTGTTCTTCACCTTGCCGAGGTTTTTGGCCTTCTCCTCCTCTTCAGCCAGCATGGACGTCATCTCGTTGATCCTGTCCTCCATCAGCTTCTTCTCCTGCAGGACAGAAACAAAAGAGACATTTTAAAACAATATTCTGTTTCATACTTTTTATTTAGTTTTTGTTTCTACTGTGCAGCAAATGAAACATTAACCAACTCAACAACATGATTTTACACTTTTTAAAACACAGTTTGGGTTATTTTAGTGCTTGACTGAATTAAAAAGGACTTTAAATGATAAATATATATATAAATTAGCAAAATATTGTTGCCTATGACTTAATTTTAAAATTCCATTAAGTCATACCGATTTTTAAAAATTCAGATCTATTTTAAATATTTCTTATTTTAGACAATCCTCATTTTTGTCCATACATTCTTCATGAACTTGTTTAATCTAGTTTTAACTGGGATTTTCTGATTTTATTAAAGTCAAAACTGTGTTTTAATGGTTAAATACAGTGATTAGTGGGTTTACACTGGTTTAATTTAGTAACATCTGTATTTACACTGGATCAAAACTGTCATTTTAAAACAGTCCTAAATTGATTTTCACTCAATTTAAATGGTAACAACTGGTTTTCATTGTTTTTTTTTATTTTGATCTTTATTTTTATTGCAAAACTGGCACACTCATAAACGTACATTTACACATTTTTTTCTTTTACTCTCTTTTACATTTTCCAGCTGCATTCAAGAGGTTTAGTGACATGTTTAATGGAATATACAGAGAATAAGCAATTAAATTGATCAATTATTTCATATAATTGGTTTTAATTGGTTTTATATCTTAATTACTGTGTTTGCAATGGTTTAGTTTAGTAAAAACTGGATTTACATTGGACTGAAGCTATTAAAATGGTTATTTGTTATTTGAGTCATAGGGACTCGGACTCGGACTCGAGGCGACTTGAGGTGCTAGTGAGCAACTTGCAACTCGACTCAGACTCAGGAGGTAAAAACTCGAGACTTGCCTCGGACTTGGGAGAAAATGTCTCCAGACTGGACCTGACTTGAGAAACATGATTCAGAAAATTGCCGCACTCAGGCTTTACATGAAGAGCCAGACAGGAGATAGACTGAAAATGAAGACACGCCATGTGCACGACCTGCAACGCTTCGATAAGCGAAAAAGAGGGCACAACATCGTTAGCCAGGTAGCTAGCGTTCCTGCCATAGGTCAATATGGCAGGAACGCTAGCCCGACCTGTGGTCAATATGGAGCTAGCAAAGCTAACATTAGTAAAGAGGGTGTACATGTGTTGTATGTGTGGGAAGATAAGGTTTCTCTCTTCAAGATAAAAATCTGAGTGCTTTTTGGGTGGACTGGGTAACAATGGTGAGGGACTCGACCCGTCATATCCTGTGACTCGACTCGACTCGCCAACAACAGAAAAAAGCTTGAGACTTGCTTGGGACTCGGATCGGAGGGACTTTGGCAATTGTCTGGTTTGTACTGTATTAAAACAAAAACTACTTCATTTTAGTTTGTTATTCTTGTTTTACCTGAAATAAATTGGTTCTTTTAAGACCAAAAAAATCATAACTGAAGGAACAGTGAGTGAAAACAGAAACAGTTGGATTATCGCTGCTGTATTTGAATAACTGGGTTTACACTAGTTTAACACCATTACAATTTGTTTTTTTACATGCTAAGTATGGTAAAAAATCTGATCTTATACTGGATTAAACAAAAAAAACAAAACAGAGATTTGACCGTTTTTATAAGAGTGACGACTGGGCTAACACTGTTTAATGTTGTAATAACTGGATTTGATCTGTTAGCAGAGTCACAATTTAAATCTGACTTGTTTTAAAGAGACATAACTGGATTTTTACCGGTTTAATAATGTAATAACTTGATTTTTACTGGATCAAAATAGAAATATTTCCTAAAATAAGCCCTGATACTGATTCAAACAGACCAAAAAGTATATAAAAACCCTAAATACCCACCGACACACCCTAACAGAAACGTCTTTATCTCACCTTGGTAAACTTGGAGTTCTGATCTTCGAGCAGTAAAATGTCCTCCTCGTATTTCTTTATCTTGGCCTCAGCCGTCACTTTCTCCAGCTGAAGCTTCTGTCTGCCGGCCTCCTCCTCGTCCAGCTGCTCCTCCAGGTCCTTCACACATGATAAATAAATTAATATCATCTTGTTTTGGTTTGAGTATTAAAAAAAATTAGCATCATATAAACAACGTTAGAAATAACGTTGTTACTAATGCCATTACTTTTTCCCAATAACGGGTAATCTAATTAATTACTATTCAAAATGTTACAATCTGCACCGCTAAAAGACAGACGAGAAAACTCAACGGCAGAGTTGCCAGGTCTGCTTATTATAAGCAACTTTCGGCTTCTTCTTTTTCTAACTTGCATGTGTATATTGGGAGTTGTGGGTTGCAGTTTTTTGGTCTTGTTCCAATAGTGCAGTTGTTCATTTGGGCTTGTTGTGCCCTTAAACCATCAATATAAATCCAATTCAGAAGTTATTAAAGTCATTTTATCCCACCCTAACGCAAATTTAAATTCTACTGTAAAAATGATGTTTCCACCTAAACTAAATCCTCATCGCCAAAATTAAATGTATTTCTAATGTGGCTACTACTGTTTTCAGCATAATAAAGCTGTAGAGGATGAAGATACCACTTAGATAAAAACCTGACATGTCTGTTTGGTTACTAAAATCAAGGTTAGACTGTTTAGCAATGACAGAATTATAAATAACAGCAGCCCCTTAATTCACTTCTGTCTAAAGAAAAGGATGTTCCACCTCCAAACAAAAGGATGTTTATTCAGTAAACTAAGAGACAAAAATGAAGAAATATGACTTTTAAACTGAAAAGTAACGCAGATAAGAATTAAAACATGCTTCATGTAGGTTTCTTTCTTAAAAATGCTTATTTTAATCACAAAATCTGGCAACACAGCTAGCTGCAGCAACAGTGAGTCTGGAGCGTCTGTGGAGTTAAAACTGGAGTTTTCAGGATGGAAGTAAAAGAAGTAAAAGTCAAGAACACACATGTGAAGTGTCCATTATGTCCTAAAGCAAAGTGTTTGTCTGTTGTTAGTTAGTTGGAGCTGCTGCAGCGTTACGTTTCTTAAAAAGTAACGCACCAGTTACTTTACCTGGTAACTAATTACATTTTTGAAGGAGTAATTCCATTAGTAATTCAGTTACTTTTCTGGGAAAGTAGCTAGTAGCTACATTAATTACTTTTTAAAGTAACCCTGCAGATAAATCTAACCTGTATGTGAGACTGCATCTTCTTCTTGTCGTTGTGCAGGCCCTGGTTCCTCTCCTCCTCCTCCTCCAGCCTGGACTCCAGGTCGTGCAGGATCTCCTCCAGCTCCTGTTTTTTGGACGCCAGGCGAGCTCTCATCTCCTCGGCCTCGGCGAACAGCTCCGTCTCTGCCTGCAGCTGCTCGGCCAGGATGTTCTTCTCCTCCATCAGCTACCAGAGCACATTCATCAGACCGTCAGTAACATCCTTAAACATCACGTATCTTACTCTGATGTTACACCGACCTGCTGGTGCTTCCTCTCCATCTCCACCAGCTCTCCCTCCACCTTCGTCTGCTTCTCCTTCACCTTCACCAGCTCCTCATCTTTGGCCTGCATCTCCTCCTCCTGACGGGTCACCTGCAGCAGAGGCTTCACCTGCACGGACAAACCGGGAAGCTCAGAAGATAAGAGGCTTCAAGAGGAATGAAGGAAACGTGGTCACATCATCAGATTTGTTGATTTCTCACTCTGAGTCCAGATGAAGACAAATATGAGGCCCTCTGCTTCATTTAACCCTTTCATGCATGAACTACAGTTGCATGAAAAAGTCTGTGAACCCTTTGGGATCACTTGGATTTCTGCTTAAATTGGTCATAAATATGTTCTGATCTTCATCTAAGTCACATCACTAGACAAACACAGTCTGCTTAAACTAATACAGCACAAAAATCATAAATTTTCATGTTTTTATTCGACACAATATGTAAACAGTCACAGTGCAGGGTGGAAAAAGTATGTAAACCCCTAGGCTAATTACTTCTCCAAGAGCTAATTGGAGCCAGGAGTCAGCCAACCTGGAGTCCAATCAATGTGATTAGATAGGATGTGTTGGTTAAAGCTGCCCTGCCCTATAAAAAACACACACCAGTTGTGAGTTTGCTGTTCTCAGAGGCATTGCCTGATGTGAACCATGCCTCACACAGAAGAGCTCTCAGAAGATCTACCATCAAGAATTGTTGACTTGCATGAAGCTGGAAAGGGTTACAAAAGTATCTCTAAAAGCCCTGATGTCCATGTGTCCACGGTAAGACAGACTGTCTACAAATGGAGAAAGTTCAGCACTGTTGCTGCTCTGCCAAGGTGTGGTGGTCCTGTAAAGATGACTGTGAGAGCACAGCGCAGAATGCTCAATGAGGTGAAGAAGAATCCTAGAGTGTCAGCTGAAGACTTACAGAAATCCCTGGCACATGCCAACATTATTGTTGACAAATCTACAATATGTAAAACATCACACAAGAATGGATTTTCAAAATATTCTGTGGACAGATGAAACCAAAATTGAGTTGTTTGGTAGGAACACACAACGCTATGTGTGGAGAAAAAAAAGGCACAGCACACCAACATCAAAACCTCATTTCAACTGTGAAATATGGTGGAGGGAGCATTATGGTTTGGGGCTGCTTTGCTGCCTCGGGGCCTGGACAGATTGCTGTCATCAACAGAAAAATGAATTCCCAAGTTTATCAAGACATTTTGCAGGAAAACTTCAGACCATCTGTCCACCAACTGAAGCTCAACAGAGGATGGGTGATGCAACAGGACAAAGACCCAAAGCATAGAAGTAAATCAACAATGGAAGAGAGCGATTCACACCAGACATCCCAGGAATATTGCTGAACTGAAACAGTTTTGTACAGAAGAAAAAGAAAATTCCTCCTGACCGTTATGCAGGTCTGATCTACAACTACAGGAAACGTTTGGTTGAGGTTATCGCTGCCAAAGGAGGGTCAACCAGTTATTAAATCCAAAGGTTCACATACTTTTTCCACCCTGCACTGTGACTGTTTACATAGTGTGTTGAATAAAAACATGAAAACTTATAATTTTTTTTGCTGTATTAGTTTAAGCAGACTGTGTTTGTCTAGTGATGTGACTTAGATGAAGATCAGAACATATTTTATGACCAATTTAAGCAGAAATCCAAGTAATCCCAAAGGGTTCACAGACTTTTTCATGCAACTGTACATACTAAAACACAAAGGAGTACTTTTTGAAATTGTTTGTTTTTACTTACAAACACTTTAACCCTTCAAAGCCCAAGATCATAGATTATAGCCCAAAAATTCAAATTTTTGGAGCTGAAATTTTTTTTTCACTTTCTGTTAAAATTCTAAAAATATTAAAATATCTCATTTGATACATTAAGTGTTTTTGGCAACTGATAATCTATATGAGGACATATTTATCATTTATCTGACTGTGTTCAAATGTTTTTTTTTGTAATTTGTTGATCATATTTAGTAGATAGAGGTATTATAAAAGTATGTATCAAATATGATACAATTGGCTTTATAGGGTTAAAAATCATGGTCATTTTGTTATGTTTTATTTTGTGGGAGTTATGCATCAACAGTATAAAAAGCAATCTTGTGTAACTTAATAAATATCCACAAACATGTCTTTATGAGGAGCTCACCTTGGTGAAGAGTCTCCACCACTGCCAGTGCCTCAGCTTCAGGTACGCTGCACAGTTCCTCTGCAGGACCTTCAGAGCGCTGAGCTGCTGCTGCTTCTTCGCAAAAGCTCTGACAGATAAAGAAAAAGACGAGTAAAGACTGACAAAGACAAAGTGGCTGATATTCAGGTTGTTCTCAGATGCAGAGCGGCTCGTACTTCCTGGCGAGGTAGCCTCTGCAGACGGCCTGGAAGTAGATGATGATGTCGGTGATCTTCAGGTCTCGCTCCTCCTCCAGGTGAGCCAGGACTCCAGCCCTGAAGAAGATCTTACTCTGACCGATCCTGAACAGGTTACCATCCAGCTCCAGGGCCTGAATCTGAAGACCCATAACGAGAGAGTTTCTTTTTAACATTTAGGTAAGTTTGTAATTTTCATGTTTGCATCACCTGTTGTCTTTTGGATGGCAGCTGCTTAACATAATTTGCATGTTTCAAAGCTTAAGCCTGTTTCATTATTAAAAAATGTATCGAATTAAGAGGTGTGTTTGTCTATTTTCTTTCTTTCTTTCTTTATCTAGAACACTTACTCTAATCCACATTCATCGAAAAAGTCAAGATAAATCAGGGGTGAAAGTAAGATAAGATTCTTGCAGGAACTGTGCAACTCAAATTTTTTTGAGCTTGCACTCTTTGCACGCGAGCATCATACAAGACAGATGTTGATAAAGCTCTTTTCTGACTACTGTGCACATCCTTGAGTGCATAATGTAAGATGTCAGACACATAATGTAATATATGGCAAAACATTTATTTTCTTTAGGGGGAGATAACATCAGAACAATAATAACAGTATTGATGAATAAGAATAAACTACTGAATTATTAACCGACTAAAATTAGACTTCTAGCCTACTTAACACATTTATACAGAAAAAGTAGAAAAAAATTGTAATGTGTCAAATTTTTACAGCAGCTTTTGTTAGTGGCTGTTTTTGGCCTTAATGGTATGAAACGGAGATAAAGCTAACATCTGATGGTGCACAAAAACTAATTATACATCAAAGTCAGTGTTGTTACTAATCTTTGTTATATCCAAGACTGTGATAACAGGTAAAAAATCTCCAGGCTCTAATTATTTTTCTTATTGAAGATCAGTCATTTTGTGTGTGTTTTAAATATTTTAAATATTAAAATAAAAAAATGTTTAGTTTTGATCAGAACTGAAGTAAATTAACACATTTATGCAAATAGTAGGAATAACTATAGAATAGAAGGATGGACTTCATGGCCCATCTCCGGTCTACTGCATAGCCTACCTGCTCCATGCTGCCTCCAACACATTGAGTTTCAGCGTGTTTGTTTGCAGAAGGAGTGGTGCTGCTCGCATGGCAGAGACAGAGAGTATTTCACGACACGTAAAACCTCACAATTTATTACCTGTGGGTTTTTGTTTTGTTAATTTTGCAAAAATGACTACCCTGTTGTCTGCTAAAAACACACACCAGTGGACATTGGATTAACTTTACGCTACAACGAGTGACTGCCTACTACAAGTTGCAACCTATCATTTTAAGCGAGTACCGTAGCCTACAAACGATAGCCTAGTTTTCGTCAGGCGCATCAAAACCTTGTTCAACACGTCACAGAAGGCGTAGTGCCGTTGTATGCATGAGTGAAAGTTGCTTTTCAGAGGCGTTCCAGTAGAAAAGGTCTGTATATTTCTTACTGGCACAGCGTTCTGGTGCGTTCCTGCTTACTTTCACCTCTGTGATAAATGATTCACTACACGGAATAAAAGGCAAAAAAAGGCAGAAAACTGTTTGAAATGATAACAAAATATCTGCCAATGAAAAAAGCAAAGTTTGACTTAGTGAGGGTCTTAAATTCAGGTTTAAAATCTGCTCTACATAAAAAAAGAAAAACATTATTGGCCCTCGCTTATGGAGCAGCCTACCTGAAGACCTGAGGACAAACTTACCTTATTTGTCTACCTTTTACCTGAATTACCTTTTAGTGTCTTTATTTATTCTAGTAACGGCTCACTTTTATTATTATTTTATTTTCTAGTTTTTTCAATTTTTTAAACTTCATTTCATTTTATTTTTTATTATTATTTAAATTCTTTTTCTTATTTTATTTTATGTTTTATTTTATTTTATTTATTTAATATTACACTTTAACCTAACCTCCAGTGTTTTCTCATTTTTAAACCTTTGAGATGATGTTTACTCAGTACATACTGGGTACAGCAGTGTGCTCTTTAATTTTATTATTATTTTATCTTATTTTATTTTTATCTTTTCTATCTTTCCCTATTTTATTTACTTTTTTTTTTTTTACTTCATTTCATTTTATTATTAATAATTATTATTATTTAAATATTTTCTCTTATTATATTTTATGATATATTTAATTTTACACTGTAACTTAACCTCCAGTGTTTTCTCATTTTTAAACCTTCAAGATGGCGTTTCCTCAGTACGTACTGGGTACAGCAGTGTGCTTTATTATTGTCTTTTATTTATGATGCTCTTTATCAACACTGTGTTATTGCGGTGTGGGTGGGTTTTCTGTCATAATTCCTTTGTTTTAATTCATCCATCTGTTTGTAAAGCACTTTGTGCTACATGTTTTGTATGAAAAGTGCTATATAAATAAAGTTTGATTGATTGATTGGTATATTGCTGATGATTGAAGTTCCTCTGGTAAACACTGTATTTGGAAGAACTGCTTTCAGCTATCATAATAATAATAATAATAACAATATAATTATCATTATAATAATAATCTGTGGGGTTAAACGTTTGAACAGTCTGCCTGTGGAGCTCAAACAGTGCCTTAACGTTTGCCATTTCAAAACGAAATATAAAGATGGAATTTTTACAAAATATAGGATTAAAGATGGGCCTTGATAATCACTGGGTGATGGCAGGGTAACTACTTATTTGAGTTTAGCACAATTTTTTTATGGGGATGTATATGCATGAATTTTACATACACAGGCAAATCTGTGTAAACATGTTTTGTTTTTGCTTGGTGTGTGTGTTTGTGTGTGTCTGTGTGTCTATGTGTAGGGTTATAAGCACTTAAAGGTACGAGCATGCAAGTAGGTATAAATGTGTATACCTTACTTATCCTTAAATCATGCAATCATGTATATATGTTGGGTTTTTAAAAATATTTTGAAATATTTAGCAAGATTCAGGGTATAGGTTTGGATATATATATATATATATATATATATATATATATATATATATATATATATATATATATATATATATATATATATATATATATATATATATATATATATATATACATATATATATATATATAGATATAGATATATAGATATATATATGTATATGGCTTGACAAGTGTATAAACTATGTACTATATTAACATCTATAGATATATCTAATATCTAGATATATAGCTGATGAATTTATAGCATTATTGTTATTATAATTATTATTGGAGGTAAGCAGACTGGATTCTTTTTGTTATTCAGCAATGGAGATGGGATGGAAATTAAAAAGTTTTACTTCATTCCACCCCTTTTTGAAATGTAAAAGAAGTTAAACTGTGAATTTCACAGTTTGTATTTGTTTTTGGATGGTTTGCTAAAACTGCTGAATTTCATTGTACTGATTCTTTTTTGTTTTTCTGAAAAAAATATTCAATTACTTTCTTTACATTTTCAAAATAATTATTTATTCATTCACTCATTATGCTGCTTCTGAGTGTTACTGTTTTTAACTGTGTTGTTGTTCTTTGTACTCTCGACATCACTCTAAATGAGGGAACACCCTCAACGTTTTTTTTTTGAGAATAAATAAAGGTTTAATGAATGAATGAAAAATAAGATTATTTGACTTTTTACAATATTTAGTTTTATATCTTCATATAAGATCCTAATCCAGGACCATGTGGCTTGAATAACTTGAAATTGGACAATTATTTTCACTTAGATCTGAGTTTTTTGCAGTGTGCCCTCCTTCTGAATCAATCAGCAAAATAAAAACTCCTAATCGAGCATTTAAAGGTAAAAGGGGGAAACATCCTTGAGTTGAACTCTTAAATGCAAAACCCCGTCCATCTACCCCATATATGATTATTCACTGTTCATATCATCCTCCCATGTATACGCACCTGTGCACCTTGTTTCCTGTTTTTTTCTAATCTTGTACATTGTACATATTCTATTATATTTCTATTCTTATCTTAATTTTTACACTTTCATTTAAAATGTTAATACCTGCCTTGTGATTTCTGCTTCTGTCTTATTTAAATATAGGATATATACTTTGTGTATCTACTCTGTCCATGGAGAGTGGAGTGAGCCGGTGCCAGTTTCCTAATATGTCTAACATATATGGCCAATAAAGCTGACTCTGAGTTTCAAGTTTACTATTTGTTTAGTAAGATTTTAGTGTCATATTAATCCCATTGTTTTGTTAACCCGTCCTCACCATTCTCTCACAGGCCTGTTTCCCGTCCATGAAGCCTTTCGGGATGGCGTTGGGCGTGAGGATCTCGTACCTGCACGAGCAGCAGAGGCAGAAAAGTGTCACAAAAACAAAGAATCAACGGTTCGGTCTTAAAAAGCAGCTTCATGGAGGATAATTATTACCTCTGCCTGAACTCCTGGAAGACGATGCGGTTCGGGAAACCCTGCCTGCAGATTCTGATCCCCTCCAGAACCCCGTTACACCTGAGCTGATCCAGGACCAGGTGAGGGTCCAGCTTACCTGCCTGCAGATGGAGAAGGGAATGACAAGAGCAAAATACCTCCATTCTTCATCAACAGATTTTTTAAATATGAAATGTTTTGTTGATATTATGAAGTATATTCCATGTGACTCTTATTTATTTTCTATTATCATAATTATTTTAAGTTTGTTGTAAATAATCTGCCTCACATCGGGGTGGGCAGCCCTCCTAATCATTATTTCTGCCTGCCAGTAAGTTTGATTTGATTTTATTTGTCTGAAACAAGCACATACATAAAAACAAACAGTGTGCATAAGAGGAAAACAGGGTCACACTGCCATAAAGTGCAAGTTTGAGAGGAGCTGAAGGAAGCAAAGCTTATCAGGTTCAGCCCCTAATTACGCTGTAACATAATTTAAAGATACAAGACACATAATTCATACTCCATTCAGCTTTTATAAAAATAAAACCCTGATTAAAAACATGCCGACTACGTAAAATTCTTTAAAATAAAGAGTATTACATTAGCTGTCCAGTTCCTTTTTTGTAGTTACTTTAATTAGTTTGAAGTTAATGCATCTAGTTTATTCCATAATTTTACACCACAAAAAGAGATGCACAAACTTTTCAGAGTTGAATCGATGGTCTGTTGCTTAAAATTCCATTTCCCCCTTATGTTATTGTTTATTCCTGACTTTTAGTCAAAGCACTTTGTAAACTTCAGTTTTTAAAAGTGCTATATAAATAAAGTCATCATTATTATTATTATTATTATTATTACATATTTTGGAGTGCCCCTTTGGCATTGATACATAGTGGAAGCAAACAAAAAAAAGGGCACTTTTTAAAGTGTCAATATTCAGTATTAAAAAATTAAAAATAACTTAAATGAGTTGAATCTGTATGTCTGTATATGAGTGCATGTGTTTATGTACACATGTATGTTATTGTATATGTATGTATGTGTGTGTATATACATATATTTTATATATATATATATATTATTTTTTATTTGATTGTATTATTATTATTAAATTATTGTTACTATAATTAATATTTTATTAGTATTTTATTTTATTTTTATTTACTTATTTTTTCTTTCATGGCTGAGGGTATATGTTTGTGTAAATGAATGTGCATAATATATATACTTGATTAGTATTATAACAATGTTTGCTCTGGGGATGTTTTTCTTTTATTTTATTATCATTATTATTGGTAATAATAATTTAATTTTTTTATTGTATTTTGAGTGTTGTACATTTGTTTATCTGTCATAGCCAATATTGGTATTGTTGTTATTATTTTGTTAGACCCCCCTTTGTGTTTCTCCTTTTGTGGATGTGATAACTTAAATGTGGTGTTGTGTACATTTTGATTTTTTTTTTGTAGCACTGTCTGGTCATGGGGAGGGGTATTGTGTGTTTTGTGTTGAAAGTTAAAAATTTCAATAAAATGTGTATTAAAAATTTTTAAAAAGTGTTGAATCCGTGTTTAGGATGATTGCTGTTGTTACAGAGGATCATCGGCTCACCCGTTTCTCGTGGTTGGGGATGATGCAGCGGACAAAGTTTGGGTTGGTGTTCCTCAGCGTGGCCATCAGTTTGGAGAGCTGCTCCTTGTACAGCTGACCCACCGTGCGAAACATTCCCTTCTTGGTTTTATAGGCGGCGCCGAACGCCGTTTCGTTCATGCCCGCGACCTGATCCAGACCCACTATTCTGTCGACTGGGGACAAAAACAGGAGCAGGACATTTCGGTTAAAGCTCGAGTCTGCGGGTAACAGGGGAGACTTCTATGATGCTGTTTTTTTGATCATGGGAAAAATAAATCCATGAAAATGATGCTTACATCTAAAGTGGACATTCAAGAACAACAAGGGTCAAGTTTATTGTCCAACAAAGTGAGAAATTTGTCATTATCAAATATTAATAATTTATAATGTTGGTAAAATTTAGAAATATGTTTAAATATAAGCAACAAGGACAAGTTTCTGCCTTTGCTTGAAAAAGTAGACAATAAAGAGCGATCCGTCTGTTTCTATGGGCTGTTTGAATAATGACAGCAGCATTACTGAACAGAAAATCAGTTTATTTAGCCATGCAAAGCTAAAGGAGGGATTTAAACAAAAGCACAAAGCAGGACAGGAGTCTAATGGGACCTCCAGCACTGAGGATGAGGAGCAGCCCGTGGTGCACGAAGGGTTAATGCCACTATGATTCACCTGGAGCTTCATGGAGCCCTGACACATTGTCATAGAAAGAGGCTCTCTGAAACGTCTGAATGTCTACGGCAGCAGAGAGAAGAGACAGGAGAGGAAGAAGAGGACAGACAGACCACAAACAAACATGAAGATCAACACGCAAACACACAAACAAGACCTCAGGAGCAGAGATCGGCTGTTAGAGAGACAGAAAACGTCAGTTCATGCAGATTAAAACTGCTAATTATTCAGCTAATCAAGTCTTTGTTAACCTTTACAGCCCAAAAAGTACCTGATTTCGTGAAAGCTTGTACGCTCTCCAACAAAAAAGTAAGAAAAAGTGGACTGTTCTTCAAAATCGTTGCCTGATCATATTGTTATAAAACCTCTCTAATTTTGCTCTGCAACACTTTATAACAACAGTCATTTGCAGAGATGATGCAAAAATATTTTATTATTCATTTGCAGAGTTTTACAGCCACTCCAGCATCATTTCCAAGAGATATTCACAATAAATCTTGTGTTTTTTTTAGGCGAGGATGAAATATTCAAATTATTCTATCCTCATTAACTCTGTCTCAGTAACACATATACTGATAATTCACATCTGGACAAATCTCTCAAGTGTTATTTTTATTATGACACCAAAATAATTCAAATAGACCGTGTGGTTGCAGAGATAAACTCTTTTCTTTCTGTCATTTCCGAGCAGAATGCTTAAAAAGGGGCTGAACCGGTTAAAGGGACACACCAACATTTTTTTTTTTGCTTTGTTTTCATGTCTTCATCTGAAGAGACAGGCAAAACTTGCCCACCGCTAATTAGCTTAGCTCAAACACTGGGAGTCAATGGGAAGTGTTAGCCTATATCCGCCAACATTCATTAGATAAACTAAGGGGCTGACTTAACACCTTCAGGTCGTTACGAACCGTGAACGGAAAAACAACAACAGCAGAACTTTTTGCTACTTATTACACACTCTTACGTGTTGAAAAGGTAAAGATAACAACTAATGGCTCTTAAATTTTTGTTCCTCTGCTGCTGCACTTGTTGATGCTTTGCTCTCAGTCATTTTCAATTCAGGCGCTTTGCATTGTGGGTAACAGTAGGTAAAGCAGGCTGGTCCGATGCATATTGTGAATTTTTCCCAAATCAGTATGTCATCTGGGTATTTTTTGCATACTGCAACTTCGCTTTTGTTCACATACTGTATACTACAGACTACATTTTGGGCTAATCAGTGCACACTGCTAGTATAGTAGGTGAATTCGAAAACGGCCGTAGTCTGCCTATAAACAGGGCCTAAGCCTTCTTTGTCTACTATCATTGTATTGTCTTCTTCTCCTAAACAGAAGCTTTGTTTTGTTCTGCTGTGGTTTGCGTTAGGAATGTGACATTCTTGAACGAGTTGAGTAATTTGAACAGCTTTGTTAAGTAAAGATAAGGACTAATTTGTTTGCAAGACATTCTTTAATGCAACTGCCTGCAAATATAAACGGCTTGCAAACAAATGGCTCACCCACAGCTGCGAATCAGTCTTCATCTTTACTTAACAAAGCTGTTTAGAAGACTCATTTCATTCTTGAACTTCACACCTTGAGTGCAAACCACTGCGCAGAAGTAGGTCAACAAAACAAAGCCTCTGTTTAGGAGTAGAAGAAGATAATACAGTGGTATCATAACAATAATATCATAACATAACGCAGTAAAAAGGGGTCCGAACAAGCGCACATGATTGCTTAAAGCTGCTGAAGAGTTTATCTGATGACTGTAGACACAGGCAGGCTAACACTACCCACTGAGTCCCATTATTTGATCTAGGCTAATTAGCATTGGGTGAGTTTAGCCCATCTTTTGGCTAGGTACTGTACGCACAGTCAGAAGAATGGAGTCTATCTGCTTGTTTGGACTCGGAGTGAGGCGAGACACGAAAAGAAAAAAATGTTGTCGTATCCCTTTAAGATTCAGAGCTGGTGTTTGGTTACCAGGAGCTTTTACCATCATTTAGCACTAGGCTAGGTTGTTTTCAGTCTTTACCTGATGGTTTGGACAATAATCTGAATTACAGGTCAGTCCTGTTAAAAGGTTCAGTGCCCATCTGTACCTTCTGTATTTATTGCTGGGTTGTTTTTTACTCTTTTTTTGTAACTAATGCATATTTTTGATATGTATCCAAGTCAATTTTGCACCATTTCCTACCTATTTTTATACTTTATTTTATTCTCCCTCCCCCTATTGATTGTTTCTGCACCAGTTTACAAAGTCAAATACCTTAAATATAAATTCTGAATGTTAATGTGTGCAGTTTCTCCTCTTCATGTGTATATTTTTATTTTAATCAGACTCACCGTCTTTCCAGAGCTCGGCCACGAACTTGTCGGTGGACTGGTGCAGCAGCGTGGCCACGTTGTCGTTCAGAGGGTCCATGTTCTTCATGAGCCACTCGTCAGCTTTATAATCCACCTGAGGACACACAGCCACGTTAGCCCTTTCATGCATGAATTATTAAAGCACAAAAGAATACTTTTTTAAAAAATGTTTGTTTTTACTTTCCAGCAAGTAAAAAGTCCTGTTGATTTTTTCAGTGTTATATTTTGAGGGCGCTACCTACAATAAAGGTATTGGTAGTAATTTAGAGGGACTTTATAAAGATTCACAAACACGTCTTTGACAAACATTTAATAGGAGTAAATAAAAGATAAAGTAAAACCTGAAGAGCATGTATTATTGCTGTTTAATCAAACTACTGACTTGTGAGTTACACCAAAATTTAATTAAAAAAAAATACAAAATCATGTGAAATCTGAAGACAGGCATAATGCCTAATCTGCTCTTCTATTCTGGATTTATGATGAATGAATTATCTCGATATGGTAAAAATGTGCAAAGATTATATTTTCATGAAACTTAAGACAAGTGTTTGGGAGTTTAGCCCCTGGTGGCTGGACATGGTACTGCAACCTAAATGCTTTAACATTTATTTCAAACCATTGGATAATTGTTTCTGTGTTCAAAGTGCACTGTCACTTTAAATATCTTAATGTCACTTTTTAGTGCTTCTAAATGCCCTGATGTACATAAAAAATCCCTGAGTTATTTGTACATATTTTAATTTGTTTTAAAACTTGTATATTTAACCCTTTAACTTCCAGCTCAGCTGTTTGGCAGAGGTCATCAATAAATTCAGTAATGTTTAATTTAAAAAAAAAAGACTAATCAAATTATTGTTTGAATCTATTAACATTTCATGGAAAAGAGAAAACTACAAACAAACTATGAACCAGATGTTTTCTTTGTTTGGGATTTATAGGTATAAAAAGCTAACAGTTGGGATATTTGGGATAAAATTAGAAAGGTAGGAATGTTTGTAAAAAAAAATATAAATAAATAAATAAAATATCTTAACATAGATGAGTCTGACAAACAATGTTTTTGTGATATATCTGTACACTTATATTTAAATCATATCAGTAAATAGTTAAATTAAGTATTTAAAATGAAAATGATGGTAATAATAATAGTTTTAGCTTTTTAAACCTTTAGGTCTCTAACAAAAAATATCAGTTCTTTTGATTTGTTTGCATTATTTCCATATCTTAAAGCACTGAGGAACAAACAATGACATGTTATGTTTTTTTTTTTTTTTTTAGCACATTAAATATTTCCTGAATTTATTTACCCCTACCGAACATTACAGCTGGGAGTTAAAGGGTTAATATGTTTGATCTTTCTCTTACTTTTAGGAATGAAGGCAAAAATAAGGCATTACATTGCTTGTAATAGAGAAAGATATCTTCCAAGGAAACAAGGAAAGTTTGACTCTGTAAGGGTCTTAAATTAAGGTTTAAGATCTGCTAAACTTGAATTCGTCTCGTCTTCCTGGCAGATTATTTTACTAATTATTTACAAGCAACTCAGACTTTATTTTAGTTTTTATATCTTCAAATAAGATCTTAATCCGGACGTGTATGGAAGTTGTGGAGTAGAATAAATCTAGAGAGATTTTTTCTGAGTTTTTTCTATTACCTTGTGGGAAAATATAGACAACTTAAATAATGGAACAGTAACTGCATTCCCGAAGTAAAATTAAGCAAATTTAACATTTTCCCAAAACTGTATGATTCAAAATCTTTGTGAATGATCAACATTCATGGCCGTGCTACAGACAGGTATCTACTCTTAATCTCAGGTGTAGTAACCATCTTTTAGTTGGAAATTAGGACACAGTTTTGACCACTTCTGCTGCCTGTGTGTCTTGATTTTTGACTTCATCATCCATGCTGACTGCCTCTGCAGGACCAAGTGGAAAGGAACTGATAAAAACTAATGATACTGAATCCTTGAGTTGTTATCGACTCTGAAGTAAAGAATGTTAGCCTCCTGCTCTCATCTTTAGACCACACGCCTCTTAAAGTCAAAACAACAGAGCGTCAGATCAGATTTCCCTTATAAGGTATCTAATCTTATTTCTCTCATTACTATTGCATCTATGCTGAGATAGGAAAACCTTTTCAAAATAAAATGAGATTATCTCTGGCTCCAGGCTCTAATGAATCTGCAGGCCTGTTTCTCTAACCATCTGCAGAGGAGGTGAATGACAGATGAATTTGGCTACAGCAGTGTTTTCAAACAGCCTGCAGGTATTTCAGCTAACGGACTGTTCCAGATGTTCTCTGCAGGAAACTTCAGACCTTCAGCACAAACATCAATATTAAGATATATTAATATATTACCAAAACTGGAGTCATAAAGTCGAACCAAGGCGGATCAGCTGTGCTCTGGAGGATTACATACTGTTGTTCTTTTTTGTGCAATGAGAGAATACAGCCGGATAGACAAGGTGTGAACAACATCAACAAATATAGGAATCACAGTTACAGTGCTGTATCAGTGTGAATCTTTCCTGATGAAACTAAGTTTTCACCAACAGAACACAAAAAGATCTACCTCTGCTCGGTGGGTTTCTAGCTTAATCTGATCCTCTCTGTTATTTTCAAACATGTAAAAAAAAACCTAACAAACATGGGTGGTCAACAAATACAACTACATGCATATAACTAAAAATAAAATAAAATTTAAAACAAAAAAAGGTAAATGGTTGAGATATTTCATGTGCAGCATGTATGCATGCTTGAAAAGGAGTAGAAAGGAGAATAAACCTAATAAATCCTACTCCTTTTATTACCTTGTACTTCAGTTAAGTTTTCAGTTTCTCAATTTTTATGATAAAAACAACATTCACCATCTTAAATCTCTGCAACGGACTTGAAATATTTTTAATTTAACTATTATAATTATTATTTTATAATAATAATAATTATTATTATATCATTAATTTTATTGTATTTATTACAAATATTATAATAATAATTATTATTAATAATAATTTCTATTTATTATTATTGTTATCATTATTATTATATTAATTTTTATTTATTTATGTTATTATTATCATCACTGTTATCATATTAATACCTATTTTTCTTTATTGTTATTGTTATTATCATTATTATTATTTTATTATTATATTATCAATTATATTTTTATTTATTACAATTATTTTTAAAATTATTATTAATAATAATTTCTATTTATTATTGTTATCATTATTATTATATTAATTTCTATTTTATTCATCATTATCATTATTATAATTATTATTATTATCATCATTGTTATTATCATATTCATTTCTATTTTTATTTATTTATTAATACTATAATTATGATAATAATAACAATAATAATAAAAATAAAAAATAATAATCATTTCTATTTATTATTATTGTATTATATTATTATTTTTATATTTTATCTTTTAATTACTTATATATTTATTTTATATAGCAATACTACTAATAATAATGATAATTAGAATAAGAATAATAATTATTATTATTATTAGTTCTAATATTTTTTATTTTTTATTTATTTTCAGTGGGATGAATAAGTGAATGTTTGTGATTTGTTTTGATCCTAAAGAAACAACTTCTCGTTCTGTTGATACATTGGTATTAACTGAATGACAATAAATTTGAATTTGTATTCAGGAACCAATAGTTCTTCTTATAAATTTACCAGTATATAGTATAAGCTACTTCACAGTCATTTTTCACCTTTCATTTTGTCTAGCTAGTCTTTATCAGTGGTATTTGATGGATTTATTTGTCTTACTTTAATCATGTCTGGGTTTATTTTATTCTAATTATTTCATCTGTAATTCTTGTTCAAATTGATCTCTGTGTTTTATTGTGTTTTTTATTTGAGTTTAATATTCTGTTCCCATATGTACTGGTCACTTTGGTCAATGTTTTTTAAAAGTGCTCGTAAATAAAAACTGATTTAACTTTGGAGGATTCCTGCAGCTTGCTTTTGATCAGCATCGATGTTTGGTCCGATGCCCCTCGACTAAAAATATTCCACTGAGGAAAACTGGAGGAGGAATTCAGATGAAACCACGGCCCTCGCTCGTCGCTCTGGTATGCAGCAGAGGATCATTTTCTCCTTACAGATGGCAGACCACCACCCAGAGGTGAAAGTTTAAAACCCTCCGTTATGTAACGTAGTCGATGTTAGGCCGATGTGATCCAGATGTGCAGCAGGAAAACAACTGCTCTTTGTCTGCAGGAGGGACCGCGCTAAGAGAGGGAGCCCTAAAGCAGCCACAAACAGAGACGTTACGTAAAGGAGGCGCAGCGGGGCCTGAGTGATGGGCCTTTAAAGGTGTTAAGAGGAGGAGAGGAGGGGGTCCATCCTCTGGGAGCAGAAAAAGAAAAGCCTCAGACGTGCTTCTGCAGACCCCGGTTCAAATCAAAAAAGGAACAAAATGCCCAAAAAATAAACTAAAAAGAAAAAATGAACCAACTTCATACTTTAATGTCTGTTTACCTGATTATGTTTGGCATTTTTAATGATTTTATAAAAATAAATCATCTCATATGTTAACATATTCCAACTGAAACAATGCATAATCAATATTATTCACTGGCCACTTTATTAGGTACACCTCTCTCATCCCGGGTTGGACACCCTTCACCTCCAAAACTCCTTAATTTTGGTGTCATAGATTAAACAAATATCTAACATTTCTAACGCTCAGGTAGGCTGTGGGGTTCTCAGCTGACAGGAGTGGCACCAGGTGTGGTCTTCTACTGTTCTGTAAACTTTGCTCCTGCTCCATTTTCCATCATCTCCAACCACCTGACCTCCTGCATCAACAACACGTTTTCACCCAGAGAACTGCTGCCCACTAGATATTCTCTCTCTTTCAGACCATTCTCTGGAAATCCTAGAGATGACTGTGTGTGAAAATCCCAGCAGATCCACCATTCCTGAAATACTTAATTTCAAAGTCTCTTAAATCAGCGTCGGTCTTCATCCTGATCTACTGCTTGAACTTCAACAAGTCGTCTTTACATGCATTAATGCATTGAGTTTGTGCCACGTGATTGGATGAAAAGCTATGTGTGTCAACAAAATACTAACTAATCCAAACAGAAGATGAAAAAGTTTATCTAGTCACCATTTTTCTCAGTTTCAAATTTCTGGCTTGATTTTTTAAATTAATTTCTAAAAAACAGTTTTTAAACTGCATTTGTTTGGTTGCAGTTCTATAGTAAAATTATGTAATAAGTCATAAAAAATGTTGTTTTTATTTGTAAGTCTAGTTATCTAACCCTACCTGTATGTATTAAATATTTCATTTATTTAGCATTTTCAAATTAATACATTTTGGAATTTATTTTAAGAATTGTTAATAATGTGTATTTTCTTTTTATTTTTCTCTCTATGATGTTTTGTTATTTTTTCATAAATATTTGTAGCATTTTCACCTTTTTTCATTTTTGAAAAATTAAGTATTTGTACATTTATTGCATCCTGCATTCTCCATTTAACAACAACCTACACATTTACATCCACACATCTGTACTGTCTGTTGTGTTTTGCTAATTTTTCATGCTCTATTGTTGATTTTTATTATTGTTATGTGTTCTTTTAATCTTTGCACAATGTTCATAAACATCATGAAAGGTGATTTTTAATAAAATGCATGGCTGTTATTATATTAATTATGTTTTAGTGTTTGTGGACAAATCTTAAGAGGGTAGGGTTAGATAGGTTTAAACTTGTTTTCATTTTTTATTATGAATTATTTGTATTTTAACTGTTTTGCCATATCCATAATTGAAAGAAATATATCAATCAATCAATTAATGAATCAAACAAATTCAGTTTAACCATGCTCACAGGAATGACATATAGAAACCAGAGGCCAATATCTATAGATAGATAGATAGACAGACAGACAGACAGACAGACAGACAAACAGACAGACAGACAGACAGACAGACAGACAGACAGATAGATAGATAGATAGATAGATAGATAGATAGATAGATAGATAGATAGATAGATAGATAGATAGATAGATAGATAGATAGATAGATAGATAGATAGATAGATAGATAGATAGATAGATAGATAGATAGATAGATAGATAGATAATATTCATGTGTGATAGTGTTTCATTAGCATTTATCCAAACACAAACTCGTACCCATCCATAGATAGATAGATAGATAAATAAATAGATAGCGTATCCGTCCATAGATAGATAGATAGATAAATAGACAGACAGGTAGATATATAGACAGATAGATAGATAAATTAATAGATAGCGTACCCATCCATAGATAGATAGATAAATAAATAGACAGCATGCCCGTCCATAGATAGATAGATAAATAAATAGATAGCGTACCCGTCCATAGATAGACAGATAAATACTTTGTAGATAGTGTACACCTCCATAGATGGATAGACAGATAGATAAATAAATAGATAGCGTAAACGTCCATAGACAGATAGATAAATAAATAGACAGCGTACCTGTCCATAGATAGACAGATAAATAGATAGTGTACACCTCCATAGATAGATAGATAGACAGATAGATAAATAAATAGATGGTGTAAACTTCCATAGATAGAAAGATAAATAGATAGCGTACCCGTCCATAGATAGATAAATTAAAAGATAGCGTACCCGTTCATAGATAGATAGATAGATAAATAGACAGATTGGTAGACATATAGACAGATAAATAGATAGTGTACACCTCCATAGATAGATAGACAGATAGATAAATAAATAGATGGTGTAAACTTCCATAGATAGAAAGATAAATAGATAGCATACCCGTCCACAGATAGATAAATAAATAGATAGCGTACCCGTCCAGCGTAGTGGATGATGCAGAAGTCGGCTTTGTCCTTCAGCTGTCTCGGTTTCTGGAACTTGGTGTGCGTGCCCTGCTCCTGCAGGACTTTATCGATGAAGGTTTTATCCGTGGCTTTGGGGAACCAGCACTCCTCGTCCAGCAGAGCCAGGATCCCAGGAGGGTTGGTCTGACGAGAGACAGAGACACGATTATAAAACAGGTAAAGGTGAACAGACAGACAGACAGCAGCAGGAGCCTCCTCCTCACAGGCCTCTCGATCAGGTCGATGCAGGGCTGCAGGTCCAGGCCGAAGTCGATGAAGCTCCACTCGATGCCCTCACGCTGGTACTCCTCCTGCTCCAGGATGAACATGGTGTGGTTGAACAGCTGCTGCAGCTTCTCGTTGGTGTAGTTGATGCACAGCTGCTCGAAGGAGTTCAACTGAAATTATAGCAGAAATATTCATATTAATCTATATTTATATTACATACCAAGCTAAAGAAACACCTGATCGTCCTCTCCTGAGAATATATGGAAAACTATTGAGCTAAAATCAGCAGGAAATCTTCACGTGGGACACCATTTAATGTTAAAAATGAGCAACGCCTGCTTTATTAATGAAAAGAATAAACATTTATCAGCATCTGTGGCTTAGTGTTAAAGTAAAAACACTTACTTTTAACTTTTTATTATTCCTTTGCCCTAACTTATTCCTTTAACTTCCAGCCCAACTGTTCAACAGAGATCTATAAATTCAGGAATATATATACAGTACTATGTGTTAGATAAACAACATGTTTACAACAAACCAGTTTAAAATGGAACAAAGAGCAAAAGAAACTAATTTAAAGTGTAAAAGTACTTGGTTTAAAACATTTAACTTGATCTAGGAATAGTGTCACATTTAAAAATATTATTTAAAGTATATTATTGCATTTGAAAATTGGATGCTCTGACCCCTTCAAGATGTTTCCTTCGTGTTGGATATAAAGGTTTAAAAATCTAAAAGTTATTAATATTACCATCATAATTATTCTGGACACTTCCCCATTAACTGATAAGATGATTTATATATAATTTCTTATCAAAATATTATTTGTGTTTGTCAAACTTAGTATCATCTATTCAAGTTATTTTGGCTCTATTATTTACAAACATTAGTGCCTTTTGAAAGTGATTTGGTCCAAAATGTTTGTGCATTTTTATGCCATCACATAGTCGACTGTTAGCTTTTAAAACAGTTAAATCCTTAACTAGGAAAAAATATGTTGATTGGACAAACAATGATTTGATTTGTTCTGTTTTTTAAAACATTAAATATCCCTGAATTTATTGATGACCTCTGTCAAACAGTTGAGCTGGTAGTTAGAGGGTTAAGAACTTTCCAGCTTAAAGAAGAGTATTAAAGAGTTCATATTTTTCCTTAATTGGTGGAAATACCCAACCAGTAATGCTCAGAAATCCCTCTAGTTTCCATGCACAGTGTTCCTGATCCAGCTGTATTCTCTCTCTGTCCGATGCTTTAATATTAAATTTCCTCAAAGGGTGTGTAACACGAGCTCTCACCTCAAAGATCTCAAACCCAGCGATGTCCAGGATGCCGATAAACGACGCCCCCTGTCTTTTTGTCCGGTCCAGAGCTTTGTTGATTCGGTGGACGAGCCAGCGGAAAAGACGCTCGTACGTGGCCTTGGCCAGAGCCTCGACGGCAAAGTCAGCCTGAGGAAACACGAGGAACAGGAGTCACAACCACAAAGCAAAATTCAAACCAGTGTTTTCTCGAGTCTTCTGGGACAAACAGACCAACACTGAGTCAGTGGATCTAAGTGCAGGAAACTGGATTTACCCACGCTGCAGCGCTGGCTTTCCTGGCACTTGTTGAAGATTTATTAAATATAACATTTGTTTATTATGCAATTTTCAACATCAGTCAGCCTCCACAGAGGGCAGACCAGTGGCTGCTGCTGGTCAATCAAGGAGGGGGAGCTCATTTTTTTCCGTCCTACTTCATAAATTTGTTTGTCGTACCAACTAGGTGTCTTTTCCAGGGATGTTACCAGTGTTCTCTCAATGACCAGCAGAGCTAGACTGCTTAAACGGTCTTGGCCCATTGTGTTGTGGGTGTAAGACTTGAGCCTCTTTAAACAGGAGAAGCTCCTCTCCAGAACAACTGAATGTAAAACTTAGAAGATGCTCCGGTGGAGGGTTATACTTCAAGATCGCTGATTCAGCCACTCATAAAATAGGATAAAATAATTAAAAAGTGGGCTGTAATTAGAATAAATAAAAACACTAAAAGGTAATTCAGGTAAAAGCTTGACTAAAAAGGTAGTTTTTGAGTTTGTTTTACCGTACATTTACCTTTTACCTGTCCCCTATCTGCCCTCTTCTTTTCTATCTTCCTGATGTGATGTTGTCAACCTTCAACAGTCTTAAATGTATCGATGTATCTGTAAATCTATTATCTGTCTACTGTCTTATCATCTCCTTGTTATTATGCATTACACCAGTTTAATCTGTTTTAATCTGACCAGTTTATTCTGTTTTAATCTGACCAGTTTATTCTGTTTTCTTTCATTTTGTTGCTTTAGTTAACACGACTCTCTGTGCCTTTTCCTCTGACTCTCTCTGACCTGATTGTTGGTTTTATTCTGACTTTTTCTGTCTTTGTTTTGTCTGTTAAAGCATGTTGTAAACTTCTGCTTTTAAAGATGCTATATAAATAAATAATAATTATTATTATTACTATTTTTATGATTATTATTATTTTTTATATTATTATTATTATTATTATTATTATTATTATTACTTTTATTATTAAAATTACTATTTTTATGGTTATCATTAATTTTTTATATTATTATTATTATTATTATTATTATAATATTACTATTTTATGATTATTATTATTTTTTATGATTATTATAAATTTTTTATATTATTATTATTATTATTATTATATTACCATTTTATGATTATTATTATTTTTTATGATTATTATACATTTTTTATATTATTATTATTATTATTATTATTACTATTTTATGATTATTATTAATTTCTTATATCATTATTTTTTTATTATTATTATTATTATTATTATTATTATTATTATTATTATTATTCCCTCTGTGTGATCCTGGACAGATGAATGAACATGTGCTGCAGCTCTAACCCTCTCTGACAGAGGCTTTCTTTCTCGTACCTGTTCTTTGGTCTGAGCTTTCTGCACGTAGTCTCGTCCCACTTTGATCCTCGGGGTGAGAATGGCTCGAGTGAACTCCATCACGTTCATCCCCAGCAGGTGGCAGAGCTTCTGAGCCGCTGATGGAGCAACAGGAGGAGGCGTGAGACTTAAATACTGACTTTAATAAAGATCACATATGACCCTGACTCAGGTGTGACGCTCACCTGTGTTTTCAGGCATGGAGGCCTGATCTGTGTTCCTCTCCTTCTTAAAGACGATGTTTCCAAACTGCAGCACTGCAGAGACGACCTTCAGCATGCCTGAGGAACACAGAGCGACACCTTATTATACATTTAATTACATGTTATTGCTCTGTTACGCATCATTAATGTGCACGGCCTACAATGGTTTACCGATATTGGTCTGATATTAGTCTTTTTGCTGATATCAGACCAATATCAGTAACGGATCGGGACACCCACCAACAGATAAATGAGAGGATGAACACGTTAAACTGAATATAGAGGTAGAATAACCACGCAGCTCGTCTTTAAGCTTTTACTCACACACGATCTCTTCGTGGGAGAAGCTCATGATGTGCATGGCCTCCAGCGTCTCCTGGAAGTTCTCCTTGTCCTGCTGACCCGGGATGGGAAGGTTTCCATTCGACAGGAAGCGATAGTTGTTGAAGCCTTCGAGGAGCAGGTCGGCTGTAGACGAGAAGTAGACAGACCGTGTATTTACTAGTTACTAGCCTCTAAAAGTGAGACCAGTCCCTATCACCTATCCTGCAGTGACCACATGGGTGACCTAAGATATCCTCTCTCTGGGTTGTCATATATTTTTCTTTTTTTTTAATTTAACTGTTTACATTACACTTGTTCTGAGACAGGACAGTGGTTCTTGGTAATTAACGATGAAATGCTGTTTAAGTTACCACACCTGCTACCCTTTTGAATTAATTGTTTTATTTGACTTCTGTTAAGACTGCTACTTGTATTATCATTTTACATTATTAGATTTCATTTTTATGGATGTTTTTTCCTCTACTTTTGATCGTTTATTGTATTGTACATTTATACATCACTGCTACTGTTGTGATTATTGTTTCTTTTTTTTTTTTCTCTTATACATAAAACTTAATAAAATATTGTTTAAAAAAAAAATGCAAAAAACATGAAAAGCTGTCCTTAAAACCACAACAAATTATTATAACAGCTCGGCTTCGGGAGAGGGAAGTATCATAAATAAACTAAATAGTTTAAATGAAAGTTACTGATTAAATTAAAGAAGAGGTGGACAAAATGTAGAAAATGAGGAAGAGGAAAAAAAAACTGGAGAAATAAAATGTGTTTTAAACTCAAATTCAGAAACTATTTAAACTAAAAATCAATGAACACAAAGCTAAAGAATCTTTAAATATGAACATGAAATCTATTACTACACAACAGCTTTGAAGAAATGCGTAGAATATTGCCTGTCTCTTTAAGGAATATCAACATCCAGAATAGTTACTAGTCTAACATGTTTATAGTCTATATCAGAGAGTGTAAATGTTTTGTTTTTAAAATTATAATGCAAAGAATCTGTACTGTAAAACCAACATTATGTGTCATATTAATCACACTTGTATCAGAGTGTATTAAATTTCTTTTTATAACATGATTACATGTTTGCTCTTAAAGGAGACATATCATGCTTGTTTCTCCTTTTCACTATGCCAGGCTAGGATGCCTGTAAAGCATTTCTGCCCTCAGTACAAGTCATTTAGTTCCTTCATTGCCCCACAATAGCGTTCTCAAAATCCTCATTTTAGGCCATTATCAAGCTGTTGTTGAAATGCTCGGATCTCAGGCTGACCTACAGTAACCTCGCAACGTCACAGCCCTTTGTGCTCTGATTGGTCAGGTCTATCGGGGGTAGAGCCAGCCTGTCCTTCTTCTTCTACTGTATTTTCCGGCAGGCTCAGTGCAGCGACCGCGTATTGAGTCCCCCTACAGGCCAGAGCTGGTAATGAGTGAGTGTGAGCTAGGGATCTATATACTGCTGCTGGTGGATGTGTTCCTCGGTGATGGTTTTGTGGCTCACGGACATCACAGAGGAGGAAGTGTTTTATCAGATTACTCCAATAAAAAGAAAGGTACCTCGTGTCGTCACAACGATTTAAATCTCGCGGTCATCTCGCAATGACCTATTTTCAGAGGCATCAAATCTCGTTCTAGGATATCAGAAAAAATACAATATCTCATTTTTTGAAAATTAAGGGGGCGTAAGGTCTTGTTTTCAAATTTATTATATTATATGTAAGTATTAAACCATGCATCAGCATGATATGTCTCCTTTAACTTACATTGAGAAAATGAATTTAAGTAGGCACATGATTTATTGCATTGTAATAGTTTTACAGTATTTCAGTAAATAATTTAATAGTATAATAAGTCCAGTAAATAAGAAGAAGGGGGAAAAAATTAAGAATAAAATAAATTAAAAAAAAAAAAAGAGACAGAAAGGGAGAGGAGTCCAGTTCTACTACATCCATCATATATCAGGATATTCAAAAATGTCTGTAAAGTCTCAGATATTTTAATGCATCACTAACTTCTGAGATGTTCTCCAGCTCCAGCCAGCAGTCTGTAAAATATGTGGAAGGTCCGCTCGTCTTTGGCCTGCCTGATGGCCCTGGACTTCTCCAGAAGGTCTGACGGACGAGGTTAAGGACTGAAAACATCTTTAAATCATTCAGAAATGTCCAAGCTCATAAGATTTAGGGAAATAAATCAAACAGGGTTAAATATTTACTCTGTATATTAGCTAAAACATAAACTTCATGTGTTATGTTTCTCCTAAAGCCTGAATATTTTTTAGTTTTTCTTTAAGAGCTTAAACATCACAGCTGTGGATGAGCAGCAGCCAAACTTCTCTGCTGTAAGACAAACATAAACTTTATTTCCGGATCCTTCTGTTGGATTTTAAACAGCCTGAGCTGCAGCGATGAGGATACAGGTTTCAATGTTTGCCCCGACGATGTATCCGGCAACGTCGAAGTTGATCCTGATGAACTTCCCCTGCAGGAACAAACATGTCTGATCAGTGACATGTAGAAACTTACGGACATTAATCAATCGATTTATTTCTAACATGTAAATGAAAACTTAAAAAATAGTTAAAAATACAGTCAAAATAAAATAAAATGATAAATAAATAAATATCCGAACTGAAATATAACACTGTCTTAAATCTAAAAAATAGTCTGAATAATAATTCTGAAACATGTACAGTGAATAAATACAATCACACCTATACTTGTTCACAAATTAGTTTACAACACCCTGAAAATTTTCATCAAAATAATAAGCAAGCATCTTGTGGCATTAATTCAGCAGTGTGCCTCTAGAAAATCATTTTTTACTTTTACTCTGTTTTACTTTATTTTATTGTATTTTATTGCTCTTATTGCTTTTATTCTTTTCATTGATTTTATTGTTTTTATTGCTGTTATTGCTTCTATTTAATTTTAATTGTTTTATTTATTGCTTTTTTCCCACCTATTGTAAAGCACTTTGTTTCACTGAAAGGGTTGTTGTAAAGGGCTGTATAAATAAAGAACATTTACATTTACATGGTAATCTGAGTCAGACATGAAATCACCAGAAGAGTTACACCCAAACAGTATTTTCTGGACTGATTCGATATTAGAAGGTCTCAGATCGATTCAATATTTATTTAGTCTGGGATATCTCAAATCAATAATGCTGATCATTTATAAAGTGACCCTTTGACCTGATACATCTTAAAAAAAATGTTTTTACATTAAGAACTGAACCCAAAGCAGTTACATTAATCATATATTAATGATAAACATTAATACATATTCTGCATATTACTTGTTTTTTGTCCATCTTGGTGCGGTACACTGCAGTTCCTGCACAATGTGACTAGTCGACTATCAAAAACAATAACATGGAAAAGTTGCCTTCGATCAAATAGTTTTGACTTGCTTTGTACTTTCAGTTTTTTAGTAATATTGTGTGATTTACATAAACATCATATCTAGTTCTTTCTTAGTTAACTGTAGAATATCCTAATATATTGCAATATTGTGGTATTGTGATATTATCGTATCGTGAGGTTCTTGCCAACACTCACCCCTAGTTTCCAGCCTTGACTGGCATCCTAAATTCACATTTCTAATCTAAAATAGTCTTTTTTATTTCCTTACAGGTACGTCTGCTTTTAAAAAACGCTCCACAGCTCCTTGGAGAAGTGGGAGCAGCTTATGGTGTGACTATATTAGGAGAAGTCGGGCTAACAGGTCAGGAAGAATCTGAAGCATGTCTGTGGTTTCCTGAGTGTGAATGTGCCCATCTGTCTGCAGCTCATCGTCACTCTGTTGATTCATGCGGTCTGAGCGCTGCACGGCTGTTTTCATGTCGGCCTCCTTCTTCACTGACTCACTCAGAAATCCATCAGCGCTCAGACTCAGGCTGCGTACATGCCAGCCTTTAATCCACCGAGGATCTGCAGAATAACAAACTGAGGTTTGGCGGTTTGAGGGTTAAAGTGACCGAGGATTTCTCCTATTGGCAGCAGGTGGACTCCTAAAGTTTATTCTGTTTTTGATTTTCCTGGATCTCTTTACGTATCTACAGATGAGGGATTTTTTCAACAGGGAAATAAAGCATAAAATAAATGTGGATTGATGTAAAGGTGGTCTACCTGTCCCACCTGTCCATCTGCCCCACAATTTCCACATCCCACCTGTCCTGAATTCCCACCTGTCCACACGTCCCACCAATCCCACCTTTCCACACATCCCACCTGCCTCAACTGTCCACCTATCCCACCTTTCCACACATCCCACCTGTCCCACCTATACCAGCTGCCCCACCTGCCTCAACTGTCCACCTATCCCACCTGTCCGCAATTCCCACATGTCCCACCTATCCCAGCTGCCCCACCTGTCCACAATTCCCACGTCTCACCTATCCCACCTGTCCACCTGCCCCACCTGCCTCAACTGTCCACCTATCCCACCTGTCCACAATTCCCACGTGTCCCACCTATCTCACCTGCCCCACCTGTCCACAATTCCCACCTATCTCCCCTGTCCACCTGTTTAATAGTAACTTTAACAAAGATTGAATGACTGACAGATGTTCACTTCGCTACAAATCCACTCAATCCGCTATAGAACCAATAGCACCCAGGTGTTAAGAGAGTTGCACAGAGTGAACCCTCTTCTCATCCAGCCTGTTTGGTAGAAAGAGAGGAGGGAAACAAACATGCATCCACATGTCAATTTATCAAGGCCGGCAAACTTACCGAGGACATTTTTGTTTATTGCGCAGTTAATTGATTTATTGATTATTGTGACAGGCCTAAAATATAACTACAAGAAAACAAACAGGGACCACACAATACTCACACTGTGTTAAAAACAAGGAACAAAAATATTTTTTTTAAAGTATGCATGTCCCGAAAACAGGTGCCGCTCTTCTGTATGTGTGTGCCTTTTGTATTTTCTTGGACGGTTGAACTGAAATGAAATTTTGTTCCTCTGTACTTGTGAGATGTGCAGTAACAGTAAAGAAACTGAACTGTAAACGCTTAAGAATGAACTCTAACGTGCTATTGATCTGTTAATTCTCCTGCAACTGAAGTTAAGCTTTAAAACTTTACTGGAACAAAAGTTCAGAAATAAGACTTTGCTGTATTTTTCTCAGACACTAACCCTCTAAAGACGCAGAGTTTTATCAAACATTTCCTGCAGAAATGTTCAACATCACAAAACGCTTTCATAACAGTGTTTTCGGAGTTGCGTGAGCGCTCCTGCTGTCGGTCCAGTTTGTCTTTCTTTTTTTTTTAACTCATATCTCTGAAGGAAAACATGAACTGTAGTAAAAACAATGTGGCGCTGATATCATCTGTTCCCCTTCTGGACGATATCTGAACCAACGGGAGCCAAAGAAAATGAATATTTGAGCAGGGACTCACAAATCGAGAGGAGTTGTCGTTTTTCACCGTCTTCGCGTTGCCAAAAGACTCGAGGATCGGGTTGGCTTGGAGGAGCTGGCGTTCCAGCTCGCCCTGAGGAGAGAGAGAGAGAGAGAGAGAGAGAGGAAGGTCAGAGACTAGAGAGATGTTTGTTTTATTTTATTCACTTTTATTTAACCAGGTATTTCCCATCAACAGACCAAGAATGGCAGCAACACACAGATAGATGTCACTAATTTTTAACACCTGGCCCCACAAATTTAATCTTTTATTGCTTTTATTTTCTGCATCTGCAGCACACAAGAAGGTTGTAAAAATATTAACTTTATTTATAAAGCACCTTTAAAAGCATGTTTAAAATGGCTTTAACAGACAAAAAAAAAATAGAAAAGGCAGAAATCTGAGCAAAATAAAATCAACAATCATAATTAAAACAACAAAAGGGAAGAAAATGGTAAACTAGTGAGAGGAAGAAAGCTGATGAATTTATATATATAGATATATATATATATATGATGATAAGGAGACAGTAAGACAGTTGTTAGATAATGGGTTTATAGATACTAGGGGTGTAGCGATCTGATATCGATGTTGGTCTGATATCAGCAAAAAAAGACCAATATCAGATTATACTGGCCTGATTTTAAAATATCTGATATAAGGGCTCTGATAGAAGCAGTTCATTCTAATTTATTATTTCTCATTTATTTGATTCAAACATTTGAAACAAACATCACATTGTCAGCCATATTTTCAACCACCATCAAGAAATCCAAATCATGCAAATGGTTTTCTGAAATTCAGGCATTGTGCAAGAGTTGAGTGAAAATAAGAGAATCACCAAATACTGTTTTCTATCGGAGTGTCCTGGTCTGATACTGATGTCGGGTACTGGTATCGGGAGAATCTATTTCGGGCGACATAAAGACTACCCATGAGCACGTGTGGCGACTGTCATAAAGACGTGACCCAAGCCAAAGCGTGTGTTTGTTGTGATGCTAATGAATGCAGCTCGGACCTTCCTCAGAACTCTGCATTGCTTTACAACTTCTTTTTTCAACAACTAACAGGATGCAAAGCCACGAGGTAATGTATCTCTTTCTAGTTACGTAGCGGTAGTTTTTGATGTGTGATAACAAGCAATTTTTGGAAAACTTGGTATCATAGTTTTGTAGCCGACTATATATGGCTACTTACAGCCCGGTGCTCTAAGACGTGTCTGAATAATATAAATTTGCTCTAGTTTTAATTGTCTTGTTCCTGAAGTTGAGCATCCAGGCCAGTCCAGCCCTGTCCAACCTGACCATGAAGCTAAGGAATAGCATTTATAGATAACCTATTTTGATGCTATAAAACTCATCTTAAAGTGTGTATTTCCATCAGGCAGATATCTAAAAGTGAGACTTTTTTGTAACTACTTAGAAACTCCTCATAGCACCTTTAAATTCTGTTGTAGAATATGCTTACGTTTAAGTAAAACACAGTGGCTATTTTGCAATTTAAAAATATATGTTTCTGTTTTTTAAGATTCTTGAGGTTACTATTCAGGGTCTTCTAATTTATTTTTTATTTAATTTATTTAATCAAACTATATTCTTATGCTTAAGGTTAAATGTATTGAACCTATTGGTTAATAACAAATGGGTCAGTCTTTCCCATCCCTACTATTGCTGACTACTGTTCTCTGTTTGAGTAATCTCACCTGATCAAGCCTTTTCTTACAGTCCATACTACAAAATAAGGAATAAAAGTCTGCTTGATTCCTGCTGATATCGCAGGCTGCAATATCAGTCTCGTATCGAAGGTGAAAAAGTTGTATCAGGACACCCCTAATAGATACGTAAATTGATGATAGTTGCAGGAAGATGAAAAGGAAGAGGGAAGAGGATGAGTAAACGAGAAAAGATAAATAAAAACATAAAACTAAATAGAAGATAGATGATAAAAATTAAAAAGGGAGTAAACTGGTTTTACACTGATAAAATAATTACCAGTGTAAAATCTGAGTCTCAAGAACAGTAAGGATGGAGAAAAACCTAAATAATTTCACGTTAAACGCTCTGCTGGCTGTGATTTTCCTCCAGCTCTACATGATTTTTTTCTATAATACTCAACATGTCCACGGTGCCAAAACAACCAAACCACACAGACATTATGGCGAGCTCGTTTTGACACATGCTTCACAGTAAGTGGTTCCTGGAGAGCCTCTTCCGGCACATTCCTCCCACCGTGATGATATACTGTATTTATACACCCAAAGACTTCACCACCACCTCCCAAACCGAAAAGCCTCAGCCTGGAGGTGGTTGGGACATTCCCCGAGGAGACTGAAACCTCCAAACATCTCACCGTCTGCAGGAATAACTCCTGCAGGAAGATCTGGACTTTCTACTCCAGACTAATGACCGTCCAAACGGGCGAGGGGAAATCTTCAGCCCAGAGCCAATGAGCAGCTGACAGAAACGGTGGTGTAGATAAAGACGGGGTTGACAAAAAGAAAGCAGCAAGGTGAGCAGAAACAGGAAACACAGTCACGTTGGTGACTCCATCTGCAGCTTAAGGCACATCCTGCTGCAGTGTTTTCATGGATTTAAGTGCAGAGCAGAAGCCAAACCCTCCCTGAGCAGCATAAATAAAACTGCCAGACAGGAGTGGGATGGAGAAGAAAAGATTATGCATCGCTTATGTCTGGTTCTTCTATTTTCTTCTTTGTGTTTTATTTTTACAAAATCTATCACATTAACCCATAACCTACCATTAGGCCTGCCACGATAACAAACTTTGCTGGATGATAATATTTCCAATAAACGATATTATTGTCAATATTATTTTGAAACATTTTTTTATTTATGTAACTATAAAATATGTCATAATAAAGTGAGTACACGTATCAAAAGCAATATTCTTTAATTTCTTAAAAGTATTTAACTGTAATTGAAAGGTCAAGAGCTTTAAATAAAATAAATTGAACTATTACTGAATTTTGTTGTTTTAAATGCTAATTTATCTGGTTTATAACTTTTGTATTTTATTATTGTTTATTATTATTGTATTGTATATTTTTCTGTTTCCTGCCCAGGGACCGCAGATGTAACTTAGCTTATAGCTAACTCTGGCTTGACAGTCCTTGTCTTGCATGACCCCTGTGAAATAAACAAATTAATAAATAAGAAAAAGAGAAAAAAAAAACAATGAAAATGAAATGGACTATCTTTTGGGAAAAATTGCATGCAACTAAAAATCATAATAATAATCAAAAACAATAAAAAATAGACCCTGTCTCTGTGAAGAAAAAAACTCAAATAAAAAAACACAACAATAAAAACAATAAATAAAATGGAGTTTATACAGTTCCTGAATTGTTTGTGACATGTACTTTCTCCCAGTCAATCCGTACTGTCTGTCAAACGTTCGTAACATTTCTGGCTTTTCAGTCGTATTGGAGGGTTGCGTTTCTTTTGCTATGTAGCGAACGACACTGTCTGTGAACGCACCATTTTGCTCTGTTTTATTTACATTTACTTTGCAGACCAAATGTCTCAGTAAGCGCTGACTGTCAGGACGAAGGCTCCACACAAATGCAACATATCGACTCGTCTGTGTTCATGAGCTCCAACCTTGTTCATTCTGTTTAAAACCAAAATATTCCCACATAGGGGCCGTGGCATTCGGCTTAGGAACCATAGCTTTTGTGCTATCATTCATTTTAGTGTTTGTTTCCTTGTTACTCCTCTTGACGCTCACTTCAGCTCTCAGTGTGTGTGTACGCTTGAGCAGCCTCGCCTCCCCCACAAAGATTGAATGAGCGACAGATGCTCACTCCATTATAAATCCACTAATGAACCAACGCACTCAGGTGTTGAGAAAGTTGCACAGAGTGAGCCATCTTCTCATCCAGCCTGTTTGGTAGAAAGAAAGGAGGAAAACAAACATGCATGCTCGTGTAAACTTATCAAGGCCGGCAAACTTACCGAGGACGTTTTTATTTATCATGCGGTTAACTGATTTATTGATTATCGTGACAGGCCAACCTACCATCTAAACTGTTTGGCAGAGGTCATCATTAAATTCAGGATTATTTAATGTTTTAAAAAAACAGAACAAATCAAATCCATCTTTGATTTCATTAACATTTCAGGGAACAGAGAAATCTACAAGCAAACCAAAAAACAGATATTTTCTTGGTGTGGGATTTAAAGGTTTGACATATGACACAAAAATGCACAAATGTTTGGGACAAAATTAATTAGAAAAGGCAAAATATCCTTAAATATCACAGCAATAAAATAATTTAAAATAGATGACACTGAATTTGACAAACAAAAAATATTTTTGATGAACAACAGATTATATATATAGATCATCATATCAGCAAATGGTTAAATACTTAAGATAAAAATGACGGTAATAACAGCTTCAAGCTTTTTAAGCCTTTAAAATCCACACAAGAAAGAGAAAAAGAGAAAAACCGAGATCAGTTTTGGATTCAGCACCCAAAAAAAAGTTAAAAATAGAGTAATATCAGGAGTTAAATATTTCTCATTCTTCTCCTTCATCTTACAGGCTCCAAAGATCATGAAACAACAGATTTAAGAGCGTATAGATGTTCCCATGGTCCTCTGCTCTGCTTTACTTTCTATCCACCTCTTCACCTCCTCCCTCTCGATCCCGGGCTCGACATTCCTCTGGCCCGCGCTCAGAAGCTGCCGTAATGTAACACAGCTTAAAGGAGGTCAGCGTGATGGAGGGAAGCTCGCTCTGCCGCTCAAATGCAGCATATTAAACACACATTCTTCACATGAGCACGCTCAGGGCTGCAGGTTAGAGGTTCCACCTGTGCCTCCGCTTTATTAGATTTACTGAGGACGCAGAAACAGACGGGACGGCTTAAAGAAAGACGGAAAACAGCCACCGGATGAATCAAAGAGAGAGCGAAGGAGTTATGTAAAAGACACGGGGAGTCAGTTCAGAGGCAGAAAGCATGAATTGAAACCTAAAAATCATCTTCAAGGCAGTATTTAAATTGTTGACTAATTATTTTAATCAACAACAACCTTTTATCTCCTGAAAAAACTACACAGTAACTAATAAAAACAAGAGCACATGGAAAACAACTCAAACTAAACTAACTGACATTTTCATCAACAAATAAAAACTAGACTAAAATGTCTGACAGACTTAATCCAATCAGACCTAATATGGTCATGTAGGAAGTAGAGACAAGTGATGAATCTATCCAATCACAGCTACTTTGGTTGTGTTAAAGGTTGGATGAGTTCAGAGGACATCAATCACAGCTGCCTTAGCTTGAGCAGGTTCACTGTTTGTTGTCAGTTCTGGTATTGTAACTGAGATGCTCTGCCAGGTAGCCTAAATAAAGGTGACTGCATTTCACACAAAGGAACATTTGTTTCTGTTTATTTAGACATTCAGACTTTACTAACATTCAGTAAAGGCTTAGTAGATGTTTGATTTTATCCAAGAGGAAAACATGACTTCACAAATTCAAGGAAACATAAAAATGTCTTAAAGGAACACTATACCCAAACAACGATTTGGCCTCATTTTCTACTCACCCTCATGCTGAACAACACTGTGGAGTAGTTTTGGAACATCTAGGATGCAGCCGGAGATCTGGGGGTATACTCGCTGTCCACTGCCATTGATATCATGACTTAGATACGAGCGCGAACAAACAGTGTCCTTAAAAGTCCACAAAAAGTCGGCAATATTCCTCTTTCAGGCGCTGTAATCCAAGTGTCCTGAGCGGGTAACGTCCACCATTTACTCGAAACGACATCATTTAGCACATGTTTATAGCCTAAACAGTACTTCTTGGCATTTCTATGATACACTTACGGGTGCCGCGGCTGACCAAACCAAAGGAACGCGCACTCTGCAATAACTAGGAGCGTAGAACAAGAAATCCCACATTCTGCTGTGAGCGACGGAGCCGTGGACAGACACAAGAGGGGTCAGCAGAATGTGGGATTTCTTGTGTTCTTGTTTCTTGTTCTACGCTCCTAGTTATTGCAGAGTGCGCATTCCTTTGTTTTGGTCAGCCGCAGCTCCCGTAGGCACCCGTAAGTGTATCATAGAAATGCCAAGTAGTACTGTTTAGGCTATAAACATGTGCTAAATGATGTCGTTTCGAGTAAATGGTGGACGTTACCCGCTCAGGACACTTGGATTACAGCGCACGAGCAGTATGGAGGAATATTGCCGACTTTTTGTGGACTTTTAAGGACACTGTTCGTTCGGGCTCCTATTTAAGTCATGATATCAATGCCAGTGGACAGCGAGGATCCCCCCAGATCTCCGGCTGCATCCTAGATGTTCCAAAACTACTCCACAGTGTTGCTCAGCATTAGGGTGAGTAGAAAATGAGGCCAAATCATTGTTTGGGTGTAGTATTCCTTTAAGTAAAGTGTTACCTTGATTTTTTACAAAATTTATTAAAAAGTATTGCTGCACAGACAATCCTCTTCAAGAGTCAGGCTGTGAAACAGAAACCAGAATTACTGCCTCTCGTGGTGTAAGTGTTGTTTTCCTGATTTTCCTGCACTTAAGTCTTAGATTAACTTAAACCAGGTAGAGTAATACAGTTTAATAAACCTAAACTAAACTTAAACTAGACTAAAATTCAAATACTTCAGATGACTTTATGCATAAGTAAGATTAGCAAAAATGAACACTGCTTCAAGTGTCATAAAAACAATCAAGTTTGTAATCACAGGTCTATAAAGCTCTGAATATTGACTGTAATGATACTCAGACTACAAACATGCATCACAGATCAAACACACATCAGTATAATGAAGAAGACATGCTTGGACATGAGGTTAAACATTCATGATGAAATGATGAAGCATGAAGCAGCAGAGTTGATCGGACGGTCATGCAGCACGGAGCGGTTAGTTCAAACAGGTTTAGGTAAAGCGGAGAAGCACTTGCCTGTAGCTTGAATGCTTTGGGAGATTCGGGCTGTTTGTTATGGATAAACAGATTAAAGGGTTAAAATCTGAAGAGCTTTACATCAAACACAAAAGCCAAAGGAGACAGAATTTAACCCGATATTAGAGGGACTGCAGGAGAAGAGCTGTGATGAGGATGTCTCAGGTTAGCTGTGGTTTAATTCACTTTAATCAGCTCTAATGAGAAAATCTATATAATATCTATATCAAGATCTATATTATAAAGAGAATATCATCGATCTATCAGCTAACTTACACAGGCAGAGTCTGCTCAGAGGTGTTTAACAGATAAATGTGATATTAAGGGCATGTTTGATCCAAAATTAAGAGTTAAACTGAAGAAACATGTTCTCACAGGAATGTTGTGATCTTTGCGTCCTTTGTGCGAGGAGGCGACGTGGGCCAGGTACTGGATCACTTTCTTTGTGTTCTCCGTCTTTCCAGCTCCTGATTCACCTCTAAAAAACAAGCAAGAACACAAATATACACACGGGCATGAGACAGGGTTGGAAAATATCTGATGGACACAGACACCCTTAGCGAAAAGTAGTTAAGTATAAGGCTAAAATGGTAAAAGAAAAGAGTGCATCTGTCTGTAATGGTAAGTATTTAAAATATTAAGAGCGGCAATAATAATAATAATAACAATAATAATAATAATAATAATAATGATAATAAAAATTATAACAATAATAATAATAATAAAAAACCATCATAAAAACAATAGTAAAAATATAAATCATGATAACAGCAACAACAACAAAATTTATAATAATAATAATAGAAATAATAGTAATGATAATAACAATAAAAATTACAATAGCAATAATAAAAATATCAGTAATAATAATTATAACAATAATAATAAAAACAATATTAAAAACAACAATAATATAAAAAGCAACTATAATAATAATAAAAACAATAAAGAAAATAAAAAATGATAATAAAAACAATAACAACAGCAATAAAAACAAAACTAAAATAGTTATAATAATTATAAAAACAATAATAATAAAAACAATAATAATAATAATAATAATGATAATAATAACAACAACAGCAATAATAAAAATAATAATAGTAATACCTCTACAAATACTACTACTAATAATATTAATAATATTAATAATAATAGCAATAAAAATAATTAAAAAGAATAAAAAGAATAATGGAAACAACAATGGAAACAATATAATAACAATAACAATTAAAACAATAAAAAATAATAACAATAATAATAATATTAATAATAATAATAACAAATAATAATAATAAATATTAATAATAAAATTTAAACAACAACAACAACAATAATAATAATAATAATGATAATAATAAAATTTTTATAAACCTTGAAATCCCACTCAAAGAAAATTTAATTTCTTTTGCTTTAGTTTCATTTTTTTTCTGTATCCTAAATCATTGACAGAAAAAAATAATGAGGTGTTATGTTTTATTGTTTAACACATTTTCTATTCCTGAATTTATTGACCTCTGCCAAACATCTGAGCTGAGAGTTAAAGGATTAAAAAATCACATCCCTGCCATGTTTTAACAAGATTATATGGAGTCCATGTCTCTATCATCAAGGTAAATTTCATCTGGAAAATACTTTATAATGGGAAATCCCATAGACGACATTCGTTAATTCATATAAAATCAAAATATGAAGTCATGTGCCCAAATCGAGTTGTGTTCATACAGTATAACAACCTCCATGTAGGTGATTATGAGAGATTTTTCTACTTCAACACTGTAAATACACCGTGTTGAATAAACTATCTTACCCTATCTCTTAAAAATACACCCATGTGAAGTCTGATCAATTATCCAGCTGTTTGTCTGTCATCTACAATCATCCTCAGCAGAGCTCTGGCTTTTGCAAACTCGAGGAAACGATCCGTGAAAGTTTTCTGCTGTTAACCAAAGAGCAGAGGAGACGCTGTAAAGCTAACCAAAGCGACTCTCTGTCATCGTGTTTCTGGTCGGCTTTAATTGGATAAACTGGGAGAGAGGAGGGAGGAGAAAGTGAAGCTCTGTTTGCTGCTCTGCTCTGATCCAGGAGTTTCTGTGACCGTGTGGTTTTGTCGGGCCCGTCTCCAAAGTTTCCAGGCTCTGCTTTTGGTCCGTCTGTAATCATAGTTGTGTTCAGCAGGGCGCAGAGGGACCGGCTCACAAACGGGCTCCACATCCACTCGCATGCCGGTGGCTTTAGTCTAACGGGTGATTAGCAGAGAGCTGGGAGAGGGATGGAGGGATGGAGGGATGGGCGAGTCCTCGAGCGCAGGGATGCTCAGGATAAAAATGTCTTCGTTGGTAGGACTGGGACGATTCACTTTTCTCCCAATTTGATTTTTATCATTTTTTAAGTGCCAATTCAATTTAAATTGCGATTCAACGACAGTGTTGGGGAAGTTACTTTTAAAAAGTCGTGTTTGCTTGTTACTTCTTAAAAAGTAACTTGTGCAATACAATTGTATGTGACATTTACTCATTTGTATATACCATCCACCATTTGCACTAAAATTAATACATATTCTACTGTGCAATACAATTAATACATATTCTAGTGTCCGTGCAATACATATCTACTTCCTGTGCAATACTATGTTAACAACATAGAAATACTGAGAACTAGGAATTGGGCTATTTTTCATTCATTAATATGAGGAATATAATTAATACGGTGGTATTGCATTCATTTGAAAATTAAACAATATATACATTTTTGATTTTCCTGTTTTTACAAGATACTATCTCGGCCATAGAGTCACCTTATTGGACAATAGAGACTTTTCCGGGTCTGCGCTTAGACAAGGTCGCAGGTTCTCCTTTCAAATCAACGCCCCAGCTGGATAAATTGATTCAAAATCGTTTAACAAAAATCCCAATACTTATGTCTATTGATTTTTTTCTCCCACCCCTTATAATCAGTATAAAACATCTGAAACCCTTTCAACAAAATGAGGTAGAATGATGGTAGAGATGGACATGTCACCCTCTGCTGGAGAAAAGTGGTAACTTTTTTCCGGTCCAGTTTATTAACATTGACTAAAATGTAGCATTTCAATTTGCAAAATTCTTATTCTTACCCGATTCTTATTTTAATCCATTTTTTCTCCCACCTCTATTAGTTGGTATGAGGCCTTTAGAGCTGCACATGGGAATATCTCCCTATAACTTTATTTAAGAAGTTTTTAACTCAACAAACCTGCTGCTAACATGCACAGACCAAACCCTCCGTCATCAGCAGGTGAAAAACTTTAACGACTTGTAAGTGAGAAATTCTACAAGTCCTGAAGAGCCGCTCCCCGCAGGACATTTTTACAGCTGACGGCAGAGACTCCAGCTCCACGATCATTAACACGAGCTCGTTAAGTCTTTAATTAACATGTCGAGGATCATTAGGAGCATTATTCCAGAAATCAGAATATCACATCTGGCACATACGATAAGAGTCTATCAGGATGTGCAGAATGAAAAACAACGTGAAAAATCTGCTGCTCACACTTGTTAACACTGAATTACTCCATGTAACATTATTAAATCACTTTTTTACTTTGTGCACTTTGTGACTTTTTGATTGTTTGTGTGCTGCTGTGATAAGTTTTTAACGACTGGAGGTTTTTGTGATGTTTTTATTTTAACTGTGACCTGCTGAGGGACTGCAGATGTGAATTTGCTTTGACCAGTTCAGCCCCAAATTTCCCGATTTCATAAATGCTTGCACGCTCTCCAACAAAAATGTAAGAAAAAGTGAACTATAATTTTGCTCTGCATCACTTTACAACAATAGTCCTTTGCAGAGATGATGTACAAATATTTTAATATTCATTTTTAGAGTTTTACAGCCACTCCAGCACAATAAAATTGTTTTTTTTTTTTAGGCGAGGATGAAATGTTCAAATGAGTCTGACTTCTATCTTCATTTACTCGGTCCCAGTGACACATATACTGATAATTACATATCTGGAGAAATCTCTGTGGTTGCAGAGATACACTCTTTTCTTTATGATAAAAAACGGCCTGGGGCTGAACAGGTCTAACTAACTTTGCTCCAATGCTCATGATCCCTTAACAAATAAAATTAATTCATAATAATAAAATCTTAACAGAGAAATGGTATTTCTTGCTTCTTGCACCAACTCTTATTCAGTCTGCAAAGCCAAAAAGATTCTTTGGGTGCAAAGCAAATATAAAAAAAAGGTTTTGGATCCAGGTTTTGGTAAACAGTTTAATTTTTTTTTGTACAAAATCAGTTGGCAGCGGTTCATGGAGCAAGAAAAACATTATTTAGATCAAGTTTTATGTCCTTGATTCCTTCCTTCACAAGGGTCTATTTTGAGGTAAAAAAAAAAAGAAAAAAAAGATTTACCTATTGGATCTAAAATAATGATTTATTTAAATGAAGATTACATAAGAACAGTTTGCATTAATTTATCACTAAAGGAAAAGGGCAATATAAGACGGGTTCAGCAAAGATTAAACTAAAACTTAGCATCATCCCAGCAGCACAGAAAGAAGACAAACATTTTCTTTTGAAAGCTCTGACAACGTGCTACTAATGTTCATGATACATATATTTTCCATCCTTTTTCTGTCTGTTTTTATTCCTTTAAATTATTAGAACATTCACTGCATGTTACAGACTTAACCTGTTCAGCCCCAAAGTTCCTGATTTCAGGAATGCTTCATGCTCTCCAACAAAAACGTAAGAAAAAGTGAATGTAGAAATATAGTCATGCTGCACATCAAATTAAACAGGAAACTTTCAGCTACACAAACATATAAGCCATTTTTACACACACCAAACACAACGTCAACACCAAGCAAATGAACTATCAAATATCCAAATCTGTTTCACTTTGATTCAAACTTGGGTTGATTTGTATAGATTGATATGATTAATATGTGGAAAAAACAAAAAAATAAAAAAACATATTTACTTTTTACATTTTCTCAGTTTCCTGAAATTGCCACAGATAAGCGGAAGAAGATAAAAACTGTTGTAATTGGGTGTAATGAACACCAAAAGTGACATGAAAGTGAAATCTAAAGTTTGGTATATCAGAAATGTCAAATGGGACTAATGGAGCCAAACTGTGCCAAGATTGGGCCTGACCACTCTGTAGTAAAACCTCTCTAACTTTGCTCTGCATCACTTTATCAGACTCAAACTTGGCAGAAGTAATGTTCACATATTTTCACATTCATCCACAGAGTTCTAAAGCTGCAGCTGCATCATTCCAAAGAGATATTCACTATAAAAACTTGGGTTTTTAGGCGAGGATGAAATTATTCTGACTTCTATCTTCATTTACTCTGTCCCAGTAACACATATACTGATAATTCTCTTTTTTACTATGACACCAGAATAATTCAGATAGACCTTGTGGTTGCAGAGATTCACTCTTTTCTTGGAGCAGAAGACTTAAAAAAGGGTCTGTAGAGGTTTAAGCTCAGACGTGTTTGCAGCTTCTCCTTCTCCTCCTGTGCTGCCCCGTCATGCCCAGTAGGGGGCGTGTTTCCAGGATGTAGGTCAGATTAAGTAAGAGTTTGTGTGCCTGTTGGCAGAGTGTGCCACTTCATTACTGCAAACCACAGAGGATAAAAACAGGGAACTATAAACCACACACAGAACCGCCTAAACCAAACATCCAGAAAGATGTAAAGTGAAACAGGACTGAGTCAGTCTGAAGGTGGGGGGGGGGGGGCTCTGTTTAACCTGATTTAGAGCTTTAAACGTTCAAGGACAAAAGTGAAACCTGCTGTTATTAGCTGATAAATCTGTGAAGGTGGAGCTCGCTGATCTTCATCCACAGACAGACTCATTTTCCAGCCCATGAAGCTGCTCTGACAGAGAGGAGATCATAGATGTGTACTTACGTGCACAGGATTGATTGGTCCTCTCGATCTGTGGAGAAGAAGAGAAGAACAGTCAGCATGTTTCCATCCTCGCTCTGAATTTAATCTTTTACTACTGCAGTGATTACAGAGCCGACCTCGCGTGGCCGAGCTGTCAGATGATAAAACTCCAAAATACAAACTTAACCAGATCTCTCTTTACTGCACAGGGAGCAGATTCAACATGCAAACACAGACAGAAAGAGCTCTGATTTAAATATTCTGCATCTTACTGTTGGAATATAGGAAATAAAATATAGAAAACAGAGGGATACATAAATATAAGACATTTTCAAATCTACTGTTGGACATTTATCCTGCACACAAACAGATGATTTATTGACTTTTCTTTTGTAAAAACACTAAATGAAGTCAAAGTGAGCTGAGGTGTGAACTCAGTATGCTACCTGTTACCTGAATGTAAACTCTACTTCAGCCAGAGTGAAATAAAAGTGTAAACACAGTCAAAGCCCCGTCTACGACCTCCTGACAGAAAGTCTAACGTCTGACTGTCTGCCGTCAATGAGCTGTTGTGATTTGTCAGAGATGTTGACCAATGAGAGAACAGAATGATGACATGTCAAATCCAACACTGCAGGATGTAGCTGTGTGAGAGTAAACGAGTGAGTGAGGCCTTCTATAGCCCGACTATTATAAAAAATTATATAATCTAGTATAAATTATCTATTAGACAAGACTGACAGAAACTAGTTTGGCAGGTTAGTTAGCCCAGCAGTAGATAGATAGATAGATAGATAGATAGATAGATAGATAGATAGATAGATAGATAGATAGATAGATAGATAGATAGATTGGTAGGTAGGTAGGTGTGTAAGTAGGTAGTTAGGTAGGAAGGTAGATTGATGGATAGATGGATAGATAGACAAATAGACAAATAGACAGACAGACAGACAGATAGATAGATAGATTGGTAGGTAGGTGTGTAAGTAGGTAGTTAGGTAGGAAGGTAGGTAGATAGATAGATTGATGGATAGATAGACAAATAGACAGACAGACAGATAAATAGATAGATTGGTAGATAGGTGTGTAAGTAGGTAGTTGGGTAGGAAGGTAGGTAGATAGATAGATTGATGGATAGATAGACAAATAGACAGACAGACAGATAGATAGATAGGTAGGTAGGTGTGTAAGTAGGTAGTTAGGTAGGAAGGTAGGTAGATAGATTGATGGATAGATAGACAAATAGACAGACAGACAGACAGACAGACAGACAGACAGACAGACAGACAGATAGATAGATAGATAGATAGATAGATAGATAGATAGATAGATAGATAGATAGATAGATAGATAGATAGATAGATAGATAGATAGATAGATAGATAGATAGATAGATAGATAGATAGATAGATAGATAGATAGATAGATAGATACATACATACATACATACATACATACATACATACATACATACATACATACATACATACATATATAGCTATAGATAGGTTAGATAGGTAGATAGATAACATACAAAAGTGAAAAGAGCATAAAACTAAAAAAGTAACCAGAGAAAAACAGAGTAAAGAGCTGGAGTTTTTAGAACAGGAATAAGAACAACTGGAGTCTTGCTCTGAATTATTCCTGAGATTACTGCAGAACACAGCAGGACACAACGTGGCTAAAGCTCAGCTGATTAAAGAATAACTGTGAAACTCAAACATGGCGTCAGACTTGGCCTTAGATTACCTTTAACTGTACGGCTGATGTGAATCATTCAAGCCTGTTGCTATGAGCTCAGTTCAATCACAGCATCGCAGGGTAATTATCTTAAATTATCAAAGCGTGCTCATAAGCTCAGGGCTGATTGGTTAAAAGTGTGCTCATAAGCTCGGGGCTGATTGGTTAAAAGTGTGCTCATAAGCTCGGGGCTGATTGGTTTATTGTCACAGTCTTGGTGATCGTGCACAGTGTGTTTGCATGTTCACTCGTGCACGCTCATACCCTCACAGCAGGGACTGTGATTTGTGGTGCAGTCTGGACCTGGACCTAGTTTCTGTTCAAACATACAGGAAGCACTGAATTACACCAAAGAGCTGGCACATTTCTCAGCCGGTGGATCCAGACTATAACTCTGAACCCCCCTGCTGTGTGAAGGTAATAAACCAACGCTCAGACTCGTAACTGAAGCTCCAACACCTTTCATCGCAGAAGAATTCACGATGAAAAGATGAACAAGAGCACTGCAGTGTGTGATCTTTGACTTCTGAAAGTCCCTGGGGAGAGTTACAAAGACCAAAACCCAAAACCAGGAGGGAACCGAGATGTTAGTCTGCAGACGGTAAACCTGTCTGAACCTGAAGATTCTGTCAGAAGATCATAAACATCTCCGCTCCTGAAGATCATGTTTGTCTCATTTTAGCTGCTTTAAGACCTCTGATCTGTGACAGCATGTTGGACAAAGTCCTGCCGTCCTCGTCCACTTTAACAGGGGACATATTTCATGGTGACACCTCTTTAAGGATAATTAAAACGCGATCCTTCCTCTTCCCCTCTCTCAAAGTCCTCCTGCAGACCCTCGCTCCTCTCTACATTCTTGTGGCAGGAAACGTGGAGATTTTTCATTTCCTGAGAAAGACAAATTTGGGAACACCTCCACATTCCTGCACCCAATAAAAATGGAGGGAGAGGGGGCCACCCTGAGTGTGTTCACGGGTCACACAACTGCACACAACTACACACTATACACACAGGGCTGCAGAGCTGAGGGACCAGAGCAGAGGCTGGATTACAGCGAGATTGAAAACGATCACTGAAGTCCTGCAGAGTGGAGACTCAGCTCAGTCTCTGCTCTAACAGAGATCTGCTGACTCGTCCTAAACTCTTGTTCTTTGTTAAAATGGAGAAAAGTCTCCGGATACGAGGGTCCAACTCTTGTTTTACTGAGACATTTTCTTTGGTCATTATGCAAAAGTTCAACCACACGTTAGACCAGGGGAGGACAACTTTAGTTACCAAGAGGGCCACATAAAACTGTTTTTCCCAGCCTGAGGGCCGCATTGTTACAGATCTGGATAACATCATAAGAGAATATAAATTAATCATAAAATTAGCTGACCAGTATTCATGTAATACAACACAAATACAAGTTATTATGCATAATCAAATGAACTTGACATAGAATTCAAGCAAATTTAGCTAATATTCATGGAATCATTATCCTGACATGCCAGATGGACAGCTCCATATTGGAAATATTTCACTAATCCATCTGGGAGGAGCCCTGCAAGCATGTTTTCAGAGGCAGAACCTTCAAAAACAACAGCAGCTTGTGATTGGACGATCGTTCGGCTCATCACACTCATCACAGACCAATCCATATCAAGCAGCGCTGCTATGATGTAGCTACGGCTAACAAGGACAAACAACAGTTAATGACCATTAGCCGTAGCGGCTAACGGCCATTAGCCAATAGCTTAACTACCTTAAAGGTGCAGTGTGTAGAATGTGGCATTTTATACATCCACCGCATTTCGCCAAACAGAAACAGTAAATATAGGTCATATATGTTTTTATTTGTTTGTAAAGTCCGTCAAAATAGGAGTACAGTCATCCCCATAAAACATTTGTCTTATTTTTATTTAGTTAGAAAAATCTTTATAAAAAAATGATATTATCGCGGGCTGCTGTTTCGTCTAAGCCGACATATTGATCCGCCGTGTTGTCTACGGGTGGTTTTTAGGGACAAAAAGAACGAAACGCAAATCTGTCCGTCGGTTCTGAAATCTACCTGGAACCCAGTCGAAGAAGAGGAGAGGATGGCAGTGGATGCATAGAAAGTTGTTACTCTGTCCTAGGGATTCAAACTGTGTATAAACACACACAACATAAATTGTGTGCCATGTTCACAATCCCTTTTGGTCTTCACAGTGTTCCGTTGCTCAGCGACGTGACGTTTTGGTTACGATTAGGCTCAAATTCTACACACTGCACCTTTAAGACTATCGTTTCACATTAAATTTTACCACACAGATGTATCATCTAACACGTATATGAGACATGAACCTCGTCACAGACAATCCCTACGAAGTAAACTTATAAGGACAGCAGATTTTGCCAAGTATGACTAAGTAACCATGATGACCACATGCTAACCAGCATTAGCCACCATTATTTTATAAGCATTTAGCCGAGTGAGACTGTTGGACGATGGAGGCTGGCGAGACGGAGATGCATGATTTCAGAATCAGGCAGGTCTGTCTGTTCTGCAAGGCGATTGAATTAATGCCAATGAAGTTTTTTTTAAAGCAATGAAATGATGAGTGTTTCCAAATCTTGAAGGCTCAAAGATTTTACTGCTGCCATATTTCAAATATAGTATTGAGCAATACTTGATATTATGTTCCAATGCTTCATGAAAGAGATTTAGAGACACCATTATAGCAAAGTAAGGCATAAATAAAATATCAGTCAAGATTATATAGAATTATTTGATTGAGTTTCCTTCATACTTATAATTACTGATTTTTGAAAATGACTGGTTGGTTACATTTGGTGAGGCAGAGGGCCACACATGCACTCAGTCCTGCAGACATTTGGCTCGTAGGCTGGCAGGAAAATCTCATTTCTGTTTGTGAACACACAGCCCACCCAGGTGATGCTGTGAGTTTTCAGTTGTGCATGTGTGAAAGAGGCCCTAAACTCACACCTTGTTGATAATAGTCTGATGCTTTAATGTGTTTGTTTAAACCAAAGAAACATCTCTGTTCCTGCACTGCAGTGTGAACGCCCCCCACAGCTGGTGCCTCAGCTTTAGGGAAACATAAGTTTGTCTTACCTTTTTCGTTTTCACCACTGTTCATACATTTGTCTTGTTTTTAACCCCACTTGTTTTTATCTTTCTCTTTTCTTGTTTTAATCTTGCTCTACAATTTGTATACGTAGGCTACTTATAATGTCCAGACATCTCTATCTGTCCCATGCTTAAATATGTTTCCTTGATAGATTATGAAGTCATTATAAAGATCAAATAATAGGCAACAAATTAAAATATAGTTTGAAAAATACAGACACATGTAATGGAAGATGGATTATTTTTTATCTTTGTATCTGTTAATCTGTTTTCTATTTACTGTCTTGTCGTCTCCTTGTCGTTATAAATTAAGGAAACACCTTCTCCACCAATGTTCTTCATCTGTACATGTTAACATGGAGAGCTGTACAGATTTGGTTTATTTAATCCTACCAGTTTATTCTATTTTCTTTCAATTTCTTACTTTAGTTAACACGACTCTCGTGGTCTCTGTTGACCTGTCTGTTGATTTTATTCTGCCTGTTTCTGCCTTTGTTTTGTCTGTTAAAGTACTTTGTAGACTTCTGTTTTTAAAGGTGATACATAAATAAAGTTATTATTATCATTTGCAGTTTATCTACACACTAAAAACTGTTGGGTTAAAAATAACCCAATTTGGGTTGTTCTATAACACAACCGCTGGGTCAATATAGCACCAGCAACATGAGTTGGTCCATTTTAACCCAAGAGATGAGTTAAATATTCTGCCCAAATTCATGGTCAAATTAACTGCCAGCCTGGGAAAATTCAACCACACATATTTGTTATGTACTCTACCCAAATGCTGGGCCAAATTTATTAAAATTCTAGGTTGTTTCAACTGCATATTTGCTATTTACTCTACCCAAATACTGGGTCTGACACGGGGGCAGTTAGGACCCAGAAGCGAGATAGACTGAGCAGAACAGACACAGGAACAGTTGAGTTGAGAGCGGGGGTCAAACCCACGATCCTTTGAACTTAAGATGGTTACGTTGTCCACTCGGCCATGCAGGAGTCACACACTCAAATTGCCACTCAGAGTCTATAAAGGGAAGCAGACTTGGGCTGTGTCCGAAATGGCATACCAACGTACTACATACTACAAACTCATGTGTATATACATACTACATACTATAAGTATGATAAGGATGCCAACCGTTCACACTGTAGTATACTTCTAAGTTTCCCATGATGCATTTCAAACCTCCGACGACAAAAATCAGAAGCACACCAGGCTATCAAATATCTCTGTTCATTCACCACATTTGAAAGTTCAGAGAGCATTTTAGGTGAGAAAGTCACCACGTCAAATACTGAAATGTGGTCATTTGAGCCATAAAACGCACGGATACAAATTTCATTTCAGCATTTCGGACATTCCGCTATGCGCACCATTATGCTATCAAAGAAACTTCCGGTCGGCTCCAAAACAAGAGCCCAATTTACAAAAGTGTTAAAGAACTAAAAGGAGATAATAAAAGACTCGTTTTTTTTGAAAATGGGAGTTGTTTCACAATGCATTGGCACAATGCATTATGGGGCTCGCAATGCATTATGGGGCGTTTGAGTGTGACTAGTATGCCCACCTCGCATACTTAAAATTTTTTTCCGATATAGTATACATCCGGGTATTTCTCGCACACTCAATCTTTTCATACTATCTAATGTGAACGCACTACATACTCATTTTGACGTCACACTTAGTATGAGTAGTACGTTAGTATGCCATTTCGGACACAGCCTTGGACTCACTAGTGAATGAAATTAACTGCTGAGAATTCGAACACTACAAAATGGCCAACACACTATATAGTGCACTGTATCTGTGATAGTGAGCGATTTCGAACACAGCTTTTGTCTTTCAGAGCAGGAAACAGTTCAGATTGCCAGAGATCAGGCTGCCACCATTGATTCGGGCTCACAGACGGGTACTCGGAGCCTGGCGCGGTGTGTGGATTCGTGTTGGAGCACTTCTGTCGACATGATGAGGTGATGACGTTCGAAGCACAAACAACCCAGGTGCTGAGTCAACCAATGTATGTTGGGTTGATGGATTTTGACTCAGTGCCTGAGTTGCACAAAAATGACCCAAATACCATACAAATAACTCATAACGGGTAAAACATTTCATAACCCAAGGTTGAGTAGATAAAATAACCCAGCAGCTTTTAGTGTGTAGCGGCTCAGGAGTCTTTGAATCTGGATCCCTGAGGTCGGCAGTAATTGCTATAAAGATTAAAACTTTAATTTCTCAGCTCTGGCTTGGAAAACTATACAAAGTGATTTTTCCAAGAAAGGTCTCAAAGTGTTACATTCCTGTGCCGTTACAGGCCGGTTGGATCATAGTCCAGCAGGAATGATAAATGCAGCCTCATAAACACGTGTGTCCGACTCTGATCACCCTCACATCTGTGTTTCTGCACCAAACCAACACAAAGTCCTGACGCTGACTCTTTCACCTCCCGAGGCATGTCGGACTGCGTGAGCGAATATGCAGATAAAAACTCTCACATCAGTCCAGATTAACGTGATTCAGAGCAGAAACAGTCGGAGTGTGACCTCATGTTTCTGAAATTAGCTCTCAAATCAGCGGCAAACGGGAAACAAGCGGGATGTTGTAATTGTTTATTAAAAGTCTCACCAACAAGTGCAGGCGGGACGAATTCCCGTGTGGTTACTTCAGTGTTTTTCAGGTGGCCTCGGGAACGGCATGTGCACAGATATGTTTGTGATTTAGTGATTAAAGAGGTAAAAAAATGTCCCCCACAGTCACCAGATCTCAATCACCATCTTTGGGATGTGGTGGAGCCAGGGATGTGACAGGATGAAACATTCAGACCACAGTTATGGCCCTTTTCCATTAGCCCGACTCTACTCTACTCGACTCTACCCGGCTCTACTCTACTCCCCTTGTGCTGCTTTTCCATTAGCCCCAGTCGCCTACCCAACGAGGTGCAGTGTCGCTGTAAACAGCTGAGCGGCTCTGCGGTGACGTCATTTTGAGCGCGACACAACAATCTGTGGCTTTTTGTCACAAACCGAGTAAAAAAGGAAAGCAGAAGAAGGCTGTAGGTGGTAAGAAGAAATACCCCTCGAGAAGCACAGGAGAGTTTTGGAAGCTATAAAACAGAATGAAGCCGAGGACGAGAGCAATCCAGCTGCAAAGAAAAGACGTATGAGGGTAAGCTAATGGTAGCTACCGCTAGCATGCTAGGTCGTTGCGCTCATGACTCGTCGATGACGACATTGTCTGACCAATCAGTAGCCGGCAGTTGGTGACGTCATCTTTTAGTATGGACTCAGCTCGCTTGGAACCAGAGCGGAGTAGGTACTAAAACTAGCTTGTTTTAGGAGGTACCAGGCTAGTGGAAACACGCTGCAAATTGAGTAGGGCTGAGTAGAGTAGGGCCAAGGTGTGCTAGTGGAAAAGGGCCATTACTGTGTCACAAATTATCATGGTTTCCATTATTATCGCGGCACTGTTGCATGTGTCAAAATTAGGGCTGTCCTGATCCGATATTGATATTGCATATTGGTCCAATATCAGAAAAAAACACATATCAGATTATATTGGCCTGCATCTAAAATATCCAATATAAACACTTTGATACAAGTAGTCCATTCTAATTTATTTTTATTTATTTAACTCAGTTTTAGAATATGTTTATGTTTAAGTTGAACACAGTCTTTCTCTTTCTTTTTTACTCTATGCACTTTGTACTCTAACGTAAGTGTTGCTCTGTTATTTCAAAAATACTTGAGTTGCAATGAAGGATGATTTGAATGCTGGACAATAACCTAGCTGCCCTTGACACTTCCTTTTTTTGTATTTTATTCGATTGGAAATAGGGCTGAACAATTATTTGCAAATTAGATTAAATCGCAATATGGCTTGTTGCAATTTTCAAATCGCAGAAGGTTCAATATGTTCAGCCCAAAATGTGTTGATCATTTTGGCATTGTGATGTAGTTTTTTGCATTTCATGCCTATTTTTTAACTCTCTTCATACACTTTTTTACCCCCACTTTTGGACCATTTTTACCTTTTTTTTAAAACCCCCGTTTTTACAACTTTATGCCTATTTTGCCCCCATTCATCTTTTTTTGGCCATTTTTGGAATTTTTACATGGTTTTGAAATCATATTACAAATTTAATCCCCAATTTTGCTGCCATAATCAATTTTCCTAAGCCATTTTTGGATTTCTTTTGCCAATTTTTTCTCCATTTTTTTTTGCAATTTCATACCTATTTTGCACCTATTTATTAACCCTTTTCAGCTTTCATGCCATTTTTATCCAGTTTTTACAATTTCATATCTATTTTGCCTCTGTTCTTCACTTCTCCACTTTTTCTCAAATCTTTAATCCTTAGATTAATTTAATGTCGTATTGGTTTTACTATAAAAAGATCTACTGCTTATGTTTGTTTAAGAATACATAAGATGAGGAACATCAAAACAATTGCAGAGTAAATCACAATATTGGGGGAAAAAAATCGCAATTAGATTATTTTCTCAAATCGTTCAGCCCTAATTGGAAACATGAAAATTCAATAAAGATAATGTTGGAAAAAAAAAAAAACTCCAGCAGCTGTGTGATGCTGTCATGGAGGTGTGCACCAACACCTCTGAGGGACTGCAGAGGTGTGCCTAATAAAGAGGCCAGTGAGTGTATTCTTGTGCCTTTGTCGTGCATGTTCGTCCATCTGCTCGCCTTGGCAGCCTCTGCTTCCTCCATCCCCACGACAACCAACTGCCAGGTCATATTTACCCAGGATGCCATGCTGCCGGGGCGTAGGTTGGACCAATCAGAGAGCAGGGGGCCTCGTTAGTGCCTGCGTAAATCTTTGCCCTCTTTGTGTTTCCCCTCCTGAAGCCCGACCACAGAGGGGAGCGTTTCCACTCTGACACGTGTTTTTAATTTCAGCACCTCATCGGGAACACGGAGCCGTTTCCACCGCCGCGACTCACAGCTAATCATACCTGTTTAATGTTAATGCGAGGAGGAAACGGGCGCTTCGCTCATTCATCAGGTTTACGGCGAGGTCAGGGTCTGTTTGAACGCTAACTCGGTTAAAGTGACGGGAGGGGAAAAGATGGCTGACAGAGTTCACTGGCGGGAAAGTCTCTGCTTCATGTTATAGCTGGAGCCAACAGGAGCTGCTGCCTGGGGTTTTATGATCGAAGCAGCAGATGGTAGAGAACAGCGGATCGAAAAGGGAGATGAAAGTGATTCATAATACAGTCAAAGCAAGAGACTTGACCTTAAACCTCCAAAATCCAAAGAGTTTAGTCAAAAGTCGAACGTGCACTCTGATATACGCTGCCTGGCCAAAACAAAAGTCACCACCTGGATTTAACTAATCAAACAGGTCCGAGCCTCCTGTTATATAACTACTGCATGGGTGATTATCTTTCAGCTGAAACAAGTTATTTAACTCCAGCTGATGCAATGAGCAGCTTCTCATTTCTTAAACAACCATGTCAAAGACACATCCTGTGGTCGTGGAAAAGATGTTAGTCTGTTTAAGAAGGGTCAAATCATTGGCATCAAGCAGAGACAATATCAAAGGAGACTGAAGAAACTACTAAAACTGGGTTAAGAACTGTCCCACACATTATTAAAAACTGGAAGGATAGTGGGGAACCATCGTCTTCAAGGAAGAAATGTGGTCAGAATAAAATCCTGAATGATGGTGATCGGTGAATCTCTTAAACCTTTGGCCAAATCAAATCAAAGAAAAACAACAGTAGAACTCAGGGGTGTGTTTAATAGTGAAAGTAAGAGCATTTCCACACACACAATGTGAAGGGAACTCAAGGGATTGGGACTGAACAGCTGTGTAGCCTTAAGAAAACCACTAATCAGTAAGGCTAAGCAGAAAAAAGGCTTCAGTTTGCTAGGGAGCATAAAGATTGGACTGTGGAGGACTGGAAGAAGGTCATGTGGTCTGATGAGTCCAGATTGACCCTGTTCAAGAGTGATGGGAGCATCAGGGGAAGAAGAGAGGCAGGTGAAGTGATGCACCTATCATGCCTAGTGCCTACTGTCCAAGCCTGTGGGGACAGTGCTGCGAAAAAGAAGTCCAAAAGAAGGGGTAAACATGAGGCCTTATGACCTTGATCTCTGACGTTTTACCCTAATAACCCAGTTTTAAACATGAGTCGGAGTGAACATTTGTACTTTCTTGGACTTTTTCAGATATTGCATTGACAAGTAAGGGATAACCATGGCCTAATAACTGGATGTTTGACTTCCAGAAACTAATCGAGTCAGTCCTTGAATCAGAAAGGACTTCTGTGAAGAGTTCTTGAGAGATTTGACTTTGACTTTTATACATTTTCTCTTCATCTTTGGGTCAAAGTAAAAATCTGGGTAAAGTTTTGAAGGACAAAAGACTTTAAAAAATGTCCTAAAATATTGTGTTCAAGAGCAATGGACTGACAGTTGGCTAAACAGGGTTGAGTTTTGGCCTATGACCTTCAAAATGTAATCAAAAAAAACAAAGAACAGGTGAACATGAGACTACATCGAGATCTACAAAGAATGGATTGCTCCTGCTAATAGCGCCGTTATTTGCACAGAATTAGCTAGCGCAATCTGCCCTGTGTTAGCGCCTTATCCTTATATTAAAGAATTTGCTCTAATCATATGCCGGTGCTAACACGCCCACACAGTTTGGCAGCTGAGTGCACTTTGCGCCTCTGATTGCAACATAAATGCAGAAAATAAAAATGAAATGATCAAAAAATGGTCAAGGGGGTCATAGGGGTTTTTAACAGAGTCTATTTAGACAAATTATTCATGTTTACTTAAAAATGGTGGAATGGTTGCAGAGACAAACACAGTAGGCTATATAACTGTCACCCTTGATGTCATCTAGTAGCGCAAGGATCGTGCGGCCTGGCAACCACTATCTGCAAATGATTTCATTGTCATTGTGCGTGCCTGCCATCTCGCCTGCCACGGTGCCTTCGCCTGGCTACAATCACTGCTGCCATAATTACCACAGGGTCCTGGCATGACAGCTGTTATATGGGCTCTGCTCCACAGTTACCACCAACTTAGTGCAATTACAATCATTTTGAGGGAGAGTGAGAGAGGGAGAAAGAGAAACTGCACAGATTTAATCCATGGGTTTCACAGGCGGTAATTTGCACCGCTTTACTGCCTGTGGCAATTAGTGCTGGTCTTTCTGGATCATGTGGTATTTGCATGTAGGCTCAATTGCAAAGGAAGGGGGCAACTTTTTGCACTGAATTTATGAATATTCCCTAATTTACATGCATGCATTTCACCCTTTGCATATGCTTTGAGGATTGAACTTTTTTCCTGTCATTTGCACACGTTTAGCGGTTACAAGAGCAGTGCAATCCTTTGGAGGATCTGGCCCCAATGTTTTGTTCTGGCTGTTAAAGAAGCTTGTGTTTGGGGTTAGGAGATCCAGATGGATTAAACTTGATTTTTACTTGAACCATATTGCAGCGTAAGTTCTGGCACGGTGACACCCATGCTTCTGGAGATCATGGCCATCATTGGTCCATCTCCTCTTCACCAGGTCTTCATCACAGTCTCACTAAACCACCAGTCTTTGGTTCTGGTCTTTTCTGTTTGGGTTTAGTTTCTGTCTGCCTCCTGTTCTGTTGATAATTTATCCCCCTGCAGGATTAAACAAACCCTCATTCTTCACATTCCTCTGCGCTCCCCCTCTCCCTGTCCTCCATTTAAGCCCCAATTATTACCATAACTCCCCTTTATTGACCTAAATTAACCTCCAACAGCCTCACAAATCCTCCCCTCACTGTAACTATCAGCAGCAGAAAGTGACGATTGAGCAGATCCATCTATGCCAAAATGTTTATTTCCTCCATCTCCTGTTTTAATGAGTCAAGACTGCTGGCAAAATTAGCGTTAATTTCTTCCCCCAGCTGTGACGATTTAAAGACGCCAAGAAACATCCCAAAATTCCTCCACATCCTCGACTGAAAACCAAATTTCTGAGCAAACAAACATCCACTTACTGCAAAAAGTTTCCACCTAAATGACTCCAGCACAGCAAAGTTTCACCCTCAAGTTTAAAACTCTAACTGCTCTCCTAATTGTCAAAACCAATCCTCAATTAAATTAACGATTTCACATATTCTTTTTAAATCCTGTCCTCACAGTTAGCAGGCTGAAAACCAGATTTTCCTGCCAGAAAAACCAGAGGGGAAAAACTGACGCCAGCTCTCGTCTCACTATTTTTGGTGAGTTGCAAAACAGAGAAAAAAAGTTCCTGATTAGAGCCAGGCGTGAAATGATGTATGAAAGTGGAAGTGGGCCTTAAATCCTGATTAACAGGCTTTAAGGGTCTCTGCAGCTGGATGTTACACATTTTCCACTCTGCAGCTCCAGCTTTTAAGATTCAGCTCATGAAAGAGACGCAGTAAAACCGAGCGGCTCGCACTAAAAAGTTGAGCGCCGGGGTAACTCCTGCAAGCATGTTAGAAATCCTGAGAGAGTCGGGGAGCTGCTCTCTAGTAAACTACTGTTGGATGATGTGAAGAAAAAAACAGGCGGAGAAAGAGACTCACACTTTCACCTCAGCCAAAGACAAAAAAACCTTCAACTGAACCAACACTGGGTTAGAAATCAAGCTGCCAGGCACGAGGACGTTGTTTTTCAGTTCCTGTGATAAACAGCTTGGACAGTTACGATGATCAGGTTTCTTAAACTGTATTATTCTACCTGGTTGAAGATAATCTAAGACTTAAAGGATAACTTCGGTTCCTGCAGCTTTTACATTGTCTATAGAATGAAGAACAACAATATACTCACCCAGAAGGCTTTCCTGATGCAAACGGTGCTTCGGGAGATATTTAGATCCAAAATCGAGCAGCGGACACCGATATAATGGTAGCCTGTAGGGCATAGATCGCCGCTCCTAAAAACTGCATTAGTCGTCCAAAAACTCATGTTTTTCACCAATATTCCATCATGATTCGCGCCGAATGGACGGCCATTGCAGCCTGTGTCTCTCCACACAGCGCTGTGTGGCTGAACCAACGAGTTTGTTTGAAAAGTGCTCTCATTGTTTCAGGGCAGCTACAAATCGACTTTCTTCTTCCAGTTTTGTGCAAAATGGACGAATATCTATGGGATGAAGATGTTGTGGAGGAGGACTTTGAATATGATGGGTGTCTTTACAGTTTGGAGCCACAGTATACAGATAAGGAGCTGATAGAAATGAGGGAGCGATCTCAACGCTCCAGAGAGTACTGCGCATGCGCGAGGGGCATGCAAACAGACTCGTCTGTTTAGAGGTTAGTTCAGCCACACAGCGCTGTGTGGAGAGACACAGGCTGCAATGGCCGTCCATTCGGCGCGGATCATGATGGAATATTGGTGAAAAACATGAGTTTTTGGACGATTAATGCAGTTTTTAGGAGTGGCGATCTATGCCCTACGGGCTACCATTATATCGGTGTCCGCTGCTCGATTTTGGATCTAAATATCTCCCGAAGCACCGTTTGCATCAGGAAAGCCTTCTGGGTGAGTATATTGTTGTTCTTCATTCTATAAACAATGTAAAAGCTGCAGGAACCGAAGTTATCCTTTAAGTGCAGGAAAACTAGGAAAACAACACTTTCTTTTTTTTTTTATAATTTTCATTTTTTTATTGTCCATTTGTAAAGACCTTACATTTACAAGTAAGAAAAACAGAAAGGTGCATTATCACAAAAATGTGTATAATCAGGCATTCCAACAGTTCTTTGTGTACCTTAAAGGTGCTATGAGGAGAATCGATCACCAGCCACATAAAGACTCTGCTACCCATGAGCACGCACGGTGACTGTCATAAGGCGTTCCAGTAACCTCGGAACTGGAAGTGACATCATCTCCGACTTATCTGCGTTCCAATTGAAGTCAGAAAAAAACATGCCGATCTACCAGGCTATTGTTAGCTGTTGTTAGCACGCCCTGCGTTGTTGTTCACAAATATCACATGAAGAATGTGATTATCACTATGGCAGCATTTTTGTAAATATAAGTCTAACAATACTATGTATACAGCTGATCTAGAGCGACACACCCCAGTCAGAAGTGTTAATAAATTGATTATTATAGGAGCTAAATAACTGTTCACACTGCAGGCATCCATCTTCCATTGTCAACTCGGGGGTGGTGAGGTTTCACTGAGTTCCCAGTAGGAAATTCCGACTTCGGGGGACGTTTTAGTTGCAGTTTCCTTCTCAGAACTCGGAAATTCCTACTTCTGACTACAACTGGAACACACCAAAAGACGTGACCCAAGCCAAAGCGTGTGTTTGTTGTGATGCTAATGAATGCAGCTCAGACCTTCCTCAGAACTCTGCATTGCTTTACAACTTCTTTTTTCAACAACTTACAGGATGCAAAGTGACAAGGTAATGTATGTCTTTCTAGTTTCGTAGCGGTAGTTTTTGATGTGTGACAACAAGCAATTTTTGGAAAACTTAGTATGGTAGTTTTGTAGCCGGCTATATATCTCTACTTACAGCCCGGTGCTCTAAGACGTGTCTGAATAATATAAATTTGCTCTAGTTTTAATTGTCTTGTTCCTGAAGTTGAGTATCCAGACCAGTCCAGCCCTGTCCGACCCAACCACGAAGCTAAGGAATAGCATAGATAACCTATTTTGATGCTATAAAACTCATGTTAAAGTGTGTATTTCCATCAGGTATACATCTAAAAGTGAGACTTTTTTGTAATAGGAGGGTTTCAGTCACGTGATTATTATGACGTATGAAGAGGGCGTGGTTTTAGATGGAGGGCAGGAAGTAAACATGGAGTCTATGAAGAAGACCGGCGAAAGTTTGTATTGTGCTGATCTAGGTCCAGTTTCAAGAAATAGATATAAGCAGTTAATCAACAGATACGGTGGGCGTGATCCATATCTCATGAAGATGAGCGAAGCTGCAGCAGAGACAAAAGATTTACCGGCAATTGAGGCTATCGACATCGCAAACTGTCTGGTAATTCAAACAGCAGATGAAAGCCTACCAAAGTATGGAGGCATACAACTTTTTCATCAGCGGGTGGGTCCATAACCTCGGTACCAAACTACTACAGGATGGTTATTGTTTGGTCTTCGCAAGGGTGAGTCTTTCTTCTTTTTTATGTGTTAAGGTGCTAGCAGCTAGCAGTCGCGGCTATGATGTACACAAACCATGGAAACAAACACGCAACAAATCTGAACGGCGACGTTAGCCCAACAGTCAAGGAACACAAGGACGTTAATTTGTGATATACTTAAAGCGCCTGTAAACAACACAAAACATTGTCATCTTGATTACTTATCACCGCAAGTTCTAACGTTACTTTACCTCCTGCCCTCCATCTGAATTGCATGCTGTCGCTATGTGACAATATGACGTCACGTGTAACCCAGCTATTACTTAGAAACTCCTCATAGCATCTTTACAACATGAAACAGTAAAACAAAAACTCAGTTATAAACTTGTAAGTTACTTTAGCAGTGGAACTGCAGAAGTGTTCACAGGTTATTAACCGTGTGAGTTTATTCGGCTCTTTAGAAATCCAAGTTTTTAAGATGTCTTCATGTTTTGGGCAGGGAAAAGGCTGACGCTGCTCGAGCTCCAAGAGCGAAAATATGAGTGAACAGTTTCACTGGAGGAGAAAAAAACAAGTAAACTCACTTTGTCAAAGCTGCCATTGTTACTATGTGCAAACAACTGAGTTACATGTCTTTAATAAAGGCAGTAACTTAGGTTTGCCTACATTTAGAGGTTTTATTGTTGAAAATGAGCTCCCGTGCAGAGGTCATAAATGAGCCTGAGTAGAGCTGCAGAAAGTCTCAGTGGAGAATCAAACAGAGCTGCAGCTTGTTGTGGTCTGTGGTCTGTTTGTACCTGCAGAGTCTCACCGTCACATCAGAGCACATAAAGATCTTAATCAAACGCAGAAGAAGAAGCAGAAACAGCAGAGGTAACGGGAAGATAAACAGACTCAGGGGTGATAAATCTTTACTGTAGTGGTTATGGTGATATTTAAGAGCCACTCTGAGTAATCTACGATGATTTATGAGGAAACAAAGAGGACAGCTTCAAGAACTGAAGGCATTATTTCATTTGCACCGAGGCAAATCTGACTCTTTAGGTGACGTAGTTTAATAACTGTGACCTCAGATCATCTGGAAAACTTTCTAAAGGGTGATGAAAAATGCAAAAAGCTTGAGGATGTAACCAAACAATAATCACCTACTCAACTTTTTATCATCTCCGCCAAGGAAGTTAGGCTTGTTTGTTAGCAATATTACAGAAAAACTGCAGGATGGATTTTGGTTTTGGTTTGGTCCAAGAAAGAAGACATTCAGTTTTGGTGGTGATAAGGTGCAGTCTACCTGAGGACCTGAGAGCAGCACCTACTGTTCATACTTTTAAAAGAGAACTCAAGCCCTACCTTTTTAATCTGGCTTTTAGCTGATCTACACTGCTTTCTACATTTCAGTTCAGATTTTTTAATTGGAATTTTATTCTTTGTTAAATGCTTTTCCTTTTATCCTATTTTAGCTGATTTTATTATGCACCTGATGTTACACTTTCTCATTGTACCATATTATTTATCTCACTTTTATTTTATATTGTTATATTATTATTTTTATTTATGCATTTACACATGTACTTATCTTACCCTCTACTATTTTTCTAGTATTATTAATTATCATTTTAGTTTTAGCTCCTGTGTTTCCTCAGTCCTCTAATTTAGTTTTCTGTCAGAATTTTCTTTTTTTGTCTTCGTGTGTTTGAGTAAGTGAGTGTGTACATAAATGTGGATTGGGGGAGAGGGGGTTGTGGGGGTCTTATGTTTTCATTTTATGCAATCATACAATTTTTGGCTTTTTATTTCACTTATTGTTATTTTATTTTATCTTTTTTCTCATGTAAAGCACATTGCATTACAAAGTCCTGTATGAAAGTGCAATACAAATAAAGTTTGATTGATTGAAGGTGCAAATATATGGATCCCATTATAAAGTTCAGGGTTAGGTGACATTAATCTGGATTGGATCCACAAACATTTCTATTGCACTTTCCTATATTTGTTGAAGAAAGTTGACCTAGACCAGGGGTGGGAAACAAGCAACCCAGGGGCCACATGCGGCCCTCCACCTCACTAAGTGTGGCCCCCCCAGTCATATCCGAAAATCAACAAATATGAAACAAAAAAAACAGATGCCGAAGAGAAATAATTCTGTATTACTCAGTTCTCCACACTAACTTTTTTTATTGGTTGCAATGGTGTACCTAAGGTGTACCAGCACAAAAATTAGGTGCACCCAAATTTTTCATAGGGTCACCTTTAAAGCCATAAGGTCACAATTTTACCACTCTCCTTAACTTTTATATAATGTGAACGATTTTTAAACAAGTATAAAATGGTATATAAGAGTTACTGCTCCATGCTGAAACCTGACATCACAGTCAGGCTCTGTCTGGGCTCATTTGCATACTAACAGCTGATTGGATGGTTACTGAAGGCTGTGTGTGCATGTGTTTGGTGGGCTGCAGCCTGTGAAGATTCAACCCAGGGAAAGAAAAAAGAGAGCAAGCAGGTGCTGTGTCTTGTCCGTTTTCTGCAAATTCTTTTGCTACTGCAGTTTCTTTTGTCAACTTAATTTTGTAATTGGCGCCTTACATTTTTTCTTGTTGCACCAGTGCGCCCAAGAAAAAATGTTAGGTGCACTCTCACAAATTTTGGGTGCATGTGCGCTGGAGACTCTGGAGCTTTGATTACTTGATTATTTTATTTGAAAGTTTTGAAGAACTTTGCTGTAATAGTGTATCGAAATATGTTTCACAAAGAAAAATGCAGCATATTTGTGCTTTAAAAACTGAAAACAGTCATTGTTTGGTTGATTTCAAAATAGCTTAATTGGCTTAAATTCTGTGTGCATTGGCTAAATTAGCTTGAATCCTATGTCACATCAATTTAACTATTCATTATAATGTTATGTTATAATACATCAATATTTGATAAAGCTGTTATACTATATGTATGACTACTTTATTTTTGAAAACTTTGTTTATAAGATATTACTTTTTTCCCATCAAGAGTACCCAGAAATTTGACACAATGCAGCCCTGAGGCTTGGAAAACAGTTTTATGTGGCCCTCTGTGTAATTAAAGTTGCCCACCTCTGACCTAAACCCTATTGCAACTTTTGGATTTGTCCCTGGTGACTGTGTGATATCCAGACATCAGTCAGATTTGATAGCTTTAGCTTTTAGTCTAATTTAGCTTAGCTGTAAATCACCAACCTCTCCATCACACTCACGCTGATTTTGTGAGGTAATGTCAGCTCCCAAACTAGAAAAAATTAGATGTACAGTCTAGGGATTCAGTGCAAAGAATCCAAAAAATCTGGTAACACTTCCTAAATGTTTTTGGAAACAAATTTGATGCAAACACCCTCGACTCCTCATCTCTACCCTCACCCCCTCTCTTACTCTCTCTTCCCTTCCTACTCTTTCAACTGGATGTACAACTTAATTTGCCTCATTATTTACTTATCCTGTTAGAAATAGAAGTTAATTATGGGAAAGGTTTGTAACATTTGTCTAACATTATATTAAAAAACTGAACCAACACAGCAGTGCTCTTTCTTCTTGTTTACTTTTTTTACTCTCTTTAATTGCAGTTTATTGGGATTGTTTCTTTGTTATAATCAATGAAAACTCAATAAAATATTTTGAAAAAACAAAAACAAAAACGTAGATCGGATTCAGATGAAATATTCCTTGATGATAGAGACATGAAGCTCGTATCAGCCTGTAAAATTGGAAGTGAATCTGTGCAGAAATGGCAGAGATAGGATGGGACTTCTCAAAATTTTGGGAATCTTTGCATCCAGACAAATACACATATCAGCACCAAAATCTAATCGTATTCTAAGTTGAGCCATTACCAACATGTCCTGAAAAATAGGGGTGTCCCGATACAACTTTTTCACTTTTTATTGCAGCCTTGTGTATTGGTTCATACCAATATCGATCCATTTTGATATCAGCAGGAATCAAACAGACTTTCATTCCTTATTCTGTAGTATGGACTGTAAGAAAAGTCTTGATCAGGTGAGATTACTCAAACAGTAGTCAGCAATAGTAGGTATGAGAAAAACTGACCTATTTGTTATTAGCCAATGGGTTAAATACATTCTAACCTTAAACATAAGAATATAGTACAAGTAAATAAAATAAATTAAAAAAAAATAGAAGACCCTGAAAAGTAACCTCAAGAAATTCAGCAAAACAAAACATATATTTTAAAATTGCAAAATTACCACTATGTTTAACTTAAACATAAGCATGTTCTACAACTGAATTAAATAAAACATAAATTAGAATTGCTTTTTAAAAAATGAGTATTACTTTTATTATTATTATTGTTATTTTAGTTCTGTGTGTGTGTGTTGCTGTTTTTTTTTCTCTCTGGTGTCACCTTTTTCTGAGGTCTTTATGAGGGTGTTGGCATTTATACATTTTCTCACTTATGTGCACTTTGTATTCTTGAATAAAACCCAACTAAAAAAAGAATGGACAGCTTGTATCGGATATTTTAGATGCGGATTGATATATTCGATATTTGTTTTTTTGCTGATATTGGACCAATATCCAACATCAATATCGGATCAGGACACCCCTACTGAAAATTTCAGCAAAATTTGCCCTGTAGTTTCTGGGTAATCTTGCTAACGAACAAACAAACAAACATAACCTTAATTTTTTGACATATTAAATGAACAGAAAGGCCTGGACAGATGGATGTAAGGATGGATGGACAACCAAAGAGCCAGTTGTCCAAGCTTTTGATTCCCCCCCCTATAGAGGCATAAAAAGTGACAACACCTTAGTGACAAAGGCTGAAGTGTCATAAACTACTTTAACTAAATTTAAAAACCACTTTGTGCCACGCTTCATGGGCCGAATCATTTTTAAGAGGTTAGAAAATCGGCCTGCACAGAAGGGACTTCACTGCACTTTTGCATTCTGCTTCTTTACCATTATTTCAGGAGGCATGCTGCACACTTAAATCAGTTTCCTAACAACCTCTGTATCTACATTAACTCAGCCTTATGATCTATTTCTGCCCCGATGATGTTTTTTTCCGCTCATAAGAACATTTCAATCCTCTGAGTGACTCAACAGATCGACCGCAGCTCCCTTCAGCTGCCAGCGCGGTATTCACAGGCATCCAGGAGCAGAGAGGCCGATAGCTGACGGTCCATTTATGAGTGTGTATGGGAGTGTGTGCTGGAATTCGGATGCCCCTGCTCTCCCTCCCTGCAGCTCCGGGGCCTCCTGGGCGTGGAGCAGGCGTTGTTTTCAGCGAGCTGTTGGTGACACGTTTAGGGGGAAATGAGGGGGGTCCAAATGTCTGAGTTTATGGGTTTGGTGACGTTAGACAGCTCAGTCACTTTTCAATAGGATTAAAAAACACAATCCACCCCCTGCTACATTAGGCCACATGTTCTGAACACACTCTGGTCCAACATTTTCAACACATTCCCTTATAGATGTAAAAAGAAAGTTGACCTCTACTTGCTCGATGTGTTGGCGTGACCTCAGTTGGAAGAATCTTGTGCGATATTTCATCACTCCTAAAATGAAACCTTTTTTAGCAAGATGCTGGAGAGGCCGCAGGGATCTTTTGGAGTTGTCCTGGGATTAATGTACTCTGGAAAAATATCTGTACACACCTACAACAAATATTTGGCCAACAGATCTCACAATCATGTTTGGTTCTCTATCTGGGCGACATTCCAGCAGGGATGATGAGCAGTGACAAATCCCTTCTAAAAATATTAACTGTTGCGGCTAAAAAAGCAATTACTCGCAAATGGCTACAGACTGACCTACAGTGGATGAATGGCTTGGAATTATTAAAGAGATCCACGAGATGGAAAGACTGACCTTTCTGCTGCAGTTGAAAAGTGATTTTTATGTTGCAAGATGGTCAAAATGGACAGCTTTTTTTTATCTAAAGTGAAAACATAAATGGTGGTATAATTTCACCCTTCTGCCTCTAATGGGTTAATTCTTCTTACTTGGTCTGTGTTCCCTTACGTCCAAGAAAACTATGTTAGGTCAATAAGATAAATCCTGATGTGACCTATAGAGGATGACATTTTTCGGGAATCCCACGGGATGGGAGTCATTTTTTAATTAATCCCGTGATCGGGACCGGACGGGAAAAAAAGCAACGGGGGCGGGAACGACATTAATAGATGATCATTTTCAGCCGTGTTAAACAACCAGATGAACAGATGCGTCCATTTTCGTAGTCATCTCTCAGTGAGAGCCAACACTCTTATGGTGCGTTCCAGTTGTAGTCAGAAGTAGGAATTTCCGAGTTCCGAGTAGGAAACTGCAACTGGAACGTCCCCCGAAGTCGGAATTTCCTACTGGGAACTCGGTGAAACCTCGCCACCCCTGAGTTGACAATGGAAGATGGATGCCCCCAGTGTGAACAGTTATTTAGCTCCTGTAATAATCCATTTATTTGCACTTCTGACTGGGGTGTGTCGCTCTAGATCAGCTGTATACATAGTATTGTTAGACTTATATTTACAAAAATGCTGCCATAGTGATAATCACATTCTTCATGTGATATTTGTGAACAACAATGCAGGGCGTGCTAACAACAGCTAACAATAGCCTGGTAGATAGGCATATTTTTTTCTGACTTCATCTAGAACGCCGATAAGTCGGAGATAACGTCACTCCCATTTTCCAGTTCCCAGTTCCGAGGTTACTGGAAGGCAGCACAGTGAGAGCCAACACTCTTAACAGCACTAGCAACACAAAAGAACTACAATAGTGGTTTGACTTCCTGTCACCACAGGAAGTGAAAAGAAGTGAAAAGAGCGGCTGCCGGCGACACACATAACAAAACAACACGGAGGGAGAAGACGACACGCCGAAAAGAGAGCTGCAGCAGGAAGTTAAAAAAAACTTAAAGGCAAGGCCTTCTATATGCACTGAACTTTTACCTAAAATAAAAAATGAAACATTTTTTCAACATGTTTGGTTTTATTCAAACGGGAATGGGACAGGAGTGGGAGTCATTCTACGGGAGTGGGACAGGATTAATTTTTTTACTCCGGCCCGGGATTGGGACGGGACGGGACAGGAGTGAAAATCCACTCCTGTGTCATGCTTGCGTGACCTATAAAACTAGTTTGATAAAAGATATAGCAATGACTGTTGTGTACTGTGACTGTTGAATATGTTCAATATGTTTTTGTATTATTTTCCTTTTGATACAAAGAGAAAATAAAAATTTTGAGGTATGAAAAAAAAAAGAAGAAAGTTGACCTAGACCCTATTATTGCAACTTTTGGCGTCGCCCCTAGCAACTGCGGGATATCCAGACATCAATCGGACTTAATAGCATTCTCTACACTCTTATGCTGTGTTCACACCGCAAGCAACCCAGCTACCAAAGTCGCGTCGCGCGTCCATAAATACCTCAGTTTGGTAACCGCTGCCATCAGCCGTCGCTCGGTGACGTCATGTCCACTCGAGTTTCACCGCGATCATATCATATATCACATAATAGGATGTATAAGCGGACATTATTCCAGCTGTATCCTTTTCACTCACTGATCAACCACAAAACACTGCAGCTGATGCCCTGCAGCAGGATCATCTGTGAGTTTACCGCGGTCCATCTAGGCGGAACTAATGTCCTCACTGACATTAGTTCCGCCTAGACGGAACTCATCCGCCCTGTAGTCCGGATGAAAAACTGTCTGTCTCTGGTACCAGGACACGTGCACACACCTCTGATTGGCTGTTGCCGCACAGCCACACATGACATCGCCTGAATAGATCAACTTTTCTGAACTTTGACATCGCATGACAAGTGAAGTGATCGTCTTGTACGCGGCCGTCGCATCGCGGGAGGGTTAGCCCCGCCCCATCGCGGCTGTACATTGACTATGAATAGAGAGTGATCGCCGAGGTAGTACAAGAATTGTCCGGTGTGAACGCACCTTTAGCACACAGACTCATTTTGCTTGGCTAGAAATCACCAACTTCTCCATCATACTCGCGCTGGGCTCGTAGTAATGTCATTTCTCAAACTAGAAAAAATTAGGTGTACAGTCCAGGGCTCAGTACAAAGATTCCAAAAAATTTGGAACCTCTTCCTCGACTTTTTTGCAAACAAATTTGATGCAAACACCCCAGACTAGTGGCACTCCCCCTCTCTCACCCTCTCTATCCTTTCCTACTCTTTTAGCTGAATGTACAGCTTTATTTGCCTCATTATACTTACCCTGTTGGCATTAGAAATAGAAGTAATTTATAGACAAAGTATGTAACACCTGTCTAACATTATACTGAAAATAAAATTTAAATGCTGCCACCCATCTTTTTCAGGGAAGTCCTTGCTTATTTTAGAAATGATGAAGACACATTCTGACAATGGAGACCCTGCCCGGACTGTTGAGCGAATGAAGTCGTACTTCAAGCAGGAATGTGGAAGAATTTACGACTAGTGTCCTCAGATCACAAAGTCTTATTGAGTGCTGCTAAAAGGAAAGCAGATGGAATACAGTGGCAAACATGCCCCTGCCCCGGGTTGCAGGCATGAAATTAAAATAATATAATATAGGTGGAAAAAGGTTAGAAATCAACAAAGGTATGAAATCATGGCTGAAGGAGCAACAATACTGTTCCCACATATAAAACATTTGCTTGTGTACATGTTTACCTGAAGGAACCTTCTCCTTCAGCTTTTTATTGAACTTCTATTTTTTCTGGATATTTTAATTCTGATGTATTTTCTAATGAGCTGTGTCTGAGGTATCTCTGTTCTTTTTCTAGAGTTCTCTTTAATAATTTTAATCCTTAAAAGCCTCCCATGGACTGGTGTTGAAAATTAGCACTGTGCTATAAACACTTACAGCATCAATGTTACTGTGTGTCCATGTCAAATAAACAATAAATCGATAAATAATCATGTTTTTCTGTTTTTATTAACATTAATACAAAGTTTGAGCTTCACTGGAAGTGGGGAACTGCTCAGTCTTTGTTTGTCGTTCCCTTCGTGCCACCAGCAGGCTTTGTGCAGACGTGGTGACAGGTATGTGTTTGTTCTAAACACACAATAGCACAGAATGAACTGTGTGGATCCGAATTTAGGATCAAACTTTCATCAAAGATGCTAAAGGCAGCCGTGTGAGTCAGGACAGGGCTGATATCTGAGAGCCAGGATCACACCTGCACCCCTCTACCAGAGAGAAAGCATGACTGGAGCACTTCGGAGAGCTCTTATTTTAGGAAATCTCCTCACTCTCCAACTGAGCTGTGGGAGTCGGTGCTGCAGACGATGCTGGCATCTCTCTGCGAGTGAACAAATGGGAGGAGGAGGAGCACTAAATCCCTCTGACAGAGACAGGATGTCCCTCGGAGCATCTGGCACCGTCAGAGAGAGAGTTTGGGGACCTGGCTTCATGTACGGGGGAGGAGGGTGAGGAGGGTGTGGTGGGAAGGTAACAGATAGAAGAACAGACCAGAGCAGTGGACAATCACACAGGAACATCTGAGTCAGACATAGATAGTCCAAGTCCCCGTTCAGCTTAAACCCTGTTTCTGTTCAGTTTGTGGACGCTGACGCCTGCAGCAGCTGAGATCACAGACTGAAATAGATCTTCATCATGAGTTTGTCAAAGTCCACAGCTCTCGGAAACAACAGCAGAGCGTAAAGACAACCGGAGAGGGTTTGTGTGCGACGGGATAAAGAGATGTACCACACAAACACGATAAGCCAACAACAAACACACAAGATTACAACAAATATTACTCAAAAACTACCAGGCAGATTCTGCAGAAATTTTCAGGAGATGTTTCCCAACTTAGAAATTAATAGATTTAGGTGGTTAATCAGATAACCTCCATTAGCAAAAAGAGGTGACAAATAGGGCTGGGATGATAAGATTCGATTTAAATTGTGATTCTACGATATTGCTGATTTTTGCAATCTTTAATTTTTTTCAACACCAGCGAAAAATAAAAACAACTAGAAAAGCACTCGAATATTTCATCTCAATATTTAGATTCCTTGACCATGAAAACATACCATTAGCAACTGGATTCATAATGATATCTATTTTAGTTCAGTAGTTATTCACAGAAATCACATTTTTCGCCATGGCGGCCAGATGCTGATCAAGATCAACACCAAAAATCGAATCAGTTCTTCATTTTCCCATGCTGAACATTTCCTGAAAATGTCATCAAAATCATTACTTTTTGAGTTATTTTGTTTACAGACAGACGGACAGACGGACTGACAAACAAACTCTCCCGAAAACATAACCTCCTTGGCCGAGGTAATCATGATGCCTACAGACTATATCAGGAAAAATACACATCACATGTGAGTCTGTTTTTAGGATTTATTCAGCAATATATTTTAACCAGCTGTTTATACTCTCTCTTCAAAAGCCTGGACTGCTCTAAAACGTTAGAACATGCTCTCAAATTAAGACAGGATTTTTATTCCATAGCAGCTGTGTCAACAACGCACACTGCCATCTTTATTAGCATCATCTTCTGCACAGCTCAGAAGAGAAATTAAGAATTAGTGCTGTCAGTAGATAAAAAAATTTGAGCGATTAATTGATTAATCTATTTTTTAATCTCACTTTAAAAATTGCTGGAAAAAGCCTTAACTTAAGGTGTTTTTATTTAAATTCATTAGATTATTGTGGCAGATCAGAAGATTGGTCTCCACCCCCAAAAAACTGAAGCACAAGAAGCCCAATTTATAAAAACTCTCCAGCTTTAACGAACCAATCAGGGGACAGAGGCGGAGCTACAGATGTGACGACAACAGGAAGTGACTGCATGTTTGAAAACAACAGCGGCGTGTAAAAGTTGTGGATGCAGAAAGATCTGCAGTTTTGTCAGAAATGGACTTGATTTCTCCTTTAAAAGAGGAGAAAAGAACATCACTTCAAGCTGTCTTATGGGAAATCATGATTTTGCTCTTCTCCTGACCGGAGATCACCGCTGGGAAACCGAGAGAGACGCGGAAATACTGCGCTAACAACGCCAAGCTGTAGTCATGGTTACCCTATGATATCAAGTTTACCAGGAGAACGTAGTGGGTTTTGTCTTTGACGAGATTCATGTCACATGTGGCAGATGACACATCAGTGTGGTTTAATTTAATGTAAGATAAGACGGTAGTCTAAGGACTGACATTCTCATGGTCTAAGCTAACAGCTAACAACAGCGTCTAGCTATGATTGGTCTGTGAAGAGTGTGACGGGCGGACCGATATATAAGCCTGTCACGATAATCAATAAATCAATTAACCGCATGATAACCGCACAGTAGGTTTGCCCGCCTCAATAATTTGACACGTGCATGCGTGTTTGTTTTCCTCCTCTCTTTTTACCAAACAGGCTTGATGAGAAGATGGCTCACTCTGTGCAACTGTCTCAACACCGGGGTGCGTTGGTTCTATAGCGGATTTAGCAGTAAAGAAAGTACATGTCACAAACAAGTCTGGAACTGTGTAAACTCCATTTTATTTATTTATTATTATTTATTTGTTTTTTATTGCTGTGTGTTTTCATTGGAGTTTTTTTTCTTTACAGAGTGAGTCTATTTTTTATTGTTTTTGATTAGTATAATGATTTTTATTTGCATGCAATTTCTCCCAAAGGAGAGTCCATTTCATTTTCATTGGGTTTTTTTCTCTTTCTTTTGTTAAATTCATTATTGTTTGTTTAATTTACTTTAATAAAAAGCTCTTGACCTTCCAATTACAGTTAAATACTCTTAAGAAATTAATGTTTATTGCTTTTGATACAGTGTACTCACTGTATTATGACATATATTATAATTACATACATAGAAAAAATGATGTTTCAAAATAACATTGACAATAATATCGTTTATCGGCAAGAATTTTTTGGGCAATTATCGTCCAGCAAAATCTGTTATCATGACAGGCCCAAGATATCCAATCACCAGCTGCTCTGGTATTTTAAGGTGGTACCCTCTGAAAACACCAAAACAGTGAAATCAGATTAAAAATTTGATTAATGAGATTAGAAAAATAGCGCGCTAATTATGACTGTAATTAATTAATCTAAATTAACGTGATAATTTGGCACCCCTATTAAGAATATATGGGCATTACATTGGCTGATGTTGAATAATTTAATGTAATTTTAGTTTATAAACGGCCGGTCAATATATCTGTCTATTATATAATCATAACAGTTAAACACCAACCAGCGGTCACATTACACACTAACATGTCTCCAGTGTTTGTTTCAGGTTCTTCACCTCTCGAGGCCAAAGCTGGAGCTGCATGCTGGGCTAACAGACAGTCAGCTGCAGACCTGGTGTGAGTGTCTACATTAGGAAAGAGTCCGGCCTCCATATCTGATCTGCAGCTCTGCAGGAACAGACTGAACTTCCCCTGTTTCACACAGACACAGAGACTGAAGCCAGGATCTCAGAGTCTTTACAGACAGACCCAGATTTCCCAGAAGTCTCTAATAAAACATCCTGATGAGGTCAAACACTCACTGTATGAATTCTCCTGCTTTCTGTCAAAGCATGGTGAGTATATTTGGAAAAAGAAGAGGAATGTAACGTTTAGAAGGTTTATTTAAGGATAACGTCACTCACATGTGGTCTTTATGAGCCTCTCGCGTGTTAAATTCGGCTTCATGTGCGTTTGTGTTTGACTTGTAAAGCTTGCAGCTATACCGTCTGAGCTGCAGCTCCTGGAGCCGTTCCCTTCTCCAGTCCCACAGAGCACATTTTTCAGATGCTTGCGACACCGGGGTGAAACGAGAAAAGTCTGGGAGTGAAGAAACGAGGGGTATGGAGGGAGATGGAGCGATTAGAGGAGGAGAGAGGGGAGCATGTGCTGCTCATGGTGGTAAACATTCTTTGGATAATGAGGAGACGCTTTGAAATCCAAGACGGCGATTTTCCTGCATTAGCTGTAGCTCAAGTCTGCAGCCGCGGAGATCTGTGACCAATGTGTGAATCTACCAGCAGCGTCTGATCTGCTGATCGCTGCATCTCTGACCAGCAACAAGGAACACATGGATCATTATCAGGGCGAGGAGAAGAGATGCCACAACACACTGATGCAGTGATTTGAGCAAAAGGAGCCTGATCAAGAATCAATGACCTCTTTAAAGCTTGATTCAGGCAACCCATAACTCATGTTTTCTCACCTGTAACTTGTACTAGATCGATATACTCCGAGTTACGACTTGTGACATCACATCACGGCCTAAACCAGGGGTATTCAATTAAAAGTCACTGAGGTCCAGTTAATAAAATTTCCTCCAATTAAAGGTCTGAACCAAAGTCCAGTTTGTGTCTTACAGCCTCCCCATATGTCCACATTTTTATGGTTTCAGCAATATTTATTGTTAAAGATTTTAATGCAGGATATGTTTTCTTGAGTGCACAGCTAGCTCCTTTACCATAAAATAAAAATAGTCCTAGGAAAATTAATTCAAGGCCTTAATTCCAAATTAAGAACAGAAAGCCTACATTAAATAAATTAATAAGTGCAAACAGAGCCAAATGACCTTTTTTCTCCTAATTTAAAGGTGTAGTCAGCAATGTGGGAGAAAACGAGTGAAGAGGTTGTTCACAAACAAATTTAGATCCGCCTCTCCCTTCATACCTCACCCCTGGCTCCACCCCCAGAAGCCTATGGACGTGCATCGCCATGGAAACGGCCGTAGAAACTGCGTAGCTGACCAACGTAGCTAAGGTAACCATGACTCGTCAGACAACTTGACTGCCGTTATTGATAACATCACAACAACAGTACATTCTGGCAGATTAGACAATAAGATGAATGCCCGACGGCTGATACTGTTATGTGAAGCACCACAAAGCTAATGTTGCTAACCTATCCAGCAGACAGACGGCGACATCCGCGTCCGTTTTCAGGTCTTTAAAGTCGCGGAGTTCCCTCCACCATCAGAAAGCAACACCAATATTGACCCGGGTCTTCGCTCTTTCATGGTCATTGTCCTTCTTTTTCACTTTTCACTCCTCTGACCTTTTTCTTTTGGGCTGTTTTTCAGCCATTGCTACTGCACATATTGGATCTCTCTCTTACACTAACTGCGCATGCTACACAACCTACGACTCCCCCTCCCCCCTCTGTCTGATCTGCGCATGAGTATGATCGCCCCCTGGATGTGGGGGGGTGTACCCTGTTTTGGTAACTCGGCCCGAGCCACAGTATTTACCTGCTGAAATTCAGAGCCAAGGCTGTGTATTGAAACCGGACTTTTTTTTTTTTTCAACACGCTGTCAGTGGGGACATCTTGTGGATGGAGAGGAGAAATACGGTGAATTTGACAAATAGTGCATTAGATTAGAAGATTAGATGATTGCTGACTACATCTTTAAAGAGGTCCCAGCCAAGAATTGAAGGCCTACACAGTTGGCTAAATAAAAATTGGCTCTTTTAAGGAAAAACAAGCGCATACAGAGCCTTGCCTGAATATTTTCCTTTTCTTTTTTCTTAAACAAGAGAGGTCACAGCCTAAAAAATATGAAGACCTACACTTCACCTGTTCAGCCCCAAAGTCCCTGATATCAGAAATGCTTGATGCTCTCCAACAAAAATGTAAGAAAAAGGGAACTATTCATGTAGAAATATAGTTATGTTGCACATCAAATTAAACACAAAATTTTCAGCTACACAACCATATAAGACATTTTTACATACACCAAACACAACGTCAACACCAAGCAGATGAATTATCAAATATACAAATCTGTTTCACTTTGATTCAAACTTGGGTTGATTTGTATGGATTGATATGTGATTGATATGATTGATATGTGCAATCTAAAGTTTGGTATATCAGAAATGTCAAATGGGACTAATGGAGCCAAACTGTGCCAAGATTGGGCCTGACCACTCTGTAGTAAAACCTCTCTAACTTTGTTCTGCATCACTTTATCAGACTCAAACTTGGCAGAAGTAATGTTCACATATTTTCACATTCATTCATAGAGTTCTAAAGCTGCAGCTGCATCATTCCTAAGAGATATTCACAATAAAAACTTGTTTTATTTTAGGCGAGGATGAAATCTCCAATGATTCTGACTTCTATCTTCATTTTCTCTGTCCCAGTAACACATACACTGACAATTCACATCTGGACAAATCTCTCAAGTGTTGCTTTTATTATGACACCAGAATAATATAAATAGACCTTGTGGTTGCAGAGATAAACTCTTTTCTTTTTGAGTAAAGTGTTTTCCACAGCAACATGAAGGTGCAATCTGAAGAGACAGTTCAGGTTATGTCCTTGATATTCTACTTCTGTGAGGAAAATAACCTTTGTCAAGAGTCATAGATGATGCTGCTGTTGTCACACTACACCGCATTGATCATTTATTCAGTTTCTGCCATCAGGGATTACCTGCAGAGCAATGAAACACTTTCTCAGAGCTGCAGTTCAGAGGTTAATGAGATAATCTGACACTTCTCCAGCCTCCTGAATATGAACACAACAGCAGCCATGTTCAGGCCAGTTTGTTGTTGTTTGTGCTAACACAGAGCCTTGGTGCAGCACACACCACCAGCAGAGTAAAATTAGCTTTGTGCTGCTGGGTGTAGCCTCTGGTCCGATGAAAGGGCAGTGAAAACACAGAGTTTTTGGCTCGTAATGGCTTGCAGATGGCAGCCGTCGGGTGGCTTGTTTGGTCCACAGAGGTTCTTTGTGACGGCTCGAGCTGCTATAATCCAACAGGACAAGGCTGTGTTCATGTGTGTTTGTGCTAGCACCTTTAATATCACCACGATAAGCTCTGCAGCCCTCGGAGAGCAGTGTGCGGTCATGGAGGGGACGCTGTTGCTGCTTGTATTGAAACAATGGTGAAAGAATAGAAATAACAGTCAAGAACTGGGTCTGAGAAAATGAGGCTTAAAGGTGCAGTGTGTAGAATTTGGCAGCATTTTGCCAAACATAAACGGTGAATATAGGATATAATGTTTCTATTTGTATGTAAAGTCCGTCAAAATAGGAGTAAAATCATCCCCATTAAACATTTCTTTTATTTTTACTTAGTTAGAAAAAGCTTTAAAAAATTACATTACCGCAAGCCGCTTTCATGTAGGCCGACATAACGATCCGCCATGTTGTCTATGGGTGGACTTTAGGGACAAAAAGAACGAAACGCGAATCAATCCTCCGGTTCTGAAATCTACCTGGAATGCAGATGAAGAAGAGGAGAGAGGGCGGCGGTGGATGTATAGACAGTTGTTACTCTGCACTAGGGATTTAAATTGTGTGTATTTTACAGTTACAGCTTTGGAAATGGAAGAACACATTTATTCAAAATCACTCGAGAGTCAAGACTCCGATCAACTTCTTTCGAAATAAAGAAAGCATGACAAAATCGTGGCAGAAAACGTCAGAAAACAAGGATAAACATTGGTGCTGCTTTTACACGGTGGAGAGCCTTATTTACAAAGTTATGTCTGAAGACTGACGCAGAAGTTGCTTGTTTTCTGCTGGACAGGTAAGGGCGCAATATGCAGTTTTATTACGTTTTGTAACAGTGTTTATGTTTAAATTGCATTATTTATTGGATCAACACAGACTGTAAACCACTGAACTACTACACAACTCCCGTATTGTGTTGGTATTTTAAATAACGCCCATAAGCGGAGGAAAATAAATACTCCATTAATCATATTACAAAACTCTCATTCGTCCGGCCCAGCTTTCCGCCACATTGTACTCTCTCTCTCTTCTTCACCTTATTTTACCAAATCCACATCAGGCTTGATCTGATTAGTTTTAATGCACTAATGTTTGTTTGTGTTACTACAAGTTTACAAAACCTACAATCGGCAGATAACAACTGATCTATAATCTATAAAATTAATATTAACAAACCTTGTCACTTTAGCAAATGATGCCGTGTTCAGGATCCTTTTTGGCCCTCACAGGATTCCGTTGCTCATCGACGTGACGTCTTGGCTACGGTTAGGTTCATTCTAGAATTTGAACGCTAGATGTCGCTAAAATGCCAAATTCTACACACTGCACCTTTAAATGCCAAAACTGATAAAAGCTTACATGCAACAACAAAATGAAGTCCTGGATACAAAGGAGAGGTTAATTTCTTGTATCAAATCACCAAAATCAGAAGAGCAGAAGGAGCACCAATCACAGCCAAGGCATTTCCAGCACTGTCGCTTGAGTTCTTGTCAAAAATGTGGAAAACTGTTCTATCTTGCAATGTTAACAAACCATTTAACAAATCCTTGGATCTCGGCCTGTCATGATTATCAATAAATCAAATAACCGCATGATAAATAAAAGCATCCTCGGTAAGTTTGCCGGCCTGGATAAGTTGACACGTGACACTTGTTTTCCTCCTCTCTCTCTACCAAACAGGCTGGATAAGAAGATGGCTCACTCTGTGCAACTTTCTCAACACCTGGGTACATTGGTTCTATAGCGAATTCAGTGGATTTGTAGCGGAGTGAGCGTCTCTCATTTATTCAATCTTTGTAGGGGAGGTGGAGCTGCTTGTACACACACACAGAGCTGAAGCGAACGTCTTGAGGAGTAACAAAGAAACAAACACTAACATGAATGATGGCATAAAAGCTATGGTTCCTAATCCGAATGCCACAGTCCCAATGTGGGAATATTTTGGTTTTAAACAGAATGAATAAGGTGTGAGCTCATGAACACCGACGAGCTGATATGTTGCATTTGTTTGACAGTAGTGACGACTGAGAAGGGAAGGTGCAGCGGAGCCTTTGTTTCCACAGTCAGTGCTTACTGAGGCGTTTGGTCAAATAGCAAATATAAATATTTGCTAGTTCCATTGTTTTTTATCTTTTAATTTCTTAATTGATTTTTGATTTTTTTTTGTAAATTTGACTTATCTAATTTATATTTATTTTGGATGACTCTTGTATGGTTATTTTTTTAAATTTCTGCTCCAAGGTAGATGTCCTTTATCACAATCTTAATGCTAGCAGCTGCTGATGTATTGAACATAATGGAACTGATATTCACATATTTAAGATACACAACATTATTATGAACATTCAAGATTATATTTTGGATAATAAAATATTTTTGTTTTATGTATAAGGGATCTAGGTGAGGACATATTTGTTGTGGCCAAAGTTTACTTGTTTGTATGTTGCAATGTGTTGTTTGTTTGTTTGTTTGTGAAAATTGACAAGTTAATGAAAAATTTTAAAAAAATGTAATCTCGCAATGGAAACAAATCCTCAAAAAAATTAATGGATCCACATCTAGATTCCGATCACCACCAAAATGGACTAATTCCATCCTTAAGCCATGACCAATATTCCCTGAAAATGTCACCAACTTCATTTGAGAGCTTGTTAAACAACAATGTGGGGAACGTCCTCATCTCACACTGTAAACAAGTCATTTGAAGAATTCTTGGATCCACATCTGAATCTGGATCAGCACCAAAACTGAGCTGCTTATTCTTAATGCCATGATCAACACTGCCAGCAAGTTTAATCAAATTCATAGAACAATTTCTTGAGTTATCCTGTTAAATTAAAACCAGCAGTGGTAATCAAAGGGCAACTCCTGCACTCAGGATGGATATCAAGAGTCGGTATCACCTTGTTTAATATTGTTTAGTTAGGGCTGGAAATTTGACGACCTTAAAAGGGAGTATAGCCTGGATGCATGAGCAGGTTCAGATGCTGATAAACATCCTAAATAAATGGATGATGGTGAGATGAGTGATCACACATGAATAAATCCACTCGTGTCGTCAGTAGCTCATTACACAGACTGACTCGGGGTGAAAGGGCGCGAGCAGCAGCAGCCGGGAAACCCGATCCATCCTGCTGTCGATGTTATCCGCCTGTCATGACAACGCTTTTAAAGAAGGAGAGCAGAACATGACAGGAACCTTAAATCATCAACGGGCAAGTTTACGACCACGTCTGACACTCGTTCAGACTCAGGCCGATCGGATTGACTGAAGTCAGGGGGGCAGACGTTACAGGAACTTTTCAGGGAGGATTCCTGCACACGTCTGCTAACTCTGCTAACTCTGCCAACTCTGCCAACTCAACTTAAGAGAAGGAATGAGGGAGAAGAAAACCCTGCAAGTGAAGAGTGGATGTGGATGTCAAGGGTGCAAAATGCAAAGACATGATTTTGCTGTGCAGAGGAGAAGACTGGAGCGGCTGTATGGAAGAGCTTTAGAGCCATGTTTGATGGAGAAAACAATTTTTGGGGAAGTCAACATTAAATTTGAAATAATGAGATTAAAGTTGAAGTAACGAGATTAAAGTTAAATAGCAAGATTAAAGTTGAAATAACGAGATTACAATTAAAACTAGAAAAGCACTCGAAGAGCGCAGACCTCCGCCAGCGCCACAGTCCTCACCCATATTGTGATTTTCACCATAAATATTAGTCCTACCTTTATTTAATCAAAACATTTAGATTAATTGACCATGAAAACATACCATTAGCAACTGGATTCATCATGATATCTATTTTAGTTCAGTAGTTATTCACAAAAATCACATTTTTCGTCATGGCGGCCAGACGCTGATCCGGATCAACACCAAATTCGAATCAGTTCTTCCTTTTCCCATGCTGAACATTTCCTGAAAAATTCATCAAAATCCATCCATAACTTTTTGAGTTATTTTGTTCACAGACGGACAGACAAAAAGACAAACTCTCCTGAAAACATAACCTCCTTGGCGGAGATAATAACAAGATTACAGTTGAGATAACAAGATTAAAGTTGAAATAAAGAGATCAAAGTTAAAATAATGAAAATAAAGTTGAAATAACGAGATCAAGGTTGAAACAACGAGAACAAGGATAATAGAACAAGATTGGAGTTGAAATAATGACATTAAAGTGGGAATAACGAGATCCAAGGTGAAATAACAAGATTAAAGATGAAATAAGATCAAAATTATAATAACAAGATTACAGTTAAAATAGCAGGATAACAATTGAAATAAAAAGATTAAAGTTGAAATAACGAGATTAAAATTAAAATAAAGAAATTAAAGTTAAAATAGTGTGATCAAAGTTGAAATAATGAGAGCAAAGTTGAAATAACGAGATCGAGGTTGGAACAATGAGAACAAGGTTAAAAGAACAAAATTGGAGTTGGAATAAAGAGATCAAAGGTGAAATAACAAGATTAAAATCAAAATAACAAGATTAGAGTTGATATAACATGATTAAAGTTAAAATAACGAGGTTAAAGTTGAAATAACGAGTCTACAATTAAAATAACGAGATCAAAGGTGAAATAAGAATAAAGTTGAAAAACAAGATTAAAGAAAAAACTAGAGAATTTGCATTTCCTTCATGTAAATGCGTTGAAATGCTGAGCGTGACTGCTGAAACTGTGAAATGAAATTGCTAAAAGTAATGCAAAGAAAGTTGAAAATGTGACATGAATAGTTGTAAGCAGTAAATCAGGGCTGAAAATGTGTGAAATGTGCAATAAAAATGTTTGCTGAACATTATAGCTACTGGAGGTCAGGTGTGCATCGTGACCACGCTCTAACTTCAAAGAAATGTGCAAAAGTTGATGCTGCTTCAACAGTCATATCTCAGAAACTGTAGCAGATAGTGAAAAGTACATCAAAACTGTTTGCAGATGTGAAAGAAAGCAGAAAATGAATGACTGTTTTGTAACATGGTTAAATGTGTTGATATTTGTAGATGCACCTAATAAAGTGGCCAGTCAGTGTAATACGTCCAAAGTAAGGTTGAGAGTGTAAAGACAAGCATGATTACGCCATTATAAAGAAGGATCTGTATTAGCTGGAGAAGAAAAGTACCTCTACCAGGAATTGAACCCCAGTTTCCCGCTCCGCAATCCGCTGCGCTATCTATTTATCCATGGGGTTAAATATGCGGAAGTGTGGAAAGCAGGCTATTTCTCCTGAGCACAGCAGCTCAGCACTGATAACGCTGGTACCTCCGGGTAAACGAACGCTCGCTGTGTCTAAATAGGGATAGATATCAGGAAAAGGATTTCACCGTGAGCGTCCCAACAACCTGCTGAAACATTTAATAAAATTCTCATGTCTGTACTGCTTAAAATGTTAACACAGTGGCGAATTAAAAACGCGCTTCACTCGGCTGTCCGGGACTTCGGTCTGACGCGCTCTAACATGAAGGATTTCCTCAAAAATTGGTGTTGCTTAAAAATTCATATTAAAAAAAACGTAGACGCCAGCAAAAAGCTGAAGATATGTAAAAATGGCTGAGAAGTCAGTGCAGCTTTTAAAGTACGAATGAAGTCTGTAGGTGGAAGCATGCCCAATCTGTGGAGCCTCAAAGTTGCAGACGTTTTCAGCAGAGCTGTGGAAACGTCCCATTGAATTCAATGTAAAAATATATACAGAAATTATTTTTTACTGTAAAAAGTATAACTGTTAAACCTGTGAAAAATACAAGCGCACTTTTCCTGAATATGCTGCATATGTCAATTTTTTTCTGTGAAAATCTGTGCAAATTTGAAGCCTGTGAAAGGGGGCAAAATCTCACTGATGAGAAAAAGAAGAAGAAAAAGAACAAAATGGAGGTTAGGGAGAACAATATGTTGAAATGCTGACTCAGCATTTCAACATAATAATGAGATTACAGTGGAAATAATGAGTCTACAATTTAAATAATGAGATCAAACGTGAAATAACGAGATTAAAATTGACATAACGAGATTAAAGTTGAAGTAACGAGTCTACAATTAAAATAAAGAGATCAAAGGTTACGTAAAAGAATAAAGTTGAAAATCAAGATTAAAGTTAATAATGAGATTAAAGTTGAAATAATGAGATTAAAGTCGCAGAAATGTTAAGAATCAAGTCAAATGTAGTTTGGCTTGATTCTGCTTTTTTTCTCGACATGTCGACTTTTTTCTTGACTTGACTTTTATCACAACTGTATGTCGGCTTTTCCTTGTCATTTCAACTTTAATCCCAACATTTCGACTTTAATCTCGACTTCCACACTAATATTTTCTCCATCTTGCATGGCCCTTATGCTCCTCCGTAAGCCTGTCTTGCAGATTGAAACAGAATAATGCTTTAAATAAACGACACAGACGTCATATGAGTCTGCAGCTCCACATTCTTAACATCTTTGATTAGCTGCTGAAATCCATCAACTTAGAATAACTGAAGAATGTCAATAAAACCACGCAGACCCATGTTTCTTTGATCCGGCAGCACATACATGTGTAACACATATGACAGCTGACACATCGCAGCCCCTCGGACCATCGCTCAGTCCAGGTCGAGCAGGAAAAACTTCTGCATGTGTTCATGAAAGAGCAGCAAAAGCATAAATCAGAAAACAGAAATATGATTACATCCCCAATGAACTCCACAGCTGTCTGACATTCAGCAGGACGAGACTCCACGGCGGAGTAAGTGTGACGGGTCACTGCAGCAAATATGAAGTTTGAACCACGGCTGTCAACAACTTTAATGCTCCGTAATAATCAGAGCTTAAAGGAACAGTACGTAAAATTTCTGAAGTGAAATGTCCCAGTGACAGAGCCTCGTTCATTGTGAAAGCTGTTTGCTCATAAAATAGATACCAGTGATGTTGGAGCAACTTATTCATTTTTTATATCTAGTGGTTTATTTTGATTTGGAATTAATTAGAAGTATAAGTTGTTATATTTATCTTCATTTTTCTTTCTTATGATTACTTTAAGTTAGATTTTTGGGGTTGAATATATAAGTATATACAGTATATATTGGCTGGTCATTTGTGTACTATAATTAGATATCTAGTATATTTATTATTATTATTATTATTACTATTAGTGTCCAGAACTTTATTTTTGTTGCTTTTGTTTTTAATCATGTGCAGATCTAATTCGGTTTACTATAGGGGTGTCCCGATCTGATAATGATAACAGATATTGGTCCAATATCAGCAAAAATAGATATATGCCTGATGGAAATACACACTTTAAAATGAGCTTTATAGCATCAAAATAGGTTATCTATAAATGCTATTCCTTAGCTTCACGGTCGGGTCGGACAGGGCTGGACTGGCCTGGATACTCAACTTCAGGAACAAGACAATTAAAACTAGAGCAAATTTATATTAATCAGACACGTCTTAGAGCACCGGGCTGTAAGTAGCCATATACAGCCGGCTACAAAACTACAATACTAAGTTTTCCAAACAACAACAGTCCACACAACAAAATAATAGGGCTGGGTTAAAGAAAATCGATTTAATTGATTTAATTGATTTAATTGATTTTCCTTTAACTGGTTCATAATGGATCCATAAAATCCAAAGATGGATCTTTTAACTTGGGTAGTTTTTTCTTCTTTGGATGTGCAGAGAAGCAGCCCGTGGTATCAACCCTGCTAGTCTGGTGTGATCAGCGTTTAGCGTTGCTTTCTACTGAACAAGATCTCATGAGATGTTACTGCAAACAAACATGGTGGAAGCTCTATATGAGCACCACTGGCAAGTTTACAAGCTGATGTTTGGATGTACAGTATTTTAGATTTAACAAGTACAAAGGAAAATACGAGTTGGACAAAAAAACAAGTAATATGCAGAATATGCATTAATGCATATCATTAAAATATGATTAATGCAACTGCTTTGGGTTTAGTTCTTCATGTTAAAACAATTTTAATGATGTACCAGGTCAAAAGGTCACTTTTTAAATTTACAGCACTATTTTATCTAAGATATCCCAGACTGAATAAATATCAAATTCAATCGTGAATCGAATTGATTTGAGACCTTGTAATATCGAATCAATCCAGAAAATCTGAATCGATACCCAGCCCGACAAAATAAGCAATAAAAGTTTGTTTGATTCCTGCTGATATTGTATCAGATCGATATTGAAAATGGACAGTACTCAAGGCTGCAATATCGGTACCATATCAGGGGTGAAAAAGTTATATCAGGACACCCCTAGTTTTCTTAAATTAAGGTATGATGGCGGTGAGAGCCCTGCATTCTCCTACAGACCTTGACCCACACTCAAACACACTCTGTTTTCTCCCCTTGACCCTCCACCTGTCCCGTCACTCAGGCTCGGGGTGTTTCCGTCCTCGCGGCCCTCGCTGCCCCAACGAGAGGCCTCGTTTCCCCCTCCAGCCTCCACCACTGCACCCACACACCCAGCCCCCTTCACACTGCACAAAGCCCCCATTGTGAGGCACAATACCGTCCACCCCCTCTGCTCGCTTCCCTAAAACTCTGCCCTGTCCGTCTGACTCCCTCATCGCCCCTCTTCTTCTTCTTCTCTCTTAAATCTGCAGCTCTAAATATCTCCCTAACACTCAGGATTTCCACACTCCCTCGTCTCCCCTCCCTCCGGTTTCTGTTTCCAAAACTTTCCTCTCTTATATCTGCGGGTCTGTAATCCACGCCGAACACGATTCATTGCTCTCAGAACATCTTATGGGACGCAGCTGCTCATGTTATCTGAGGATAGACGTCCCATGCAATCGATCATTTGTGGAAGTTATCTGCAGCAGTCACCTCAGAGAAGTTTTCTCAGTCTTCAAGTTCATTCTTCTCCTTTTCTTTCTGACCAAAATAGACAATGGAGCTACTTTCACACATGAACTTCTGACCAAGGCTGTGAAACAACTTCAATGCTCTGATTCATGTTTCAAAACCACATGTTTAAGAAACACAATCTCGGTTGTTTCATGGCTGATCGCATGAAAAGACAGATGAAGGTAACTGTGAGCACTGATTACTAAACACTGGGATAAGGCTGCATCTTTTAAGCAGAATTCTAGTATAATCCAGAAACTCAGACATAGTGAACACCAATCAGGGCCACCTCTGGGATGCCCTTCTGACCTCCTGACAGAAAGTCTAATATACACTATATACTGCCAAAAGTATTCATTCACCCATCCTTCAGATTAGCTCAAGAACAGTGCAGAGAGCTTCATGGATGGGTTTCCATGGCCGAGCAGCTGCATCCAAGCCTCACATCACCAAGTGCAATGCAAAGCGTGGATGCAGTGGTGTAAAGCACGCCGCCACTGGACTCTAGAGCAGTGGAGACGCGTTCTCTGGAGTGACCAATCACGCTTCTCCATCTGACAAACTGATGGACCAGTCTGGGTTTGGAGGTTGCCAGGAGAACCATACTTGTGGGACTGCATTGTGCCAAGTGTAAAGTTTGGTGGAGGGGGGATTATGGTGTGGGGGTGTTTTTCAGGAGCTGGGCTTGGCCCCTTAGTTCCAGTCAAAGGAACTCTGAATGCTTCAGCACACCAAGACATTTTGGACAATTCCATGCTCCAACTTTGTGGGAACAGTTTGGAGCTGGCCCCTTCCTCTTCCAACATGACTGTGCACCAGAGCACAAAGCAGGTCCATAAAGACATGGAGGACAGAGTCTGGTGTGGATCAACTTGACTGGCCTGCACAGAGTCCTGACTTCAACCCAATAGAACATCTTTGGGATGAATTAGAGCAGAGACTGAGAGCCAGGCCTTCTGGTCCAACATCAGTGTGTGAGCTCACAAATGCTCTTCTGGAAGAATGGTCAAAAATTCCCATAAACACTCCTAAACCTTGTGGACAGCCTTCCCAGAAGAGTTGAAGCTGTTATAGCTGCAAAGGGTGGACCCACGTCAGATTGAACCCTATGGATTAGGAATGGGATGGCACTTAAGTTCATATGAGAGTCAAGGCGAGCGAATACTTTGGTAATACAGTGTAGATTTCTGCATCTACAGCTTGTACTTTGTACATTATATTTTACAGCTGGGCAATATATCAATGAAATCAATTCATGCAAATTATTTTCAGTGGGAGATAAAAAAATGAAAAATTTGTTAGTGTTTTCTCAACTTAAGTTGCACAAGCACAAGTTCAGGACTTAATTTGTTTTTTAACCCTTTAACTCCCAGCTCAACTGTTTGGCAGAGGTCAATAAATTTAGGAATATTTAATGTGTTAAAGAAACATAACATGGCATTGTTTGTTTCTGTCAGTGTTTATGATACAGAAAAAAACTGCAAACAAACCAGAAGAACTGATATTTTTGTGGTTTTTAAGGGTTTAAAAAGCTGAAAGCTACTATTATTTTTATCATTATTATTTTAAATACTCAACTTAACCGTTTACTGATGATATATGTAGTGTATGTACATTTAGCATATAAAGTCTGTTATTCAACAAAAATATTTTTTGTTTGCCAAACTCAATATCATCTATTTAAGTTATTTTAGTATGTTTACATACTTTTCTGCCTTTTCTATTTTTGCATTTTATGTCAGTACAGAATCGACTGTTAGCTTTAAAAACCTTTTAATCCCACACAAAGAAAATGTCAGTTTTTTGTGGGTTTCTCCGTTCCTTGAAATGGTAATGTAATAAACAATGTTTTGATTTGTTCTGTTTCTTAAAACATTAGATATTCCTGAATTTAATGATGACCTCTGCCAAACAGTTGAGCTGGTAGTTAAATGAGATGAAATATTGATAATTTTTTTACATGCTAATATACTGAAAAACAACTAGTTTTTCATTGTTTATGTAGACAGGCTTCCTTATATTTGAACTACATAATCAACATTTTATGATAAAATCAGAGCATGCATTGTAACTATAAGAGGGAAAGTCTGTCTGTCTTGGAACATAATTTGATAACATAAAGGCAGGACCTGATTCATGTAATTTTTGTGGCACTTCTAGTTTTTTTAAGAGGGAAAAATATTGATTAAAATGAGTTTTCCTGGAAAACATGAGGGATTTTATATTTAGGTCATACCACTACTAGAATAAATCTAGTGCATCCTCATTTTCTGGTGTCGGTCAGGCCTTGAATGTTTTAACCAACGCCACAGCAAAGCTAAAAAAAAAAAAAAAAAACAGCCAAAATTTTGCAGTTAGCTGTGCATGAACTATCATCAACATTCCTAATAATGTCTGCAGCTTTCTGGCTTCATGTCCAAAGCAGCAACACTTCCTTATATTTGAACTACATAATCAACATTTTATGATAAAATCAGAGCATGCATTGTAACTATAAGAGGGAAAGTCTGTCTGTCTTGGAACATAATTTGATAACATAAAGGCAGGACCTGATTCATGTAATTTTTGTGGCACTTCTAGTTTTTTTAAGAGGGAAAAATATTGATTAAAATGAGTTTTCCTGGAAAACATGAGGGATTTTATATTTAGGTCATACCACTACTAGAATAAATCTAGTGCATCCTCATTTTCTGGTGTCGGTCAGGCCTTGAATGTTTTAACCAACGCCACAGCAAAGCTAAAAAAAAAAAAAAACAGCTGGAGATCCCAAATAGTTTGTTTCAGCTTAAGGACACGGCTTTCATCAGCCCGGATGAGGCTTCATTTATCTAAAATAAACTGGAGCAGATTAGAGGCTCTTCAGGTTACTGAGTACTTTTAAGGTATTCAATATCACACCTGGTCATTCCAACTATTCAGGGCATGTTAAGGAGAAAGTAAAGAGAATTTGGATAAAGCAGAGCCAATACATCCGTGCATGTAAGGTGAAGTAAAACCTGAATGATTCCACATCTGGGAGAGAGAGAGCAGAACTCCAATGACTACAGTTATAGATTTAACAAACATTTGGCCTTTCTTGAGCCCCATTCCAGTTCATATTCATCATAGTCGATGATGTAGACATTAGCTCGTCGGAGTGGGAGAAAAAATCAATTCACATAAGTATCGGGATTTTTTTGTCTGACAATCTTTAAATCAATTTTTTTGTTCAAAAATAGATTTTTTCCCAAATTTAAATGCTTCATTTTAGTCTGTGTTAATAAGCCACTTTTAAATGCAGTCCAGTCTTTTGAAGAGAGAGTATAAACAGCTGGTTAAAATATATTGCTGAATAAATCCTAAAAACAGACTCACATGTGATGTGTATTTTTCCTGATATAGTCTGTAGGCATCATCATTGTTCATCTTTTTCACTGGTGTTAAAAAAGCTAATTAAAGATTGGAAATATTGTAGAATCACAATTTAAATCAAATCTGCTTTTATATGCATTCTGTGTTTTTGTTTAATCATGTTTTATTATTGTGTTGTTTTGTATGATGTTTTAGCCTCTGTACAGCGTCTTTGAGTGTTTGGAAAAGCACTTTATAAATAAAATGTATTATTATTATTATTATTATTAATTCCCAAGACTAAATAATGACTAAATCTAAGATATTTTAGGTAGAAGACTTCAAGAAGAACTAAATTAAAAACTAGCAGTTGTATAGATTTCACAGACATTTGGCCTTGATGTGTAAATTGGCTTGTTGTAGGGGTGGAGAAAAAATCGATTCAAAATAAGTCTTGATTTTTTTTGTCTGACGATTTTAAATTGATTTTTATTAATTAGAATTTTTTTCCAAAGCAATTGGCTCTGAATTTCAGCAGGTAAATTTTGTCTTTTTTATATGCATTCTGTGTTTTTGTTTAATCATGTTTTACTGTTGTGTTGTTTTGTATGATGTTTTAGCCTCTGTACAGCGTCTTTGAGTGTTTAGAAAAGCGCTTTATAAATAAAATGTATTATTATCATTATTATTATTAATTACCAAGGCTAAATGTCGCCGTCTGTCTGCTGGATAGGTTAGCAACATTAGCTTTGTGGTGCTTCACATAACAGTAACAGCCGTCGGGCATTCATCTTATTGTCTAATCTACCAGAATGTTCTGTTGTGATGTTTTCAATAATGACAGTCGAGTTGTCTGACGAGTCTGGGTTACCTTAGCTACGTTGGTCAGCCACGCAGTTTCTATAGCCGTTTCCATGACGATGCACGTCCATCAGCTTTCGGGGGTGGAGCCAGCGGTGAGGTATGAAGGGAGAGGAGGGTCTAAATTCCTTTGTCAACAACCTGTCCACTCGTTTTCTCCTACATCACTGACTACACCTTTAAGCATGACACTCACATTTATTGAGTAATGCTGCTCAGGAAATCTTCTGAAACAGTCAGGCTGTGAAATAAAGATCAGAGTCACTGCCTCTCCTGTTGAAAGTGTTGTTTTCCTATTTTTTCCTTCAATTCAGTCTTAGAGTAACTTAAACCTGTTAGAGTAATACAGTTTAATAAACCTAAACTAAGCTAAAACTAGACTAAAATTAAAACAACTTGAGACTAAATTATGATGAAAACTAAATAAAAAGTACTAATGCCAGCACAGAGGGGGGATCACTTTGTTCCCAACTTAAGCATGACACTCAATGTAAAACATCTTTGAACTGAAGCTGCCCATGTTGACTTTTTAAAACAAAATTTATTGATTATTACTGCACAGAAAATCTTCTGAAACAGACTGTGAAAAAAATCAGTTGAAAGTGTTTTTCCTATTTTTTCTGCAATTCAGTCTTAGATTAACTTAAACCAGGTAGAAAAATACAGTTTGATAAAGCTAAGGTAAACTAAAACTAGACTAAAATTAAAATACTTTAGATGACTTTAGGCAGAACTAAAATTAGCTAATCTAAAATTTATATTAGGCAGAAGATTATAGCTAAATAAATGTAGAAGTGCTGTCAGAGTTAACACTACTGGAGTCACACATTCAGGTCGTCCTTGTGTCTGTCGGGTTGTTTCGCTCTCACAGCGTCGAGTTTCCAGCAACACGCCACTCGGACTTCTGTGACAACCTGACGGTGACTCAGCTCGGGGAATTTAGCACAGCGGGGTACGGGGCGCAGGGGACAGCGATGACCTCATTCCACAGGCCGCTAAGCCCCGCCCCCTCTGCGAGCAGCGAGTCATCGGGGGGAGAAAAAAGGGGGTCAGGGAGAAGAATGGAGGCAGAGCAGAGGTGTCCCACATCCAGACGAACGGTCTGCATGGTGATAAAGTTTGGAGGAATGTGGAGTGAAGTTATATTTAGGGTGTGCAGCATACGTTAAGAGCCCTAAGGGGGTTTAATCAGGAGGAAATGAGCAGCTCAGGTTTAATAACAGCAGCTCTGTACCTTCAATTTATACTGCTCTGATACTTTTTAATACAGCAGCCTTTAAATGACATAATCTCTGATATTTTAGTTGCCAACACACTATATTTATTGGCAAATATATCCCATATATACAGTCCTGCTCAGTATTACTGGCACCTCTTCATTATTTTCATTGCTTTAACAATATCTTCAGAAATAAATTGAAATGTACCAAATTTATGTCATCAGGATCTTTTAATTGAAGGTCCAAAATACTTTAACAAAAAAACATTTTTTCAAGTTACATATTGTAATTTCAAAGAGAGAACTGAAAAAAGCATGTGCAGCAATAATGACACCCCTCTTCAGTACTTTGCCTCCAAATGTTTCTTGTAGCCATCTATAAGCTTCTTGCTCTTCTCAGCTGGTATTTTCTCCCACTCTTCCTATGCAAATAGTTCAAGCCCTTGAACATTTGCAGGTTTCTTTTCCCCAATGGCAGATTTCAGCCATACCAAAGATTTTCAATCAGATTGAGATCAGGACTCATTGCTGGCCATTTTAAAACAGTCCGTTTTTTCCTTTTCAACCATTCCTGCGTGCTTTTGGATGTGTGCTTTGGGTCTTTGTCTTGCTGGAGGGCCCACGATCTTCAACTCAAACCAAGTTTTCTTACACTGGGTTGGACATTTCGCTCTAAAATTTCTTGATGATTCTCTGATTTCATGATTCCTGTGATACGGTCAAGGCCTCCAGTACCCGATGCAGCAAAGCAGCCCCAAACCATTATGGAACCTCCACCATGCTTAATTGTTGGTAGGGTGTTCTTTTCCTTGTAGGCTTCAAGTGGTAGTAATTAAAACTGCCTATTCTAGATATGACTGCGTGATCATTGTAGCTAATGAAGTATAATTTACAAACCTGAATATGTGAACATTACTTCTGCCAAGTTTGAGTCTGATAAAGTGATGCAGAGCAAAGTTAGAGAGGTTTGTAAAGAAACTGTACTGTCACATTGTGTACTTAAACTTCATGGGTGCCAATAATGATGAGTAGGACTACATGCAAGAAAAGGTACCACAATGCTTCACCTTATTATCACTGCATAAATATGGTTGAAAATCAACAGTAACAAGTATTTAATAGTGAAATGTCTTGTTTTACATTTGTTCCCTCACACAAATATTGGCCACCATGTTAAAAACTCTGCTTCATTCAAACTTTCACATAGAAACAAAGCCATGAAGCTGACAAACAACTACAGCACACTAGTTTGTAATAAAATCAGCCACATGCCTTGGGATGGAAATCAAAAACCAATTCCAGTTAAGAATCGTTAACAGCTCCATCAAAGGATCAATATAATGAGTCTTTCTGCTAATCGATTCCCTTATCAATTCCTTCCACTATCAGGGTTCAGAAGCGTCAGAACTGTAGCTTAATATTTTACAAAAGGCACCTACTGCACAACCTTAAGAGAGTGGAAACACCAGCAGCTTGCAGTTATCTATGCAGTGACGTGTGTTTAACATTGTTGACACTGGAAATCTACAGGCCAACATTTGCCTACACAGAAAATCTGCAGGAATCAAAAAGGGAATCGTTTAAGAACTGGATGAATTAGCAGGATTGTTAATAGCACTGATTAAATCTTATCAGTTCCCAGCCCTACTAATTTAACCAAACTAAGGTCCTTGTGAAAATCAAAACAAAATATTTAATCAAGAAGTCACCCTTCATTTAGTGAGAGGGCTTAAATATCTGACCTATTCAGACCAAAATCAATTTATGAAACGGGCTGTAAACGTGTTTATTTTACACAAATGACAAAATCACTGATAATTTAGTGACCAATACTCTTAAAATGTACTAAATAATGACTAAATCTTCTGCCATTTCCTTCACCTATAGCTACTTTTTATTCTATGACTGCCAACATGTTTCTACAAGAACGGCTTCAACTTTTTCACAACTCTATCCAATTATTTATAACTTAACGAAGCTACAGACAGCTTAGAGCATCAATACTTTTCTACCGTTAATTTGAAGATTTGGACACTTAAAGGTGAATAAAGGTATAAATTAGGGCTGAACGATACGGACATAATTTCATATATCGATATTCATGCCAGATAACTCGATATCGATATGATACGATATGACTACTGGTTCACTGATTACAAAACAAGGGCAAACGTAAAAATGAAATCTGTTGTGACTTCCAGAGCTGTTCATGCAGGATGAGCATGGGGGAAATCTATATCATTAACATCATTGCTTTTAAGATGTTAATATCTTAAATGTTCGCAGCTCGATATTGATATGGTAACGGTATATCTTTCAGCCCTAGTACAAATGTAAGTATCAATCAATCAATCAACCTGTATTTAAACTAGGGCTGAATGATTTGAGAAAATAATCTAATTGCGATTTTTTTCCCCAATATTGTGATTTACTCTGCAATTGTTTTAATGTTCCTCATCTTATGTATTCTGTAACAAACATAAGCAGTAGATCTTTTTTATAGTAAAACCAATATGACATTAAATTAACCTAAGGATAAAAGATTTGAGAAAAAGTGGAGAAGTGAAGAACAGAAGCAAAATAGGTATGAAATTGAAAAAACTGGGTCAAAATGGTATGAAAGCAGAACAAGGTTAATAAATAGGTGCTAAATAGGTATGAAATTGCAAAAAAAATGGCAAAAAAATCCAAAAGTGGCCCAGGAAAATTGATTATGGCAGCAATATTGGGAATTAATTTTGAAATTAAATTTCAAAAAAACATGTAAAAATTCCAAAAATGGTTCTGACAGTGGCCAAAAAAAGATGAATGGGGGCAAAACAGGCATAAAGTTGTAAAAATAGGGTTAGAAAAGGTAAAAATGGTCCAAAAGTGGGAAAAAGTGTATGAATAGAGATTAAAAAAAATAGGCATGAAATTGCAAAAAACTACATCACAATGCCAAAATGTTCAACACATTTTGGGCTAAAAATATTGAACCTTCTGCGATTTGAAAATTGCAACAAGCCATATTGCGATTTAATCCAATTTGCATTTAATTGTTCAGCCCTAGTTTAAACTGGATTAATCGAGTCAATTACAAAAATAATCAAGAGAAAACAAAACATTAAAAACAGGCAATCCCTAACAAAGGGGCATTCAAATCTTCAGACCTGTGATTATGAATATGACAATAAGGTCACACTTAAATAAAACCATCACATACATAAGGTTAGATATTTAACATAACATTTCTAAAGAGCCCTAAAGGTAGAAGCTCATTAATCTAGAGCAGTAAATCTTTTTAATTACACAACAGCAGCATCTCCCTGTCTAACAGCCTGATGAAACCAGCTCTGTGGAGGCTGCAGGTGAGTTTAATGACCACCTGAGCACTGAAACCTGCTCTCTTCTTAAGCCTCCTCCTCATCTCTCCTGCTGTAAATCCTTTTGTCACACACTTCGGCTTCACAGGGACCCACCCACGCTATTAAGAGCTTAAAGACCTCACCCTCTCCTTTCACTCATGTTATTATCTGAGACACAGAGAGGACGACAAAGCCCGTCCCTACTGGGAGGAAACGCTGCTGAAACAGAAACTTGATGCTTCAGAAAAAAACAAACTACAAAATCTTCCAGGAGCATGAACCTGCTACTGATGATCTTAAAGCTGCAATACGCAACACTGTTATCAATCAATCCTTTATTTACAGGTGCTATGCAGAGTTCCTAAGTAATTACAAAAAAGTCTCACTTTTAGATATATGCCTGATGGAAATACACACTTTAAGATGAGATGGGCTGGACTGGCCTGGATACTCAACTTCAGGAACAAGACAATTAAAACTAGAGCAAATTTATATTATTTAGACACGTCTTAGAGCACCGGGCTGTAAGTAGCCATATATAGCCGACTACAAAACTACGATACCAAGTTTTCCAAAAATTGCTTGTTGTCATACATCAAAAACTACCGCTACGTAACTAGAGAGAGATACATTACCTCGTGGCTTTGTATCCTGTAAGTTGTTGAAAAAAGAAGTTGTAAAGCAATGCAGAGTTCTGAGGAAGGTCTGAGCTGCATTCATTAGCATCACAACAAACACACGCTTTGGCTTGGGTCACGTCTTTTGGTGAGTTCCAGTTGTAGTCAGAAGTAGGAATTTCCAAGTTCCGAGTAGGAAACTGCAACTGGAACGTCCCCCGAAGTCAGAATTTCCAACTGGAAACCCCCGAGTTGACAATCGAAAATGGATGCCCCCAGTGTGAACAGTTATTTAGCTCCTGTAATAATCCATTTATTTGCACTTCTGACTGGGGTGTGTCGCTCTAGATCAGCTGTATACATAGTATTGTTAGACTTATATTTACAAAAATGCTGCCATAGTGATAATCACATTCTTCATGTGATATTTGTGAACAACAACACAGGGCGTGCTAACAACAGCTAACAATAGCCTGGTAGATCAGCATGTTTTTTTCAGACTTCAACTGGAACGCCGATAAGTCAGAGATGATGTCACTCCCAGTTCAGAGGTTACTGGAATGCAGCATTACAACAGTCGCCGCGCGTGCTCATGGGTAGCAGAGTCTTTATTCCGCTGGTAATAGATTCTCCTCATAGCACCTTTAACCAGGTATAAACTCATTGAGATTTAAAACCTCTTTTCCAAGAGTGACCTGGCCAAGACGGCAGCACAGAAACAGAAAATAAAACAGATTACAGTCACAGACACACTACAGAAAAACTGCATTGGATGATTACACAGCGCAATCACAAGAGCCAATTAAGATCACTTCTCTGTCTTTTATAATTGTCTTGAATTCCCCTAGGGTTACAAGCTGTGTCAATTTCAAATCCTTCGGCACATCATTCCAACAGACGGGGCAGAAAATGTAAAAGCCTGAATGAAGAATGAAGGAGCTCTGAAGGTGAAGGTCCAACCTGATACAAGCAGTGGGTACCTAATGAATTGGCCAGTCAGTGTTAATGATGCCACCAAAGAGCTATATATCGCATCTTAAGTTGCAGACTCGTATTCCAGCCTGTAATCCTTCCCAGTATTCAATCGTCTGCTTGACCTGATCAGACCAAACCAGTGATGTCACTTCCTGTTTGACCTTATGAACTTTCACACACTTCACACGCTTTCTTCACACGCTAATCTGCTGGAATATGCAGCCCAAACCCCGGGCTGCCTGCAAGTGAGCTAAACTCCTGCCAGGAGCGACCAAAACACAAAAACACGATGAAGCCACATCAACATCCGGTCGACTGGACGTGAAAATGACATTCTGTGAAGCCTTTAAGCTTCTAAAACTCTCCTGTAGACCAGAGGAAGTCCAGATTTAAGCTAAAACGGTTTTCCTACCTTGCAGCATGCAGCGGTACGCAGACTCGGAGATGGCGTAGATGTGTGGGGGCATCTCGTGCCTCTTCTTCCCTCGGTACATCTCGATGATGTTCTCCGAGTAGATGGGCAGGTTCTTGTACGGGTTGATGACCACGCAGAACAAGCCCGAGTATGTCTGAAAGAAAAGAGGAGAGAAAACGTGAAAATTATTATTATTATTATTAGGCCTGTAACAATAATCAATAAATCAATTAACCCCACAATAAATAAAAACGTCCTCGGTAAGTTTACATGTGCACGCGTGTTTGTTTTCCTCCTCTCTCTCTACCAAACAGGCTGGATGAGAAGATGGGTTACTCTGTCCAACTTTCTCAACACCTGGGGGCGTTGGTTCTATAGCGAATTAAGCAGATTTATAGTGGAGTGAGCATCTGTCAGTCATTCAATCTTTGTGGGGGAGGCGGGGCCGCTCGAGCGTACACACATGCAAAGAGCTGAAGTGAGCGTTGTGAGGAGTAACAAGGAAACAAACACTAATATGAATGAAGGTACGAAAGCTACGGTTCTTAAGCCGGCTGCCACAGCCCCAGTGTGGGAATATTTTGGTTTTAAACAGAATGAATAAAATGTGAGCTCATGAACACAGACGAGCCGATATGTCGCATTTGTTTGAAAGTAGTGGCGATGAAGAAGAGGAGGTACAGCGGAGCCTTCGTCCTGACAGTCAGCGCACAGAGACAGGGTCTATTTTTTATTGTTTTTGATTATTATAATGATTTTTATTTAAATGCAATTTTTCCCAAAAGAGAGTCCGTTTTATTTTCATTGTTTTTTTCTCTTTTTTTTGATACATTTATTATATTGTTTAATTTATTTTAATAAAAAGCTCTTGACCTTCCAACTACAGTTCAATACTCTTAAGAAATTAAAGTTTATTGCTTTTGATACGGTCTACTCACTTTATTATGACATATATTATAATTACATTAATATACCAATATTGACAATAAAATCGTTTATCAGCAATATTTTTTGGACACTTCATATAAATTCATAAAATTTTAATATAAGTTTAATTATTTAGTTTTTCAAAATAATTCTGTTGAAGCACGATTCAAAAGCAAGGTCTGATTCTCATTAGTTGATTTTTTCAATTTTTTATTTATTATTACTTTTGTCAGTTTCAAGTTATTTCAGTGACAATGTGTGTTTTTCTTTCTTTATCAGAAGGGTACCAACATTTTTAGCCACATGTGTATGTTTTGTAGTGCACATACTGTATCAGCTTGAATATTGGCATATAATACAAAACACCAAACTGATGCACCTTCTCATCACTGCATGGGTACATTTAAATATGGAGGGTTTCATTGTTGTTATTCTTGTTTTATAAATCTGTCATTTGATATTTAGCTGTAACACTGAAAGAAACAAGTCAATTTTTATGAAGCGCAGAGCTTGTGCTCTTGACCTGAAATATTGGTATTGGCAATAATGAATCAAAAAATATTGGCATATCGGATATCTGCAAAAATCCAATATCATGCATCCCTATTTCATAACTTATCTAACACTGCTTCATTTATAGACTGCAGTAGGACTGAACAATTTCAGGAAAAGATCTAATTGTGATTTTTCTGGCTGATATTTCAATGTGATCCACAATTTTCTTTAAATGAAGCTTCAGTGCAATATTCACTATCTTTACATTGTAGACACAGAAAGGACATCAATAATCAAAGCCACATAACACATCATTCATCATCTGATATTGATAAATAATCTGTTTTCATTATTTAAGAGAGGATTTGTGTTGTTAACCTGCTTACAGCACTTCCTTAAATGCAAATGAACTGCAAATTTGTAAAATGTTATGTGTAAAATAGTTGACATAACAGTCAGGAGTGCAGAAAAAATGCAGCTTTGGTATGAATAAGATTGCTTTGTCTGAAACTGTGATTTCAAATCTCTCAGTCCTTCCCTCCCTGCTGTAAGTTAGGAGGGGCTTTAATACAATAAATTCTCTAAGTTTTAAACTCTTGTAACTCTGAGTCATTTTTTGCTATTTCTGGTCAGCCTCCTCTTTTTTGTTGTCAAAATTCTCGTAAAACCTCAACAGTCATGTTAAGAACATCTTTTTGGTTTCAAGACACCCCGAGCCATCAGAATTTTTTTGTTATAAGGACTTCTTTGCCCCCTTTTTATTTGGACGAATGTGAACAAAAAATAGATGTCCAGTTACAATTTGTCAACATTTGTGAAACATAATCAAACTGCATCAATGCCAAACACATCCACCTGCCTACCCTGGTATCACTTTCAAGGATGTGAGACCTACAACTGGTATACAATCATTTTACAGATGTATTTTTACAAAATTTAATTATTTAAAAAAGAAAAAAACAATTGAAATAATGAAATAAACTCAAACAAAAGCTGTTCAATTTTTTTTTTATCCAGGTGTTTTCTGTGCCACTCCGTGAAGCAGTTTTTTTCTGGAACAAGACCACTGCTTTAGCTTTCCTCCGAGGTTAAAAAGTCTAAAAATGGTGCTCCCCCTTTCCTTCTAGGTTATAAACATTATCAACAGTAAAGAGGGATGGAGACAAGAGTTTAAAATGATGGTTACATTTCTCTCTTTGTCTCCTTCAGCATTTAGACATGTCAGGTATATTTGCATGACGAGGTTCACGTTGGAGAACAGTACCCCCGCACGTTACATCAGAACTGACGTTTGCGTGCAGCCTCCAGAACTATCCGAACATCCCGCTGATTTAAGACGCTCTTCACAAACAGCTGCCTCTCTGTCACCTATAGGAGGGAATGTGGAGCTCCTGTAACATCTGCAGAAAGAGGGGGAGCTCAGCTCAGCTTCATACCACAAACTCTCCAGGGGAGCATCATCAGGACTAATCACACAGACTGAAGCAGCACAAGAGTCAGAACAAAGGATAAGTGTTTACTGCAACAAGAGTCTTTAAAATATTCATGCTGTTTGTGAGGCTTAAATGCTGCACAAGAGGCAAATATAAATTGTGGGTCAGTTTTTGCTGCATCTTCCCACTGAAGCATGAACTGAATGATGCTGCAGGAATATACAGGAGCATGCAGTGCTGTTGGTACCCTTCTGTAAAAGAAAGAAAACTCCTGCACCGTCTGCAAATCTCTCTGAGTAAAAGACACAAAATGAATCCCCAAACTTCCTCCTTCTGCCTAAAATGTAAGATCTCAGAGGGGACCTGCTCACATTGTGTCTGGTTTTGTCCTAAAATTCAAGTATACTGGATTGCAGTGGCGATTGCTCTAAGATTGCAAGTGAAGCTCAGCTTCCCCTAAAATGTCCCCAAAAAAGTGTTGATATGTCCTGCTGTGTGTACATTTCATTGACTAAATATGCTCTAGAATACCTTCATCTTTTGTTCAGAATCAGCTACTTATCACAGGTAACTGGAGCGACTTCCTTCTCATTCATCCCCGCAGTGTCTCAGCGCTTTAACACAGTCGGACGCTGAGCGTCTTCTGACTTCGATGGGGAAGCGTAGAGTGGGTTGTTCCACTGTGGAAACTGGACGGTCATTGGATAAACGCTGGACTTTGTCCCGCCCATCGGACGCTCAGCGTCTCTGGGGGTCTATGAGGCAGTGGGCTGGCCTGGACGCTCGGCTTCTGCATGATGATTGGATGATCTGTCTGAGGCTGAATCCCTTTGTGAAATGAGCCAATCAGCGATCTTGAAGTATAACCCTCCACCGGAGCATCTTCTAAGTTTTACATTCAGTTGTTCTGGAGAGGAGCTTCTCCTGTTTAAAGCAGCTCAAGTCTTACACCCACAACACAATGGGCCAAGGCCGTTTAAGCAGTCTAGCTCTGCTGGCCATTGAGAGAACACTGGTAACATCCCAGGAAAAGACACCTAGTTGGTACGACAGGGTCACAGATCATTCTCTTGAAAAGGAACAGAGGGTAGAATTTACATTTAAATAAATAAACAAATTTATGATGTAGGCCACAAAAATGAGCTTCCCCTCCTTGACAGATCAACAGCAGCCACTGCTGGATTGACATGTATAAATTCTTGGTGTATCTTTGTGTATGAATCCTGTTTCCATACTCCTTGGCCATCTGCTATTGTTGCTGCTTGTACTAAAAGATTGTTTGATATTCTTGCATACGCTGCAAGAACGAACATCTTTCTGTCATGGAAAAGTGAAAAACACCTTCTAAGGCAGGGGTGGGCAACTGGTGGCCTAGGGCAACATGTGGCCCTTTACCTCATTCAATGCGGCCCACCAATCATTTTTCAAGAAAACAAATTGGACACATGAAGACAAAATAAAAACTGCTTAACAGGATTGATCATGAATGAACTACATATTGCACAAATTAGGAAAGGTGACAAAATATTTCTGCTAACCTTAGATTGATGGTACATGTATTGTTTTTTACAAGTCATTAAAGAACTAACTTTGCAATAATTGTGTCTTTTATGAGGCATAAAAACATGATATATAGTATTAATAAAAACTATTTGAAAACGACGGTAAAGGTAATATTTGTACTATTAAAAATAATTCTTTGATTTCATTAAAAAGAAGCTTAAATTGGCTTTTACCTATGTGTCATGCTTACTAAATCATGGATTTTTAACTGTGTATGAATTCAAATATATTAATGTTGGTATAATCCTTTTTGAAGATAAATATTTGCTTCATTTATAATTTTCTAATCGTTCAGAGTGCCTGAAAATATGTAAAAGCGTGGCCCTCTGGCCCTGAAAAATAAATAATGACCTCGCAGGATAAGAGAAGGAAAAACTATGAACTGTACCATTATTTTGTTTTTGTTTCTGTTGTCACATTTGTTTTCTTTTTACATGTTGACTGTGCAGACCATTGTTGCTGTTTATTGCTGTTATTTTGGAAAAAAAAGGAGAAAAATTAATAAATATATTTAAAAAAACGATAGTATCCCCATCCCTACCATTAAACATGTACCCAGGTGAACATTTCCAACAGCGTCACAGTCCACGCTTCCTTCTTAAGGCTGCAGAGTCTGGACTTGTTGGCAGGAGCTCGTGGAGGATCAGAGAGAGACGGCTCCCTGCTGTTTCAAGGCCGCGGTGACAGACGTGTTTGTTTTGTCGTCTCCTCCTGGGACCAAATGTCCAATCTGAGGCCACACTTTGTTTGACAAGAGACTCTATCTCTGTAAAACTAAAGCATCAGGAGGGAAGGACGAGAAACCAGAAGAATCTGTGGAGATGTTTCGCAACAAAGCTGGAATTTCTTATTTTTGCCTTGTGTTGACTCTGCAGGGAAGTTTTGTTTATGAGGACATCATAAAACTGAAATGATTAGAAGCATGAGGTGGAGTTTCATTTTGGGGCCAGAATAAAAACTCAGAGTTCATAAAAGCATTTCAACTACTGAGCTGCTGGTATTTTAATATCTCAGGAGCTATATGCAAAATATATAACATATATAAAATTTAAAAATTAAAAAAAGAAAGAGAGGTCAGGAGGAGAATCAATCCGAGGGTAAAGTTTGAATTGATTTACAGTAATCCATGAAAGATTTCCATTTATGAACAAATTCAAAAGCCTAACCTGACATGGCAGATGGACAGCTCCATATAGGAAATATTTCACTAATCCATCTGGGAGGAGCCCTGAGAAAATGTTTTCAGGGGCAGAACCTTCAAAACAACAGCAGCTTGTGATTGGACGATCATTTGGCTCATCACAGACCAATCCATATCAAGCAGCGCTGCTATGTCGTAGCATATGTAGCGGCTAAATGTAGTGGCTAACGGTTTACAAGGGCAAACAACAGTTATGGCCATTAGCTGTAGCGGCTAACAACAGTTAGGTAATGGCCATTAACTGTTGTTTGCCCTTGTTAGCCGTTAGCCATAGTGACTAACGGCAGTTAGGTGATAGCTTAACTACCTTAGAACGATCGTTTCACACTAAATTATCCCACACAGATGTATCATTTAACACTAATTTGTGACATGAACCTCGTCAAAGACAAGCACTACTAAGTAAACTTATGAGGAGAGCAGATTTTGCCAAGTATCACTTGACAGGAAGTGACGTCACTTCCTGTCAAGTCACTTCCTGTTGTCGCTCCCGCTGCTCCTGCCTCTCTTCCCTGATTGGACCGTTAGGCATTTAGCTGAGTGAAACTGTTGGACAATGGAGGCTGGCGAGACAGAGTTGCATGATTTCAGAATCAGGCAGGTCCATCTGCTCTGCAAGGCTATCAAAGGCCTCCTATAGAAGGCAAAGGGCTTGTTTCTGTGAGGGAGCCGAACAATAAATAACAGTATCGTCTGCATATAAATGAAAATTAGCATTAGGGACATTATGACAGATACTGTTGATATACAGGGTCAATAAAAGTGGTCCCAAGACTGAGCCCTGTGGAACACCAGATACAAGAGATTTCTGATTAAGTTCCAAAGTTAGAAGACCATCCCATGGTTGGTTAGCAGGAAGGTAAGGAAAGCTTGGAGTGCAATGTCAGAGCTGGAAATAACGAAACAAGTGGGAGGTAGGTAAAGTAAAGTCTGACCTTAAAATGTCAGATCTTAAAATGTGGAAAAGATACCATCCTTATAAAGATTCCTGAAATGCTTAATGCTAAATCATAAAAGTTGAATCAATCAGTGATGTATTTCAGGAGCTTTTAGCTGAATCATCCCCTCCTGGTGCTCCTGCTGCACAGAGTGAATCATAATATCACACAGCGACGCTGATGGAGAACTTTTCATGCCACAGCTTCAAACATTGTGACAGCAATTAAAACAACGTCCATGGCCGAGGAGAGCGAGGAGGCCGAGGAGAGCGAGGAGGCCCCGTCCTGCTGCGAGTGACTCAGCAGCCGTTGGTTCACGAAGAGGCCCCCCCCCTCAGAGCCAAACCAACCAGGAGACGTTATGTAACGACGCAGCAGCAGCAGCAGCAGCAGCAGCTTAAAAAAAGGCTGAGCAGAGTAAAGAGAAGGTGGTGAATGAGAGAGGTGAAATAAAGAGCGGAGCGCTGACGGAGCTCCCAGAGGTCGAAGAGACGGAGGGTGAAAACAGAGAGACTGAAACTCGACCTCCACACTCTCCTTTTTTTACAGCCTAATAAAATATTAAATCGCCGTAATCTGAAAACTGGAGCTGCTAAAAATAGAGAGTCTGCTCTGTGCTGCAGCGGTGGATGCAGGTAGCCTACAGCCTGGACTGTAATCTGCTGCATCAGGTCTTCAAATGTCTGTCATTTAACACAGACTGTATTACAGTGAGTGAGCTCAGCTGTTTGGTTACTGATCCACAGGAAACATCCTTACTACTGTCGATCGTACCTTCACACAGATGCTGCTGTCATAGATGCAATGAGTATTCGCTCACCTGCCTTGACTCACATATGAACTTAAGTGTCATCCCATTCCTAATCCATAGGGTTCAATCTGACATCGGTCCACCCTTTGCAGCTATAACAGCTTCAACTCTTCTGGGAAGGCTGTCCACAAGGTTTAGGAGTGTTTATGGGAATTTTTGACCATTCTTCCAGAAGAGCATTTGTGAGCTCACACACTGATGTTGGTCGAGAAGGCCTGGCTCTCAGTCTCTGCTCTAATTCATCCCAAAGGTGTTCTATGGGGTTGAGCTCAGGACTCTGTGCAGGCCAGTCAAGTTCATCCACACCAGACTCTGTCCTCCATGTCTTTATGGACCTGCTTTGTGCTCTGGTGCACAGTCATGGAAGAGGAAGGGGCCAGCTCCAAACTGTTCCCACAAAGTTGGAGCATGGAATTGTCCAAAATGTCTTGGTGTGCTGAAGCATTCAGAGTTCCTTTGACTGGAACTAAGGGGCCAAGCCCAGCTCCTGAAAAACACCCCCACACCATAATCCCCCCTCCACCAAACTTTACACTTGGCACAATGCAGTCCCACAAGTATGGTTCTCCTGGCAACCTCCAAACCCAGACTGGTCCATCAGATTGTCAGATGGAGAAGCGTGATTGGTCACTCCAGAGAACGCGTCTCCACTGCTCTAGAGTCCAGTGGCGGCGTGCTTTACACCACTGCATCCATGCTTTGCATTGCACTTGGTGATGTGAGGCTTGGATGCAGCTGCTCGGCCATGGAAACCCATCCATGAAGCTCTCTGCACTGTTCTTGAGCTAATCTGAAGGCCACATGAAGTTTGGAGGTCTGTAGCGATTGACTCTGCAGAAAGTTGGCGACCTCTTCTCACTATGCGCCTCAGCATCCGCAAATGGCCACCCATTAACAAACGCGCAGGAACGAGTTTATAAATACAATTTAACACATCGACTTATTGTCACTTCTCAATTACACACAATAAATTCCAAGAAAAAAGAGGTGAAGATACATTTCACGAATGACATTCAAAACGGAAGATAGTGCGAGCATAAACCTTCAGGTTAAAGTTTGGCGTGGGGCCGGTGGAGCATGCTCAGATCGCTAAGCCTCCTTGCAAGGACAAATTGGTTCAGAGACAGTTTCTACCCAACAGCAGTAAGGGTCCTGAACAAAGGCTAATATCACTTCCTCATGTCGTCATAATAATTATAATATAATAATTACCTCATGTCATTAATGCACCTGAACATGGCAGCTGTTTTGCACTTTATTTTGTTACGGTATCATTCCATTCCATTCCCTCTTGCACCTTATTCTTATTAGTTACTGTACCTTTATTATTTTATTATATTTTTATCTTATTATTTTATTTTATTTTATTTCTTATCTTATTTTACTTCACTTATGTTTGCACAGTACTTTATCGTATTTCTCTTGAACTGTTTTGCACTGACTGAAGGGCTTTGCAATTTCATTGTGCTTGTTGCAATGACACATAAAGTTCTTTTCTATTCTATTCTAGTTTTAGTTTGACATTCGCAGGAGTTAATCAGCCCAAAAACTTCATTACTGAGGTTTAAGAGTCAGACTTTGGGACATTAAATACGGGACCATTTTACCCAGACTGACAAAATTGGGCAACAAAAATAAATCAGAATATAAACCAGAGGATTTAAAGGCTTCAGTCCATAAAAGCAGTGATTAAAGTCATTCTTCTACATCTGGTTTAGAGCCTTTGGTTTAAACTGTGCAGAGTAAATCACAGGGCTCTCCTGACTTTGATGAATCTGAAATGGTGCAAAGTGATACACTAACAACGGCTGAATTTGTTTGGTTCTCTTGTCCAGAGTTTGAGTTACACATCCTTTTGTAATCCACCGATATCTGCTGCCAATTAAACAAAAATGCTCCAAAACAAAAGCCCTCTGCACGGTCTCTTTGTTTGTTGCAGGATGATTTCACCACCAGGAACATTTTCTGCTCCTCCTCGCTAGCAGAGCTCACTCAGCACGTCGTGCCAAACCAACATGTCAGCCCGGGTCCAGGAAGGAGAAGGTGATATTTCCACTGTGAAACCAGATCCAGGGGAGGGGATCCTGTGGCCTGGTAACAGCTGACAAACACACTGGCAACAGCAGACACAACAGCCGAGCCCATCTGCCACCTCTGATCAGTCAGCCCGCGGCGTGCTGCGGACGGCGTGGACACGCCAGGGGCTAATGATCTCTGCAGAGTTCATCAGACCTTGAATGTTCCCTTCAGTGTTTGACCGAAGTGATTTCACAACAAACATATTGATTACCCCGGAGCAGGAAATCTGATCACTGCAGTTAGACGTTAAATTCAACAAAACCTGCAGAAAGTTTAGCAGACCTCCTCTTCTGGAGAAAGAGCTGGATTGTAAAACTTTGTTGAAGTTTATTGTTACTGCAATTTTTTTGTTTTCTCACCATAAACCTTTGCAACAAATGCCCCACAAACGTCAAGATTCAAGGCAAAAAATCAATCTGAACCACCACATGGAAGTTATTGAGCTCTTTTGGAGTCCAGTGGTGGGTTTGGGGTGGCTTTTGTGGCCATGTGATTGGCAGAGATTTTATCTTATGATGGAGGAGGCCGAGGTGGACCAATGGGAAGGCTCCTTTTTGGTCTGTGAGGCCAGTAAGTCCACTTTAAAATATCTAAAAATTACAAAAATAAAGAAAACTTAACAAAATCTGCAATGAAAATACAAATGAAGCCTCTTTTATGCAAGTAGCTAATCACCCAATCACATGGCAGCAACTCAACGCATTAAAAGTGTAGTCAGCGATCTTCTAGTCTTCTAATCTAATGCACTATTTGTCAAATTCACTGTATTTCTCCTCTCCATCCACAAGATGTCCCCACTGACAGCATGTTGAAAAAAAAGTCCAGTTTCAATACACAGCCTTGGCTCTGAATTTCAGCAGGTAAATACTGTGGCTCAGGCCGAGTCGCCAAAACAGGGTACACCCCCCCACATCCAGGGGGCGATCATACTCATGTGCAGATCAGACAGAGGGGGGAGGGGGAGTAGCAGGTTGTGTAGCATGCACAGTTAGCGTAAGAGAGAGATACAATAGGTGCAGTAGCAATGGCTGAAAAATAGCCCAAAAGAAAAAGGTCGGCGGAGTGAAAAGTGAAAAAGAAGGGCTATGACTATGAAAGAGCGAAGACCCAGGTCAACATTGGTGTTGCTTCCCAACGGTGGAGGGAACTCCGCTAATTTAAAGACCTGAAAATGGATGCGGATGTCGCCGTCTGTCTGCTGGATAGGTTAGCAACATTAGCTTTGTGGTGCTTCACATAACAGTAACAGCCGTCAGACATTCATCTTATTGTCTAATCTGACAGAATGTTCTGTTGTTGTGATGTTATCAATAACGGAAGTCGAGTTGTCTGACGAGTCAGGGTTACCTTAGCTACATTGGTCAGCTACGCAGTTTCTCCGGCCGTTTCCATGACGATGCACGTCTATCAGCTTTCGGGGGTGGAGCCATTATTGAGGTATGAAGGGAGAGGCGGGTCTAAATTCGTTTGTCAACAACCTTTCCACTCGTTTTCTCCCACATCGCTGACTACACCTTTAAGTGCTGTCTAAATTATAACATTTAACTGTTTATCCATCCACCATTTTAAAAATGATTTATAAAGAACTGAACTAAAGGTTATATTTTTGAAAACACTGACTTTGAATCAGATATTTTTATCTATACCAGCAAAAAAATGATTTCTTAGTATTATATCACTTACATATCTTGATAGTCCCACAAAACTTGTCCTTTCTCCTTCGTAAGTTTCCGTAATTGTTTGGTGGGTAATGATTTTATTTACGTGCCCTACTGCAAGGCAGTATGGGGTATTCCTTTATCCTTTCCCTTTGGAAAGGTTGCCAGGTTCTTGCCAAAACAAACCTCACTGCATGGGTTGATGCAGTTAGCATCAAGTACTGTTGCAGAAATTGAAACTATCTGACACCATGGCAGTTATCTCGTGAATAACTGTCTGATATTAGGTTGTTGTTGTGTATAAATAGCACCCATATTATCATATCTTAATGGCTTTAAAGGGTGATTCAGTATCAGTGGAAGCTTGAGTAGGCACTGGAGGAGGAGACAAGGAGGGTAATAAGTGTCAGACTGAAAAACTGAAAAACTTTGTCTTCATGCATCAAGACCAAACCCCAGTACCTCTGAAAACGTCTGAACAAAATGCCAAAAGGTGAGAATGAAGGTGACATCAGGACAGGAGAGCGTGGGCTTCACTCATCACTGTGCAGGATTATTCAGTCAAACAGCAGCAGACGGACAGACGGAAAAGTCTGGCTGGTGCAGCAGCAGCAGAGCTGAAGTGGGCGTCAGGAGGCAGACAGACGGACGATCTTTCAGCCCGGGAAGAATGCTGAGGCTTTCTGACAGCTGAGGCTTATCAAACGGCACAAAGGCTCGCTTGTGACCTCCCTGCTGAGGCTGGTGTGCAGCGTTGAGGTTAGCCTGTGCGTCAGCGGCTCGCTCAGAGAAAAGCTGCTACAGCAAATGAGCTGGCCGAGGCCGAAGAATGACTTCACAGGACGGAGCCGTCAGACGGGCACAGGGCCACGAGAGGAAAAGATTAATCACTACAAATGCAGAGGAAGCACCGAGGTTCAAGCTGATAGACAATGAAGTCAGAAAGATATTAAGATCTGCCTTCACCGAGAGGCAGAAAGGATTCATCCACCAGTTTATCTTTTTTTTAAATTTATTTTTGTTTCATGAATGTATTTTTTGGGCATATTCAGCCTTTATTGATAGGAGAGAGACAGTGGATAGTAGGACCCTACCGATACATCGGCTGGCCGATTACAGCCCTTTTCAAAGTATATAACATCGACCAGAGTTTTGCCGATGTAACGGCGATTTATTCTTAATTTCGCATAAAACAGTAAATGCTTTTCGGTGTCAGAGCCGTGCAGAATAATGACGTTGTTGAAGCTGCTCTTTGCGGCCTCCACAGATGCTGTGTGCATTGATGACTCGCCTACACTCACATGGAGTTGCTCTTTTAAGCCTGAAGGTTCGACATGACGAGCAACTTTCAGCGGTGCACAATGTCCCGCTGCTGTTGGACACAGAGAGAACACTGGGCTCTCTGCTCGGCTACGGATCAGCCTCACAGTCAGACCGGGCATCGCCGAACACTTTTCTGACCGACGCCTCCTCTGTCATTCTCATTACTGATGAACTGGACCTTTTGATGGCAGAGGATCAGTTTAGCCGTGACTGTTTAATTGTGATTATGACGGAAATCTGGCTTTATCTACTTGTTCCAGACACGGCAGCTAAGCTAACTAGCCAGCGAGCTAACTATGCTAGCGTTAGCATAGCTCCTCAGCCTTACGTCATCATCAGCAGACTCATTCAGGGGAGGCTTCAGCGTAGCTGGGGACTTTAATCAGCCTCTTTAAATAAGTTTGTGAAATATGTGCAGTGTCCCACAAAATATTTTGATTTCCTCACACACATTACCTCATGTTCACAATAAAAAAGTGGTTCTACCTGAACTAAAACCTGCTTCTGATAAACTAATGAGGACTAAAAGGCAGATTTGACAAAGAGTTTAGAAACAATCCATATATTTACATTTCTAAAAAGGTAATTTGTTTTATTTTGCAGGAGTTTGCCTCAGTTTAACACACTCTTTTATTCTGTACTTGAAAGCTGCAGAGAAGGAAAATAAAAGATGCCTATGAAAAGAATGTTACCTTAAGTTGTTCCGTTCCTGTTAACAACTTTTTAAAAAGTTGTTCTATCTTTACTATAATCTTCATCTAATTTTCATCACCAAGAAGTACAAGATACAGAATGACTCTTTTTAAGGTGACATAAGAAATTTCCCAGAAGTCCAATGCATTTTTGCATGTTTTTGTACTCCAAATTTCCTCTCTGGTGCAAAGTTTTTTATAAGTTTATATATATATATATATATATATATATATATATATATATATATATATATATATATATATATATATATATATATATATATATATACATATATATGTATATTCCCCTAAATTAATCAGCCGATTAATCGGTAATCAGTATTTTTTTCTGACAAATACCGGTATCAGCATCGGCCTCAAAAAAATCCATATCGGTCGGGCCCTACTAATAAGCAGTGGGCAAGCTCTCAAGGATTGAGTCTATCTGCTTGTCATGGATTCTGGAGTGAAGACACAAAAACATAAAAGAAAGTTGGACTATCCCTTTAAAGAAGCTTCAGAAATCAGTAATCAGTCTCCCACTGATGCAGGACCCTCAAACAGACCCGATCAGGACCCCAGCCTGAGGGGGGTTGATATTATGTCTGCAGAGGATGTCACTCAGCTCTGAGGGGGTAAAGTCAACACCCAGGAAAAAGTTTGGGGGCTTTCTTCTTCTTCTTCTCCCCCTGATGGAAAACCAACACAGCCAAGCACATGTTTTCAATTTCTCCTGGCCGAGGGCTGATTGAACAAGCCAAACCTGAACCACCAAAAACAGAGACACCATGACACCGTGGTCTGAGAGGGAGTCGACTGAAGCTCTGCTCTGATAAATCTCCAAACTGAGAAGAAATTCAACTTAGAGCACAAGAATACCAAACCTGGGATCATCAGATGTGTGCATCAGTACTCGCTGCAGCCATCTCTGAGGTAAAAAAGAATAACCCATATTCTATTCCTGGAAATCATGTCACTAAATGGGTCAAGATCACAACGAGAGCCTCACAGAGAAGATCCATCAGAGGAGGGAAGGGGAGAACGAGGACAGCAGCTGTGCAGATATGCAAACATCTGCACGCTTTGGAGGTGATTTATAAACAAAATCAACACTTTGTCAAGAGATAAGGACAAAACATGTCACAACAAAGGAAGAATTCAGCTCGGCTGGGGAATACGTGGAGATTTAAACATCTATTTATATATATTTAAATGAGATACAAGGAGTTAGAGCTGTGCATCTTCACTATTCTCACAATTTAATAAGATTATGGTTATCAAGATGCTGTTTCATTTCTATATCACTGTTCATATAACTGCACCGGACAACTTTTTAGTTTAAAAATCCAAGCAGTATGAACATAGATATCTTGAGAGAGGAGTGGGATGAAATATGCACCCAGGCACATCTTGTAGCCAATTCTGATACATGGAGGGAATTTAAGTGGCAGATAGTTATGAGATTTTTGCTGACTCATACTCACATATTTTGGACATGTGAAAAATAAAGAATATTTTGGAAAGACATTTTCAAAGCTCTTAGTATTATATTTCAGCAGAAACTTGTGATTGATCCAAAGGTAGCTATACTTGGTAGTAGGGATGGGTATTGGCAAGAGCCTCACGATACGATACGTATCACGATACTTTGGTCACGATACGATAATATCACAATATATCACGATATCACAACATTGCGATATATTGTGATATTATACACCAAACTAGGGAAAACCTAGAGACAGTGAATTTTTAACTTTTCCATTTTATTATAATTGAAATATGTCAACTGCAGTGTTACATAAATACACTTAACTTGAAAACACAGAGTGCATCAAGTCACCTGAATTAATGTTGCAAAGAAATTATTCTTGTTTTCCCTTTAACAAAGTATTGAAAGCATCCAAACCTGCAGAGCAGCTCAAACTGTAACTGAACACATGAGGAACAAAGTGCTTTATGTTATTGACAGCACAACAGTAAGTTAAAAAAATCACATATTTCTCTTGTCACTGTCTGAACTGAATAAACTGCATGAAACAAAACCTGTGCATACATATTTATAAGTTGTAATTTATTTCCAACTCTGATAAAATATGAGTTTTCAGTTTTACAAAAATATCAATACTAAGATTTGAAATATCGATATTGTATCGGGAGTCAAAATATCACGATATATTGCGATCCCAATATTTTTTCAGACCTCTACTTGGTAGCTATACTTTTTTGCTTTTACCATTGAGGGAGAACTACGAATACTAACAACAGCTGCAGTAAAATGTATTACAATTAAAAGGTTAAAATCTGATCCCCCATCATACAATATGCGGATCGAGAAGGTTCAGGAAATCCAGGATATGGAGCAAATAACGTTTGCTTTGAGATTACAAAAAGAAACTTTTGCTGCAAGGTGGAAACTTGCTGAATCCACACTAAAGCAATGAACTTTTCAACAAATACATTCACATGAACTTCACTTCACTTTTCCTCCCCACTTTCCTTTCAATATACATGTTGATGAATTTATTCATCAAAAATTATTTAGTGTGTAGATCCTTGGAATCTCTAAGACTGTATGCATCGTACACCTCAACATCTTTGCCTCTTCTTGTTCTTAGTTGTGTTATTTTCTTCTTTTTTCAGAAGACAAAGAACTATAACGGAAATATGTACATCATTATTGTATATGATGTTTTTTCAATAAAAATTAAGTTAAAAAAAGAGAAAAGAAAATGCAAGCAGCCGGATAAAATGACCTTCTGTTGTTAATTAACACAGAAAATCTATCAATTATTTTGTTGATTTATAATCCCGTTGTTTCTTATTTGGGGTTTTTGTTCTTATTATAGTTATATACGTTTGTTTCAAATAGTCTCTCTGTGTCCAACAGCAGCGGGACATTGTGCACCTATGAAAGTTGCTCGTCGTGTCCTACCTTCAGTCTTAAAAGAACAACTCTATGTGAGTGTAGGCGAGTCATCTATACACACAGCATCAGCAGAGAGCTAAGAGATGCCACCAACCCGCATCGCCATGTTCAACAACCTCATCATTCTGCACGACTTGGGCACCGAACAGCGTTTACTGTTTTATGAGAAATTAAGAATATATCTGCGTTACATCGGCAAAACTCTGGTCGATGTTGAATACTTTGAAAAGGGTTATCATCGGCTGATGTATCGGTCATTAAAGTTTATAGGAAACACTATCACTGGGTCCAAGACATTTCCAGCACACTACTTGGTTTGCAAACTGTTAACACTCAAATCCTCACATGTTATGAAAAAGGTCCTGTTCGGCTCTGTTGATGGGGATAAAGAGAAGTCGACCAAATCCCCTGTAACCCCACGGTTTGGCCAAAGGTGTGAAGTTTTACTCCACAGAAAAGAGAGAGAGAGCGGCCCTGCTGTTTCTGTGATCAAATAAGAGCCAGCAGTCGCAGGACAAACAAACTGAAGCAGGGTGTTTATGGAAGAGGCCGACTTTTGGTCTGAGGTGAGAGAGAAAACACGGGGGAGGGAACAATACGTAACCCGGGGGGGGCGTCTGGCAATGGTTAGAGGAGCGGTGAGGTCTGTCACTCAAACGGCGAGCAAATATGTGAGCCAGAGGTCAGGACTCGGAGCAGGAGCAGGTTCAATGTTTGCTCTGTCTGATGGAAAACACTGAATGATCAGGAGGTTTCTACAGACAGGAGAGTTAAAGAGAAATGAGCCTTCAGGCAGAAACCCTGTCCATCATCTCCGTAATAATATCAGGACAGAAATTCAATCTACAGAACTACCTGTGAGCCTTAATTATTCTCTACAGTGGAAAAAACGGCAGATATTATTATGGTGCCCTGCGTCTGTTAGGGCTAGGAGATATGTCAAGTTTTAAAATACTGTACTGTAGCTATTAATTTAGTTCTTGATTTGATAGACTTAGCATTGCCTAAAAAACAACAGGGTCATTAACTTAAAAATGCTAAGTGTACATTTACAGCAGGTAAGAAGGCTCTTACTAATAGAAAGATGACATCTTTTGGATCTCCAATTAAAAACTGGATAGATGTGACAACTAGGGGTGTCATTGATGGAAGCCATCATAGTACATTGTACATTTTGCTCATTATTGGCCATGAATGCCAATACATGGGGCATTTATGGCCAATTTTTGTGGTCAAAATACAGGTTGTAAATGCATGCAAGAAATGTCTTATTTCCTGATACCAATAATGGTTTAATAATACCATCCATCCCAGTCATGAAGTGTTGAAGAATAGCAACTTTTCCCACCTCATAATTTAAAGTGGTGTTCTACAAGGCTCAATACTAGGCCCACTACGTATTCCAATATAAAAGCATACTGTATCTGTCAGAGCACTCAATTCAGAGTACTGTTCTGTATTTTAATTAACCTGACATGCCAGATTGGCCACTCTAGTCCATCTGGGAAAGAGCCAATAGAAAGTAATTGGGAATGGAAGGTGATCAAACGATTGTTCCATCAATCACATTCATTACGTGCCAAACAGATAATGTAGCAGGTCGGTAGCTAAAAGACAGATTGCGAGCCACTTTGTGAAACAAACTCTTGGCAAAACATGTCAGAATGTTTTGTGGAGCAAAAATATATTTTCAGTAGAGAAGATTATGGTGTTATTATTCATTTGGGTCGTTCACTTTTGGGCTGAGCACCATCGTTGTAGATCAGAGCAAGGTTACATGCCAGGTGGACTGTTGTACATTTCCATTGGACATTGTTCACCGATCCATCTGTGCAACATCCCACAGAAAATGAGTGAGGAGGGCAGGACAGTGCTTGGAGTAGGAAAGGGAGTAAAATATAAAATCTGATGTTATTTTGTATTTTATTCTTAGTCTGGAGTTACTAAAATGACATTTTCCATGTAAGGCTACTTTTATTAGAATCATCTGACAGCTTTTTTTGTTTGTTAATTATTGTTAAATTGAAAAGTGAAAATAAAATGCTAAAAAAGTTCAATGAGAACTTGAGTACATGTGCTTCCTCGTTCATTTTTACTTTAAACATATTTTGTTCAAAGACTAGTGGCTAACTTTGTTGTATTTAAAGGCTCAAAATCACAGTTAATGATTTAAAATGTGCAGGTTACAGAGCCGGAGACGTTGCTGCCTCTTGACAGACACAAAACATCCACAGCCCCAAAGTTAAAACAAAACAAGACGTCACTGAGGTCAAATCTTGATCGTACAAAAGCACCAAACTTCTGTTTTCATCCCCCTGATGGAAATATTTAAAATGGATTATCTTAAATTCCCAGAGCTTCAGGCTACCAGGGACCTCACATAGCAGTGGCTTTCAATCCTACTCAGACAATCTCAGCAGCTCGCTCAAGCCTTTGTATTCCTTCAGTACTCAGGTAAGAACATTTTAGTTTTAGTTACTCACATAAATGAGTCCCGAGTAGTAGCGGTCCTTCAGGTTGTGCAGCACAGACGCCTCGTTCAGGCAGGTGAGCTCGGCCATGTCCTCCACCTTGCTGAACTTGGGCGGGTTCATCTTCTGGATGTCGTCCTTGTTGATCACCACCTTCTTGCCGTTCTCTGCCAGCTCCACCTGCACCTCCTCGCCCCGCTCCTCCTTGATGCTAGCGGCCTCAAAGCCATGGCGCTCTGATGGGACCCACACCAGCTTCTTGGCCGTCCAGTCAGCCTGCGTGGCCGGGTTGTAGATGACGGCCCGGTCCACAAACAGGTACCGCTCCGGGTCCTCTTGGCCACTCCGATGAGACATCTTACCTGGGCTTTACCAGAGCAACGTGGCCACCTGGAACACAGAGAGGGGAGGGATTAATGTTGGTTTAGATTGGTTTAGGTCTTTATTTTATTCTGTTAGTATATAAAACATACAATACAAACATTAAAAAAATCTCAAACATGTGAATGAAAAGGAGCAGAATGAAGAGGAATCTTAAATCTTCCCCTTTCTCATAAGATATTAATCAACTAAACACATGATACAAATAAAAAAAAGAGCTGCAGGCCAACATGTCTTTTTAAAGCTCATTATTTCTTAATGTTGGAGCTATTTGTTTATTTTTTGTATTTAGTGGTTTATTATAATTTGGAAATAATTCGAAGCATTAGTTGTTAGATTCAGCTACATTTTTCCCTTCTTATAATTAAATTAAGTTAGATTTTTGGGGTTGAATATATAAATATATATTTTGTGCTAGTCATTTGTTTACTTTAATTAGATGTTTGTATATTATTAGTTAGTTTTGTTTCTCTGGTAATGACAAACTGTGGGCACCTGATGTTATTTAGGTAGATAGGTGACAGAAGGCCAGCATGCACGGGGGTAGGCCGATGGTTTTTACCAGCATGAGAGAGGCAGCAGGAGCCGAGATCTCATTTGCTATTTTGTTTGCCAAAAAGTAACCATTGGAAATTTGGACATTGGACTTCTTTTGCCTGCGTAAATCACATCCCCACAGTGCATCAGTGATCCATTAAGTTTGGTTAAAGTTTGTTTGATATTTCGATTTTTCTTTGAGTTTTTTTTCTTCTCTTAAAAAAAAAGTCACTACACTTTTATCAAAAACAACCAACAAAACAAACAAAAGGTCACCCATTCCCATTTTTCCACAGAACAAACATAGATGAACACATTTCCCTGTATTCATTCAACATATGGACTTTGATACTTTATTTGAAGTTATAATTTGATTGAGCTTCTTTGTCCAGATTGTTCCATAAACTGGTTCCTTTTACTGTGACATGGCGCTCCTTCAGTTTAGTTCTGAATTTTGTTTTTTTTTAAATATTTAAAATCCTTTTAAATTATAACAATCTTCTGTGTGGATTTGCTGTTCATCATGAGACTGCACATTCAAGATATCCTGCTGCTTAAAAGGTTTTTCTTGCCGCTATGATGGGGGGATTCATAATTGATCGATGTATCAATGCATATATGTCTATCCATAAAATGAAGAGTTTTATGCTCTGTAGCAGGGGTGGGCAACTGGTGGCCCTTCCCCTCGCTTAATGCGGCCCACCAGTCATTACCACAAAAAAACAAAAACTGGAAAACTGAAAAAAACAAAACAACAGTTGCTAAATATGATGCATCATGATCAACCAGTACCATATAATGCATAGATCTGGAGCATGATTATGCCTCTAAAAATATTTTATGAGGCATTAAAACATAATTTATGGTATTGGTTAAAACCATATTTGAAAACAATGATAATGGTAATATATTTGAGCTTAAAAAACTGGTAAACGTGTTCTTTTATTGCATTACAAAGAGGAAGACTTAGCTTAAAATATGTGTCATGTTCATTCTGATCATTTTTAATTTTTAATTGTGTTTGAGTAAGAATATTTAAGTGTTGATATAATCCTTGGTTAAGCTTTATTTTGTAATTTTTTGTTTATTTTTCTTTGTTGACAGTGCCAACAATATGTAACAGTGCGGCCCTTGGGCACTTAAGAAAAATATGTGGCCCTTTTGGTATCGATAGTTGCCCACCCCTGCTCTATTGTAAAGTGTCTTGAAATAACACTTGTCATGAATTGGCTCTATACAAATAAAGACTGATTGATACATTGAATATAAATATTGGTCATCCTTCTCCAGTATAGCCTATTGGTTGTAAGATAGAGTCAGAATTTAAAGCTGTAAATGAGGAATCCCCTCTTCATAGATCCTTAAAATGTCCCCAAAGCCCCTGAATGACCGAGTATTTGACCGTCCTCCAGTCCAGTCCAGGACCAGAACTCTGCAGAACTGTCTGCATTCATCTGCAGCTCATCTCTGCGCATACTGCGTAGTTCAGTGCTTCAGCAGCTCAGACAGACAGACAGACCTCCTCTGTATTCATCAGTGAATCTCAGTTTGTCTCTCCAGCTCGGACCCCCACCGCTCCTTTACCTGCTCCTGTCAAAACAGACGGAGCAGGTCCAGCACACCGATGACTGAGCGCTGGAACAGCCCCAGAGACAGAGCAGCGGGGGGGAGACGAACAGCCAGAAGAGCTGCGAGCAAATATCAGGCTAACAGGCTAAAACCCGGGCTAAATACCTGAGCAGAGACACCTGAACTAAAACAGCTACGCAACAACCGACTGCTAGCTTACCGGGCTAAACCAGCGCGAGCCATGAACGACCAGTAACGTCGTAACCATGGTAACGCTAGCTGAAAAGTCCAGTTACATGCGAAGCAACGACCATTATTAGAGGCCAAAACTCCTGCTTTAATCCGGGATAAAGCGAACAAAGTTACGTTTAATGAATTAAATATTACCCATAAAGCTATCCTGGTTCATCTAAACCGATTTATGTTTACTTAAATGAGGGTTTTGTCTCGGTTTAGCGGCTGATAACAGTCGATATCTTCGCAGTGTCAAAGCATTCTGCTCTGGAGTGATGGGCTGTTCACGGACGAGCCGAATCTTTCTGTCCAATCCTTCTTCTTTCATCAAGTATTGATGCATGTCAAGCTCAACTATTATTGGACTTTTACAGAAAAATCAGCAACATATACAAATATAGCAGCCAATAGGTTTAGAAAATCTGAAGAAGGTGATTGGAACTGAATAAAAGTGAGCCTTGCTCTGCTGCTTTTTGGAAAATTTTGACACCATTGATCACTGAACAAAACAATTTTGATTTCCAATACATAATCTCTGGTATACACTGCATATACGCCTACTGTATCTACAGTTTTTTCACAATACCTATAAAAGTGGGCATATCTATTATCCAGAATGTGTTTGAAATCAAAGGAAAACTCTGCAGCTACCCAACCATTAAATCTACATAGAGATATACAAAACACATATATATGTTTATATATATATTTAATATGTGTGTCTTGAGCTGGGTGCCATATACTTCTGTACAACTGTGAACTGTCTATATAGCTTGAATGAGAAAATCTTAAACTGCAAATATCAAACATTTAAGTCGAAACTTTTTAACATAATTAATATATCTCTAAAAGATGTTTTTCCTCATATTGATTTGTACATTACTGAAGCAGTGATTCCTTCCAAAGTTACCTTTTGACTAAAGATTGGTCCTGATATTACTTTTGCTTGTAAGCCAGATCAGTTAACATCAACCTTTCTTCTTCAACAAATCAAGTCAAGTTATATAACTGATAGGCTATTTTATTCATCTGTAAACGAGATTCCTTCCACTGTTGAGCCAAATGGTACACATCACTAAAACGTGGCTAAATTCCCATCACTTGAATGGGGCTTATTTAGCTGCAAACTCACTATAATGATCTAAAATCTATTAAAACTCATTTAAAATAAGGACGCGTTACCTCTGCGGTCTATGTGCGGACAGATGGACGTCAGGACGTCCCCACAGAGCAGCTTTAGTCCAACAAGCAGCTCAAATGAAGGTGGGCTCCAGCGTCATAACACTGCCCACCGTCCGACTATTGCAACTTTGCTGCGCGAGCATCACGCTGATCCGTCCTCATTCAGCCCACGCGCTGCGCTCTACGTCACTCACCTGGTGTACCTTTCTCCAGAGAAGCAGCGGTCGGATCCGGTTCTGCAGAGTCCGGTGTCCCCCCTGTGATGGTCCGGAGAGCCTGAAGACGAGCAGCCGCGCGGAGAGGCGGGCATGTGTTTGGGCTCTGGTATGCAGCTCAGGCGCTGCCTCCACGCTGGGGCCCCTCCTAAAGAGAGCCGACTGGACCGCTGCTGCTCCCGCCTACAGCAGGCTGCTCTCACCCAGTGACCATGAGGATCAGTGCAGAGCTCACCGGGACACCAGCAGGGGCGGAGGGGCAGGTCAGGAGGCCCCGGGTATGGGGCAACACCAGGCCCCCCATACCTGCAGAAACTCAAGCAATCATGGCACGTGAAGAGAAATATTAGACATTTTAAGAGGCTTTAAATGCACACACTTAAATCTCTGGTTAAAATATCAGCTAAAAGACACAAAAGGGCACTGCTTGTTGTCTTGGCAATATTTGAACTGGTGGATCTCAGCAAGTTGTCCAAAAAGTAGTGATGGGAATTGATAAGACTTTATTGATACAAATGCCATTAAAGGATAAGTTTGGTTTCTACAGCTTTCACATTGTTTATAGAATGAAGTAGAACAATATACTCACCCAGAAGGCTTTCCTGATCCAAACAGTGCTTCAGGAGATATTTAGATCCAAAATCGAGCAGCGGACATCTGTATAATGGTAGCACACGGGGCATGTAAAGCGCCACTCCTAAAACTGCATTAATCGTCCAGAAACTCATTAGTTTCACCAATATTTCATCATGGTCCACTCATGCTACTCCTCCATTACAGTCTGTGTCACTCCACCCATGTTTTTGTGACTGTGCTGACCTCTGAACTGGAAACTTTGGCTACGTTTGCCTCTGAGCATGTGCAGTACAGCTCTTTGTTTCAGGGGAAGACCGCCGGCTACTCAATGACCTTCTTCTTCCAGTTTTGTGCAAAATGGATGAATATCTATCGGATGAAGATGTTGTGGAGGAGAACTTTGAATATGATGGGTGTCCTTACAGTTTGGAGCCAGAGTTTACAGATGAGGAGCTCATCGAAAGGAGGACGCGGAGGCAAAGAGAAGAACAGCTGGCCAGAGAGCAGTCTTCAGTTCAGAGGTCAGCACAGTCACAAAAACATGTCTGGAGCGACACAGACTGTAATGGAGGAGTAGCGTGAGTGGACCATGATGAAATGTTGGTGAAACTAATGAGTTTTTGGACGATTAATGCAGTTTTAGAAGTGGCGTTATACATGCCCCGTGTGCTACCATTATACGGATGTCCGCCGCTCGATTTTGGATCTAAATATCTCCTGAAGCACTGTTTGGATCAGGAAAGCCTTCTGGGTGAGTATATTGTTCTACTTCATTCTATAAACAATGTGAAAGCTGGAGAAACCAAACTTATCCTTTAATTGATACCAATGGTTTGATTTTGACATTGGTGGGGACATAAAAGTTCTCCAGTTCTCCCTCTGATTCATCAAAAGGCTGACTAGTCATTTTTTAAGTCTTTGTGTTCATTAAACCGTGCACATGAGCTAAGACACTATTTGAATCATAAATAACACAAAGTGACTGATGATCCCTCACTGACCCAACGATGTGCGTCTGTCTGCGTCTTTACGCTCACAGCACACAGGAGAGCCCAAAGACGCCAAGTGACTGGGGAGGCATTTAGATCAAATGTTCACGTGTGTCGGCTGCACCACAAAAAGACAACAACAGTCTCAGCCACTCTTTAAATGTAAAATATCAGGCCTGTAGTCCACAGAGGGATCGTGGCTGCATCAGACGGCCGAGGATGTGCCTCTTACACAAAATGGGGCCCTACACACAGCGCAGCGCTTGCTAGTGGGGTAATATTGGTAGGGACGTGTCCCTAGCATCCCTACCCAATTCTACGCCCTTGTGCTAATCAATCTAATTCTTTAACCCTTTAACTTCCAGCTCAACTGTTTGGCAGAGGTTGATAAATTCAGCAATATTTGATATGTTGAAAAAATAAGTCATTTTTTTTAGGATGCAGAAAAAACTGCAAACCAAACAAACTAACAGATCTTCTCTTTGGAATTTAAAGGTTCAAAAAGCTAAAAGTTTTTATTAGAATTACCATTATTATTATTTCACATACTGAACCACTTACTGATTTGATTTATTAACATAAAAACTGTTTTTCATCAAAAACATTTTTGTGTGTCAAACACAGCATCGTCTATTTGAAGTTTTTTTGATTGCTACTTTATTTACAAACGTTTTTACGTAGATTACTGCTTCTGCAAGCTGCTGGTGTTTCCACTCTCTTATGACTGTGCAGTCGGCGCCTTTTGTAAAAAAATGATCCACAGTTCTGACGCTTCTGAACCCTGTTAGTGGAAGGAATTGATAAGAGAATCGATAAGCTCAAAGACTCATATCGATTCTTTGATGGAGCTGCTAACGATTCTTATCCTTACTAAAAGTGTTGAGATCACTTGAGTCGAGAGAATATTATGCCACTTTTTGTCAAGTTATAGTGTGCAAAAAATCCCATCATTAATTTCATTTGCCTTCAATATTCCTGAAATTGCACAAATGTGTTGGCAACATATGAAAAAATGTAAAAGATGGAGAAAGGTCTCACTTCCATTCATATAATTGACTTTTTCCTTCTATCATTTTTTCCAATTATTGTCCATGAAATTATGCAAATTAATTTTTAATTACAACAATTTAAGAACAATTTTTCAGCAGTAAATAAGGTCCAAACTGAGCAGGAAAAAAGGACTTTAGATTTTCTGCTCCTTTTGTTTGGAATGAGCTGAAACTGAATGAGCTAGTCTGATTGGACACTTTTAAGAGGAAGTTAAATGATGTAAACACTGAGGCATCTGGCTGCAGATGTGTCACAGATGATCTTACTTCCTTTAATAATCCAGCCCGTCAAATGTCTTTATTAATCGTACACTAAGTATTTTACAGGTCTGTGCATTTGTGAGTAATGCTGTTTGTGAATGTAAGAAACTTTGTAAATTGTGCTGCTGCCTATCTTGGCCAGGACACTTTTGTAAAAGAGATTTTTAACCTCAATGAGTTTCTTTTCCTGGTTAAATAAAGGTTAAATTTATATATACATATATATATATATCTATATATCTATATCTATCTATATCTATATATCTATATATATATATATATATATATATATATATATATATATATATATATATATATATATATATATATATATATATATATATATATATATATATATATATATATATATATATATATATATATATATATATATATATACATATATATACATATACATATATACATATATACATATACATATATACATATACACATATATATACATATATATATATACACATATATACATGTATATATATATATACATACACACACATATGTATATACAGTATATATATATATATATATATATATATATATATATATATATATATATATACATATATATGTATATATACATATATATTTATATATATATATATATATATATATATATATATATATATATATATATATATATATATATATATATATATATATATATATATATATATATATATATATATATATATAGTCCAGGCCAAAAGTTTGGACACACCTTCTCATTCATTGCGTTTTTCTTTATTTTCATCACTAATTTATTGTAGATTCTCTCTGAAGTAATGATGGCCACTTGTTTCTCTTAACTTAGCTGATTGGTTTTTGCCATAACATTAATTCTAACAGTTGTCTAATAGGGCTGTGGGCTGTGCATCAGCCTGACTAATGCACAACACAAATGATGGTCCAACCCCATTAATAAGGCAAGAAACTCCATTAATTAACCCTGGAAAGGCACACCTGAGAAGAGAAAACCGTTTCAGGTGACTACCTGTTGAAGCTCATAAAGAGAATGAAGAGTGTGCAAAGCAGTAATCAGAGCAAAGGGTGGATACTTTGAAGAAACTAGAATATAAGACATGTTTTCATTTATTTCACACTTTTTTGTTAAGTACATAATTCCACACATGTTCATTCATAGTTTTGAGACCTTCAGTGAGAATCTACAATGTAAATAGTGATGAAAATAAAGAAAACACATTGAATGAGAAGGTGTGTTCAAAACTTTTGGCCTGTATGTATTTTCAATTCCATGAAAGAGTCTGAATATGGGAAATCATTATTAAAAAATAAAAAAGTAGACTTTATTGATACTGATGCTGTTAACGATTCTGCTTATCCTGAGTTATTCCTGATGACAGTGTGACATCTTGATTTTAAAATCATGCAGAATAAAGTTGAAGGAATTGAGAAGGGGCTCAATCAGCAATAAAACTAATAATATCAGTTCCTGTAGGGATCATAATCGATTCTTGACCCTTTCATGCATGAATTATCACTTTGTTAAATGTTATTTTTTTACATTCACAAAAGTTAAACATCATGTTCATCTGTTTTTCAGTGTTATATTTTGAGGGAGTTCTGCATCTGACCACTACAGTCGACATCATGCACCAACAGTGGAAATAGTAATATGGTGGAATTCGCTTAAGATTCAAAAATACGTCCTTGACAAACATTTGAGTAAATAAAAGAAAAATCTGAAGTGTATGAATTGTTGCTGTTTCATAAAACTATTCACATGTGAGTTACACCAAAATTCAAAATATATACAAAATGATGGGAAATCTGTATAAAGGTATAATACCCAATTTACCCTTTGTCAAACATTTTGGATTTATGATGCCATATCTAGATATGGTAAAAAACCTACAAAGGTAATATTTTTATGAAACTTGTGAGAAGAGTTTGGGAATTCACTACTTGGTAGTTCCACATGAATGGCGGTTTGAGTTACTCCATCAGTGAAGGGCAGTGAAGCATTATCCCACATCTTCATAAAGTTAATGTTATTGTGTCCAAGTGTGATCATGCCACAGCTTCACTGCAGCTCTCACTCCTGTTTCGTGATGTTTGTTGTAATTCCTGCTTCTCTGCTTGAACATTTAAATCAATCTTATGTTGTTAAATGTTTATCAGAGGTTTTTAAAACAAAAATTCCTTTCAGTGCCAAACTCTGTGTGCTTGGAATATTTCCGGTGGATTTTTCACAAACATACAAACAGACTAAACTGATAGATTTTGGACTTTTACAAGCAAGAAGGGCGATTGCACTTTCTTTGAAAAGTGTGGCTGCTCCTATGTTGGGAATGTGTAGAAAGGAACTTTCAGAACATGTTGGTTTGGAGAGACGAACAAACATCGCTAAAGGCAAACAGAGGGAGTTTATCCAGCTCTGGGAACCATATATTAACACTATAGAAGCCAGGGATGTAGGCTCTGTTTGAATGAATATGTAAAAATGATAATTGATTTTATTAATTTTATATCTATTCTATATGTGTGCAGCTTTAGTGTGGGTATAGAAGTATGTGTGGTATGTTAATGAATGTATGGGTTTAAGGCCTGGGTTTGTTGAGCTGTTAGTGAATGTTTGATTTTTGTCTTTGTAAAAATACCCAAAGAAATATGGAGAAAAAAATCAATCTTTACTCTTTCATAAAGCTGCAGATTGCCCAGCCCTAGCTCACCACCTGCTCCACTGAATCTGCCCTTGACTTTGCGGCTGGATCCACCTGAGCAGGAATGTTGGCTGTAGGTGTCAGTATCTCATAATCTCATCTTCCTCACAAGTTAGCACAGCGACAGGGAATTTAGCAGGAAGTTTGACTGCGGGAGACTTCCTCCTAAATCCTATAATATCTACGAGTGAAGTCGGTCGTTAAAGCAGCAGGGAGACAAATCTACTGGAAAATAAAACCCCATCGGATATAAAAGATAAAATATTCAGGGAAGAAACTTTGAGCTGAAAAACAAACTCAGATCAGCTTGGACTTCAAACTTTTCTCATCCACCAACGAAAAATCTAAATCCTCTTTCCTTTCTGTTCACATTCTCCTCTACAGATAAATGTTTTTATTTATTGAGCTCTGACATTATTGGTCACTAAAGCTGCCCTGTCACTCCATCCAAACAGATCCTTAACCCTTTCATGCATGAATTTTTAATAATCATTAAACCACAAATGTTTTTTACTTTCAAACGATTTAAAAATCATGTTCATTTATTTTTTCAGTGTTACACTGCAGTGGACACCATGCATCAGCGGTATAAATAGTAATTTAGTGGAACTTACTAAAGATCCACAAACCCATGTTTTTAAAAATCATTTATTAAGAGTAATAAAAGAAAAAGAAAAATCTGAAGTATATGTATTATTGCTGTTTAAATCAAAGTATGCAACATTATTTGTAATTGAGTACAGAGATTTTGGATTTATGAAGCATTATCACAATGTAGTAAAAATATGCAAAGATAATATTTTATGAATCATAAGACAAGGGTTTGGAAATCTACCACCTGGTAGCTGCACATCAGAGAATAAAATTTACTCCATGAAGGAGTTAAAGAGACTCCTGGATCCACATTCGGATTTGAATCACCACCATAATCGAACCACTCCTTCCCAAATTCATGACCAACATTCACTCAAAGTTTAGTCAAAATCTGTTTTAAACTTTTGAGTCAAACAGAAAAACAATCAGATCACATCTGCATCAACAGCTTCTCCAGTTAGTCTATACTGATTTAAACTGTCACACTGCCCCCATGTGTCTGTGAGGAGGAACTGCAGCACTAACTTTAAAAACAAACTTCACATTTATCTAACCCTCGTATGATCCTTGGACATTTTTGTCCATTTCCAAAATCCAAGGCCCCCTCACAGACATCCCCCTCCTCACCGGAGTTAATTTTTGGTGACTGAGTGTCATTGTGGGTAAAATTTCCAAAGCCCAACTTTCAGTGTGAAAATCCATTATTTGACTTCGTAATGCATTTTTAACCTATCCATGACCCTTTCTGGACAAAAATGTCCATTTTCTAGAAAGTGGTTAAAAAAAGGTCACAGGGGCGGGATTTTTGGAAAGCGGGGGTAATATGGGGTTAAATTTGAGGGTGTCAAGTTTCAGCAAGAAAGTCCATCATTGACCGTGTAATGCAGTTTTCTCCCATCCATGACCCTTCGTGGACAAAAATGTCCACTTTCTAGATAGTGTCTAAAAAAGGTCACAGGGGCGTGATTTCTGGCAAGGGGGGCTTATTTTGGGTAAAATTTGAGGACGTTAAGTTTCAGCATGAAAATCCATCATTTGACCCTGAAATGCCTTTTTATCCCATCCATGACCCTTCATGGACAAAAATGTCCACCTGTCTTTCATCCATTTCTTATTGTAGATATGTGTACTGGACACATTCTAGAAATGGACAAAAATGTCCGCTTGAAGGGTCATGCATGTAACTTTGTTGAAGGGTTACTCAAGGGTTAAAAAGAAAACTACTGAAACTTAAATATTTCCCTTTAAATCAAAAACACTACACAGAGGAGATCGTTAAGGCAATAATCCTTAAAAGATTTGCTTTTAGTGTATTTTTTATTTTATTAACGCTGTTCCCTTTGCTGCTGTAACACTGCACATCCCCCTGTGGGTTGAATAAAGGTTTATTCTTGTCTAAGTTATAATAAAACATTCCTACCTTTTTAGTCTAGCTTTTAGCTGACTATATTTATTTTTATTTTTATTATTTTTATTAAATCTTATTTATATATCCATTTGAACCCCCTTAATATGTTTTATTATCATTTAGTTCAGATTTGTTTGGACTTTTATTATCTGTTTATTGATTTTCTTTCCACTATTTTACTTTAGTGCATTTTATCTCATTTTACTATTTAAATATTACTATTTAAAAATGCATTTTATTTACCTATTTATTTTCATGTGTATTTATTTGAATCTTATCTCTTATCAAGATTTTATTTCTTCCTTTTTTAAATTTATTTATTATTATTTTAGTCTTAGCTCCAGTATTTTCTGTTAGAATTTCTCAAGGGTTAAAAAGAAAACTATTGAACTATTAAAAACTAACCCGGTTACAAAGGTGGTGGTGGGTGGGTTGTATCTTTCATTGTATTACTTTTTTTTTTTTTTACCTTTTATTATTTCAATTTATTTTCTTCATTTCTGTTTGAGGCACTTTGGGCCACAAAATTATGTATGAAAAGTGCTGTACAAATAAAGTTTCATCAGGAAAATGATTTGTTTGCTATGCTGTAATGTCTCCAGTCAAACAAAGTGGAAGTAAATATTCTGAAATTAAAATTACACTCATTTAATGAGGGAAAACAAACTACAGTGCTTAACAAATTACAACAATGAACATATACTCCTGTCATTATCTGTTGTGCTTTGCTATTGTTTTTATTATTGTCGATTTTATTGTTTTATTCTTGTAGTGTCCTGTTTCTTAAAAGGTACTTTTAAAGAATATGCTTTATTTTAAATCATTCGACCTGTCATTAGGACAAAAAGTCTGACAAACTTGTTTAAAATTTTTTTTTTTTAATCTTTACCATTTGAACAAGAATAAGGATTTTAAACAGAATTCACCCTTTAACGGGACATTTAAAACAATTAAAAAAAAAAAAAAAAAAAAATATATATATATATATATATATATATATATATATATATATATATATATATATATATATATATATATATATATATATATATATATATATACATACATATATATATGTATATATATATACATATATATATATAATTTGACTTCTTAATCAATAAATAAAGGGCTTAAATATTTGGTTTCTAAACGGTAAATTTGAAAATTCATGGATAACAATAATAACTGTGGTAATAATTGTTTCATTATCATTTAATTGCTGTTAATTTAAAGCAGCTGTAAACCTCACGCTGGGTGATGGTCTAATAAATCTGTTCAGCTCTGTCCGTTCATCACCTACAGCACTTACCTTTGTCGAGGTCAGCCTGTCCCAGCCAATCACAGGGCCACATAGGGAGGCAGACAACCACTCACACTCACACCTAAAGGTAACGTGGAGTCATCATCGACCTAATGAGCATGTGTTTGGTCTGTATGAAGAGAGAACCCACGCATGCACAGGGAGAACAAGCAAACTCCACACTGAAGCCCGACTGACGCAGGAAACGAACCTTCCTGCTGTGAGGCAGCTGCACCGCGTGCTCCACCGTGCCACCCACCATGTGACCCGTTAAAATGGAACAATAAAAATGTTTTGCTCTGGAATAAATATAAACTCTCAAAAATGTTAATAGATCTTTTTAGCTTATAAAATGATAACTTTATATTACTACACATATTTTTAAAGAGTTGACTATAACTGTATGATAACAGTCCTTTTATTTATATTTACATTTTTGTATCTATCTTTTTATCAACTTTTCAAACTGCATCTGCAATCCTAACTTCTCTGAGGGAGTTCTCCAAAGAGAAAAATAAAGTTCTATCTGTCTAACAGTAACTTTAACCAGGCATACAGTAAATGTAAATAACTAACACTGGTGAAGGAAATCAGTCATCAACCTTTTTTTTTTTTTAATTTCTTTGGCATTTGGCATTTCTATCTATCTTACTATGCTTGTGGGTATTTACTGTATCCATATATGTATTATATGTATTTTAATTTACTACGTAAAGTCTATCAATTGCAAAGGTTTAACTACTCTGTATAGGTATCTATGTTAACAGAGTCTTATTTTTATTTTTTTTCATTATGATCCCTATAATCAATTTTAATATTTTTTGGGTTCTCTAAATTTTTTTATTAAAATCCCTATTATTCTTTAAAATATTTCTTTGGGTTCTCTGGTTTTATTTTTTTTTTTATTTTGATCACTATTAATCATTTAAATATTTTTTCGGTTCCCTCGGTTTAATCTATTTATTTTTTTATTATGATCGCTATTATTCATTTAAATATTTTTTGTGTTCTTTTGTTTTGTTTATTTATTTATTTTTATGATCCCTATTATTCATTTAATTATTTTTGGGCTATTAAATGTATTCAAATATCTGTCCCATGAAGTGGACGCCATGCATGAAAGTGTTAAGTCAGGACTTTTCCGTAGAGAATCCGACCAGAGGAGTTTTTGAGTTTCCTGATCAGCCGGGATGCATCGTTGTTTAACAGCAGCTCCTCTCTCGTCAGCAGGAAACACTCTGACAGGATGATCTCCAAAACATTCAATAATATCTGGATAATTCACACGAGGTGTAGGAGTTAGTTTTCTTTTTTAAAGACTGAAAATATGGAAGCACTTTGCACGTCTTATTAAAAAGACAGGAGCGTAGGAGGATTAAAGTTCACTTAATGATAAAGACAGACTCCTGCACTCTGCTGAACTTCATCAGGAAAACAGTCTGAGACTGAAATGTGGCAAATAAATGAATTTCCTTTCATTCTCACCTTTAAACAGACTTTTTAAAGACTGGAAATGACCATGGATGGATGTTCTTCCCCTTTGTTTGTGCAGCTTTTATGTGCTTTGTTTGGCCTGTTGTATATACTGTACATACAGCTGATGATTTATAGCACTATTATTATTATTATTATTATTGGAGGTAAACAGACTGGACTCTTCATCATTCAGCAATGGAGAAGAGGTGGAAAAGTTTTACTTCATTTCACTCCTTTCTGAAATGTAACAGAAGTTAAACTGAATTTCACAGTTTGTTTATATTTGTTTTTGGATTGTTTGCTAAAGCTGCTGGATTTTCATTGTACTGATTTTTTTGTTTTCAATTATTTTCTTTTACATTTTCAAAATAAATATTTCATCCATAAATATTTATTCATTCTTTATACCTGCACCACTTTCTACCTATTTCTATTCTTTATTTTATTCCTCCTGACTCTTTATTTTAATTCTTACTACATATTACTGTTTCTATAATAAGAACAAATTCTGATTTGCTGCCTCGCTCTTCCTTTTTGCTGCAGTATGAATTAATAAAGTGATGCAGGATTTCACATTAAATGATTAGAAGTAGCTAAACAGTTTATAGTTTTCACATTTGTAGATTTAACCGTCCTCTTTAGAAGCTCCTGATGAATCCAGAACAAACTTTAAAGCACCGTGTTTCTGACCAAAGAGAAGTGAGCACCACGTGAGTGTTTGTGAATTATTATAATCACAGTTTATATGAAAAATAATAAAGCAGTGTGGAGGTAAAGTTCTGTACAGTCTGATCAGGACGAGGCTTCAGCGGCCTCCTCTCCAGGCCGCTCCACCTCTCTTCTTCATCCCTCCTCCTCCTCCTCCTCCTCCTCCTCCTCTTCCTCCTCCTCCTCCTCTCACTTTCTTCCTCACTCCACTCGACTGCTCCGTGTCGTCGTCGTCTCCTCCTTTGGGTCGTTTCCTCTTCTCCCCCTGCTCCTTCATTTCCTGAGACACAAACATGTTTATTATTAAATCTCAAACATTTACAGGTTGTGTGCAGTTTTCCTCTAAAACAGAAAATCAACCGTAAAAATAATCTGAGTATATAATAATCATAGAAAGTGAGCACCTCAGAAATTAAGTAATAATACTTTTATGTATTATTGTATGTATTATTAGTTGGCCTATCATGATAATCAATAAATCACATAACAGCATGATGAATAAAAACTTCCTCGGTAAATTGACACGTGCGTGCATGTTTGTTTTCCTGCTCTCTTTTTACCAAACAGGCTGGATGAGAAGATGGCTCACTCTGTGCAACTTTCTTAACACCTGGGTGCGTTGGTTCTATAGCGGATTTATAGGGGAGTGTGCATCTGTCAGTCATTCAATCTTTGTGGGGGAGGCGGGGCCACTTGCATGTACACATTGTTTTTTGATTAGTTTAATAATTTTTATTTACATGCAATTTTCCCCAAAAGAGTCCATTTCATTTGCATTGTTTTTTCTCTTTTTTTTTTGCTTAAATTCATTAAATTGTTTGCTTAATTTATTTCAATAAAAAGCTCCGGGCCTTCCAATTACAGTTAAATACTACTGAGAAATAAAAGTTAATTTCTTTTGATGCTGTGTACTCACTTTATTATGACATATTATAATTACATTAATGAAAAAATTATGTTTCACAATAATATCGTTTATTGGCAAATAATTTTTGGACAATTATCGTCCAGCAAAAATTGTTATCATGACAGGCATATTATTAGTATTTATCATTATTATTATGTTATTTTCTGTTTAACCTGTCCCCTATCCGTCCTCTTCTTTTCTATCTTTCTGATTTGATGTTGTTAACCTTCAACAGTCTTAAATTTATCTATGTATCTGTAAATTTATTATTTTTACCCTTGTCATTATGCATTACACCAGCTGTTTCAGTCCTATCAGTTTATTCTATTTTCTTTCATTTTGTTGCTTTAGTCAACACGACCCTCTGTACTTTTTCCTCAGACTCTCGTGGTCTCTGTTGACCTGATTATTGTTTTTATTCTGCCTTTTTCTGCCTTTGTTTTGTTTCTTAAAGCACTTTGTAAACTTTTTTTTAAAGTTGATATATAAATAAAGTTATTATTATTATATTTTTATTATTATTATAATTAGTATGATTATATTTTTAGTTTATCATTATTTTATTTTTATTAAAATAATAATTACATTTTTAGTTGTATTATTATTACAATTATAGTTATATTATTATTATTATTTATTTTTGAAAAATGTTTTTTATTATAACTTCAAAAATAAAACAGAACTGCTCAGACATGTCAAGAAATATATTTTTCAAAAAAGGACAAAATTTAGACATGTGGGTACAGTATACAGAAAATAGTTATTAGACTAATAATAATAATAGCAGCAATAACACAAACAGTAATAAGTCATTATTATTATTATTAATATCATTATTCTATATCATACATATCTACATGTTACAAATACTTTATGTTAATGCACAGTCACACAATTTACAGTTTTTTTATCTTAATATCTCCTGACGGTTAATAAAGCTCCACCTGATCTGATCTTTAAGTTCAGTTTTTTACTCACCAGTCGAGCAAACCTCTGCGCCTCGCTCACTCGCTCCACCAACATCATCACCTCGTCCTCGTGAGTCGGGAAGGCCGGCAGTTTTTTACCGATCAGGGTCTCGATCCTCTGGAAGAGCTCCACGTCGTATCTAAGAGCAGACAACACCTTTAATATACAAGTCATTATCTTTTTAAATATATGTATAAATTCACCAATAACTGTAGGTTATGGTTCTGATTTATTAATTCTATCCATAAAATGAAATAAAACTTAAAAAGACACAAAGTTTGTTTTATCTGTGGAAACTGAAGTGTTGTGACATTGACAAAAGCTTCCTAAAATGTTTATTCTTATTTTATTGAGTCCATTTTAACCTTTGAAATGATCTGTAGGTTTGGTAACTTCAGCATCTCAAACTGAAAAAACTAAAAAAGGACTAAAAACCTTTTTATTTCGTATTGCTTTTCCTGATTGATTTTGTTGTTTATTGTTATTACGGACTGTTTTTACTGTTTTTATTGTCTTTATCATTGTTTTTTTTGTTTTCTTGACTGTGCACTTTGAGATTTGCCCACAAATGTAATGTACGTTATAAATAAAATCCATTATTATGGTTATTATTATTACTATAAAACAAAAACTATCAGCACAAGTCTAAATGTTTTAGAAGTTAAAGCCGCTCGGAAGGAAAAAGGTTTTTCTGGAAAACTCTCTCCATCCTCTTCAGAGTTTCAGCTTCTCCGTCGAAAAGAAGGTAGAAAAGTCAAACAGGAACCTTAAATGCTCTGTTTTTTTAAATAAGCTGCAGGAACGATGCTCGGAGAAACTGCTGATGCGCTGTATTACCTGTGTGTGTGTTTTGTTTTTTAATACGATGAGATATTGTAAAGTTGTGTTTTAACTTCTGTGGCAAACCAAATTGCCCTCAGAGGCCAATAAAGGTTTTCAAATCAAATCTTATTGACAATAAATAAAAAAATAATAAACAAACCTGTTCATACAAAAGGACTGATTGAGATTGATTCATTAAAAAAAAAAAAATGGAAAAACTGACTCACTGCCTTATAATTTAAAAAGTTAAGTTCGACCAAATTTGGGCAAAATGGACTGAATTTGTGACCATGACACAGAATGAATACAGGAACTACAGCTTCATTTAATCTCATTTCACCTTTTTTTTTAGTATACTGTGGAAGACGCCATGGTTCTAGAGTTTTTTGGATGTTTGATTAAAAAAATTAAAATTAAAAAAAGGGAAAAGAAGAAATGAATGCTGTAAAATATGGTTGAATAATTTTGAAAAAGTTGTGTATATACATATTTATTTTTTATGTAATTAAACAAGAAAAACAAGAGGGTTAAGAGAAGGAGAGAAAGTAGAGGTGTCCTGATACAATTTTTTTAGCAGCCGTGAGAATTGGCCGATTTTGATATCGATCCGATACGGTATCAGCAGGAATCAAACAGACTTTTATTATTTATTTTGTAGTATGGACTGTAAAGGTGCGTTCACACCGCAAGCGACCCAGCTACCAAAGTCACGCTGCCCACTGATGTAGCGTCACGCGTCCATAATGTAACCGCTGCCATCACTCGGTGACGTCACGTCAGCTGGAGTTTCACTGCGATCATATCATATATCATATAATAGGATGTATAAGCGGACATAATTCCAGCTGCATCCTTTTCATTCTCTTATCAAACACAAAACACTGCAGCTGATGCAGCAGCATCATCTGTGAGTTTACCGCGGTCCGCCTAGGTGGAACTAATGTTCTCACTGAGATTAGTTCCGCCTACACGGAACTCATCCGCCCTGTAGTCCGGATGAATAACTGCACCGTCACACGTACACACACCGCTGATTGGCTGCTGCCACACAGCCACACACGACATCGCCTGAATAGATCAATCTTTTTAACTTTGACATATCACTTTGACGATATCAGACAGATTTTAATATGGGTCAGTTACTTTAACACATTTTCTTATTTTAATTCTTCTCCTTCCCATGAACCTTTGTGTACCTCTGCTGCGGCGTTTACGAGTAAATAAACTCACTGAGTGACGAACGTGATGGACTTCCCCGCCCGTCCTGCTCGGGCCGTCCGTCCCACTCGGTGGATGTAGTCCTGTGAGCACAGACAGACAGATCAGATCAGGAAAAAAACGACGGGCGAGAAGTAAAGCAGAGCGAGGAGGTGAAGCAGAGCGAGGAGGTGAAGCAGAGCGAGGAGGTGAAGCAGAGCGAGGAGGTGAAGCAGAGCGAGGAGGTAAAGCAGAGCGAGGAGGTGAAGCAGAGCGAGGAGGTGAAGCAGAGCGAGGAGGTGAAGCAGAGCGAGGAAGAGGTGAAGCAGAGCGAGGAGGTGAAGCAGAGGGAGGAGGTGAAGCATAGCGAGGAGGTAAAGCAGAGCGAGGAGGTAAAGCAGAGCGAGGAGGTAAAGCAGAGCGAGGAGGTGAAGCAGAGCGAGGAGGTGAAGCAGAGCGAGGAGGCGAAGCAGAGCGAGGAGGTGAAGCAGAGCGAGGAGGTGAAGCAGAGCGAAGAGGTGAAGCAGAGCGAGGAAGAGGTGAAGCAGAGCGAGGAGGTGAAGCAGAGGGAGGAGGTAAAGCAGAGCGAGGAGGTAAAGCAGAGCGAGGAGGTGAAGCAGAGGGAGGAGGTAAAGCATAGCGAGGAGGTGAAGCAGAGCAAGGAGGTGAAGCAGAGCGAGGAGGTAAAGCAGAGGGAGGAGGTAAAGCAGAGGGAGGAGGTAAAGCATTGCGAGGAGGTAAAGCAGAGCGAGGAGGTAAAGCAGAGGGAGGAGGTAAAGCATTGCGAGGAGGTAAAGCATTGCGAGGAGGTGAAGCAGAGCGAGGAGGTGAAGCAGGGCGAGGAGGTGAAGCAGAGCGAGGAGGTAAAGCAGAGCGAGGAGGTGAAGCAGAGTGAGGAGGTGAAGCAGAGCGAGGAGGTAAAGCAGAGCGAGGAGGTAAAGCAGAGCGAGGAGGTGAAGCAGAGCGAGGAGGAGGTGAAGCAGGGCACCTTGGAGTGGGTGGGGATGTCGTAGTTTATGACACAGTCCACGTGAGGAATGTCCAGACCTCTGGACGCCACGTCTGTCGCCAAGAGCACCGAGCGGGACTTCGACTTAAACTTATTCAGAGCGCCGAGACGTTTGTTCTGAACGGAGAGGAACAAAGAGTCAGTCGTTAAATCACATCGACACAAACAGCTGTGAGAGCACCGAGCTGCTTCATGGACCAGAAGATTCTTTTATTACAGAGACTTAAATAGAAAAGGACCAGGAACATATTTTAATCAGAAAATCCTGCAGATAACGGCTCGATTTAAAAGGCCACCTGCTCTTTTAATGCAGCACACCAGCACATTTAATCATATCAGAAACTACGGAGGAGTCTTCAGATCAATTTTAGATCGAAAAATTAATTGTGAAGAAAATAAAGTTGAAGTTTTGGGATGGAAAGTCTAAATGTAAATGTTCTTTATTTATACAGCCCATTACAACAACCCTTTTGGTGAACTAAAGTGCTTTGCAATAGGTACTAAGTAAAAAGTAATAAAAACAAACAAAAGCATAACAGCAATAAAAAAAAGTAACAGTGTCACCACACTACTGGGTATTAAAAGCCATCTGAAATAAATAATGAATACAATAAAAAAAAATTGTCCAGAAAAAATTGAAATGTCGACAATTAAACTGAAAAACAATTTCATGATATTAAACGTGCCAATTTCATGAGACTTCATCAACATCGCTTTAATTTAAAAGTCTTCTTTGAAATTTTGCAGAAAAATGACCGTTTGCTACACCTAAATTCTGCAAAAAACAAAAAAATCTATGATTCTGACTGCGTTAAATAAGACCTGAATGGGTCACATACTTCTGGAATTCGCCGTTCAAAAAATCTTTAAATTTTCGTCCCATGGCAGAGTCTTACATGCTCATACTCCTGCTAAGAGCTGTTCAGCACATCTGCTGTCAGAGCCTTAAAGACGTGTAACAGGGCAAATTTTTCCCAGTAAACTATGTTTTTACGGAGGAAAGAGTGCTTAACATTTAGCCTCTACAGTGTAGACTGCAAATAATTAATATTAATATTAATAATATAATAAAAATAATAAATATTTAGATTTTTTTTATTTTCAATTTTCTTTTTTCTAATGATTTTTAGCTTGTTAATTTTGTTACACTGCATAAAGACATAATTGAGTTACATCTGTCTATAGCCATCGTTGTTCTGAATCTATAGAGCTGCTGGACTTCATATTACAGAGAAAAATGAGACCACAGAAAGTGAAAATGTGAGAGAACTAAAAAATGTCCAGAAACTGCTTGGGATCCAGAGGGTAAAATATGGTTTAAATTTATAAAAACTCTTATTCATCAGCCATAATTTTTGTGTTCGTTAAACTCAGTATCATCTATTTTAAGTAATTTTGTTTGCTATTTACAAACATTTCTGTCTTTTCTTATATTGTCTCAAATGTTTGTGCATTTTTATGACGTCACGCTATCTACCGTTAGCTTTTTTAACCACACACTAAGAAAATGTTTTTTGGTTTGTTAGTATTTTCCTCTGAAATGTTCATGGAATCAAACAATGATTTAATTTGTTCTATTTTTTTTAAAAACATTAAATATCCTTGACATATTGATGACTCTGCCTACAGTTGATCTGGTAGTTAAAGGGTTAATAAACCTCATTAGGGTGTTAAATGTGCTCATATTCAAGACTTCCTGTGCAGGTGTTCTTACCTGACTCATCTGTCCATGCAGAGAAATGGCAGTGATGCCGAGGTTCCTTAACAACAGCGCCACCCTCTGGGCGTTGTTACACGTGCTGCAGAAGATGATGAAGGAGTTTCCCGCCAGTTCATTCAGGATGGAGACCAGGTAACAGTCCTGGAAAAATCATGAGTTAATGTGAGCAAAGAGCAGAGCTGCAGGCCTGAGACACAAACAGAAGACCGGAGCACCTTATACTTGGACGGTATGAAGATGTAATGATAAAGAGTAAAGAGCAGAGCTGCTCCACCTTATACTTGGACGGTATGAAGATGTAATGATAAAGAGTAAAGAGCAGAGCTGCTTCACCTTATACTTGGACGGTATGAAGATGTAATAATAGAGTAAAGAGCAGAGCTGCTCCACCTTATACTTGGACTGTATGAAGATGTAATAATAAAGAGTAAAGAGCAGAGCTGCTTCACCTTATACTTGGACGGTATGAAGATGTAATGATAAAGAGTAAAGAGCAGAGCTGCTCCACCTTACACTTGGACTGTATGAAGATGTAATAATAGAGTAAAGAGCAGAGCTGCTTCACCTTATACTTGGACGGTATGAAGATGTAATAATAAAGAGTAAAGAGCAGAGCTGCTTCACCTTATACTTGGACGGTATGAAGATGTAATAATAGAGTAAAGAGCAGAGCTGCTTCACCTTATACTTGGACGGTATGAAGATGTAATAATAGAGTAAAGAGCAGAGCTGCTCCACCTTATACTTGGACTGTATGAAGATGTAATAATAGAGTAAAGAGCAGAGCTGCTCCACCTTATACTTGGACGGTATGAAGATGTAATAATAGAGTAAAGAGCAGAGCTGCTCCACCTTATACTTGGACTGTATGAAGATGTAATAATAGAGTAAAGAGCAGAGCTGCTTCACCTTATACTTGGACTGTATGAAGATGTAATAATAGAGTAAAGAGCAGAGCTGCTTCACCTTATACTTGGACTGTATGAAGATGTAATAATAGAGTAAAGAGCAGAGCTGCTCCACCTTATACTTGGACTGTATGAAGATGTAATAATAGAGTAAAGAGCAGAGCTGCTTCACCTTATACTTGGACTGTATGAAGATGTAATAATAAAGAGTAAAGAGCAGAGCTGCTTCACCTTATACTTGGACGGTATGAAGATGTAATAATAGAGTAAAGAGCAGAGCTGCTTCACCTTATACTTGGACTGTATGAAGATGTAATAATAGAGTAAAGAGCAGAGCTGCTTCACCTTATACTTGGACTGTATGAAGATGTAATAATAGAGTAAAGAGCAGAGCTGCTTCACCTTATACTTGGACTGTATGAAGATGTAATAATAGAGTAAAGAGCTGAGGTGCTTCACCTTATACTTGGACTGTATGAAGATGTAATAATAGAGTAAAGAGCAGAGCTGCTTCACCTTATACTTGGACTGTATGAAGATGTAATAATAGAGTAAAGAGCAGAGCTGCTCCACCTTATACTTGGACTGTATGAAGATGTAATGATAAAGAGTAAAGAGCAGAGCTGCTTCACCTTATACTTGGACTGTATGAAGATGTAATAATAGAGTAAAGAGCAGAGCTGCTTCACCTTATACTTGGACTGTATGAAGATGTAATAATAAAGAGTAAAGAGCAGAGCTGCTTCACCTTATACTTGGACGGTATGAAGATGTAATAATAGAGTAAAGAGCAGAGCTGCTTCACCTTATACTTGGACTGTATGAAGATGTAATAATAGAGTAAAGAGCAGAGCTGCTTCACCTTATACTTGGACTGTATGAAGATGTAATAATAGAGTAAAGAGCAGAGCTGCTCCACCTTATACTTGGACTGTATGAAGATGTAATAATAGAGTAAAGAGCAGAGCTGCTCCACCTTATACTTGGACTGTATGAAGATGTAATAATAGAGTAAAGAGCAGAGCTGCTCCACCTTATACTTGGACGGTATGAAGATGTAATAATAGAGTAAAGAGCAGAGCTGCTTCACCTTATACTTGGACGGTATGAAGATATAATAATAGAGTAAAGAGCAGAGCTGCTTCACCTTATACTTGGACTGTATGAAGATGTAATAATAGAGTAAAGAGCAGAGCTGCTTCACCTTATACTTGGACTGTATGAAGATGTAATAATAGAGTAAAGAGCAGAGCTGCTCCACCTTATACTTGGACGGTATGAAGATGTAATAATAGAGTAAAGAGCAGAGCTGCTCCACCTTATACTTGGACTGTATGAAGATGTAATAATAGAGTAAAGAGCAGAGCTGCTTCACCTTATACTTGGACTGTATGAAGATGTAATAATAGAGTAAAGAGCAGAGCTGCTTCACCTTATACTTGGACTGTATGAAGATGTAATAATAGAGTAAAAGAGCAGAGCTGCTTCACCTTATACTTGGATTGTATGAAGATGTAATAATACACTAAACAACAGAGCTCCTCCACCTTATACTTGGACTGTATGAAGATGTAATGATAATGAGTAAAGAGCAGACCTGCTACACCTAATACTTGGACTGTATGAACATGTAATAATAGAGTAAAAACAGAGCTGCTTCACCTTATACTTGGACTGTATGAAGATGTAATAATAAAGAGTAAAGAAACAGAGCTGCTTCACCTTATACTTAGACGGTATGAAGATGTAATAATAGAGTAAAGAGCAGAGCTGCTTCACCTTATACTTGGACTGTATGAAGATGTAATAATAAAGAGTAAAGAGCAGAGCTGCTTCACCTTATACTTGGACGGTATGAAGATGTAATAATAGAGTAAAGAGCAGAGCTGCTCCACCTTATACTTGGACTGTATGAAGATGTAATAATAGAGTAAAGAGCAGAGCTGCTTCACCTTATACTTGGACTGTATGAAGATGTAATAATAAAGAGTAAAGAGCAGAGCTGCTTCACCTTATACTTGGACGGTATGAAGATGTAATAATAGAGTAAAGAGCAGAGCTGCTTCACCTTATACTTGGACTGTATGAAGATGTAATAATAGAGTAAAGAGCAGAGCTGCTCCACCTTATACTTGGACGGTATGAAGATGTAATAATAGAGTAAAGAGCAGAGCTGCTCCACCTTATACTTGGACTGTATGAAGATGTAATAATAGAGTAAAGAGCAGAGCTGCTTCACCTTATACTTGGACGGTATGAAGATGTAATAATAGAGTAAAGAGCAGAGCTGCTTCACCTTATACTTGGACTGTATGAAGATGTAATAATAGAGTAAAGAGCAGAGCTGCTTCACCTTATACTTGGACTGTATGAAGATGTAATAATAGAGTAAAGAGCAGAGCTGCTCCACCTTATACTTGGACTGTATGAAGATGTAATAATAGAGTAAAGAGCAGAGCTGCTCCACCTTATACTTGGACGGTATGAAGATGTAATACTGCTGCAGCTTGTCTACGGTGGTGTATTTGGTGGAGACGGCACACTTCACCGGATCCTTCAGAGCTGCTCTCTGCAGTTTCTGGACCTGAACAATGGATGTGATAAAACATCAGAGTGAAGATTAAACCAGACTTTCTCACAATCTCACAGGTTTAAAAGAGTTAGAGAAAAATAAAAGGTTATGAACTTATCAAAGTTCAATGATGTTACCTTTTTGGTCATGGTGGCAGAGAAGAGGAAGGTTCTTCTGTCTCTGGGGATCACCTTCAGGATTTTATCCACCTGGTGAAGAAGAAGAGTCAGATTTTAAATATATTAGGGCTGGAACAATACGCTTTTCTCCCGATTCAATTTTTTAGGTGCTGATTTGATTTAAATTGCGATTCTCCTATATTGCCAATTTTTGAAATCTTTATTTATGTTTTTTTTAACCCCAGTGAAAAAGATGAACAATGATGATGCCTACAGACTATATCAGGAAAAATACACATCACATGTGAGTCTGTTTTTAAGATTTATTCAGCAGTATATTTTAACCAGCTGTTTATACTCTCTCTTCAAAAGCCTGGACTACATTTAAAAGTGGCTTATTAACACAGACTAAAATGAAGCATTTACATTTGGAAAAAAAAAAGATTTTTGAACAAAAAAATTGTTTTAAAAATCATCAACAAAAAATCCCGATACTTGTGTGAATCGATATTTCTCCCGTCCCTAATATGTACATATATGTTTAGAGTTTTTTTTGTGACAAGACGAATAACAATGGTAGAACTGACATAAATATACATTAAACTGACAATGTAATCCCCCAAATAAAACTAAAATTTCTGAAAGGAAAATTCTCTGAACACAGCTCAGTATTCTTCCATCCTGTCCTCTACAATCATATGTGATATATAATTATCTGTATCATCATGTGTACTTTAATTATTTAACCATCCTGTGCAAGACATTTCCATATTTTCACATTTTTAATAGCCAATTTCCCTGTCCTGTAGTACTGTCTTGTATTTATTTTGTATTTTATATTTTATTTAAACTGTCTGTTTGCAGTGAAAAAGGAGAAGCCCTCCAACCTCACACCTATTATTATGACTATAAACCATTTTATTCTATTTTATTCTTTGAAAAGACTTTATAGTGAAGAAACTGTAGGAAAATACAAGAAAGAGACTCTCAGGTCAAAAAGTTAAAGTGAATAATAACGTATACAAAGACAAGATTAAGAGCCGACCTCGGTCTCAAAGTCCATGTTGAGGATCCTGTCGGCCTCGTCCATCACCAAGAACTTGAGCGCCCTGAGGGAGAAGCCTTTGGTGTTCTCCATGTGGTCGATTAACCGGCCGGGAGTGGCTGCAAACAGAAAAGATTCACTTCAGCACAGACTATACAACAAATTAATATTAAAAATAAAAACAGAAAATCTAATGACAGAGACTTTACTGGGTAAGCTCAGAACAAACTGAGTCAATCTGCAAAAAACACTGAAATATAACTCTAAAAAGAAGCAGTGGTATATTTCTGTGATTTTAGGACTTTGGAAGAGTTTGTTTTTCTTAGTTCAGTGTGATATAATCAATTAAATACTTACAGTTTAATGAAGATTTGGACATTTTGAACCTGCAGATTATTTTTAAAACCTTAAAGACTATCACTACTACTACTACACCGACTGAAAACACAGAATTTGGCCTCCACCTGGATCATTGTTGGACTTTCATAGTATTTTTTTTTAGCTTATTTCAGTTATTTTTTTATATTTCAGTCATATTTTAACATATTTCAGTCATATTACAGTATATTTTAGTCATATTTTAGCATATAAAACTACTAAAATATATATATATGTTGAAGCAGCGGGATATTTCTGTGATTCTGGCACTTTGGAAGAGGTTTTTTTTTAGTTCAGTGTGATATAATCAATTAAATACTAACAGTTTCGCAAAGATTTGGACATTTTGAAACAGCAGATTTTTTTAAAAGTAAAAACTATTACTTTAATCTACACTGACTGAAATACAGAATTTTTAACATTTAGACGACTTCACTGCATCAAATGGAGGGTAAAATCTTCTTTTTACTTTCAGAGTCTAAATTAAAGTTGTAAAAAAAAGTCAAAGGAAGAATGTAAGCTGTAAAAACATTTATGCAGAAGATAAATTTTTAAAAAAGAAGATGACCATGGTCTGATTTGTGGCCTCACCGATAACGATGTGCGGTTTCTTGGCCAACACCAGAGACTGAGACATCATATCGATTCCTCCCACGATGACGGCTGCAGCAGAAACAAACGAGTCTCAAAACAAAGAAACACTTTTAAATTCATTTTAGTCTAATTTTAGGGTAAACTGACACGCACCACACTTGACTCCGATGCTCGAGCCCAGCGCCTCGAACTGCTCGGAGATCTGGAAGGCCAGCTCTCGGGTCGGGGTGAGGACGAGCGTGTGCAGCCTCTGCGGCGACGACAGCAGGGACTGAAGGATGGGCAAAGCAAACGCACCCGTCTTCCCAGAGCCCGTCTCCGCCAGGCCGATCACATCCTTACCTGGACGGAAAACAGAAATGATATAAAAAACAAAGTTAAATGTTTTGAACTAGTTAGTATGTCCACTACCGAAAAAATCAACCGGACACACTTTAGTTCTCAGGATTAGTATATAAATATGTTTAAGTGTATTTATTTAACAGTTAAAAAAATGTTTTAATAAATCTAAAAAGTACATCTGAAATATTAAAAAACCCCGAAAATCACTGATTCTGCAGAACCATTAATGCCTGATGATGTTAGAAGATTTATAGAACATAATATTTCTATAAACTGATTTACTGCATTGATCCAAATCCGCGAAAGCAGCTGACAATAATTACACATTAATTAGGCACTGAAATAAATAAATGAAATAAATGACGAGAAATGTTGTTTATCGACGGAACAACCGTTTCAGAACGTGATATGACGCTACAGGCAGGAAGTTTTATATGCTTTCAGAAAGTTATGGCTGCGAATTAAAAAACAAAAAACAAAAATAAAATCAACAAAAGAAGACATGATAAGTATGAAAGAAGAAACAAATTTAAACATTAAAGTAAAATAAAATATAAAATGTTAATACAATAAAATATAGCATGACAAAATGATACAAAGCATCAAATAACACAAGACTAAATAAAGTAAAATGTAAAGACCAAGAAAAAATACATTTAACAATCTATAAACTATATAAAACAGAAATAAATTAAAATAAAGAAAACCAAATTAAATGACCAAAAAACAAACCACACAAAATCAAATCAAAACCAAGAAAATTATTTAACACAAAGCAAATTAAAAAAAACCAAAATAAAAGAAACAAAATACAAGAACAGAATAAAATAATATTGCAATAATGAAATGAGACGATATAAAGCAAATTAAATACAACAAAATCCAACAAAATAAGAATAAATTATGCAAAATATTATATAAACCTGTATCAACGACGTGGATCAACCGTGTTTTAACAGCAGCTGACAATAATTACACATTAATTAGGCACTGAAATAAGGACAAAATACAATCATAAAATAATAATGATAATAAATGTATGTATAACGAACAAGGCAACACCACCAATAAAAAAATCACTTAGTTTCAACTAGGGCTGCACAAAATTGGTTTTATTGCAGATATTTCTAAATTCATCATCGCTGATACCAATATTCTGTTTTAAGTCTTTATTTTCCTACATAATCAGTTCCTTTCATGGTTACAGTATTTCTTTATTAGGAACAGACGTCCACCAAGGAAAACAAGATATTATTCTTTAATAAATCACATTTTTTATTTATAAAAGTGAACACAGTGATGATGGGGTAAAGCATTACTGCACTTTGGACATTTTACAGATATTACAAACAATTAATGGATAATTTATAGGGTCACATTCTTGGTTATAAATATCCCAGAATATACCAATATTAGTCCAATGATACTGAGCATCCCTACAAATTAAAGGATAATTCAGTTATATTATAGTTTATCTCAGCAATATTCTAGTTAATTTCACTTATAATGAAGTTTATTTCAGTTATATTATAGTCATATATTATAGTCATATTTAAGCATATTTCAGTCATCATTTAGTATATTCCAGTCATATTTTAGTATATTCAACTCATATCTCACCCTGCAGAGCCACAGGTATGGCCTCCACCTGGATCTTTGTTGGATTATTTTCTACAATTCTACAATTTCATTTAGCAGACGCTTTTGTCCAAAGCGACGTACAACACAAGAAAGAATTTGAACTGAGGGGAAAAACCTTAGCAAGTGAGTTGAAGTATTTCAAGTCAATTGGCCACAGGTGCTGCCATCTAGTGCCAGAGGAAGTGCCAGGGTTTTTTTATTATCATAATGCAGCTTATCACAACAATAATTTAGGTCACAACGAATAATTCAAGTCAGCAACAAAAATTCAAGTCAACAACATCGATCAACATTCCAAGCATTCAAAGTTCAGTGCTAAATATTCATTAAGAGCTGGTCTGAGACCTTCTGAGTCATTCTACCTCTGAGGACAAAGAGGAGAAGATCAGATTAAGTGCCAAAGTGTTCCCTGAACAGATGAGTCTTCAGACATCTCTTAAAAGTAGAAAGGGACTCTGTGGATCGTGTGGAGTTAGGTAACTCATTCCACCGTTTGGGAACAACAGAAAAGAAGAGTCTGGCTAGAGATTTAGAGCCATGTTGGGCTGGGAGCACCAGGCGTCTTTCACAGGCCAAGCAAAGTGAGCGAGACGGAGTGTAGACCTGGATGAGGGAGTCCAGGTAGGCAGGAGCCATTTTTGTCACTGTTTTGTAGACCAGAAGAAGAGCTTTGAATTTGATTGGAGCTGCCACTGGAAGCCAGTGTAGAGAGATTAACAGCGGGGTGACATGAGCTGTTTTGGGCAGGTTACAGACAAGACGTGCTGCTGCATTCTGGATCATCTGCAGAGGTTTAAATGTACATGCAGGGAGGCCTGCTAGCAAAGAGTTGCAGTAGTCAATGCGTGAAAGCACCAGGGCCTGAACCAGAAGCTGTGTGGCCTGTTGGGTCAGGTAGGGTCTGATCCTTCTGATGTTGTAGAGGGCATATCGACAAGACCGAGCAATCGAGTGAGCCTTTAAAGGGCAACTCCGGTTTTTTGACACCTGGACCTTATTTATAGGTGTGTGCATGCTCATATACTCACTCAGACAAACATCGTGCAGTTTGGAGTCCTTCAGAAGTTATTCAGATCCAACCGATTTAGCCGCATTTAGCGGGGGCCACGGCAGTGGAGCTTCAGCGCGGGACATAATCTCTGCAAAATCGCTCATTTCGACTATATTTTTTCATCCATCACCAGTGTTATCATAAAGTCAGCTCATCTACCCTCTTCAGGTGGGTCAGCTGACCTGGTAAACAAACTTTTGATGACGTCATAGCCGCGCGACACAAAGGTACGGCTGACTTACTTTTTGCCGGCATTGCTGAGCAACATGGCAGAATATTTATCTGATGTCGAAGAGTCAGACTAGTTTGACGGTTGTCCTTACCGGTTTGAGTCTGAGTACACGGACGAGGAGCTCCATGAAAGAAGAATGCGGAGGGAGAGAGACGAACAGCTGGCTCGAGAACAACAAACAGGAGCACGTCCACGACTCAATGCTAACTGGTGGTGCGCTTGTGGACAGTGTTCGCCTATAGCAACAGAAGAGGAGTGTGTTAGCTGCTCAGAGTGGGACTTGAGACCGGCTGACACGCGTATGGATCTATCCAGGAATATATGTCTGACTACTCTGGAGGATTTCTCTGCAATGACAAACCGGGCTGTGGTAGAGACGAGCGATTTTGCAGAGATTATGTCCCGCGCTGAAGCTCCGTTGCCGTGGCCCCCGCTAAGTGCGGCTAAATCGGTTGGATCTAAATAACTTCTGAAGGACTCCGAGCTGCACGATGTTTGTCTGAGTGAGTATATGAGCATGCACACACCTATAAATAAGGTCCAGGTGTCAAAAAAACGGAGTTGCCCTTTAAGGTAAGCTGGTCATCAATCATGACACCCCGATTTCTGGCAGAGTTTGTGGGCAAAAGTAGATTAGATTCAAGCATGACACCGATCTGTGTTTGAATGGAGGGGCACGCTGAAACTACAATGAGCTCAGTTTTGGACAGATTTAGTTGAAGGTGGCGTTCCTGCCATGCTGATATCCGAGCTGAGACAGTTGTGTCTTCAGGAGGAAAGGACAGAAAGAGCTGAGTGTCGTCAGCATAGCAGTGGTAGGAGAAGCCATGTGAGCTATAAGGAGAAGAGGAGGGGACCAAGCACTGAGCCCTGGGGCACCCCTGTCGATAAGCCATGTGAATCAGACACTTCTCCTCGCCATGACACTCGGAAAGATCTACCTGTGAGGTAGGACTTGAACCACGACAGGACAGATCCCGAGATGCCAAGTTTAGAGTGTAGAGAGGAGGATTTTATGGTTTACCGTGTCGAAAGCAGCAGACAGGTCTAGTAGCAGCAGGACAGGACTGAGCAGCAGCTCGAGACAGTCGCAGTGATTATTTTAGTATATCTCAGTTATATTTCAGTCCTATCTCACCCTGCAGAGCCACAGGTATGGCCTCCACCTGGATCTTTGTTGGACTATTATAGTATATTTTAGTTATATTTCAGTAGATCTCAGTTATATTTTAGTATATTTCAGTCTTATCTCACCCTGCAGAGCCACAGGTATGGCCTCCACCTGGATCTTTGTTGGACTATTATAGTATATTTTAGTTATATTTCAGTATATTTCAGTCCTATCTCACCCTGCAGAGCCACAGGTATGGCCTCCACCTGGATCTTTGTTGGACTATTATAGTATATTTTAGTTATATTTCAGTAGATCTCAGTTATATTTTAGTATATTTCAGTCCTATCTCACCCTGCAGAGCCACAGGTATGGCCTCCACCTGGATCTTTGTTGGACTTTTCCATCCCAGCTGATCACAGGCTTCACACAGGACTTCAGTCACGCCCTGATCAGGAGAAAAACACGAGAGAAACATTAAAAATAGATTAATTATCATCATAAATCAAATTAAAGCCGCTGAAACAGACACTAACACATTAAACCGACACTTTCCAGAGCTAGCTCAGCCGGCTGCTTGTTTGTGATGCTAACATGTCCTCCGCTTTTCTTCTTCTTCTTCTCTCTAAATTTCACTCACCAGCTCCTTGAAGGTTTTTCCCGCCTCTTCGCTCTGCCCTTCATCGGCCTGACCGGGCTCTTCATCACCGCTCGAGCCTCCGTCTGTCCCGTCTTTATTTAGGTTCACGCTCTCCTCCGAGCTGTCCGCCATGCTCGCGCTCCCAACGTGTCGTCAGAGTGGCAGTGCGCAGATGCGGAAACAAGACCGGTTGACGGCCGCAATGGATGACGGGAAATGTTGTTTAACGACCGAACGACCGTTTCAGAACGTGATATGACGCCACAGGTGGGAAGTTTTATATGCTTTCAGAAAGTTATTGCTGTTATTTAAAAAAAAATTAAATAAAATAAACTAAACAAAAGAAGACAAGAAAAGTAAAAAGAAACAAATTTAAACATTAAAAATAAAATAAAAATATAAAAATGGAAATACAACAAAATAAAGCATAACAAAAAAAGACAAAACATCAAATAACATAAGACTAAATAAAAATAAACAATCTACAAAATATATAAAACAGAAATAAATTAAAATAAAAAACAAATTAGATTACCAAAACCACACACACAGAATCAAATCAAAACCAACAAAATTATTTAACACAAAGCAAAATAAACTAATTCAAAAGAAAAGAAACAAAATACAAGAACAGAATAAAATATTGAAATAATTAAATGAAATAATATATATATCAAATTAAAGTAAAATCAAATGAAATAAGAATAAATAATGTAAAATATTCTATAAACCTGTATCAGTTTAAAGTACACCACACTGATGAACTTAGTCACTAAAAAATAAAACCATTTAAATAAAATTAAACACATTAAAATAATACATTTATTATGAGTTAATGAGTAAATCATTTTGAGTAAATTGAATTCTAATTTACCTTGACTGTGATTTATTAAACCTCCAATATGAAAATGATTTAACCATTTTTAAAGTGGTTTATGTATTCAGGGATGTAAAATAATCTCATTTTCCTGTGAAATACCACAGCAGGTGCTCTAAAAGCCTCTAAGATTAGTCACCCTCACATTCATACCTGTAAACACAAACATAGAAAAAATGTAATAAAAAAAAATGGACTATCAGAAATTTTTTGATGTAACATACTAAAATTATATAATTTTATTTTTCATATCAATGCATTTGTGCTGCTCATATAGTGTTTAAAGGGACTGTGAGGAAAATCTATTACCGGCGACACAAAAGACTCTGCTACCCATGAGCACGTGCGGCGACTGTCATAATGCTGCGTTCCAGTAACCTCGGAACTGGGAGAGACATCATCTCGGACTTACCGGCGTTCCAGTTGAAGTTGGAAAAAACATGCTGATCTACCAGGCTATTGTTAGCTGTTGTTAGCACGCCCTGTGTTGTTGTATGAAGAATGTGATTATCACTATGGCAGCATTTTTGTAAATATAAGTCTAACAATACTATGTATACAGCTGATCTAGAGCGACACACCCCAGTCAGAAGTGCAAATAAATGGATTATTACAGGAGCTAAATAACTGTTCACACTGGGGGCATCCATCTTCCATTGTCAACTCGGGGGTGGCGAGGTTTCACCAAGTTCCCAGTAGGAAATTCAGACTTCAGGGGACGTTCCAGTTGCAGTTTCCTACTTGGAACCCAGAAATTCCAACTTCTGACTACCACTGGCACACACCAAAAGACGTGACCCAAGCCAAAGCGTGTGTTTGTTGTGATGCTAATGAATGCAGCTCGGACCTTCCTCAGAACTCTGCATTGCTTTACAACTTCTTTTTTCAACAACTTACAGGATGCAAAGCCAAATGGTAATGTATCTCTTTATAGTTACGTAGCGGTAGTTTTTGATGTGTGACAACGAGCAGTTTTTGGAGAACTTAGTATTGTAGTTTCGTAGCCGGCTATATATGGCTACTTACAGCCCGGTGCTCTAAGACGTGTCTGAATAATATAAATTTGCTCTAGTTTTAATTGTCTTGTTCCTGAAGTTGAGTATCCAGGCCAGTCCAGCCCTGTCCGACTTGACCGGAAGGCTAAGGAATAGCATTTATAGATAACCTATTTTGATGCTATAAAACTCATCTTAAAGTGTGTATTTCCATCAGGCATATATCTAAAAGGGACTTTTTTGTAACTACTTAGAAACTCCTCACAGTCCCTTTAAAGTAAAACAAACCAAAAAACATACTATTTCATAAAACTGCCTCCAATATATGTAACTATATCATAATTTACTTTTTTTTACTGACCAAGAATTTCAAACTGCTTCATTCTTGCCATTTAGGCTGAAAAGAAAAAACAGTTAGGGGGTAAAACATCGACCTGATGCGTTTATTTTTCTGCAGAACAAGCGTTTGTTTATTCCTGCTCGATACAGATGAGAACTTTTGTCAATGACTGACAAACACTTTAATTATCAAGTCCAACAAGTGAAAGAGATCATCAAACCTAGACAGTCAAAAATGATAAAAAATGACAAAAAGTAAAAAGACAGGCTGAAAAAAAATAAACGTATTCTTCCATCTTAGAGAGGAGGACTTATGGGTGAGGGGAGAATCTTCTGGAAGGTTTTTACTGAAAATTAAATCAGATGTTTCAGTAAATTTAAATCCACATTCTCTCCGACACAGACCGGATAAGTCGTGTGTTTTTACCGTCGGACGTCTCCGCGGTCTCCAAAAGTCTGAGATGTGAAGGCGATGTAGTGACGGAGAATCTGACGGCCTTAAAAACATCTACATCTACGACTCTGCACAGAAAACACCAAAACAAAGCCCCGCCCCCTCCCTCCTCCTCGCCGCCGGGGTCAGAGGAGCCCCTCCATCTCCCTCATGAACGCCTCATACACCTGGTCCTTCGTCTTCATGTTGGGCGGAGCGACGGCGCCCATCTGGGCGGGGTTAAGCATGGGGCCTGCAGCGTGCTGTTTCGGCCCCTGCCCCCCTCCCATGCCTTCATCCCCCCTTCGCCCTCCGACCCCGGAGCCGGCCTTCTCCATTGGCCCCGGCGCCGGCCCCGGCATGATCCCGCCCTTGTCCCTGCGCACCCTCAGCGCCGTGGGCACGAAGCGGGTGACCTCTGCCTTCGTGTTGATGATCTGAGGCTTGGCGGAGATTGTGGCTCCGCCCGCCCCCGCCCCCACCGCTCCTCCTCCCGCCGCCGCCACAGAGGTGATGTTGGCTCGTTTCTCGATGGTGGCGGGGTTGGCGCCCGCCGCCGCCGTCCCAGGAGGGGGGGGCATCTGCATGACCCCGGGCCTCATGGGCATGGGAGGGGGAGGTAGGTTGGCCTGAGGAGCCTCCTGATTGGACGGCGGGCCTTTCTGCCGCTGCACAATGCTGGGGGGGGCGCTGAGCACGTTGGAGTTGAGAGGCGGGGGGAACATGGAGAGGGGCGGGGCCATGGGGCGGGGAGGCCCTCCTGCTCTGGGGGGCGGAGGGGGCATACCTGCGAAAAGACAGAGACAGAAGTGTTTGGGTCAGATGCAGCGAGACATTCCTCCTCGCCATCGTGCAGGCGTGCACCACTGAGCACGCTCAGACAGTCAGCAGCTTCCTGCACGCGCTCACTAACGTTCTCCACATCGGCCTACCTGGTGGAGCCGGAGGTGGGAGTCTGGGCGGGGGTCCTCTTGGTGGGGGGCCCGGTGGTAAACCAGGAGGGGGGCCAGGAGGAGGGCCGGGTGGTCGACCAGGCGGAGGTCCAGGAGGCAGCAGGCGAGGCATCGGACCCCGGAGGGCCCCGGGCATCCCGGGGGGCCGCAGGAAGGGGGGGGCACCTGAAGAAACAATTTATCACATTTAATAAATTTTCACACAAAACCATCACACTGTCTGAAGATGCAACATAAACAAGGATGGGTTATGCTTTTTGATTAAGTGATTTGATTACTGTTATTTTTTAAATTAAAAAAAAAATCTATTTCAATTTTTATACCATTATTATTATTATGATAATAATAACAAACAAACATTCTCAGTGTCAACGGCCACGTTTACACGATGTTTTTTAATCTGGAATTAATTAATTTGGAATTGAAGTTTTCTCCTTTGTGTTTACATGGAAATAATAATTCCAAATAAAGGTACATGGAAACACATCTGAAAGTGAAACATGAATAAGGATCATTGATGCTTCTTATATTAAGTTAATTTTATTAATTATATTCTAATTCTATTTCTATTTTCTCCAAGAGCTCTGATGTTTCCTGTCTTTAGGCAGTTGTGAGTTATTTGTTTATACACATTGTGTCTAACTTGTTTGTTAAAACTGTGTTTGCTGTTTACTATCTTGTGGAAAGTGTTGTAATTTTTAATTAGTTTTTTCTCTCTACGTGAACACCTGTCTTAGCATAATGGATGAAATTTAGCTACAGTACTAACTCCAGCATATTCACACTGACATGTATAGCGAAATTGTCGACTAATGTGCACTGTCCTAATCAAATAAATTAAAATTACTACATTATTATTAAGATTATAATTATGTATTTTTTCTCTTTTTCTTGCAGCAGTTTCGTATTTCATATTGTTTCGTGAGTTGACCATTTTGTTACACCCCTAATGAATACTGATTTAAAAATGTCCTGTTATGGTACAAAAGGGTTCCTGATGCTTAACAGTTCTTATGAAGTTTCGTCTCATAAAGACCAAACTGACCTGGAGGGGGACCAGGAGGAGGACCAGATGGAGGACCAGGAGGCCTCATCGGGGGAGCCGGGGGAGGACCCAGAGGTGGGGGTCCGGTCATGGGTGGACCCTGCATGTGTGGAGGCGCCTGCTGCCCCACAGGCCCTGAGGGGGGAGGCAGACGCTGAGCTGGCATCAGGTGGGGCTGGCTGTCTCCTGGAGGTCCTCGGTCTTCAGTGTCTGAGGCTTCTGAATCGTCTGTGTACTCTTCCTCCACCTCCTCCTCCTCCTCCTCCTCGGGAACAGACTGACCTGGAGACAGAAACAACAAACGAATGAAACTGTTGGACACGATCAAGGAGAAATGTTTAGACACATAGGCAGACACTGTTCAGCCAAAGTGGTCACTGAACTGTTTAAAATATTAAAAACACATTTAAAAGAAGGTAAAAATGTTAAAACCATTAAATATCACTTTGTAAAGGGATTCAGAAGCAATAAAAATGTCTAATATTAAAGTGTGTATGCATGAAGTTTGGCATTAAAAACAAAATAAGCTCTCACTCTTTAAACACCCTCTGCTCGTATGTATCTCCCTTTTGCTGAGAAAAAATTATTCATGTAATCGAGTATGCAAATATGAGCATCTGACATTATTTAATTGGCTTAGTAGGTGCAGGGGTGGGCAACTTGCAGCCCGGGGGCCACATTTGGCCCTTCATCTCACTCAATGCGGCCCACCAATCATTTCCAAAAAAAAAAAAAAAGGAAATATAAAGAAAACACAACTGCTAAATATGATTCATGAGCAACCTGTACTTTATAATACACAACCTAAAAGAGAAGATAAAATGTTTTCTTTAAAAAACTTTGATTTTTTAATTTCAAATTGTTTCTTTTTTTAGTCATGAAAGGACTTACTTTGCTTTGATTGTATCTCTGAATATCTTTAAAGAGGCATTAACATGCAACACATAGCATCAGTAAAAATATATTTGGAGACAAAGGTAACGGTAACACATATGAACTTTAAAAGCAGCAATATTTATTCTTTTATTGCATTAAAAAGAAGCTCAAATTGGCTTTAGTTATGTGTTATGCTCTTTTAATCTTGATTTTAAATTGTATTTTGTTAAAATATGAAGATGTTGGTATAATCCCCGTTTGAAGCTTTGTATTTTCTATATTTTTCTTTATGTATTTTTTCCTTATTGAGAGTGCCCCACAAAATATAACTGTGGCCCGCGAGCACTGTAAATGATTTTTTTGCAGCCCCCTTGGTAATCAGTGTTGCATGATAGAAAAATTAAATTAAGTTCACTAAATATTGTAAAATGTTTGAAAGATGATTAAATTTTTAGGTAAATGCTGAAAAAAAAAACAGTTTAAAATGTAATAAAGAGCAAAACAAATTAATTTAAAGTGTAAAGTTAAAAGTACCTGGTTTAAAATATCTATTTACTTTAATATGGGAGAATTATGTCACATTTAAAAAATATTATTTGAAAGATAATTATTGCATTAGGAAATTTGCTCAATTTTGTTAATTGTGATTTTTTTTTTTCCCCTTTCTTTCATTTTAAGGTTTTTGACCAAACCCTCCTGCCACACGCTGAGCTGGAAGTTTCAAATAAACATGAAACTGAAGAAAGTGACGAGTAAAATCCAGCAGATCACCTGGTGGATGCTCTGACCTCTTCAAGTGGGAGAAAAACTTGACACTTCACTTGAAATAAGGATAAAAAAAAAAAAATTAACATCTGTGTAACACTGATGCAGAGCAATAGAAGCATGGGACACCAAATATTTGATAATTTGATGCTTCAATGAACAAAAGTTGCAAAAAAAAAACTCCTGCAAAAGGCCAAAAATAAATATGTTATCTCTCCTTTTTCTGTTTTGGTTTGGCTGCTCTTCTGTAAAATTATGACTGAAAATCTGCAGGTTGAAAGTTTTGCTTCTTCCTTTTCAATATTAAAAAGTGACTGTTAGAGAGAATTATTGGCATGTTCTTTAGAAAGTAAAAATAAAACATGCACATACTCAGAAACACAAACAAAAATATAAAGATGCATTTCAAACCCTTTGGTGAAGACGAGCCACTTGGTTTCTTTGAGTTTTTATAGTTAATAGTTTGATAGCACACGGTGCTAAAACACTTTCTTGGTGGACGTCCTTACCTGCCATCCTCAACATCATGGCCTGCAGAGGAGTGATGGCTTTGGTCCTCTTCACCATCCTCTTCTTCTTCCTCTTTCCTTCACGAGGAGCCTCTGGAGGCATGTCTGCAAAGCGAACGCTGCGACCTGGAAGAGAAAGACATTCAGCAAAAACATCCATCAGGATCTGGACAAACTCCAGAGTCATTCTAAACTCGGATATTCCAACTTTAAGATTTAACGTCTCACACTCTTAAACTGAAATAAAAATCATATTAAGACAGAAAGTGACAGAAATTAAAGGATGTGTTTGGAAAATGGACTGTTAAGATCTCAAAGCTGCAGTGAGGTCAGGCGGATGTAAATAAACTAAAGTTTAAAAACTTAATTTTTATTTGAACATCACAAACCATCTATAACATCAACATGAGATTTTATTTTTTACTCTTCCAAAGTTTTAACATCCTTATTATTTCTTGTCTTAAACGCTGGCTGCAACAATTACAAACCTCTTCTACACGTGAGTAGGGATGGGAATTGATAAGCTTCGATCAACACCAACGCTGTTAACGATCCTGCTAATCGATCCAATTCTTTAATGTTTCCCTTTTTGATTCCTGCAGATTTTCTGTGTGGGCAAATGTTGGCCTGATTTTCAGAGTCAACAATGTCAAACACACGTCAGAGCATAGATATCTGCTTCTGCAAGCTACTGGTGTTTCCACTCACTTAAGGTTGGGCAGAAGTTGTAATTAAGAAGCAACAATTCTGATGCTTCTGAACCCTGTCAGTGGAAGGAATTGATCATAAGGCTGTCACTTTTCCAAAAAATCAAAGTCGAACGGTTTTCAGACATGCACCAAAATAATCGAAGATATTCGACGACTCCCACACAGCTCTCCTCAGAACATTCAGAGCTGTTTATGCCCGCTCGGAGCAGAAACTCTTTGTTTACTGGAGTCAACAGAGCAGCAGATGTGACTGACGGTCAAGCTGCGCTCACAGCGCCTCTGTTGAACGGAACGGTCCACTGCTCCAGGTGCCCTGATGTGCTGCTACACTCAATATTTTACATTTGAATATTTACTTACAATTCGGTTACGGATATTAAACCCAATATTTGATCGGTTATTTGAATATCGAATATAAAGTGACAGCCCTAATTGATAAGGGAATTGATTAGCAAAAGACTCATGATATCGATGTTCTGATGGAGCTGTTAACGATTCTCAACTGGAATTGGTTTTACGATTCCCATCCCTACACCAGCTGCCCTGGTATTTTAAGGTGTTACTCTCTGAAAATACCAGAAGATTGAATCAAGATTAAAAATTAGATTAAAAAACATAGCATGCTAATTATGACTGTAATCAATTAATCTAAATTAACGCGATCATTTGGCACCCTTAAAAATGATTCATAACCTCCTCAGACCAGACCATAAACCCTTGGACATGACGCTCTCTTCATCATCATGTTGATGTTTTACGGTCCGAGGTCGATGATCAGAGATTCGTAGACGCTCACCTGCATGTCTGTCGTTCCTGTCTCTGTCGTCATCGCGCTCCCTCTGCTCATCCATGATCATCCTCTGCTCGCCCTCGTCCACGTCATCCCTCTCATCACCGCTGTCCTCCTCCGACTCGCTGTCATCGTCGTCGTCGTCCCGATCTCTGTCGCTGCCGCTGTCGCTGTCCCGATCGCCGCCGAAGTCCATGGCGGCATCTTTTTCGAGGCCGGGAATGGACGGCTCTGTTTGAGAGAGAGAGAGATCCGAGTTCAGGCTGCGATCAGAACGAGCCCGCAGAAACACGACGATTAAAGTGGGAGAGTTACCCTGATCTGTGCCGTACGGTCGCCGAGAAGGGAGGCCGTACAGGGCCAGCACTTGTGGGGGCGGGGGTCCGGGCGGGGGGCCGGGGGGCTTCTTCCCTGGAGGTAAACGTGGGACGCCCTGGGCGGTGGCCACAGCCGGGCCCGAGGGAGTGGACAGAGGAGGTTTACTAAGGGACAGAAGAACAGATTCATCATGAACACCGAGGAGCAGGAGTAAAACATCGAAGGGAAGGTTAGAAAAAACAAAAACATGTTTAAGCAGAGAGAGAAATAATCACTGAAGAGGACTGTTTTATTTTAACCTTTAACTCACAGTTCAACTGTTTGGCAGATGTCGATAAATTCAGGAATATTTAATGCATTCAAAAACATGTCATATATTTTTTCTGTTAATATTTCAGGATACAGGAAAATTGAAAACAAACCAAAAGATCTGATATTTTCTTTGTGTGGGATTTAAAGGTGTAAAAAGAATAATTAATCATTGGAATTATTCTGGTGTCATAATAAAGTCACACTTGAGAGATTTGTCCAGATGTGAATTATCAGTATATGTGTTACTGGGACAGAGTGAATGAAGATAGAAGTCAGAATAAGTTGAAAAGTTCATCCTCGCCTAAAAATAAACAAGTTTTTATAGTGAATATCTGTTTGTAATGATGCAGCTGCAGCTTCAGAACTCTATGAATGAATGTGAAAATATGTGAACATTACTTCTGCCAAGTTTGAGTCTGATAAAGTGATGCAGAGCAAAGTTAGAGAGGTTTTACTACAGAGTGGTCAGGCCCAATCTTGGCACAGTTTGGCTCCATTAATCCTATTTGACATTTCTGATATACCAAACTATAGATTTCACTTTTATGTCACTTTTGGTGTTCATTATACCCAGTTATCTTCCTCTTTATCTTCTTCTTTTTGTTAAAAATCAAGCAGAACTCTCTACATTTTCCCATCCAAATAAATCCATACAAATCAACCCAAGTTTGAATCAAAGTGAAACAGATTTGGATATTTGATAATTCATTTGCTTGGTGTTGACGTTGTGTTTGGTGTGTGTAAAAATGGCTTATATGGTTGTGTAGCTGAACAATTCCTGTTTAATTTGATGTACAGCATGACTATATTTCTACATGAATAGTTCACTTTTTCTTACGTTTTTGTTGGATAGCATGAAGCATTCCTGAAATCAGGCACTTTGGGGCTGAACAGGTTAAGAGAATCTGAAACAACCTAATTTCTGCAAAAGGGTTAATTAAGTATTTCTAATTATAATTCTGACCAAATCTAAAATGAATATGCAGTAAAAACGCATTGAGAGTAATTCAGTGGACTTATTGACACTATCAAGAATGTGAAGAAGAGTCATGCAGTGAGACCTTCTTCTCTAACTCTTACCCAAAGGTGGAACTCTTCTTCAGGATGGACGGAGGCTGAGCTCCTGGCAGCGGGATGTCCTGGATGTGGATGTTTGATGGGGCGTGAGGCATGTCAGGCAGGGGGATGCTGTCGACCTCCACCGACTCTGCATTCTGTAAAAACAACAAATTAGACGATGGTTTGACATTGAACAGAAAATAATGGCGTCTTCAGAATGTGAAATATTGATTGCAGGGTTAACCAAACTGAGACTAACAAAAAATATCAGAAGATTCATACAATCTAGATCTTAAAATCAAGACTATAAATGTGCTTTTGATTCTGGTAGCAACATTAACTTTGGTGCTGATCACAGACTCTCCCATATTTAACCCTTTCATGCATGGTGTCCACTACAGTAGACAGATATTTGTAATACATTTTAAATATGTTTAAGTTGCAGCACCATGTCCAACTATTAGAACTATTATCTTTGCACTTTTTTAACTATATTGAGATATTGCATCCAAATTCCAAAACAGCAAATGAAGGGCATTTTGCATTTAGATTTCACATGATTTTGTATTTTTGATTTTAAATTTTGGTGTAATTCACAACTGAATAGTTTGATTAAACAGCAATAATACACATGCTTCAGATTTTTCTTTTTCTGTAGTATGTTGATGCACGGTGGAGTGGACGGATGTAAATCTACTTCAAAATATAACACTGAAAAAAAAATGACCATGAACTTTAACTTGTTTGAAAGTAAAAAGAAGCATTGACAAAAGTATTCCTTTGCCATTTAATAATTCATGCATGAAAGAATTAATCAGTAAAATGTAGTTATGATGGTTACTTATCTAAATACGATATTTTAGGCACATACTGAGGCTTTTATTTTGATAGGTTTAGTTGTTTGGATACAGACGGACAGGTAAAAGGATGGACGGGCATCTTTTGGCTTCGACATCGACATGTTTTTGAGTTTTAATTTTTTATTTTATTTGAAAAGCCAAACTGTCGTCACAGCTTCAGGAAATGTAAAGTCGAGTAGAAACCTTCACATGCATCTTTAAACACACAGAAACTTTTCACCTTCACTGAGTCGAAGTACAGAGCCAGCTGCCCTCGTTTGGTCTCGTAGTCCAGCTCTAGTTTCCGCAGCTCCTTGTACGTGTCGGGGTTTTCTCTCTCGTACAGACGAACGATTCGTTCGAATGTTTCTCGGAGCTTCTTCCTCTTGTCCCTCAACACTTTCTCATTCAGCAGCGGCTGCTGAACGGGATTGAACTCTGTTAAAAATGGGAAAGAACAACAGCGGTTATGAAACTTACGTAACAAATATAAATATATCCTGAATTATATTATTAAAACAAACCGACATATAATACTAATAATAATATTACATTTTATCTATACAGCACTTTTCAGAGACTCAAAAACGCTTTACAAGATAAAAGGATAAGAGTTAAAAAAAAAAAAGAAAACCAAAACAAAACAATTTAACACCATGAAGAAATCAATACTTCTACAATGGCGATAAACATACCTGTTCTTGGTATCCAAAATGTTTTAAATACCAAAAACTGCAAGAAAAACTCCTGCAATTGTTCTAAACTGGACAAAAGCACATAAAACCTTTGAATTTTGGAAAGTTATAAATGTATTTTCTCGTCTCTTTCTTTGTTTTTGAAAAGTAGGAATGCACATCGGCATCAGTTTCTGCCAATATTTGCCGATTCTTCAAACATCAGCCAGCATAATCATGAATGTGTGGTGAACAAATATCAGATTTCAGCTGACATCTGGCTTAATAAACTGCTCATTTAAGAAGATTCTTTATTTATGTTGGTGAAAATATATTTTTTTATAAGCTGTGATCTGTTTTCAGGATCAGACAGGAGAGGGAATATGGAAAAGGAGGAGAATTATACTGAAACAGATCGTTAGATAAAGATTTGAGGAATCAGTACATCATCAGAATTTTTTGACCTTTTGTAACATTAAACGAGCTACAGCGTAAAGTCAGACGACAGAATGTTCAAAAGTATGTGCGTGTTTTCAACAACTCCTACCCATTTCATCCAGCTTCTCCATGTCTCTGATGATCTGTCGAGGATCCTTCATCTTCAGCACGGCCGCTCTCACCATCATCCTCTGCTTCTTGTTCTAAAAACAGAAATGATCAAAAATCAAAGATGTGATAAAACACCATAAATGATCTGTGAGGAGCACAGCGATGGATTTAAAAACACCGTCAGTACCTTTTTCAGCTCCCTTTTTCTGGCCTCCTTCCCTGCAGAGATGGTCAAATAAAAGTTTGTGTTAGTTTTAAGTCTGTGATTAAATCTGAAGGATTGTTCTTCACGCTCGGTCAAACTGAGTTTATCTGTGGATTCTCGCTGATACTCACTGGCCTGGTCGGTGGGATTCATGAACTTCCCACTCTTGGTGGAGGAGGTCGACCGTCGTCCCATCTTTGCGGTGCGGCTCCTTCAAAAGAAAAAATATTTAAGATGAAGCAGGGATGAAAAACTTTAGGCTGATGTTAACCTTCAGTAACGCTTTATTCAGTTTACAGTTATTAGGGATCGGATGAAATATCGTTTGGCAATATATCACGATACAGTACGTGACGAAACGCATCGGCTTCGAAAAAAATGGATCGCGAAATAAAGATGTCACGCCCGGTAATAGCGCATGTGTCCAGAAGTGACGACAACAAACATTAGCACCAACTACCTTGCCTCCAAAAAGCCGAATGATGGCGTCAAATGAGGTCGAAATTGAGGACGCTCCGCCCGGATACAAGTCATCTGTCTGACAGTATTTTGGCTTTCTCATTAAAAAAGACGAAAAAGGCGAAAACGAGTCTACCGCTCATTAGCATACACTCTCCCTAACCTCTCTAGGGTTAGAGAGAGTGTTATTGTTTGTGTTTGGCCTGTTAGGCCTTGTGTTTTCCTGTGTGCAACTCAAACAAAAACAAATAAGTTGTAATTACACAGTCATAATTTTTCTTTTTTACTTTTTTTTATATCTTATCGTGACCCGGGCATATGAAGGTGCAGCGTGTCGTGAGTTTAAGTGTACTGTCCCATCCCTAACAGATATCAAGAAATAACACAGTGATCCACTAAATCAGAGTGAAGGACTGATTTATTTACACTGTTTTATCACTTTGTTTTTTTTCTCCTTTTAAAGACTTTATTTAATCCTAATCCCAAATGTTCACCTTGCTGGCTCTGATGTATTTTTAATTTCAACATGACGAGAACTGAACGTCATGTCAAAGTCCTTCAGAGAAGAGATTGTGTTCTGACATGAGATAATGCTTCTTTAGGTTTGAGCCTTAAAAATGTTAAGTTATACAAATACTAAGTTAAAAGAATAAAAAGCACAAGAAAGCCATCAGTTCAAGAGCCTCCTTCATCTTCATCTTAAACATCCTTATTCTGTAATCACTTGAACATAACAGTTATCTGAAAACATTTTTTTTAAATGAAGCACCTTGCCAAATTTTTATCAAAGAAAACACAAATCCTCTGACACAGAAAAAACATGAAATAATTGTCTATAATCTAATATTTAATGGACAGCTCCTAAAACTAAAGTTGCCAAAAATATTGGCGCAAATTTCCTGATGAATCAACATCTTCTCTTATGACATCAATTATCATTCAACTATACAACAACAATTACATAATAATCTATTGTATCAATCATAACCTTACTTTATTAAATTTTAAATATTATCTGGTTTTCAGTTATGTGTAGTACTTGCCTTTGCATCTTATGTTTTATTTTTAAATCTTTCTACACTTAAATCATCTTAATATTTTAACATGTTTTAAATGTATTTATTTATTTAAATGCATTTTTAATATTTTATTTATTTCTGTCTGATGACTCTTGACTGTATTGCTTTGCATTGTCTTATTTCTTGTCTTTTCTATTCTATCCGTCATCTTGATTTTATTTCTTTAACTTTTTTATTTATTTATTTATTGTTTATTTCATTCTTTTATAAATAAAAATTGATACAAAGAAAAAATAAAAGATCCCCAAAACTGAATGAAAAGAGCAGAAAGAAGAAAAACTCTTATTGTATCTGCCCCCTCTCTCACAGAGTACAAATCAAACAATCACATAACAATAATATAAGAAAAATAACAAAATAAAACAGCTGCAGGCAAACATGCCTTTAAACATTTCATTCTTTCCAAAATAGAAAAAATAAAAACAGCCAACAAAAGGACAATAGAACATCTTTTTTCCCCTTTATATCACTCAACAAGACATTATTTAATATCACTGTATTTACTGAGGAATCTGGATTTGATAATTTTTTTTTTAAGATATTTATTGATTTAGCTTCTTTAGTCTCTCTGTTAAGATCATTCCATAAACTGACTCCTTTAACTATACGGTAACGCTCTTCTAATTTTGTTCTGAACCTTGGTTTTATGAATACTTCGAATCCTTTTAAATTATAAAAACTTTGTCTTTTTTGAAATCTATCCTGAAGGTTGATTGGTAAAAGTTTTTTGTGAGCCTTGTACATAATCTGTAACATTCCAAAATCCACTAACTCGCTAATTTTTAACCATTTCAATTTAAGAAATAACGGGTTTGAAGATCTGTATATTTACTTCTTGTAATAATTCTTTTTGCTCTTTTTTTGTAAAATGAAGATTGACTGGATGGAAGTTTTGCATGCACTTCCCCAATAACTTTTGCACCTCATTTTCTGTCTCAATGAAAAGCATTTTGATTGATTACTTTAACTGATTGGTTAATTTAAGCTTCAAGATCCTGACAGTATTTCTCCATCACTGAAACATAATATCAAACAGTTTGGATCACAAACTCACTTTTGAGCATCAGCCGAGGATAAGATAGTCCACTCAACAAAACATATTAAATGATTAGAAACTGGATTAACCCTCGAGTAACCCTTCAAAAAAGTTACATGCAAGATCCTTCAAGTGGACATTTTTGTCAATTTCTAGAATGTGTCCAGTACACATATCTACAATAAGAAATGGATGAAAGACAGGTGGACATTTTTGTCCATGAAGGGTCATGGATGGGATAAAAAGGCATTTCAGGGTCAAATGATGGATTTTCATGCTGAAACTTAACGTCCTCAAATTTTACCCAAAATGAGCCCCCCTTGCCAGAAATCACGCCCCTGTGACCTTTTTTAGACACTATCTAGAAAGTGGACATTTTTGTCCACGAAGGGTCATGGATGGGAGAAAACTGCATTACACGGTGAAATGATGGATTTTCATGCTGAAACTTGACATCCTCAAATTTAACCCCACATTACCCCCGCTTGCCAAAAATCACACCTCTGTGACCTTTTTTAACCACTTTCTAGAAAATTGACATTTTTGTCCACGAAGGGTCATGAATAGGTTAAAAATGCATTACGAAGTCAAATAATGGATTTTCTTGCTGAAAGTTGGGCTTTGGAAATTTTACCCACAATGACACTCAATCTCCAAAGATTAACTCCGGTGAGGAGGGGGATGTCTGTGAGGGGGTTTTGGATTTTGGATCATACGAGGGTTAATAAGTCGCTGCAGCACAATAATAAAAATAGACTTGTTAGTAAAATAAACACCTTAATGTCTGACTGTAGACGGTTATCTAAAGTTAGCTGACAGAAAAACATGATCAGGTACCTCTCACTTATTTTAATAAAGCATTTCTAAAGCCTCACTGGTTTAAAACATCCCCACAGGAGAGGAAAACCTGCAGCGCTTCACTCTCATGCAGCAGGTTAGCAGCTGGCTAACGTTAGCCTGCACTTGTAGCTAAGGTCTGGTTAGCATCTGCAGAAGCTCAAGAGGTAAAAACTCGACTTTACCTTCAATTCAAGAGAAAACTGTTGAGCACAGGGCCCAAAACCACCCCCGGATACCAGAGGCTGATGTGAAATGATCGTTTTACAGGCTGAACGCGAAATCCACAAGCTTCAGCAGGGTTAGCACGGCTGCGTTAGCCGTCCGCCATGTTTACTGCCGCCAGCGAGAGCGGAAGCGGAAATGGCGTCATCAGGATAAGCGATTATTTAGTTTTTAAAGCATATATATTTTAAATCGGCTATACTGCGTTTATTCTGCGTTTACGGAAAAATAATACAATACAATATTTAACTTTTATTCTGATTTATTTCTAACTTTAGGCACAATGACGTCCAGTTCATCTTCACGCTCGTGAGGTCATCTGCCCCCTTGTGGCCTTAATGAGCAACTACAACCGAAATCCAACAAGTCAGCCTCCGCTAAACTGAACTCCAGAGAGACAACAGTCACATATTCATGATAAAAGTTAAAATAATGATAAAATATAAGACTTTGAAATGGAGTGCTGAATACATTTTATAATGTTTTTCAATAAAAGCTCCAAAGTGACCATTTAAAATAGATAGATAGATAGATAGATAGATAGATAGATATAGATAGATATAGATATATATATATATATATATATATATATATATATATATATATATATATATATATATATATATATATATATATATATATATATATATATATATATATATATATATATATATATATATATATATATATATATATATATATATATATATATATATATATATATATATATATATATATATATATATATATATATATATATATATATATATATATATATATATATATATATATATATATATATATATATATATATATATATATATATATATATATATATATATATATATATATATATATATATATATATATATATATATATATATATATATATATATATATATATATATATATATATATATATGTATACACAAAATATAAAAAAATAACAATAACTCTCCAAATCTACATCAGAATCAGAATTTGTATTTATCAGGTATATAAATGGATAAAAATTAGTGCAAAATTTGCACACAAAAAACCCCCCCAACATTGTATGGAAAAGGTACGTCAAAGGAGCTGTGCAGATAAGCACGGATCTCTTTAACAGTATAAATATAGATATAAATATAGATACAGTGTGCATGTATATCAAGGCTGCACGATATGGACAAAGTTTCATGTCTCAATATTCATGCCAGATATCTCGATATCGATACAATATGACTACAGGTTTGATTAAAACCAGGCATTTTTCAGAAAAATACAAACATCATAATACAAAAGAATGTGGAAAGTGCAGTTTTATTTATAAGAAATCTATATTGTTTATATTATTACTGAATTTTACAGCCAGACAATGTTTCAAATATAACAATAATTGTGTACAAAAAAAATATAATTGTAATAAAAAGTAATAAATACAATAAATCAGGTAAATTAATAAATACTAATATTAAATAGGAAAATAAAAAGAAATAAGATAACGTTGATAAAAGGGGGAAAGAGAATAATATATGAATATGGTAACAGTATTAATAGTTATAATATATAAACCAATGAAAAATAAAAATAAAAAAAATGTTTTAATGTAAAAATACACCTCAGACACATAAGCATGAGGACATTACATGCTTAGATTTCTATGAGATACATTTTCCACAATGATAATAACAGTGGTATGACATTTTTGAGTGTGAACATTGAATGTGTTGGAATCTATAATTACTTTGCTTCTGGTGTGTCGTGCTCTAATAGGCAGCTCTGGGGTTCATCTCATCATAATGGATAAGGTTGTACTGATACATTGTAAATCTATCTATTAATTTAATTTAGTTATCTTCTCCCATCTGTCCTTCTTTTAATTTATTGTTTTGTAATTTATTTTATTTTATTATTTTATTTAAATTATTTTTTAATTATTTTATTTTTATTATTATTGTTCTTTTTATTTTATATATTTTTGGTAACACTTTATATTAAAGTACACACAATAAGATGTTAATATGTGCTTAATAATTACTAATTAAGGGCGAGTACGCCACTTACATGCATATTAGTGAGCACCAAATGAATGGTGAATATGTCTACCTTTATATAAAGTGTTACCTATTTTTTATGGGGGGTTAAGTGGGCATACAAGGTTGATATGAGGTGGCAAATGTTTTGGAAGATGATGAATCTTGGAGGCTGTGAAACATCTTTAAATGAATTCTGTGCTGAATATAAGACATATCTTGCCTCCAACTTGAAGGCAAGATATGTCTGCAATTGTTTTTATTTTCTTGTACTAGATTGAATATATGTCTCATTTTTAAAATCCTCAATAAAAAAGATTAAAAAAAGAAATATGAATATGGTCACAGTGTTAATAATAACAATAGATAAACCAGTGAAAATATTAATGATAAAAATGCTTATGTGTAGAAATGTAAGCTCAGACACATAAATATGTGGACATTACATGCTTAGATTACGATGAGACATATTTTTCCACACATGATAATAACAGTGATATGACATTTTTGGACCAAATGATTCTGCATCTATGTTTTTCCAGCAGATCAGACCCATTGATCTTTTTAAAAATGTGTTTGTGTTTCTTTAACTGTGTAAAAAAACTCCTGGATTGAAGACTGGATCTGGGTGTGGGTTAAATGAATTCATCATCACAGGTGGTCTTCAGGCTAGGGATGGAAATCTCCATCCCCCGGACGATACGATATGCATCTCGATATGTAGGCTACGGTACGATACACTAACCATTCACATGAGGCATCTACCAATTCAGGATGATACGATTTATCTTCCTACCACGATGCAATCAGGATGCAAATCTGTGCAAATTCAACTCAACTTTATTGTTCCTTCAAGACCACTTCAGACCACTTACAGTAGGCTACTTAAAGGAAAAGTTCGGTTCCTGCAGCTTTTACATTGTTTATAGAATGAAGAACAACAATATACTCACCCAGAAGGCTTTCCTGATGCAAACGGTGCTTCGGGAGATATTTAGATCCAAAATCGAGCAGCGGACACCGATATAATGGTAGCCCGTAGGGCATAGATCGCCGCTCCTAAAAACTGCATTAATCGTTCAAAAACTCACGTTTTTCACCAATATTCCATCATGATTTGCTCCGAAAGGACCGCCATTGCAGCCTGTGTCTCTCCACACAGCGCTGTGTGGCTGAACTAACCTCTGAACTGACGAGCTGTTTACATGCTCTTCAAGATGCGCAGTACTCTCTGGAGCGCTATGATCGCTTCCTTATCTGTATATCTGTATACTGTGGCTCCAAACTGTAAGGACGCCCATCATATTCAAAGTCCTCCTCCACAACATCTTCATCCCATAGACATTCGTCCATTTTGCACAAAACTGGAAGAAGAAAGTTGATTTGTAGCTGCCGATCTTCCCTGAAACAATGAGTCAAGACTGGCATGCGCCAAGAGCATGTAAACAGCTCGTCAGTTCAGAGGTTAGTTCAGCCACACAGCGCTGTGTGGAGAGACACAGGCTGCAATGGCGGTCCTTTCGGAGCAAATCATGATGGTATATTGGTGTAAAACATGAGTTTTTGGACGACATGCAGTTTTTAGGAGCGGCGATCTATGCCCTACGGGCTACCATTATATCGGTGTCCGCTGCTCGATTTTGGATCTAAATATCTCCCGAAGCACCGTTTGCATCAGGAAAGCCTTCTGGGTGAGTATATTGTTGTTCTTCATTCTATAAACAATGTAAAAGCTGCAGGAACCGAACTTTTCCTTTAAGCAGTCAGGAGGTGTGTTTGTCAACATAAAAAAGTAGGCCTATGTCACAAACAGGGACATAGGCCTAACAGTAGTGGAGCTCAGCCTTCAAAGCTGTCATTAACAATTTAGACTAAGCATATAAACAGCACTTTGAAAAAAACAGCACTTTCAGCACACTGAAAATAATCATTTTAAATTTTAAAATATATATATACATATAATAACATGACATCGGATTTTACTGATGCAAAGCTTTTACAAGGCGATGCATTGTGGTTTCAGCCCAGTTTCTAATCCGATGCACACCACGCCAACCGATGCAATGTACCATAGACCCTCGCATCGATACACTGATTGCGCATCGGATAAAATGCCCATCCCTACTTCAGGTGAGCTCAGGTGTACCTGCAGCAGACAGGTGAAGACAACAACAGGAACAGGTGAGGTTAGACTTTATAAAATAGTCCAGTGTGACATAAACTGGCACAGATATATAAAGTTACATAAAGCCTGGATGTGGAAACAGGTTCTCCTTATCGCTCAGATCATCAGGTGAAAGAGTTGATGAAGGGTGTTGGACTGTGTCCAGGTGATATAACAGATACCTGCAGGTGAAGCTGGAGCAGAAGGGCAGGGCTGCTCATCTGTGCCAGAGTATTCAGGTTAGTGTGGTCGCTTCAGGTCGCTCTCCATGCAGGTGAAAGTTTGAGCTGTTCACCTTCAGTCAGGTCGTTGGCTTCATTTTGTTTACTGAATATTTTATTCAGGCACTTATATCCTCTGATGAAATCTAGACAGTGAAGAATAAAAACAAGAGCACATGGACAAAAACAAAAACTTAACTGACATTTTCTGTCACTGAAACCCTTATCCACGCTTTTGTTACATCCCGGCTGGACTATTGCAATGGAGTCCTGTCCGGGGTTCCAAGCAAAACTCTGGACAGGCTCCAATATGTGCAAAACTCAGCTGCCAGGGTTCTTACTCGCACTAAACCCTGGAAGCACATCACCCCCACTGGCTCCCAGTCAAGTTCCGCATTCAGTACAAGCTCCTCCTACTCACCTACAAGTCCCTTCACGCACTCGCCCCCCAGTACTTGGCTGATCTCCACCAGCACACCCCATCCAGGAGTCTGCGGTCGTCTGACGCTGGTCTCCTCTCCATCCGCGGACCAAACTGAAAACGTTCGGGGACAGAGCCTTTAGTGTGGCTGCCCCCACCCTCTGGAACTCTCTCCCCTCAGAAATCCGCAACTCTCCCACTCTGGACTGTTTCAAATCACTTCTAAAAACTCACTTGTTCTCCCAGGCTTTCCCTGTTTGAGTGTTTTCTTATTTGTTTGTCCCCTGTACTGTGGAAAGCGACCTTGGGTTCCTTGAAAGGCGCTATATAAATTTAAGTTATTATTATTATTATTTTCATCCACACACAAAAAATCGACTAAACTGTCTGACAGACTTTTGTCTTATTATAAACATAAAGAAAAACAGTTTGATGTAAGAATTTAAAAGTATTAACTTGTTATTGTGCATTTTCTAAACAGTTTATTTATATTTTAATTAGTGCTGTCAGACGATTAAAAAAATTTTCCAATTAATTACCGGATTTATAATTAATTAATCTAATTAATCACATTTTAATCTCATATCTGCTTAAAGTACCCAAATAAAGAATTTGAATTCTAGGATATTATAAAATTGTAGAGCAGGACTAATCAAATGAATACACTAAGAAGTGAAGATTTGTAAATCCACATTTTTATTGGTGACTAAATAAAACCAAAGTCAGGGCAACTTGTCCAGAAAATTCTAAGCTCAATCAGGCAACTCAAATTACACTTAAAGTGTGTTTCATAAATCAAATTCAAAATAAGAAAAAGGTCGAGGACATCCAGCAAAACAATTAGGCCTGATGCATTATTAAAGAATGTAGTACAAATATAGATAAATAAATTCAAAAATAAAATCAGACTAAGTCTTAAATATGCCATTCCTGTTGTCACCTGGGCTTTGTTTGGTTTGACTAGAGATGCATGTGTGAAGTGACATGTGCCACTGCCATGTACGGGTCCTCCAGCTGGACAATATCAAAATGTTTGTGTGCTATGATTAATCTGTGATTAATTTTTATAACACATTAATTTGTGGTGTGATTAATTAATCTAATTAATGCACTAAAGTGACAGCCTTATTTTTTTTGTTTTAATTGGATTTCTAATTGAAAAACAATGACAGAGAATGTGAATGAAATCAAAGCTAAAGGAGGACCAACAAAATATTAGAGTGTGTGACCTTTTTTAGGCCAGGTAGTGTAGCTGACAGGAGTGACACCTGGTGTGGTCACCTCCATCTGCTCAAAGATTGGACCTGTTGTGTGATCAGAAATGGTCTTCTGCAGATTCTGGTTTGTTCTTGTTGCATTTCTATCATCTCTGACCTCTGGCATCAACAAGGCATTTCGGCCCAGAGGACTGCTGCTCACTGGATTTTTCTCTTTTTTGGACCATTCTCTGTTAACTGATTGTGAGAAAACCCCAGTAGATAAGCCTCTTAAGTGTCCTTTCTTCTCTGGTCTGATGCTGGGTTATTTTCAGCTCTGTTTACTTCCTCACGCCGTGGCGATGAGCTGCACCCACACTTCTGCAGAATCACTGAATTTTGTCGTCTGTGACGTCGTGGAAAAAGACACAGAGCTCCACCTGTGTGTGACCGACTGTCACAGACTTCAGGTTATAACCGGGAAAGATGAACGGGCGAGTTCATGAAACATCTGCCACGTTTCCTCGTTCCGCAGAGCAGAAGTCGCGCTCGACTGAGAAATGAAAAACTGACGGTGAGAACAGGACTGGAATTTTCCACGAGTTTAAAAATAGTCGTATTTCTGTTGTTGATGTGATGTTTAAATGTTTCAACAGGTAATGTGGGACGCCGACGGAAACTTCAGGTTATTTTAAGAAGTATGAAAGCAGCCCTGAAATAATCAGAGCTGAGATCAGAAACACACCGGATCATTTTAGCTTTAAGAACATTTTTACAGATTTCTGCTTTTGATATTTAGAGAATAAACACCTGAGGATAATAAATGAATGAACGAGTATTCTTATTTTGTACATAAACGTTTAGAAGAAAGAATACAATAATTTAAAGGTGGAATCAGCGATCTTCTAATCTTCTAATCTAATGCACTATTTGTCAAATTCACCGTATTTCTCCTCTCCATCCACAAGATGTCCCCACTGACAGCATGTTGAAAAAAAAGTCTGGTTTCAATACACAGCCTTGGCTCTGAATTTCAGCAGGTAAATACTGTGGCTCAGGCCGAGTCACCAAAACAGAGTACACCCCCCACATCCAGGGGGCGATCATACTCATGAGCAGATCAGACAGAGGGGGGAGGGGGAGTCGTAGGATGCGTAGCGTGCACAGTTAGCGTAAGAGAGAAATACAATATGTGCAGTAGCAATGGCTGAAAAATAGCCCAAAAGAAAAAGGTCAGAGGAGTGAAAAGTGAAAAAGAAGGGCTATGACCATGAAAGAACGAAGACCAGGGTCAACATTGGTGTTGCTTTCTGACGGTGGAGGGAACTCCGCAAATTGAAAGACCTGAAAACAGACGTGGATGTCGCCGTCTGTCTGCTGGATAGGTTAGCAACATTAGCTTTGTGGTGCTTCACATAACAGTAACAGCCGTCGGGCATTCATCTTATTGTCTAATCTGCCAGAATGTTCTGTTGTTGTGATGTTATCAATAACGGCAGTCCAGTTGTCTGACGAGTTTCTACGGCCGTTTCCATGACGATGCACGTCCATCAGCTTTCGGGGGTGGAGCCAGGGGTGAGGTATGAAGGGAGAGGCGGGTCTAAATTTGTTTATAAACAACCTCTCCACTCGTTTTCTCCCACATCACTGACTCCACCTTTAACACAGACTACTGCTGTACAATCCAAGATAAATCTGACATATAAGGAACAAACATATCACACAGTCCTCTTTAGGGATGTCCCGATTAGATGTTAATTTCTGATACCAGTCTCCCATGAAAAAACATAATCGGATTATATCGGCCTGCATCTAAAATCTCAGATAATTGTTAGATTTAGCCATGTTTTACTTTCTTATAACAAATTTAAGTTAGATTTTTTGGGGCTGAATATATAAATATAAATATATTTTGGCTAGTCATTTGCTAGATATAATTTGATGTTTTGTATGTTATTATTAGTGTTTTGTTTGTCTGGTAATGACAGGGTAAATTTCCAATACAAGCAGTCAATTCAATGTATTTTTTATTAATTAATTCAGTTGTAGAATATACTTAAGTTGAAGTTAAACACAGTGGTTATTTTGCAGTTTAAAAATACATGCTTTTGTTTTTACTGGATTTTTTACTGGCTACTTTTCAGGGTCTTCTAATTTATTTTTAAATGTATTTTATTTAACTGTGGTATATTCTTATGTTTAACGTTAATCTTATTGAACCTGTAGTGAGCATTTGTTTAAAAAAACTCAACTGATTGATTCCTGCTGATATCATATTGGATTGATATCGGGATCCGCCAATACTCAAAGCTGCAGTATCGATATCGTATCGGAGGTGAAAAAGTTGTATCGGGACACCCCTATTCTTCTATAAGCATTAATTAATTTGTGCTTTACAGTTTTTCTTATTCAAATATGCATCCCGAAACCAAAACACATGTGTAATTAAATGACTCAGGCATGCATACAGCCAAACAAAGAGCCTCATTCAGGGGATTTGCAAACAGAAATATTTCTCACAGGAAATTCTCCAGTATTTTATGACACAGTACCACACCTTTAAACATCAACCATGACATTAGACTCATAAAATCCAAAGGAATTCAAACCTCAATTATCAACGACAATAAAACTGAACCCTTCTTCTGAGGCAACATTTCACACCCGAGTTCAAACAGAACATCATGATTCATGATTTTAAAACTTTTGAAGAACTTCCAAGACACAGACTGAAAAATAAAAAACAATTCAAGGCTGTTAACTGGCACATAAGAGAGCCAAACTTACAAAAAAAAGATACAATACAGAGATTAAAATACTGGAGATAAACTTGAGATTCTTTACTGTAAACTTTACTTTTTGGTCAAAGATGTTAAAGATTGTGCACGCTGCAGCCTGCTGTCTTAATTTTCCACTTTTTTAAATGCCTTTATCTATTTTAATGCCTTTGCCTGGTATTCAAACATATGTACTGTGAGGCCTCTCAGAGATTAAATGCAGACTGAAGGTTCTGGATGAGCCCTGTCTGCAGTCATACATCTACAATAACACATCTTTAAATATAAACAGTCTAGTATGTTTTAGATTTATGGGTCTGCTCCACCACCTCAAGCTGCTGCTGTACATCGTGTAAAACAATATTTTAACTCTGTTTATTTTATTTTTATTTATACTTCTACTGTATCTTGGTTTATTCTTTTGTTTTGTTCTAATTATCTTCACACTGCTCACACAGAGACCTGGTTCACTTTAGTCTGACAATAGAGCTCAGAGTCTGAGGAGTGCAAACATTAATAACAGGAGTGACAAACTGGATCATCAGGAAACAAAAGAAGTGGTGAGTGATGAGTCCCTGTCTCAGCGCTGAGGGCCTCATATCTATCTTTCTGTCTTTCTCTATTTTTCTGTTTTTATTGTTCTGTCTTTCTCTATTCTTCTGTTTTATTTTTCTGTTTCTCTATTTTTCTGTTTTATTTTTCTGTTTCTCTATTTTTCTTTTTTTTCCTGTTTTATTTTTCTGTTTCTCTATTTTTCGGTTTTATTTTCTTGTTTTTATTTTTCTGTTTTATTTTTCTGTTTTTATTTTTCCGTCTTTCTCTATTTTTCTGTTTTTCTCTATTTTTTTTGTCTTTTTTTTCTACATTTTTCTATCTTTCTCTATTCTTGTTTTATTTTTCTGTCTTTCTATATTTTTCTATCGTTCTCTATTTTTCTGATATATTTGTCTGTCTTTCTCTATTTTTCATTTTTATTTTTTGTATTTCTCTACTTTTCTCTTATCTATTTTCCTTTTTTTATTTTTCTGTCTTTCTCTTTTTTTTCTGTTTTGCTTTTCTGTCTTTCTATTTTTCTGTCTTATTTTTCAATCTTTCTCTACTTTTCTTTTTTCTGTATTTTTCTATCTTTCTCTATTCTTCTGTCTTTTTTATCTTTCTCTATTTTTCGGTCTTTCTCTATTTTTCTATTTTTATATCTATATTTCTGTTTTTTTTTGTTGTTGTCTTCCTCTATTTTCTTTCTTTATTTTTCTGTCTCTCTATTTTTCTGTCTTTCTCTATTTTTTCTCTATTTTTCTGTCTAATTTCATTTTTGTCTTTTCTATTTTTCTATCTTTTTGTTTTCTGTCTCTATTTTTCTATCTATCTTTTTTCTAGTCTTTCAATACTTGTCCGTCTATTTTCTGTCTGTCTATCCATTAGTAATTGTCTCGGAGGTCTATAATCAAAGAAGTTTGATTAGCTGTTCGCAACAGGTGTGCCCTCAAAATGTAGAAAAGTCAAAAAAGTGTTTTAAGAATTATATTGATTTTATTCCCGTTTGCAAGCAAAAAAACAATCAAAAATCTGTCAAAATAAAACAGAGTTAGTTGAACTAAAGACTGTTTAAAGAGAACAGTTCGTTTAATTGTTGCTGGATGAAAATTTCGGCCCTGTGTAATGAGTCTGTGTTATTATGTTCTATTATCGTTGTTAGTGATTAAAGCTCATTTTCAAATCGGTTATGTAAATGTAAACACTGACAACTTAAAAAACCTCCTGGAGCCTGGAATGAAAATAAGCACCAACATAACAGGTCTGTGGGATCATCAGGTTACATCGGATCTGCAGGTCGGCATCGTTAGACCTTACATAAGTGATAATCAACAAGAGTCCAAAGATGGAGCCTTGTGGAACCCCACACTTTACCTAAAGCAGCGAGGACTTCACAGGATCATAAATAGTATCATTTTTAGATTATTTTGGATTCTTTTCTACCATGTTTTTGAGAAGATGGGATGGTAGAAGGATTTGGAAAGTGGAAACAGCGAAACTTGACACGAATAACCCCACTGAAGCAGAAACAGAGATATTAAAAGAGTTTAAAAGAGTATAAAGAAGTGAAGAAGTGCACGTTGACTGCATTAATTTCTCGTGGTTAAAAGGAAAATTTGTACCTATTTGTACGTGCAAAAGGTGATTGACAGTGGGGAACGACGTGTTGTAACCATGACTGCCCGTCTTTTTTTTTGTGTTTTTTTTTATGTATTTTTTTGGGCATTTTGTGCCTTTATTGATAGAAGAGAGACAGTGGATAGGCTTGTGAAAGGGGATGAGACAGCAGGGGAAGACACTCTGCAAACTGGTCACATGCGGGATTCAAACCTGGACCGGCAGAAGCAAGTACATGGGGTGCTAACCACTATGCCAAACCAGCACCCCGACTGCCCGTCTATTTGACCCCATGATAAACCTCTTTTAGTTTAATTTTTGAATCATAAGCAGGTTTTTGGTGCTGAATCATTACACGGACACAGTTCTTGGTTTTCGTATTAAAGTGCTTTATTATAAACAAATATTTAATACAATAGTCAAGTGCAAATAAATCTTCATTTACATACAAAAACTGACAGATACATTCACAAAGACAACACCAAGGCTTAAATAAGGAGGTAAACATCCTCTGATCACAGATTTAAATCATCACTGCTGCAGCTCATTTCACTTCTGACATGTTTTAAAGCTCTAAACTTTATTTTCCTCTGGAACCATTCAGCAGCTTAAGACTTATTTCATAACCACTGCTGACTAAAATCCTGATTTAAAGTCTTTACGTGGATTTTGGCTCCTCAGGGTCGTAGGCTCATCGGTCTGGGGTAATCGTAGATGTTCATGCCCTGCCCCCAGCTCTCAGACTCCTCGTCCAACCAGCTTCCGTCAGCCTCGCTCTGCGTCGTCTTCGCTCCCTCTTCGTCGTCGCTGTCCTCCTCCGAGCTGGTCTTCCCGGTGCTGTCGCCCCGCCCTCTCGTCGTCTCGTCCTCCTTGTTGATCTTGCAGCGCTCGCACACCCTCTGCTTCTTGGTGGGGTGGATGTGGTTGATGACGGCGCGGTGTTTGGAGCAGGCGTTGCACACCACGAAGCCACAGCTCCTGCAGTGATGCCGCCGGTTGGTGGCGCTGAAGCTCTTCAGGCAGCGCATGCACTTGTACGTGGCCTGGTCCGGGATCCACGAGCTGGCGAAGACCGAGCAGGGCTGGCGGGTGCCGTCGCGGAGCAGGTTCGATCGGCACTCTTCGATGTTGTCCATCCAGGCCTGCTTCTCGGCGAACGACGGCGCCGACACGTAGAAGGACTTCTGAGGCGTGCGGATCAGCCATTGGTTACTCATGATGAAACCGTCCTCCACGTCCTCGAGGAGAATGTGCTCTGAAACAAAGAGCGGACAGAAAGTTAGCCAAACGGAAATATTCACATCTGGGGAAAAGTTATTTAAGATATTTGGTGAGTCTGTTTGCAATCAAGAGGTGAATAACAGAGCTACAGTATGAGAGGACTGTATGAATGTTATGAGTGTAGTGTATATAAGTCATGTTCAAAAAGATGATATTATTTTATTGAAGGTTTAATATGTGACTCCAGGAAGAATAGCTACTGCAGATTGGCTGTAACTAATGGTGGACCCAAAATAACTCAAATCAGATCAAAACACGGTCACAGACTTAAAGGAAAATCCAGCGTTAGATAAACCTTATAAACTACTCACCATATTATTTCGTCTGATTTATTTTAACCCACTTTAAAAAATTTATTTTTAATTTCGGTTCAGATTTATTGTTCAGAATATTTAAATTACCACACTATTACATTAAATGTATTTTATTTATTCATTTATTTTGCCTCGAGAAGTTTTCCAGTATCATGATTTTTAAATTTTCATTTTTAGTCTAAGCTTCTGTGCTTTTTCATATTTTATAACAAGATGGTATTTGAACATTATTCAAGATATTTGGTAAGTCTGTTTGGTCACAGAATAAAAGGAAAATCCATCGGTGTTCAATAAACCTTACAAACTACTCAGCATATTACTTAATCTTATTGATTTAAACCCACTTTAAATATTTTATTTTTAATTTCACTTCAGATTTATTGTTCAGAATTATACTCTCTGTTACCTGATTTTCTTTCCGTGATCCTACTTAAGTTGATTTTATTATGCATTTGGTGTTTGGGCTATCTCATTTACCACATTTTTAATTTAAAATTATTTGTTTACTCCTTTATTTTGGTTAAGAATTTGTATAACACCATGATTTTCTATTGTGTTTTTCATTTTTAATACAAGACAGTGTTTCATTAGTCCTCTAATTCTGTTTTCTGCAGTAAAATCTTTGTGTGTGGGCAGCATGTGGGTCATGAGGGTAAGTGGGGTTTTGTATTTTCTTTTTTTTTTCAAACTTTTTTTATTAGGTTTTGCAGGAGGATACAATTGCATGATTAACATTTACAAAGAATTAAGGTGGTCACTTAAGTATTGCTGCATACCCGAACAACTTTTAAACAACAAACACAGCCACAAGATAAATAAGAATAATTAATAAGTAATTAGAAATAAATAAAATAAAATGTGGGACAAGGATAGGATAGACAATTGATAAAAAGATAAAGGGACACACACATATCAGGCGGGTAATTGTAGGGGTTCGTATTTTCAAGTAATTCAGTTTCCTCCCTTTTATTTATTTACTTATTTTCCTTTCAAGTAAATCACTTTGTCTGAAAAGTGCCATACAAATAAAGTTTGTTGATTCATTATGTGCCATAATGACCCACAACAACAGACCAACTCCCCCACAGAAAGTCAACAATTTTGATTTTGTCTTTTGTTTCCTCGCGTCAGAGACACTGACCAATGAGAGCACAGCAAGCTCTACTGGTGCAACAATCACTGATGTAAATAAACCAAAGCCGTTAAAGCAGCACAACGGAAGATTCTCGCTTGACCGGATAGAGAACTCAACTACCCATGAGCTCTAGCGCGCATACTGTCGTAAGGATACAGATCTGCCGGTCGCGTGCGTTTGTTTTGTAGGCGAATCACAGAAGCCAGGACTTCGCTAAAAAGTATTCTTCTGTCCTCAGCGGCTGTTTGCAGGATGGGTAGTGACGAGGTAATGTATTTATTTTTGACTAAATGACGATGTTAAAAATCGGAAAGTTCAACTTGGTTTTATTACCATGAAGTCGCCCCCGTCCTGTTGAAGCGATAAAGTGAATAAAAGTAAAGACAACCACGAGCTGGTGATATCACACACTTGAAATAGGTCTAAATAAAACTACATACTGGTACGTTCTGGATTTGTTGTGCTGTACTTTTTCCTGTCAAGTTTTTTGAGGAACTTCGTCATAAATTGGTCGCCCAACATACCCGACAGTAGTCGGACATCCCTCCTCGTCTTTTATTTCACGCCAGCGAGTGAACGCCGAACTGAGGTTTATTCTGGTCCGAGCATTCAGCTTGTTTTTCTCTCGCTTGCTTTGTTTTGTATCCTCCGACAAAACTTTTCTCTTCCTTACATTGCTGCCTCCGCCATGGTTACAGCTCCGCGTTTGGCTTTTGCCGAGACTTCCGTGTTGTAAACGAATCAGGAATCGGGGGAAGTGACGTATGCCGTAAAGCAGTCCAAACGTGTAGTTTTTTAGTGTGGCAGGGTTCCTACCATCCACCTCGAGCATAGCGCCAGTTAAAGGGATACAGACCACTCCAGACCACGACAGATGTGTCATTCAACTTATTGTAAAGTGGTGGACCATCACAATGAATATCGAAGGACCATATTATGTTTGAAAAACTACATAGTGATGGTTTAAGAGCTAGAAAACAGAGATTAAGTTTGGTAAAGCTCAAGAAATATCCGAGGACTTTAATTTCTGATCAAGCTAACAGATCGTTAATTAGAAAATCTGGAGGGACAAACACAAGACCAGAGTTTGAAATCATCATGTCAGCCATTTTACTGATTTAACGCTCTCAATCTGACATAAAGACTGCCCTCAGTTTGACCTCAGCATTTCCTGTTTACAGCGGCAAAATATTAACGACAAAGCTAACGTGTCCTTCCACCAGAGCGACGAATTTACTTTAGATACTTGTGTTTAAATCAAGAGCTCATGTTGTCAAACTGGATGAAATAAGGGACAAAAATCCCTTCAGGATCTTCGCGAAGAGGAAACCAGCAGCTTTTTTAGGTGCCTCTGCAGTCTGCAGCTCTCATTGTGCAGAGCCTCCCTGCTGTTATTAACAGTTATACTTTTAGAGAAGATTCACAGTTTTACAAACTATCAGGATGAAGCAGGAGCAGCACGAAAGTTCATCCTTCAGCTGATACTGCTTATTTTGGAAAGATGGAAAAGATGGTCACGAGATCTGAAAACAAGATCGCGAGTACAAGCGGCCGAAATGAGCTTCCTTCGCAGGGTGGCTGGGCTCTCCCTTAGAGATAGGGTGAGAAGTTCAGTCATTCGGGAGGAGCTCGGAGTAGAGCCGCTGCTCCTACGTGTTGAGAGGAGTCAGATGAGGTGGCTCGGGCATCTGGTCAGGATGCCTCCTGGATGCCTCCCTGGTGAGGTGTTCCGGGCACGTCCCACCGGTAGGTGGCCCCGTGGTAGACCAAGGACACGCTGGAGAGACTATGATTCTCGGCTGGCCTGGGCATGCCTCAGGATCCCCCGGGAAGAGCTGGACGAGGTGGCCGGGGAGAGGGAAGTCTGGGCTTCCCTGCTTAGGCTGCTGCCCCCGCGACCCGACCACAGATAAGCGGAAGAAGACGGTACGGTACGGAAAAGATGGTTTTACGGTATTCCAATATGATGTATATCATCAAAACAGACTCACATGTGATGTGTATTTTTCCTGATATAGTCTGTAGGCATCATCATTGTTCATCTTTTTCACTGGTGTTAAAAAAGCTAACTAAAGATTGCAAAAATTGGCAATATTGTAGAATCGCAATTTAAATCGAATCGGCACCTAAAAAATTGTAAAAAATCAAATCGCAAGAAAAGCGTATCGTCCCAGCCCTAGTGGTACGCCAGTCTTCATATTTCACATAATTTTGTATTTTCATTTTGAATTTTGGTGTAATGCACAAGTTTGATCGAACAGCAATAATACAGATATTTATGATTTGCCTTTTTTTAATGTCCACACAATTACTATTTATCCTGTTGATGCATAATTCCCACAAAATATAAAATTAAAAAATGGCCATGATTTTTTGTAATTTCTGGGCATGTTCAAGCAAAGAGAGGGAAATTATCACTGAAGGGGATTATTTTATTTTAAGACTGTAAAAAATTACTGTTGATTCGTTTTTGAATCTGACTTGTGTTATTATATTATTAATATTGTTTATTTGTTATTGTGTGTTTATTTTGTCAGTAGTGTCTTTGTCACCTGGAAGTGGGTACATTTCTGTCTGGCTGTGTCAGGTGAAGCGGTAGCACCATACAAGTTCCTATCCTTTTTGAACATGCAAATGACACATTTTGTTGTTTGGTTGCTGTTCTGTACTTTGTAGTGTTTAAAAGATATTTTGCTATGTTCAAATACATCAAATAAATAAAACATTTTAAAAAAGTACTTTGTGATTTAATGATTCATGCATGAAGGAGTTTAGGCAATTGGTTTCCATTTTTTTAAGTAAAAGGCCAACTTGCTACTAGCTTCTGTTGTTCCTTTGTTTATTTATTTTTAATATTGATTTGTGTTATTATATTAATATTTTGTTTATTTTTTTTATTGTGTGATTATTTTGTCATTACTATCTTTGTCACTTGGAAGTGGGTACATTTCTGACGAGCTGTCTAAGATGAAGGGGTGGGACCAGGTAAGTTTGGATTCCCTCCTTTTTGAACATTCAAATGACACATTTTACTGTTTTGCACTTTGGTTGCTGTTTTTTACTTTATGTTTAAAACATATTTTGTTATGTTCAAATTCAAATACAAATATTTTTTAAAAAGTACTTCTTTGTGATTTAATGATTCATGCATGAAGAGTTAAGGCAATTGGTTTCCATTTTTTTTAAGTAAAGGCCAACTTGTTAGATTTTAGAGTTCAAGACTTTTCTTTTGTGATCAACTTTTAAATTGAATTTTAACAAATATATAACAAGACATAAAAAATGTGAACCATGTACATGACGTCATTGTCATTTAAAATAAGACAGATAATTAAAATAGAAGTTTAACATAAGCATATGCCATACAATAAAGAAAAATGAAAAAATATATGCATGTGATTCTTTTTCATTGATAAAATAGCTGGTGCATGTGACACAACGTGCAGTAACTAAAGTTTGAAATAAAGTCCACTTCATGGGGAAATAAGAGAAGAGTCGGGACGGTTTCTCACCCAGTGGGATGATCTTCTGGTTCTTGTGCCAGCGGCCGTTGAGGATGATGCTGCCGTACACCAGCATGTCGCTGAACAGGTAGAAGTCTTTGGGCTGAGGTTTCCGCCGACCCTGCTTCATCAGCCGCCCCTCGCCCCTCAGGAAGCGGCCCTGTTTGTACAAAGGCTGCCCTGAAGCTCCAAAAGAGTTCTCCACGGCCTGGATGCGGGCCTGGTTCTCCCTCTCGAACGTTAAGCGGCTCATTTTGGTGATTGAGTGTCTGCAGGATGAGGCTCTGCACCATTTATATTCTCTAGGTCAGAACAAACCAGTTTGACGAGGTGAGAGAAAGGAGGGAAGTGGAGCTGCTGCAGAACAATGAAAACACTACAGAGAAATCTAAGGGGACTTTTTTTTATCTGTGACGATTCATCACAGAGCCCGAGGCTGCTCCACATTCATGTTGAGTCAGACAGAAGAAGGCGTGAAGGATCATGGCTGCCCAACCATGAATCATAAACCAACATCAGAGCAGAGAAGCAAAACAAAAACACACTGGAGCTGCTGTTCTGCCTCACTGAGGTGTGAAATTATCAGACAGCAGAAGTTTGGAGGAGGTTAAAAAAGTCTGTGGAGGGTTTAGAATGTCACGGTGTCACAGGTAGAAGTCCAATGATCAGGAAAAACGTGACCTCCAAAGAATTTGGTCTTTTGTTCTGCTCTGCTGTTCTTGTGCAGCACTTTGTAACTCTGTTTTTTAACCCCTTCATGCATGATGTCCACTACAGTAGGTACACTCTATATAAAAGTATTTGCTCACCTGTCTTGACTCTCATATGGACTTAAGTGCCATCCCATCGCTAATCCATAGGGTTCAACATGACGTGGGTCCACCCTTTGCAGCTATAACAGCTTCAACTCTTCTGGGAAGGCTGTCCACAAGGTTTAGGAGTGTTCATGGGGATTTTTGACCATTCTTCCAGAAGAGCATTTGTGAGCTCACACACTGATGTTGGACCAGAAGGCCTGGCTCTCAGTCTCTGCTCTAATTCATCCCAAAGGTGTTCTATCAGGTTGAGGTCAGGACTCTGTGCAGGCCAGTCAAGTTGATCCACAGCAGACTCTGTCCTCCATGTCTTTATGGACCTGCTTTGTTCTCTGGTGCACAGTCATGTTGGAAGAGGAAGGGGCCAGCTCCAAACTGTTCCCACAAAGTTGGAGCATGGAATTGTCCAAAATGTCTTGGTGTGCTGAAGCATTCAGAGTTCCTTTGACTGGAACTAAGGGGCCAAGCCCAGCTCCTGAAAAACACCCCCACACCATAATCCCCCTTCCACCAAACTTTACACTTGGCACAATGCAGTCCCACAAGTATGGTTCTCCTGGCAACCTCCAAACCCAGACTGGTCCATCAGATTGTCAGATGGAGAAGCGTGATTGGTTACTCCAGAGAACGCGTCTCCACTGCTCTAGAGTCCAGTGGCGGCGTGCTTTACACCACTGCATCCACGCTTTGCATTGCACTTGGTGATGTGGGGCTTGGATGCAGCTGCTCGGCCATGGAAACCCATCCATGAAGCTCTCTGCACTGTTCTTGAGCTAATCTGAAGACCACATGAAGTTTGGAGGTCTGCAGAGATTGACTCTGCAGAAAGTTGGCGACCTCTTCTCACTATGCGCCTCAGCATCCGCTGACCCCGCTCCGTCAGTTTACGTGGCCTACCACTTGGTGGCTGAGTTGCTGTGGTTCCCAAACACTTCCACGTTCTTATAATCCAGCTGACAGTTGACTGTGGAATATTTAGGAGTGAGGAAATGTCACCACTGGATTTGTTGCTCAGGTGGCATCCTATCACAGTTCCACGCTGGAATTCACTGAGCTCCTGAGAGAGACCCATTCTTTCACTAATGTTTGTAAAAGCAGTCTGCATGCCTAGGTGATGATTTTATACACCTGTGGACATGGAAGAGACTGGAACTCCTGATTCTGATTATTTGGATGGGTGAATGAATACTTTTGGCAATAAATTGTATATTTGGAAAATATGTTTATGTAATGATTGTGTGTGTGTATTTAGACATATATGTATATAAAACATTATTTGTCAATCTTTTTTGTCTTGATGTAAAGCACTTTGAGCTGCAATTGAACTTGTATGAACTGTGCGTTATCAATAAACTTTGATTGATTGATTTTGATGATACGATGGACTGTAGATGATGAAATACCTACATTTCTTACAATTCTCGGTTAAGAAAAGTTTGTAAACTGTTAGAATATTTGATTACACAGTTGTTCACAAAGTGATGAACCTGACTGAGTCTTTCAGAAATGCTCCTTTTACACAAATCATGACTCCTACCTGTTTCCAATTTACCTGTCCACATGTGGGATGATCCAGACGGGTGATTTTTGAGCATTCCTCAACTTTCCCAGGCTTTATTTGATGCTCATGTCTCAGCTTTTTTGGCAGATGTTAGATGCATCAAATTTAAAATGACAGAAATAAAAAAAAAAACAATAAAAAGATATACAACTAGATGAACAGACATTAAATACATTGTCTTTGCAATTAGTGTAATTGAATATATGTGGGAAGGATTTACAGATCAGTGTATTCTGCAAACTTCATTCAGCAATAATGCATCACCTCTTAAACACACCACTGTCTTGCACAGTATCTTTGAGTCTTGTGAAAGGTGCTTTTAAATGAAATGTATTTTTATTATTTTCAAATTATTTACATTTTACACAACGTCCAAACTTCATTGGAATGAGGCTTTGTACAGACGTCTAGACACTGCAGCCCTGTTCAGTTAATCCTCGCCATCGTCTGTCTAACGTTAATCTCCAACACGTTCATTAAGTGTGTCAGAGTGTTTTTGTTGTGTTCCTGTTCTTCTGCTCTCAGGTGAGGAAAAGCTCACGCCGCTGTGGCTTTTACGGCTTTATTCTTACTCACTCGATCCTTTTGTTCTGAAATAAGGTCTGAAACGGGAGGTATGAGCTCTGAGAAAGGTGTTAGTTTAGCTTAAATAAACACCCACGCTCAGGTGAGGGGAGTGTTCTGAAAGTAACCCGGATTTTTGCTGCTGCACTTGTTTGTTTTTGTCTGTTTCTTGTAAAGATTTATTTCCTTAACTTTTATCAAAAGGGGAAAGAAGGGCGTTCCTTTATCTGTGACGGAACATTAATCAGCTGTTCAAATACTCCTGAAAGATCCTTTAACCACATGAATCCTCATTTCTTAAGGATAATCTAACTCTGTTCATGGGCTGATAACCTTCAATCCAACATCATCTGGATTTATGAGGCAGAAATAAATAAGATAAGAAATAATGGTGCAGTTAAGTACAAAATATCAGTGAATCAGGAAGTGATCAAACTAAGCTTCTCTTCTGGATAAAGGTTATAAACCTTTGAGTCATGTGTTAAAATTATAAATTCTAAAGATGATTTCTTAAAGAAGCAGAGTAAGGACCAAAGCAGAGTGATATCAACATCCATCCATCATCCATCCATCATCCATCCATCAATCTTTTAACCTGTTCAGCCTCTTTTTTTAGCCTTCTGCTCCAAAATGACATCCTCATAAAGAAAAGAGTGAATCTGCAACCACATGGCAGTGTTGGGGAAGTTACTTTGAAAAAGCAGTGTTTGCTCGTTACTTCAGAAGAAAGTAACTTGTTACTTTACTTAGTTACCCTCAATGAAAAGTTACTTTTTACGTCACTCATTACTTTTACATTGCTCGATCTTGGACAGAATTCCAACCTTTCATAAATGTGAAGGCCTACTAAAAGTTGTACTACAGAGAACATAACAGTTATTTCTTTTGTGCTCTTTATTTTACAAAATGTCACATACCCTGTGGAATCAGAACTCCTGTCCAGTGTCTCCACATTTTGCGTCTGAAATAAGCAACCTGGTTGATAAAAACAAGCTCAAAATAAGCAACCTCCAGCTATTTCCTTTCCTAATGTGATATATTACTTTTTAAAAAGTGAAATCTACATGAAGAGTGTTAATTTTCATCTACATTACATTTCAGTATCACAGTGCCAAGTATCTAATCAAAAAAAGAATGTTGCTTATAATAAGCAGACCTGGCAACTTTGGCTCTGGAGCATGCTCCATGTGCGTGAGTGTGTTTGGGGGCACGATAACCAGGAAATCAGGAAGTGAACAAACTGCCTACGCAGTCGCGTTTTGTCCAAAATAACGTGACCCGCAGCCGTGACTCATGAGATTTGCGGCCCTTAGACGTTCATAACGAGCGGACTTGGTAACACGAGAAGGCAGCTTCAGTGTCCGATCTGTCCGTGGGAAAAGTAACGTTGCGGCACATTAAAAAAGAAACTACGATTCTTTACCAAATTTTCAGTAGTAGTGCGTTACTTTACTTTTTACCTGAAAAAGTAGTTACGTTACCGTAACGGGTTACAAACAACACTGCCACACTGTTTCTTTGAATTATTCTGGTGTCATAACAAAGTTACACTTGAGAGATTTGTCCAGATGTGAATTATCAGTATATGTGTTACTGGGACAGAGTAAATGAAGATAGAAGTCAGAATCATTTGAACATTTCATCCTCGCCTAAAACAAACAAGTTTTTATTGTGAATATCTCTTTAGAATGATGCAGCTGCAGCTTTAGAACTCTATGAATGAATGTGAAAATATGTGAACATTACTTCTGCCAAGTTTGAGTCTGATAAAGTGATGCAGAGCAAAGTTAGAGAGGTTTTACTACAGAGTGGTCAGGCCCAATCTTGGCACAGTTTGGCTCCATTAGTCCCATTTGACATTTCTGATATACCAAACTTTAGATTTCACTTTTATGTCACTTTTGGTGTTCATTACACCAAATTACAACAATTTTTATATTCTGCTGCTTATCCGTGGCAGTTTTTGACTATTTTTGAAAAAATATATTCATTTTCTCTTACTTTTTGTAAAAACTCAATCAGACCTCGCTACATTTTCTCATCTAAATAAATCCATATAAATCAACACAAGTTTGAATCAAAGTGAAACAGATTTGGATATTTGATCATTCATTTGCTTGGTGTTGACGTTGTGTTTGGTGTGTGTAAAATTGACTTGTATGATTGTTTAACTGAAAATTTCCTGTTTAATTTGATGTGCAGCATGACTTTATTTCTACACGAATAGTTCACTTTTACGTTTTTGTTGGAGAGCATGAATGCTCTACGATGTTGGTCTGTCTGTCCATCTGTCAGGCCATCCAATCATCCATTTATCCAACCATGTACCCATCTTCCATCTTCTTCACCTCCATCCATCAATTTATGATTTTGCTAAACATGCACCGATCGATCGGCACAGATTTCCTTAATTTTGGCCGATCAATCGATCCTAACATGATAAACCGATCTTATCCACCTCCTCAAATGTCTGAAAGTCAGCCACTGTTGCTTTTTCCTCTCCAGGCTGACAGGTCTGCGGTATTTTTACATTTAAATAACCATAAAGATGCTGCATTTGGGCATTATTTTTCTTTTTGTACTATAAGAAAACCTAAAACTCAGGACATTTTATTAGTGTTTTAAGTTGTGCTGTTGTTTGTCCTGTAGATTATTTAAATAACTACCTCTAACTTTGTGATTTCCTTTATTTGTAAAAGCCAAATACTGCTGTGCACTTTATTTTTGAATGAGGCTCAAACAGACCTGCAGTGTAGTCTGTTGTTTTGGTACTGTTTATTTTAAAATGTGGCAAATGAAAGAGTAAAGGAACTGATATAATTAAGTTGTTTGGAGAGAAATATTCAAAACTTTTAATTTATATTTGAGAGAACTTCCTCATGTGCAGTCAAAACAAAGTAATGTTTTCAATAAAATAAGATTGGAACATTGAAGGTGTTTGCTGTGAGGGAAAAAAAAATGGATCGGTGCAAATTGTGATTGGTGCACCCTTAGATTTTACTCAACTCAACTTAACTTTATTTTTAAAGCACTTTCAAAACAACCACAGCTGAAACTAGAAAAGCACACAGAGCGCAGACCTCCGCCAGCACCACAGTCCTCTCCCACATTGTGATTTTCACCATAAACATCAATCCTACCTTTATTTCATGTAAATAATTAGATTTCCTGACCATAAAAACACACCATTAGCAATTGGTTTCATAATGATATCTATTTTAGTTCAGTAGTTATTCACCAAAATCACATTTGTCGTCATGGCGGATCCAGACGATGATCCGGATCAACACCAAAATTGAATCAGTTCTTCCTTTTCTCATTCTGAACATTTCCTGAAAAATTCATCCAAATCCATCCATAACCTTTTGAGTTATTTTGTTCACAGACGGACAGACTCTCCCGAAAACATAACCTCCTGGCGAAGGTAACAAAGTGCTAGAAATAAATAAATAAACGAGACATAAAACAATTTAAAGCAATGGACAAAAATAAAACAGGACACTAAAAGAGTTGTTTCATTGTTTAAAACAATAAAACAAGTAACTAAAAATAAACCATAAAACACTAAAACAGGAGCAGAGTCTCATGTGGGGTTAAAAGCCAATAAATAAAAATGAGTTTTTTTTTACATATCTTCCCATAAATATGCCCATCCATATGTCCATATATTAATTTACTTTTCTTCTATTAATGCCTCTTATGATCCTCCTATTTATCCATTTCTGTCTGTCCATCCATCTTTTCATTCATCCAACATTTACGTCTGTCCTTTACGTAATGCATGGATCCATCTGTCCGTCCATCAGACCTCCATCCTTCAACCTTAAAACTTAACAACATGATGAGGAAAATCTGATAAATGTGCCAGTAAGGAAACAGAGTTTGGACTAGATAAAGTCAGAACGAGGCCGACCTCCTGTTATATAACCTGGCACAGTTTCTCTTGGCTGATTTAGCCGATTAACCAGAATCATACCAGAAAAGAGAAAACATGTCCATCAAACTCAGGTCTTATCACATTCCTCATACTCTTCAGTCTGCAGCGTCTTCATGAAGGACTTCCCCTCCGTCACTACTCAGAACACACTCACCAAAACCAGCCACAAATTACCAGAAACTTCATGAGTAATGGCAGTGAAGAGGGTGGTGACACCATGGAGGAGATGGAGGGTGAACTCCACGGGAAGACAAAAGAAAGACTAAAGGAGGAGTTTGATTTCAACAAAATTTACGATCAGGAAATGGATGAAACATTCCCGTCAAACCAAACATGAAGTCAGCTTGGCAGGTTTCACTGCTGAGAGTTTTATAACCCACTTATATAAGTCATCAAATTATAAAAGGAGTTTTTTAACCATACGACTTAGGCATAACCCCTCGTGACAAGCTAACAGAAAGGTAATAAACATAAAAATGGGAAATGTAGGTTCTTTGATATATAGTTTACAGAAACATTCCACATTTTATTTTTGTTTGTGTCTTTCCTCACTCCAGAGTTCATGACAGACACATCGTCTTTTGACTCTGCGTGAAGTAACAAGGAAGAGGCGGGCAGAGCTCACCCACCGCTAGTTAGCTTAGCTCAAACACTGGGAGTCAATGGGTAGTGTTAGCCATTTTTCTGCAAGACATTTTTAAATGCGAATTGCCTGCAAAAACCAGTGACCTACTCACAACTGTGAGTCGATTCTTTGTTCACTTTGAAGATGCTGTGAGGAGTTTCTAAGTAATTACAAAAAGTCTCTCTTTTAGATATCTGCCTGATGGAAATATACACTTTAAGATAAGTTTTATAGCATCAAAATAGCTTATCTATAAATGCTATTCCTTAGCTTCGCGGTTGGGTCGGACAGGGCTGGACTGGCCTGGATACTCAACTTCAGGAACAAGACAATTAAAACTAGAGCAAATTTATATTATTCAGACACGTCTTAGAGCACCGGGCTGTAAGTAGCCATATATAGCCAGCTACAAAACTACGATACTAAGTTTTCCAAAAATTGCTTGTTGTCACACATTAAAAACTACCGCTATGTAACTAGAAAGAGATACATTACCTCGTGGCTTTGCATCCTGTAAGTTGTTGAAAAAAGAAGTTGTAAGCAATGCAGAGTTCTGAGGAAGGTCTGAGCTGCATTCATTAGCATCACAACAAACACACGCTTTGGCTTGGGTCACGTCTTTACAACAGTTGCCGCGCGTGCTCATGGGTAGCAGAGTCTTAATTTCGCCGGAAATAGATTCTCCTCATAGCACCTTTAAGGAGCTGTTTAAAAGACTTGGCTCGTTAGCGAACGTCACATCTCTGATGCAAGCCATCGTAAAGTAGGCAAACAAAATAAAGCAGCTCTTAAGGAATAGAAGATCATAGGAAGACAGTAGAAGATAACGTAACATAAAGGGGTAAAAAACGAGTCACAAGCATACAGGACTGTTTAGAGTTACTGAAGAGTTTATCTGATGACTGGAGGCAGAGGCAGGCTAACACTACCCATTGACTCCCAGTGTTTGAGCTAAGCTAATTAGCAATGGGCAACCTTTTCCCATCTGGTCCTTGTTACTGCACGCAGAGTCAGACTCTGGAGCGAGGCAAGACTTAGAAACAGAAAAAAAAGTTGAAGTATTCCTTTAAAGATTTTTAATGATGCAACCTGCTTACTTAGTTTTGGATTTTCTGGATTTATGGAAATAGGACCTTCTCTGTGTGCAATTTTAAAAAAACAGCAGACCAAAATTAAAGCATCTTTTTGATCTGGGAGGTAAAAAAAAAAACCTTTTTGTGAACAAGTATATGGAGGAGGAAATGTGTTATCTATATTAGAGTTATGGGGAAATAAATCATAAAAATAACTTTGTTGAAATTGATCAATATTTGCTGTATAGTGTATAGATATTAGAAATAGCTATCATATTAATACGGATATTTATGTAATATGTATATACATGTAAGTATGTATGTGTGTGCACTTTGGTACAAATTACTTTTTTGTAGAGTGAAATATGACATTTAAATTATTTGATAATCTAATTTTGTTTTCTGTTAAGCTTGTATGACCCTGTTCTGGAGTTTTGCGACCCCACAGAGGGTCCCATGCCCCAGGTTGAGGACCACTGATGTACACAGGCCTGTAGCTCTGTTTACATTTCAGTGACTTGTCTCAACATGTCATCGAAAAAATCAAATGAGGGCTCGGAGATTAACGACTGCAGCTCAGCATCAAAACACTGAAACTCTCCACAGATGTGAACCAGCCGGAGAAAAAGATTTTGGCGATTTGTTGACCTTATCCGCCCTTTTGCCAAAAGTCAAGGTCCTGTTGACCTCACGTTTATCGTACCTGAGATCGAGTTAGACGGGTCGGGCGTGTTTTCTCCACGGGCAATGAGACTTCTTTTGTTTCTGGTGATCGCGAACTGATCTGCTTTTCTCTCTGCATCTGCACAAAAGAAGACAAAAGACCGAAACGTGATCGAAGGAACAATAAAGATTCAAAATGAAAACACAGAGATTCATCAGAACAGAGACGGCCCATCATAAAAGATTTACACACAAACACCTACCAAAGACATCGAACAGCATTTTTACCATTGTCTTTTAGATAAAATGTTACCTGATTTACAGGCTCAACAATTAACAAATAAACAGAGTAAAATCTGAAATATAAAATAAATACCCTTACCACAAAATAACAATCACATAAATAAGTGAATGAAGAAAAACAGTTGTAATAAATTATAAATATAACAATAAAAAACAATTTGAATAGCCACACAATTTGTCCCTGAGAGGCTGATTTGGTTTGCAGCACACGAACATTCAACAATCAATCAAACTTTATTTATGTAGCACTTTTCCTACAACATATGTAACTCAAAGTGCTTGCAGAAAAGAAAACAGGAGAAGAGAGGGGAAAAAAAACAATCCCAAACTAGGCACCTGTCAGTGGAGCACACTGGAAAAAAAACACCTCAGCACATGAGCAACTTATTACAACAAACAGAGACGAGCACATGGGGTCGAAAGGGGGGGCAGCAAAAGGGGGCGTTGATTTGAAGGGAGAACCTGAGACCGTGTGTTAGGTCAGACCCCACAAAGTCTCTATTCTCGATAAGGTGACTGTACGGCAATCACAGGAAAGGACCGACATCCAAAAATACAAAATAAACAATGTGTGATGATCACCTCCTTCTTTCTGTTTTTGGTAGCTGGAAGAATTAGTTTAAGACAAGAAGGAAGTGTTTATATTTATCTTTAAGAGGAAGAGTATAATCTGTAAAAATCAGTTTGGCTTCCTTAAGCACCAGTATATTAAATATATTATCCAAACGGCTGAACACTATAACAGTGTAGGGCTGGGTATTACCAGCAACCTCTCGATACAATACGTATCCCAATACTAATACTCAGGCCACAATACGATTCGTATCCGGACACTAAGGCCATGATATGATACGTATCCCGATACTAAGGCAACGATAGGATACGTATCTTGATATTAAGGCCATGATATGATACGTATCCCGATACTAAGGCCACGATACGATACGTATCTTGATACTAAGGCCACGATACGATACGTATCTTGATATTAAGGCCATGATATGATACGTATCCCAATACTAAGGCCACGATACGATACGTATCCCAATACTAAGGCCACGATATGATACGTATCCCGATACTAAGGCCATGATAGGATATGTATCCCGATACTAAGGCCACGATAGGATACGTATCTTGATATTAAGGCCATGATATGATACGTATCCCAATACTAAGGCCACGATACGATACGTATCTTGATACTAAGGCCACGATATGATACGTATCCTGATATTAAGGCCACAATACAATACGTATCCCAATACTAAGGCCACGAGAGGATATGTATCCCGATACCAAGGCCACGATATGATACGTACCCTGATGCTAAGGCCACAATCCGATATGTATCCCAATACTAAGGCCATGATATGATACGTATCCTAATACTCAGGCCACAATACAATTCGTATCCAGACACTAAGGCCATGATATGATACGTATCCCGATACTAAGGCCACGATAGGATACGTATCCCGATACTGAGACCTCGATAGGATACGTATCCCAATACTAAGGCCAGGATATGATACGTATCCCGATACTAAGGCCATGATAGGATATGTATCCTGATATTAAGGCCACAATACAATACGTATCCCAATACTAAGGCCACGAGAGGATACGTATCCCGATACCAAGGCCATGATATGATACGTATCCTAATACTCAGGCCACAATACGATTCATATCCGGACACTAAGGCCACAATACGTATCGTGTCCTGATATTAAGGCCACGATACGATACATACCTCAATACAAAGGCCAATATATGATACGTATCTCGATACTAAGGCCAATATACGCTCTATTTAGGGAGAGCAGAACTGACTACAACCAGTGAAAAAGTGTTGATGAAAATGTCAGTTAATTTAGTTTGAGTTTTTATCCATTTGCTCTTGTTTTTATTAGTTACTGTCCAATTTTCATCAGGGGAAAAGAGGTTGTTGACTCAAAAAATTAGTCAACTAAATTAACCCTGCTCTATATTGTATAACTCCATACAAAAGGTAAACTTATTTGGTATAATCAATTGTAGTAATATTCATTGGGCATTGCTTTACAATTGAATCAATGTGAGCTTTTCTATTTTAAGAGTTAATAGAGATAACAAATTTAAGGATTATATTGCAGCTGAACACTCAAACAGCAAAAACAGAGATTACCAAACTGTAAATTCACATCACCTCTGACCTTATAAACATGATTCTATGACATCGTAAACATCAGCAGAATTTGGCACAGATGTGATCCAGCTGTGGTTTTTATTACTGGAGCAAAGCAGAGTAACACAAAGAGAAAATAGGTCGAGACAAACACACAGGGAGACGCTTTTGTTTGGCTGCAGCACCGGTTTGAGGAATTCAAAGAAGGTTTGTGATTCTAAGTGCGTGAACAACAGTTTACAACATCTTCTGTAGATTACTCAGCTATGAAAACAACATTTATCTGTGCTCAATGGCTTGTCTGGACATGAATCTGCAGCATTTTCTTTAAATTTAAGGTCTGTAACATGCACATAGATGTAGCTAAACACTTTGTCTTTGGGTTCAAATTGGACTGAAGTGCCTAAAAAACACCTATAACACCACAAATATTTCGTTCTCGCCTTGTCAAAAGAAGAATCCTGTCCCTTTGGTATGGTGTAATCAAAACGCAATGGCACAACTTGGAGAGAAATTTGGTGCAATAATAGAATCTACCAGATAACCTCTTTGTTAAATATATCATGCAAAAAATGTCGACTTTGTTTTCGTCCAATTATCCCCCCCCATTTAGACCTGGTGAGCGATGGAATCGAGTGCCCTGTTTACACGGAGACACTGTGACCTAAAACGGAAAGATTTTTCCTTTGCGTATTCAAACTTGATCTGCGTTCAGACGGAGATGCTGGAAACGAATGAAATACCTGTGGTGTGCATGCCAGTCCAGTAGATGGTGATGTAGGTTTGCAGAGAAACAGCGTGGCTACAACACATGTACGAAGAAGAAAAAATTTTCACAAACTACAATGGTGAGTGGCCTCACGAAGACGCAGGATAGTAAATAGCTATGGATAGTTTTGAACTGAAGCGCTCCGAACAGTGTTCCCATGTAAACGAGAGCTCAAAATGCAATGAAAACTTTCCTGATTCGGCTCTATTCGGCCTCGTGCGAACGGCTCCTCAGACCAATCTCACCTTCTTATTGGAGTAAATGTGACATCAAGCACTGAGGTGATATATTTGATGACATGGATCTGCGTTTCTTTAAAGACATTAAAGGTAAGGCAGCGATGTGGGAGAAAACTAGTGGAGAGGTCGTTGATAAACGAATTTAGACCCGCCTCTCCCTTCATACCTTAACCCCGGCTCCACCCCTCGAAAGCTGATGGACGTGCATCGTCATGGAAACGGCCGTAGAAACTGCGTGCAGGTAACCCTAACTCTAACAGTTAACCCTGACTCTTCAGACAATAGTAGCCACAGCTCGACTGTCATTATTGAAAACATGACAACAACAGTACATTCTGGCAGATTAGACAATAAGATGAATGCCAGACGGCTGTTACTGTTATGTGAAGCACCGCAAAGTTAATGTTGCTAACCTATCCAGCAGAAAGACGGCGACATCCGCATCCGTTTTCAGGTCTTTCAATTCGCGGAGTTCCCTCCACCATCGGGAAGCAACACCAGTGTTGACGCGGGTCTTCACTCTTTCATGGTCATAGCCCTTCTTTTTCACTTTTCACCCCTCTGACCTTTTACTTTTGGGCTGTTTTTCAGCCTTTGCTACTGCACCTATTGTATCTCTCTCTTACGCTAACTGCGCACACTACGCAACCTTCTACTCCCCCTCCCCCCTCTGTCTGAACTGCGCATGAGTATGATCGCCCCCTGGATGTGGGGGGTGTACCCTGTTTTGGTGTCTCGGACCGAGCCACAGTATTTACCTGCTGAAATTCAGAGCCAAGGCTGTGTATTGAAACCGGACTTTTTTTTCAACATGCTGTCAGTGGGGACATCTTGTGGATGGAGAGGAGAAATATGGTGATTTTGACAAATAGTACATTAGATTAGAAGTTTAGAAGATCTCTGACAACACCTTTAAGGGCTCTAATTTCATAGACCAGGCACAGGCGCTGTACACCTGCCAGGGTGTGTCCACATGGCACACTCCGGTGCAGCGAGGCGCACCCACGCCTCTGTCCCTGCCCCAACACGGAAGTGCCAGAGAGGGATAAGAAAAGGCGTGAGTGGGTTTAACACAGCCGAGTGTTGTCTTCATCATTTAAATAAACACCTCTCCTTGCCTTTAAATGTGCTGCGGGGGAGGCACAGTGACTGGTCGGTCTGAATGATCCTCGCAGCCTCAGTGTGCTGGAAAGACCTGGTAGCGGAGATGGTCAGAGCCGCTGTCACTGTTACAGCAAGACCACCACGCGGGACAGATGTAGTCTGTTCCTGTGTCATTAATAGGAGTACAAAATTAAGTAACAGTTACATTTAAACACAGCAGCAGGCTAATCCATTCACCATGCTTGTTATCCACCTGCATTCCTTGTTCGTCATCACCAATCACAGAACCTTTGGTGATATATCCTCTCCCAGTATCTCCTCCTCATCCTCCTTGCAATAATGTACTCCATCTTTTTGGATAACGTTAAGAAGAAAGACTAAAACAGAGAAATATGGGAAATCACAGGTAAATCCTTAAGACATTGAGTGACATACATTTATTTTCTCTTTTTTCTTTTCTTTTCTTTTGAATTTCAAGAGATGAGAGAAGCTGGATATATACTCCTTATCGGACGATAAGGCTGTTTGTTGTTGGCTTGTGAGATGTGAATCAAACTTCCAGCTACCGTCCGGTGTAGTTTCAGTATGACAAACGTATTTAATCCGACATCAGATGTGACGAGACAGTTAATATAGATACAAATGTATATGCTGGTTCAGACGGTTACATTAAATAGTGATTGCTGTGATTGTTTATTGCATTAAAATGTGCCTGACACTCTGGAAACCTGCCTCTGAGGGTTTGTTGACGTGTGCGCGACTGTCACCAAATTACGGCTGCGGAGGGTGCGCTTCACCTGCGCAGAGAATAGACCAGATTAGAGCTGGCAAGCTTTCTGGAACCTTCTGCGCAGTTTTTTGGCCAACCTGAATCTGTCGGCACCTCCACCTGGTGTGCTGTCACACCCATGTCGGCGCAGATGGTCTACCAAAATGTCAAACTGGCGATGTTTCATCGTAATTTTCCATTTCGGTTTGAGCTCTGGACTAAACTTTGTTAAGTTGCTTTGTGTTTTTGATACGTAATTGTTTCATTTTTTTTTAAAACTCTGATGTTGTTACCTTTTCTTCTAGTGCCCTGCTGCAAAACTAATTTCCCTTTTACGGGACAATAAAGAGATTCTGATTCTTGTCTCCACTCTTGTAAATTTTCTCTTGAGGCTTCTTTTTGTCCCTCAAGTCATCAGACTGAACAACTCCTCACTGTAGGGGAGGAGGAGTAACAGGAAGACTGAGGATGAGAAGGAGCAGTAGCCAGCCTGCAGGAGTATATTTTATTTTTGTTATTTTTTTCATTTATATTTACAGATATTTCATATTTTTATTCATATATATTTTCAGTTAATTTTTATTTTTTATTTCTTTTGTCAGCTTCAAGTTATTTCAGTGACCATGTGTGTTTTTCTTTCTTTAACCAAAGGGTATCAACAATTTTGCCACGTGTGTATATTGCCTAATTGTGGTGTTCTTATTGTTCTGTTTGTTAATTGAAAATTGCATAACAAACAAATGTTTAAAAAGAAATTGATTGCAAAAAAAAGAGAAGAGTCTTGTCCCTGTTAATCCTGTCAAAGCTTCGTCAGGCGACCTTAACGTGATCCCGTTCCTTTAGAAAACACGATCAACAAACAATAAAAGAATGTAAACAGGCCGCTCCCACGACTCTCAATCATCTCTACAGGTAGTAAATATCCACCCATGAACCAGCCGACGTGAGTAATGATTGACAGATGCAGAGTTTTAATAAGATTAAAGTGAAGTTCCCTGCAGAACTGGACTCCATTCAAACATTAATAAAGATAAATACCAGAACAGCAGCATGTCGGGGAGTCTTTTAGAGTTTGGTGCTTAAATTGTCCGTCCCCACCCTGATGCATGAAAGAAATCGCACAATCCTCCACATTAAGTTTAAATAGATGTGTCAGTATATCAGATTTATGCATACTTATCTTTATAAAAGCCCAGAAAGAAAGAAAGACTGAAAATTCAGCCACTAAAAAATTTACAGCATGTGCAGCTCCTGAGCTTCACAGTGGACTCCATGCATCAGTAAATTAATGAAAACTTAATAAAAACAACTATTTATGAAGTGTAAATACAAGAAAAGAAAAAATCTGAAGTAAATGTATTATTGCTGTTTAATCAAACAATTCACTTGTGAAAATATATATATATAAAAATAAAAATAAAATTATGTGAAATCTGACTAAAAACATAATATCCAATTTGCCTTTTGTTGACTATTTTGAATTCATGATGGTAAAAATGTGTTATAATATTTTTCTGAAACTTAAAACACTGGTTTTTTTTTTACATTTATAGATGTTGTTAGTGGTGGACATGGTTCTGCAGCATAAAGGGTATAAAATTATTCCAAATCAAACTTTATTTATATAGCACTTTTCATACAAAAAATGTAGCACAAAGTGTTTTACAAACAGACAGATGAACTAAATGACGGATTTATGACCCAAACCCACTCCTCCCGGCCCTTAAACCCACCCACACCGCAATCCATACACAGCGTTGGAAAAAAAGCATCATAAAAAGCACACTGCTGTACCCGGTACATACTGAAGAAACACCATCTTAAAGGTTTAAAAATGAGAAAACACTGGAGGTTAGGTTAAAGTGTAAAATCAAATATATCATAAAATAAAATAAGAAAAATAATTTAAAAAATAAGAATAAATAATAAATTGAAATGAAGTTAAAAAAAAGAAAAAAGAAAAACTAGAAAATAAAGGAAGAGGAAAGATAGCAAAGATAAAAAATATAATAAGATAAAATAATAAAAAAGTGGGCTGTAAGTAGAATAAATAAAAACACTAAAAGGTATTTCAGGTAAAAGCTCGACTAAAAAGGTAGTTTTTGAGTTTGTTTTTAAAGACATTAACATTAATATCTGCCGACTGAACTGGACACCATGCATGAAAGGGTTAATAACAAGAACTTTAAGTACTTCTGTTTAACAAAGCTCTAGAGATGGAAAACACCCAGCAGTCTTTCTGAGTTATGACTGAACACCCAAAGTTTAACAGGCTGAAGTGCCAAAACAAACAGGGAATAATGCAGCTAAATACCAGAACACAAACCCGCCCCGGGACTTCTCAGAAACTCAAATGAAGATTAAACATCAGTCCTGTCGTCATGAACCGGGCACCAAAAGCTTCAACCAGAACAACAGAAAATCTAATTCAGAAAATCTGAGGATGACAGAAACACGTCTTTGTCAGGGTACTGATTTATGGTTATATTCTTACAAAGCAAACACGTAAACAAGAGAACAAACTTCATGTTTAATCTGGTCTGTCAGCCACGGAGCAGGCTAAAGCCCCAGTCACACATTCCCGTTTCTCATGGCGTTTGTGCACGATTGTCATAATCCTGATGAAACGCGCTTTGGTCGTGGTGCATGTGCTACTTGGTCTGGATCAGCGTTGTATAGTCGTGCATGAATGGCGGGGAACGTGGAAGGGTCCTGACAGTATTGAACTGTTCAAAAGTTGAAAAATGAAAAATGTCTTGATAGACTTGGGAATTCATTTTTCTGTCGATGACAGCAATCCGTCCAGGCCCTGAGGCAGCAAAGCAGCCCCAAACCATAATGCTCCCTCCACCATATTTCACAGTTGGGATGAGGTTTTGATGTTGGTGTGCTGTGCCTTTTTTTCTCCATACAGCGTTGTGTGTTCCTCCCAAACAACTCAATTTTGGTTTCATCTGTCCACAGAATATTTTGACAGTAGTGCTGTGGAACATCCAGGTGCTCTTTTGCAAACTTCAAATGTGCAGCAATGGTTTTTTTGGACAGCAATGGCTTCCTTAGGTGAAGATCAGAACATATTTTATGACCAATTTAAGCAGAAATCAAAGTAATCCCAAAGGGTTCACATACTTTTTCATGCAACTGTATCCACATAGAAGCTTTTGGGCTTTTTTTTTGGCACTACAATGAAATCTTAAACTCTGGACACTGTTTGTGGTTAAAGTTGTGTTGTTGTTTGTCCTGTAGATTATTTTTAAAACTACCTCAAACTTTGTGATCTCCTTTATTTGTAAAAGCTAAATACTGCTGTGTACTTTATTTTGGTAAGAGGCTCAAACAGGCCTGCAGTGTAACCTGTTACACAACTATTGTTTATTCTTAAATGTGGAAAATGAAAGATTGAAGGAACTGATATGATTTAGTTGTTTGGACAAAAATATTCAAGAATTTCCATTTATATTTGAGAGAACTTCCTCATGTGCAGTTAAAACAAATTACTGTTGTAACAGGTACTGCTTAATGTTTTTTTTGTCAATAAAATAAGACTGAATAAGACCATTGAAGGTGCATACTGTCAGATATAAAAAAACAAAACACTCCTACTACCCTTTACTGCTAAAAACACAACATGGATGTAACAAAGAATAATCCAAATAACCTACTGTTAGTCATTTCTAAATATCAGCATCGGCCAAAATAAGTTTTGAAATACTGTCAAAAAGCCAATACCGTGCACCTCATTGTTAACCTATTCTTTTATATTAAGCCTAAAAGATAACAGGCATTTGTACAAAACAATTGATGATTACTGTATTTAAGTTTGCACAACAATAGAGTTCAGACAATCTGTGAGTCAGTTCTTAAAAACATGTTTTAGATTAACAGAAACACAAGATACAACAGTGTTAATTTCTTGATAATTCAATAAAACGAACAAAACAATACAGTTTACTGTTGAAACTGCAGGAGCAATGACAAGATCAAAGTATTAAATAGACATTTATTTAAATCATAGTTTATAATCTGCAGATTAAGTCCAGATTTAAGTTTTTGGTCATTCTCATACATTCATCCTCAGAGCATGGCGACATCTAGTGGTCAAAAGCTGCTGTTACATCAGCAGAAACACCGGCGAGGCCTGATGAAGCAGCAGAAACAACACCACAGCAGAGTTTTATTATCTTTTATTGACTTTCATTCTACTCTACAGAGAGACATAAACAACAGAGACACAGTTTAGGTCCATTTCAGAGGAAAAAATGGGATTACATGCAGACAGTTTTGCATTTTAATTTGTATTTATTCTATTTTCTGATATGTAGACACACCACGCTTACTGACTAGATAACTCATCAAGCCCAGAGGTGATAAGGATTATTTTTTAAAGATATAAAGTAGTAGAAGGGCAGGGACGTTGTGGTGGTTTTATTAATAAGGGATTGGTCCATAGTGGGCGGTGTAGGCGGCGATGATCCCATCGGTGTCCATCATGTGCTCACAAGCCAAGTTAGCCTCACACACTTCATTCAGACTGAAAGGAGGAAGAGGATAACAGAGAAAAGTCAGCTTCTTTTATAGAAATTCAGCCACATAATTCACATCTGAGGTGTCTGATCTGCATAGAAATCAGCATTAGCAGGCCATAAACCTGTAAAGAACTGAAAGGAAGACTAATATGAGATAAAAAATTAGACAAAAGAGTTTTAACTGTTAAAAAATATGTTTTTACTCATGAAATGGAGAATCTAACCAAAGCTCGGGGGCCTGATGGATAAAGAAGCACATCATCTGCGTAAAGCGGTACTTTTAATTTGAAAAAGAGAGTAAACTTAGTTAAAATTTAGTTTAATAACCCACCGTCTAACCAATCAGAGGTCAGCAGTTACTCTACGTCATATTTTAGTCTCAGCTTGTTCACATAGAGCCTCACCACTCCAAAAGCCGTCCCCGCTACAAGATGGATAAACAAATGGACAACCAAATAAGCTAAGAGCTGAGGCGAGTCAAGCAGATAGACAGGCCCATAAGATCGTCAATTTATTAATAATTTAAGTGGTTTTTGAAATAGTTAAAAAGAGCAAAAAACAAGTTTACCTGCAACTATTTTTAATTTGACGTCACGTTTTACATGATTTGATCCGTACATGCAGACATAAAGATTATTATCATCTGCAAAAAGGGATATTTTTATTTGACAAAAGAGATATAATTTTGGCTAAAATAGATCAGAAACAAATTCAACTGCAGTAAAATTAGAACATGTGTGATATGATGGACATGCTGGATTTGCTATTTTGTGCATCCTCCACTGAAAACTGTTACCAACATTTGTGTTTATATTATATATATTTACATGCATTAAATTCCTTTATATTCTGATTTCTTTTTAGGCTCTTAATTAATGAAAACAAAATGTCATGCCTCCTGAAACATGCAAACTTAATATGTCTAGTTGTAGGAGTAGTTTTATTTAGACCATGTAAAATAAAAGATTATAAGTATATATACAGTAAAATAATAATGTAAACGTGAAGAAAGACCAACTTAAAAAAGAAAACACCTAATAGTTTAATTTACATGCACAAAATAAGCATAAAGGGAGATTATTAAGCTTATTAAATCCACTCATTCATTGCAACTTCAATAAAGAAAATACATTTATTTTTGCTTTATCGAGTTGCCTGTATTAACTTATTTCAAATATAGGTCCTAAAATATATTTCTGTAAAATCTTGGATGTCTGGTTCTTTTCCAGAAATTGGAGAAATGATTGGGTTTATTTTTTCAAAATAATTTAGTTTTGCTGCTTGAAGAGTTTTCAGGAGACATTACAGTCTGTTTAATATTCTTAATGAAAATAAAGATAAGAAAATAATAATTTTTATATTTAACAACAGATTTGGTGACGCTGTTTTTTAGACTTATGTGCTTAAGTCTTCCTTAATTCTGTATTCAGCTCATCAGATCTTCCTTAGCTCTTTGCTTTCAAGTTAAAATCTAGATGTTGGTTTCATACCTGTATTAACTTATTTCAAATATACATTCTTAGACACATTTCTAAAAAAAATCTAAGGCTGGTTCTTTTCCAGAAATTGGAGAAATTATTAGTTAATTTTTTTTCATGAGAATTCAGTTTTGAAGAGTTTTCAGGAGACATTACAGTCTCTTTAATATGCTTAATAAAATTAAAGATGAGAAAATAAATATGTATTTTAAATACAAATATTCCTTTGCTCTTTGCTTTAAAGTTAAAATCTAGATGTTGCTTTCATACCGCAGTAAACAACCTTGCAACTTCAACTAGAAAAGCACTTGGAGAGTGCAGACCTCTGGCAGCACCACAGTCCTCTCCCATATTGTGGTTTTTACCATAAATATTAGTCCTACTTTTATTTCATCTAGATATTTAGATTCCTTGACCATGAAAACATACCATTAGCAATTTGTTTCATAATGATATCTATTTTAGTTCAGCAGTTATTCCCGAAAATCAAGTTTTTCGTCATGGCGGATCCAGACGCTGATTCGGATCAACTCCAAAATCGAATCAGTTCTTCCTTTTCCCATGCTGAACATTTCCTGAAAATTTCATCAAAATCCATCCGTAACTTTTTGAGTTATTTTGTTCACAGACAGTCAAACTCTCCCGAAAACATAACCTCCTTGGCGGAGGTAATAAAGATAATACATTTGTCTTTGCTTTATCGAGTTTTCGGTATCAACTAATTTCAAACATACATTCTAGAATGTATTTAAAAAAAATATGTTCAAGGGCTGGTTTAGAAATTGAAGAAAATATAGTTTTTTTTCAAAAGAATATAGTTATGAAGAGTTTTCAGAGGACACTTAAGTCTCTTTAATATTCTTAATGAAGTCTAAGATGAGAAAATAAATATTTTTATGTTTCATGGTAGATTTCATGACTCTGATTCTTACATTGATGTGCTTAAATCTTTCTTAATTCTGTATTCAGCTTATAAAATTTTCCTTTACTGTTTGCTTTAAAGTTAAAATCTAGATGTTTGTTTCATACCTAAATTAAAAGTCACGCTTGCTCCTCTCAGTAAATTCTCTGTTTTATTTTAGTTTTTGTCTGTAAAATTCGACCCTTTATCTTAAAGGTGATGTTTCGGGGGAGTTTGGTGGATCACCTCTCGATCTGAGCGAGGGTCAGCTCTGGTGCAGCTCTCTTCTGCCGCACCACCTCTGAGGCCTCCTCCTTCTCCACGAACGGACCTGAAAGTCGAGAACAATAATCACGTCACTCGAGAACTTCGTGCACGATGTTGTGAAAAATATTCAAACACCATTACACTACTCAGACATTCATCTGTAGACTGTTTTTAATGACTTTTCTCTTTTTTCTTCGTGTCATCTTTGCTGTAAAATTATCATTTTTCACATTAAAAGACAAAACAAAAATGAATTAACCCTTTAACTACCAGTTCAGCTGTTTGGAAGAGGTCATCGATTAATTCAGGGACATTTAATGTTTTGAAAAAAAAAAAAAAAAAATCAATTCATTTATATGATTCTGTCAACATTTCAAGCCAAACACCAGATATTTTCTTAATGAGGGACTTAAAGTTTTAAACAGTTAATATTTGATAATGTGATGAGAGAAAAAGCACAAATATTTGGAACAAAATCCACCAGAAAAGGCAAAAATGTTTGAAAATAAAGAAGCAATCACAAAATAGATGATCCTGTATGTGACACACTAACATATTTTTGATGAATCACAGATCTTATAGAATTAAATCATATCAGTAAGTGATATAGTTCTCTTTCTTTTATCTCAGACATGTAGATTCTTCACCTTGGCATGTTTTTGGCAGAAACTTCCTCCTTCCTCAGAAGTGTCCCCAGATACTGGAGCTGATTTAACACGTCACACCTATCATCCGAGGACACTTCTGAGGAAGGCGGAAGTTTCTGCCAAAAACATGTCAAGGTGAAGAATCTACATGTCTGAGATAAAAGAAAGAGAACTATATCTGTGTAACTTAAAGACATGATGAGCAACATTCAACTATATCAGTAAGTGGTTCAGTATTATAATAATAATTATGGTAACTCTGAAGTGTTTTTTTTTTTACCTCTGCCAAACAGTTGGGAGTTAAAGGATCAATCAGGTTACACTTTGGGGAAAAAAAAAAATTTGAACAGAAACAAAGCTCAACTGTTTAAAGTAAATCTGGGATGATGTAAGAATTAGGGCTGAACAGTTAATTACAAATTATATTAAATCCCAATATGGCTTGTTGCAATTTTCAAATCGCAAAAGGTTCAATATTTTTAGCCCAAAATGTGTTGAACATTTTGGCATTGTGATGTAGTTTTTTGCAATTTCATGCCTATTTTTCCCACATTTAGACCATTTTTACCTTTTTTAACCCCATTTTTACAACTTTATGCCCATTTTGCCCCCATTCATCTTTTTTTGGCCACTGTCAGAACCATTTTTGGAATTTTTACATGGTTTTTGACATTTAATTTCAAATTTAATTCCCAATTTTGCTGCCATAATCAATTTTCCTAAGCCACTTTTGGATTTTTTTGCCAATTTTTTTCAATGTTTTTTGCAATTTCATACCTATTTTGCACCTGTTCTTCACTTCTCCTCTTTTTCTCAAATCTTTTATCCTTAGATTGATTTAATGTCATATTGGTTTTACTATAAAAAGATCTACTGCTTATGTTTGTTTCAGAATACATAAGATGAGGAACATTAAAACAATCGCAGAGTATATCGCAACATTGGGGAAACAATTAGATTATTTTCTCAAATTGTTCAGCCCTAGTAAGAATGATGAAAACCTTTTTCCATCATTTTTTGTCTTTATTTTGAAGCTGTCAAGTCAAACTGGCTCAAAAATGTAAAGGGCACGCCTTTATCCTTGCGGTCATGTCTGCACCCGGGGTACAGTAGTCCTCTTTGCAGGTGGCAGGGGTTCAAACCCCGTCTGAGGCCTCTCTCCTGCTCGACATCCCTTACTGTCCACCAAACTTTTGATTTGATAAGTTTATTTTAAACATATAACAAAAGGCAAAAAACAGACAGAAAAAAATGATGTTACAAAAGTTGAAACTTATTTAATCTCAACTCCTCTCATCAACTAATAACCACTTATTTAGCCTTATTTATATAAATTTAAACATGTATTTAGTTTTTTAATCTAATTTATTTATGTTTCATAAAAAGACTGAAGCGTTTAAAGAGAAAATGAATCAAACATACATAAATGTATGTTAACGTACATGCAAAATATACATTTTATAGATGAATAAAAGAACAGCAGACCAAACATGAATAAACAGCATTTAAATAATTACTTTATTAGGTTCATAAAAGCAAATATGAAAGCTGAATTATGATCTTACCATCCTGAGCGGGGTTTTCCTCCACAGGCTGGGGCACACCTGTCAAATAAAATAAATATAATTAAATACCAAGTCACGTTTAGACTTTGTTCTAGCAGCATCATATGGCAAATTATTTTTTTTTAAATGATCTTAATGTGTTGATTATTTTAAAGTCTGTACCTGAGCTGAGACAGATGCCGAGGGACAGCAGGACGAGGACGGCCAAAGTCTTCATGTTTCTGCTTCGTCGACTTACAGAGACTAAAACAAGATTTCGATCCTCTCCTCTTTTCTTTCTTCTCTTTTCCATGAAGCAGAAATAGAGTTATAGATGCAGCCCTCTCTGCCACCTCTGATTGGTCAGGGCGGCATGGATCACACGCCCACAGAGATGCAGAAAAAAATAACATTTACAGAAAAACATGATCCCAGAAATAAAGTTTATAAGAAGGTTTGTTTTACAGTTAACCCCTGAGAACACCAAGGAGGCTGCTGCTGGAGGTGAGGAATAAACAACGGCAGCATCCTGGGACATTTTTTATTTTTCTTTAAGAGACGGAGACGTCACAGCATCACGGTTAAATAATTTTAAAGTTTAATATCAGCCTAATAAGACTAAAAAATATATAAGACATCATGGTAACCAAAGCAAAGGCCCAAAACTTCAAATGTTCAGTTAGTAGAATATGTAAAAGGAGAAAAGGAGACAAAGGAGATGAAGAAGGTAAAGGAGAGGAGGAAGGAGAAGGAGATGAAGAAGGAGAAGAAGGAGATGAAGAAGGAGAAGAAGGAGATGAAGAAGGAGACCCATGAGACAACAAAGACAAAGATGGTGACCAAGACAATACGAAGATGATGACGAATAAGGAGATGAAGGAGACACGAGACAATGATGACACGAAGAAGGAGACCTTAAAAGGCATAAAGATGTTGACGAAGAAGAAGAAAATGGAGGAGACAAGAAAATGAGAAAAAGAAGAAGAAGATAAAAGAGAGGAGATAGGAGAAGGACACAAAGAAGGAGATGAAGAAGGAGAGGAAGAAGGAGACACATGAGATAACGAAGAATCAGATGAAGGAGGCCTAGAAGGGTACAAAGCTGATGAAGAGGAAGAAGAAAATGGAGTTAAAGAATGAGACAAAGAAGAAGAAGGAGAAGAGGAAGGAGGACACAAAGAAGGAGATGAAGAAGGAGATAAAGGAGAGGAAGAAGGAGACACACAAGACAACGAAGAAACAGATGGAGATCAAGACGGATACTCAGATGATGAAGAAGAAGAAGAAAATGGAGGAGACAAAGAATGGGACAACGAAGAAGAAGATGATGAAGGAGAGGAGGAAGGAGAAGGACACAAAGAAGGAGACGAAGAAGGAGATGAAGAAGGAGACACATGAGACAATGAAGAATAAGATGGAGACCACAAAGGATATGAAAATGATGATGAAGAAAAAGGTGAAGATGAAGAATGAGACAAAGAAGAAGAAGATGAAGGAGAGGAGGAAGGAGACGGAGAAGAAGGAGAGGAAGGAGGAGACAAAGAAGGAGTTGAAGGAGACAAAGAAGGAGATCAAGAAGGAAATGAAGAAGGAGACAGAAGGAGATGAAGGAGAGGAAGGAGAGATAAAGAAAGAGTTGAAGAAGAAAATAAAGAGGAAGATGAATGAGACAAGGAAGAAGACAAGAATCAGACGGAGATGAAGAAGGATACATAGATGGAAGGAGAAGGAGATAAAGAAGGAGGAGAAAAAGACTGAGATAAAAAAGGAGAGGAAGAAGGTGACGAAGGATATAAAGAATGAGACAAGTAAGAAGACAAAGAAGGAGACAAAGGAGGAGGTAAAGAAGGAAATAAAGGAGGCGACGAATGAGACGAATAAGAAGATGAAGAATAAGATGAAGGAGACAAAGAAGGATAAAAAGAGGATGAAGACTGTGACGAAGAAAAAGGAGAAGACGAAGAATGAGAGGAAGGAGATAAGGAGATGAATGAGATAAAGGAAACAAACAAAAAGAAGATGAAAAAGAAGAAGAAAAAGACAACAACGAAGAATATGAAGAAAGAGAAAGAGAGAAAGAAGGAGATAAAGAAGGAAATGAAGAAGGCAACAAGTGAGACAACAAAGAAGACGATGAAGGAGACAAAGAAGGATACAAAAATACTCAAAATTTTCCAAAACTGATCTGAGTTTGTTGAGTGATTTTTGTGTTCAGGTGTTTTTAATCAGGTCAAATGAAGACACAAAATACTCTTTAGATTTGAGGTTAATAGGATTAATATTACACAGTAGGCATGTCCAAGAGATCAGCTGGAGCACATTTTCAATCTGAATAAGAGTCCAAAAATTCTTGAAAATAGCAAAAAGCTAAAACCCAAACAGAAGGTTAATCCAACGACATGGATGTTTTATAAAAAAATGTACAAAACCAGTAAAGGAGGCTTGTGTGATTTTTTTTCCCATGCACTTGGATCTAAACTTCTTTACATCCTTAATGAGCATCTGTTTTTAACATAAATAAAGCAGTCGACCCTAAATATGGCCTCCAGCTGCAGATTTTAAATAACTAGCTTTACGTGGACTTGCAGTTCCACCTGTCGGCCTGTGGGGGCACTGCATCCCCTCTCTCTGTGGGTCATTAAGTGCACCGAGCAGCGCCCGCAGCCCCACATTATGTGACATGATTTTAATGTAAAGGCTGCAGTGTCTTTATGAAAACCTCAAAGATTTACGACTTAAAGATCTACATTTAGACTTCCCGAGGGTTTGGAGATCTCACCGAGGGCTTTTTTAGGAACGAGGGATATTTCTGCACAAACATGTGGGCTGTGCAGCAGTTAAAGTGGTTTGGAGTCGACGAAGCGTGTGTTTAAGTTTAATGGAAACACAGAAAGGATGTCTTTTAACCATGTAAGGGCTTCACGCAGATTCTTTTGTTTTATTAGTGAGGCTCAGCGGGACCAACAGCATCTGTATGTTTGACTCTCTGAAGCTTTAAGGACTTGATTGTTGCTCATCTTTTCTGAGTTATGATATGAAAACATCCTACAGATCAAATGTTTCTCCTCCAGACTCTTTACTTAGCTCTTGGACAGCTGTGGGGGAATCGTCCAGGCTGTAATTTCACCGTCTGGGTCAAAGACAGTCGGCTGGCTCCATGTGAGGACGGACCTCAGGGACCTGACCTCAGCCTGACTTCAGTCCTTCTCATCTACAGTATGTGGCCTCGCAGCTAAAAAGACGAGGCCCCGGCCAACACGACTGTTCTGTCTCTGCAGTTCTGGACTCAAGGAAAGGAAACACGACTTTAAGATACTTCAGTTCACTTCTGAAGGGATAAATATCAAGACAAAGACCTTCAGATCAACCTGTTAGACCTCCTTAAGAGACTCTTCTGTGACCACAGCACAGGCTGATCAGGTACAGGAGGCTGTAGGTCAAAGGTCAAGGTCAAAAAAGTTTAATAAAATGTTATCGCTTGCTTGTGAGTGTGATAATCCAAAAGTCCTTTGAATGATTTTCATCAAACTAAATTATAAAGTATAGTTACACTTTACCTGAACTGATGGATGGATGCACTTTAGATGTAAAGTTAGTTGGATAGATGGATGGATGGATGGACTTTTAGATGTATAGTTAGTTGAAAAGATGGATGGATGGATGGATGGATGGATGGGGGAGCATGAGGATAAATAAATGGATGGACTTAAGATAAAGGGCTTCGGACATCAAGATGGATTCATTTTTGGATCGACAAACCAGACAGAGCTATGTCAATGGATAGATGGATGTAAGGAAGGAAATTTAAGATGGATGGACGAAGCTTGATTGGTTGGATGAATTACAAAGAATTACGTGAATGGATAGATGGACTTTTGAATGGATGGAGATAAAATAATGTGGATAGATTTATAGATAGACAGATATACTTTTAAAAAGTTGGATGGATAGACAGATGGATGGAAAGATGGATGCACTTTTGGAAAAACAGACGTTTTGGACAGATGGATGATGGTTCTTGGCTGACTGGTTGGCTGGACTTTTGTATATTTAGATGGATAAGCTTTAAAAAATGGATGGACAGACGGATGGACTTTTTGAGGGAAAGATGGATGGATGGATGGATGGATGGACTTTAAAAAGAAATACATGGACTTTTGTTTGAATGGATAATCTTTTGGTTGGACAGATGGATTTGTTTTAAGGAATGGATGGATAGACAATTGTATGGATGAACGGATGGACTTTTACATGTAAAGATGGATAGATGGATGGATGGATGAATGGTTGGGAGAGCATGTGAATAAATAAATGGATGGACTTAAGATAATGGACTTTGGACAGAAAGATGGATTCTTTTCCAGAACGACAGCTGAGATAGAGCTATGTCAATGATAGAATGGATGGATGGACTTTTAGATGGATGGATGGATGGATTTTGAATGGATGGATGGATAGATCTTTGAAGGATAGACTTTGAAAAGAATGGATGCATGGACATTTGTATGAATGGATAATCTTTTGGATGGACGGATGAATTTGCTTTAAATAATGGCTGGATACTTTATTGTATGGATAGAGGTGGACTTTTAGATGGAAAGTTGGATGGATGGATGGATGGGGGAGTATATGTATAAATAAATGGATGGGCTTTAGATAACTTTGGACAGAAAGATGGATTCATTTCTGGATCGACAGATGAGATGGATGGACATTTGAATGGATGGATGACCTTATAGATGGATAGAGATAAAATTATGTGGATAGATTTATAGACGGATAGAATTTTAAAAAGTTGGATGGATCTTTGATGGATGGACTTTAAAAAGGATGGATACATGGACCTTTGTATGAATGGATAATCTTTGGATGGATAGATGGATGAGCTTTAAAAATGGATAGACTATTGTATGGACGGACTCTTCAATGTAAAGTTGGATGATGCTATAAATAATTGATTGATAGACTACTGTTTGGATGGACAGATGGACTTTTAGATGTGAAATTGGATGGATGAATGGACTTTGGATGGATGGATGGCCTTATAGATGGATGGATGGAGATAAAATTATGTGGATAGATGTATAGAAAGATGGATAGAATTCTAAAAAGTTGGATGGATAGACAGATTGATGGAAAGATGCTGGATCAACAGACGTGCATCGATAGATGGATGATGGTTCTTGGCTGACTGGATGGATGTACGTCAGATGTAAAGCTGAACTTTAGTAGATCGATGAGCTTCAAAAGATGGATGGATGGGTGATGGATGCACTTTGGATCTATAGATTATGATTGAATTACATGAATGGATGGATGGATTTTTCGAGGGATGGAATCTTGGATGGGTGTATGGATTTTTGGATGGATGGAATTTAAAAAGAATGGATACATGGACTTTTGGATGGATGGATAGTCTTTTTGATGGACAGATGAGCTTTAAAGAATGGATGGATAGACTTTTATATGGATGGATAGTTTTTTTATGGATGGATAGATGAATTTTAAAAAGAATGGATGGATGATAGCGGGAGGAGTGAGGCAGGGACAGATTAATAAACGGGCAGATAAATTGATGTAGGCCGTTATGGATACAATGATGGATGGATGGATGGATGAGCAGGTGGATGAATGGATGGATGGACAGAGATGAGAATGAAAGGATGGAGGACAGATAGAGACAGATTCATGGATGGACAGGCAGCAGATTGTTAGACGGATGGAAACTTTATTTCACCTCAGATCACACCAAAATCCCGGACAGCTGTCTCTGCTCCTGTCCTGCCACGGTGTTCAAACTCGGTCTGTGCGAACATGTGATCAGAGAGAAACTGGAACACAACAGCTTCAGTCTCTTAAAACAGAAACAGGATTTCAAAAGTAAGTGGACATGGTTGAAGTTTGGAGATGTTTAAAGTTTGAATTATTGCGACCATAATGACGGAGAGGCCGCTCGGACTTTAGCAAAGATCATTTGTTCTGCTCCAACATCCCTGCCAACCCTAATCATTTAAATATGAGTGGCGTTATCCTTCATCCTCAGCCTTTATTTACTTGTTAGGGATTTATTTTCAGGCCTTTTCCGCCTTCAGCTGGAAAGAACAGTGGGAAACAAGGAGACCAGTGACGTGGACGAGGAGATGAAGGTCAGACTTGAACTGTTTGACCTCAACGCTCTGACCTTCTACACTATATTACCAAAAGTATTCGCTCATCCATCCAAATAATTAGGTGTATAAAATCATCACCTAGGCATGCAGACTGCTTTTACAAACGTTAGTGAAAGAATGGGTCGCTCTCAGGAGCTCAGTGAATTCCAGCGTGGAACTGTGATAGGATGCCACCTGAGCAACAAATCCAGTGGTGACATTTCCTCACTCCTAAATATTCCACAGTCAACTGTCAGCTGGATTATAAGAACGTGGAAGTGTTTGGGAACCACAGCAACTCAGCCACCAAGTGGTAGGCCACGTAAACTGACGGAGCGGGGTCAGCGGATGCTGAGGCGCATAGTGAGAAGAGGTCACCAACTTTCTGCAGAGTTAATCGCTACAGACCTCCAAACTTCATGTGGCCTTCAGATTAGCTCAAGAACAGTGCAGAGAGCTTCATGGATGGGTTTCCATGGCCGAGCAGCTGCATCCAAGCCTCACATCACCAAGTGCAATGCAAAGCGTGGATGCAGTGGTGTAAAGCACGCCGCCACTGGACTCTAGAGCAGTGGAGATGCGTTCTCTGGAGTGACCAATCACGCTTCTCCATCTGACAATCTGATGGACCAGTCTGGGTTTGGAGGTTCCCAGGAGAACCATACTTGTGGGACTGCATTGTGCCAAGTGTAAAGTTTGGTGGAAGGGGGATTATGGTGTGGGGGTGTTTTTTAGGAGCTGGGCTTGGCCCCTTAGTTCCAGTCAAAGGAACTCTGAATGCTTCAGCACACCAAGACATTTTGGACAATTTGGACAACATGACTGCGCACCAGAGCACAAAGCAGGTCCATAAAGACATGGAGGACAGAGTCTGGTGTGGATCAACTGGACTGGCCTCCACAGAGTCCTGACCTCAACCCCATAGAACACCTTTGTGATGAATTAGAGCAGAGACTGGAAGAGTGGTCAAAAATTCCCATAAACACTCCTAAACCTTGTGGACAGCCTCCCCAGAAGAGTTGAAGCTGTTATAGCTGCAAAGGGTGGACCGACGTCAGATTGAACCCTATGGATTAGGAATGGGATGGGGAATAGGATACTTTTGGCAGTATAGTGTAAGAGTAAAAAGTCCAAAGTTATGATTTTAACATCTAAATTCATTCAAACAATGATTGAGCGAATAAAAAGACACAAACAGAGCGTGGAGACAAACCCAGATGAGGCTTTTATTTCATTCAAAGGAAAAGAGACACTGATAAATAACTGGTCACAAACAGACGAGGAGTAAACGCTGAAAGAAGCTGAAACAGCGGTGAAGGTGATAATAGTGGATAAAATATCCTGAGATTATAAGAAGATGAAACATGAGAAGGTCTGAGCCACGTGGAAGCTCCTGCTGGATCATCCGACCACAGAGACATCACGACTTCAGAGTTATGATCCGTGTAAATATCGGACTCTCTCAGACCGCGCTGGGCTGGCGGGCGCCGCTCAGTACCGGCGGGTCACGGCTTGTCTGGCGGGCTGAGTCCGGGCACCAAAGTACCTCTGATAGGCCTGCTGGAAGCCGTGACGGTAGGCGTAGAAACGACAGGGAGAGTAGTCCTCACAGACCTCTGCACGCCGCTCGGCTGGAGACTTTATCCTCCTGTGAGGGTCAGGACAGAAAACAGGTTAGGAAATAAAAAACAGAGACAGGATGTTTAATTTTTCAGTGAAATTAAGAATGAGATCTTTTTTTTTTGTTGAATTAAAATACTCATATTTACAAAATAAACAAAAACACCCAAGTATGAGACAATACAGTTTTCAGTTAATGTAAAATTTATACCCAGAGCTGTGAAATTATAAAGTTATAAACATGCAAATATGGAGCCATAAAGTCAAACACAGAAGAAACAAAAAGCATTTATATACTAAAGCTATAAAGTCTGAAATAAAATGTAATAACATTTTTAAAATGAACAGAAAAATAAATCAGTATGTTCGGTGATTTGATGTTTAAATGTATGGAGAATAAAGTTCAGGAATTTGGGATTATATGTTTATAAAAAAACAATTATAAAGCCATTCGAGATTAATCAAATTTAAAAAATATTTAAGATTGTTGAGCTGTTTGTTCAACAAACTTATCTTTTGGTACCAAAAATTTGAAAATCAACATTAAAAAAAAAGTTTTTATATATTCACCTGATAGTCATTAATCAGGTTAAATAAAATAATAACATAAATATAGCCATAAAACTTGGAACAACAGCAAATATATCTGAATATTATTGAGCAGATAGTCAAGTCATTTACTGAATTAAAAACTTTTAAATCTTGGGATTGAAATTGAACAGTTTTACAAAAAAACAGAATGTTTGAGATAATGAAATTAAAAATTGTGGAAATCAGAACAAGGCATTTTTTTAGGAATAAGGATTGTTAGTAAATGAAATAATTGCAACTTTAATCCTTATAATAATAATGAGAAAAAACAAGAAATTTTAAATACATAACATTACAATCCATTTTAGATTTAGAAGGGGAAAAAATCTTTTTAATGTATACATTTTTTATTTTGTTGAGTAGGAAGCTGTAAATTTGAAGATTTAAAAGTGAAAATTACATGTAAAAATTAATTAAAAAGTCAAAAAAGTATGAGAAAAAATAAAGACACTTAAATGAAACAGTTTATTCCCACATAAAAAATAACATTAAATTAGGGCAAAGAGTTCAAGATTGAGTAAAAAAAAATTGACTAAACTGTTTCAGACTAAACAGTTTCAAAATTACATGATATAAAAGAAGGATAAAAGGGTTGTAAATAAATAAGAGTATTAATATTTTTAAGATTATTTTATTTTTTATGTATTCATTTGGATCCCCATTAGCTTCTGAAAGCAGCTGCTCTTCCTGTGCTCCAGATATGAAAGTTAAAGCTCAAACTACAAATACAAATATTCTAACTACATGATACAAAAGTTATAACACCTTTAAGGTTATTAAGTGGCAAGTTATTGATCTAGAAAATTATAAGTATTTAAGATTTTGCCAAAAAAAACCTCTGTTTTGGGGACAATATTGTCCCACATATACAGGAATTAAAACTTAAAATAAAATATTTTTAACAATAAATGTATTTTGAAAAGTGGCCAGTTTTCCAGCTTCAGGCTCAGATGTGTTTGAATGATTTCAGCAGATGTAAATGTCTGAGCTCTCGTTAACTTTACCCGTTGATCCTCCTGACAGTTTTAGTTAAACACATAAACATGATGAAGTCTGAAGTCTCACCTGTACATGTTGTAATAGTTCACGCTGTTCGCTCTGTTCGGGACGTAAACGTTCGGTCTCTGCGGTGTGATGAACGAGTTCGCTTGGTTTGGAGGCACAAACAGATCTGGAACAACAAAAGTGTTATAAACAGAAGCCTCTGCTTTCAATCCCATCATGCATCACAGGGCTGATTAGATGATGTTTAAGGCAGGGGTGTCCTGAAACAACTTTTTCACCTCCAATGTGATACCGATATTGCAGCCTTGAGTATTGACGGATACCGATATCAATCTGATACGATATCAGCAGGAATCAAACAGACTTTTATTTCTTATTTTGTAGTCTGGACTGTAAGAAAAGTCTTGATCAGGTGAGATCACTCAAACAGAGAACAGTAGTCAACAATAGTAGGTATGAGAAAAACTGATCTATTTGTTATTAACTAATGGGTTCAATAAATTTAACCTTAAACATAAAAATATAGTACAACTAAATAAAATAAATAAAAAGTAATTTAGAAGACCTGAAAAGTAATCTCAATCAATCAAATAAAAACAAAAACATATTTTTTTAATTGCAAAATAACCACCGTGTTTAACTTAAACATAAGCATATTCTACAACTAAGTTAAATAAATAAAAGATAAATCAAAATGGACTGCTTGTATTGGAGTGTGTATATCGGAGATTTTAGATGCATTTTGAAATTTAATTTCAAATTTAATTCCCAATTTTGCTGCCATAATCTATTTTCCTAAGCCACTTTTGGATTTTTTTGCCAATTTTTCCTCATTCTTTTTGCAATTTCATACCTATTTTGCACCTATTTATTAACCTTTTTCCACTTTCATACCATTTTTACCCATTTTTTGCAATTTCATACCTATTTTGCTTCTGTTCTTCACTCATCCACTTTTTCACAAAACTTTTATTCTTAGATTAATTTAATGTCATATTGGTTTTACTATAAAAAGATCTTCTGCTTATGTTTGTTTAAGAATACATAAGATGAGGAACATTAAAACAATTGCAGAGTAAAATGCAATATTGGGGAAAAAAATCGTAATGAGATTATTTTCTCAAATCGTTCAGCCCTATATCCAACGTCAACATCTGATCGGGACACCCCTGGTTTAAGGTTAATGGAATAAAAGTGAGCATGCAAGTTTTTACAACAACAAGAATGGAGGCAACAGCGTGCAACTCTACGGAGAAACAAATGAGAGAAGATGGAAAATCTCTTCTAAAATCAGCAGGTACAGGCGAGGAAATGAGGAACTAAAGCAGAGACAGAGACGGAGAACGGCTGGTTAAGCAGGTAATAAATTAGAAACTGAAGGCTGGTTAACGAGGTTATTAATTAGTAACAAACTTGTTAACTGGGTCTGAATATGCAGGGAATAAAAGGAATATGACCGGCTGTAAAACACTGACTATCTGGGACACTGCTGCTGGTTAAACAGGACTAACTAACACAGGATCTTAACTATAGGTGTAGTTACTGTAAGGGCCTCCAGTCCATGTGTGTCATACATCACTGTCACCACAGGGGGGCGCCAGCGTGCCATAACAGCACTGAGCTCAATCATGTTTTCTTCCTGCTGTTTGTTCAAATGAAAAAGCAACTAAACCCAACCAGGGGATGACTGGGTGACTGCTGGTTCATTTGAGGGCTGCAGGGTGGTGCAGTGGGTAGTGCTGTTGCCTCACAGTAAGAAGGTTGCTGGTTAAACTCTGCTGTTGGACTATGAAGACTCTGTCAAGGAAGTCAAGATTACAGTTGCATCGTATGGCAGCACACAGGGTAATAAAAAGTTTTTAAAAAAATGCAAATATAATTAAAATTATAATAATAAAGATTATTTTTTGTCCTATTTGGGAGTTAGGGCTCAACTGAATGTCCAGATATTTAAATTTTTATGTATTAATTTACTTATTTGATCGGCACAATGCAGTTTAACATAATTTCCATCATTGAGCATGAATCTGATGTGCTGCACAGAGTTTATAAAAAATGCTGATTTCCAACTCTTGTCCCTAGTTTGGCCTTTAAATAAACAAATCATAGAATATTTAACAGCATAAAATAACACAAAAGTTTACAGAATAACAATAAAATACACGTTCACAAGTACAAGTTCTACAAACCAGTTTAAAAAAAATTTAAATTAGAAACAAATGTCAGACTAAGACTGATTCCAGCTCTGGTTTGCTTTTAGCACTTGACTTTTGTGGAGAAGGTTTTAAATCTGTGTTTAATTTAATTTAATGAATTCCACAGCTTAGAGCCTTTAAAAGAAAAGCTGACTGTCCAAATGTCGACTTACATTTTTGTTTGCTGCACTTTCCATTCACTCTGTCACTAATTTGTTTTTATTATTTAAAATTCTTTTGGTTCAAACTTGAGGTTATTCAGTTTCTGTGCTTCATAATCTCTCTTATAGACAGAAGACTTTGCTCCGTATGCATGCTGCTGGATTTTTGCTGATATCTACGTACTGATATTTATTTTACTGACAACTTGAACAAACAACTTTCCAAAAACAACTCCCAGATTTTTGTGATTTGTCCAGTATTTAGCCTCCATTGGGAAAATCTTATTAAATTTGTCCTTCAGCTTTCAGTGAAGTTACACTTTAAATACTGACATTTAGAGACTGTTTTTAAATCATAATTTTAAAAACAATGTAAATATGAGCCTTTAAAGACTTTGGCTGTTTCTCAATATGTGTACTTCAGCGAACTTCTGGACCTGCGGACTCGCGATACATCATCAATCACAGCTGAAGTTCTGTTCCAATACTAAGTTTGCATCGACACAAGTTCGGTTCACGTACCCGGATGTGGACTCGCCACGCCCCTTTTACCAAGTCTGCTACCAAACGTAACTTGAGTGGACTTTTCACAGCTCCAATCCCACAATGCAATTCGCACCGCTCAGCAGGAAACTCAAACAGCCGCAAACAAGCAGAAGAAGAAACTCGAGAAATAGCAGAAGACGTACTGCTACAAGTGTAAGTAACCGTTCTTGCCACGTAAAATTATGAATAAGATTCATGATAGAGATGTGTATTATAGTTGTTGAGGTCTGTTTACAAGCGATGCAGACAGATCTTTTTCTACTGTAAATCCCAAACCAACAGCCGTTTGCCCACAGCTGATTGGCTGTTAATACCCAGGAAGATGCAAATATAGTAGCATATAAATTACTATTTTACAATCAACTAAAGTTTAGGTGTTACTTATTTGTATAAAAATGTATGGTTATGTTTTTGTTATCAAACTATCGGCAAGGCAACCAGATGTGACGTGGGTACGTGGCGGGGGATGCTAGCAAAGTGCGCTGCCGTTCCATTAGTGGGAGATCATTCTGCGGACTCTCATACCTCTGAAGTCCGAACTCAGGAACGTACTTGCCAAGTCCGAACTTCCGGAGTTCCCAAGTTTGAACTTGCGAACTTAGAATTGAGAAACACCCTTTATCTCCAACAACACTGCCCTGCATGTTCTCGTTTGGCTAACAAGCAGCTCTAAATTGATCCCAGGAGTTTGTCTCTACATGTCAGACCTGTGATTGGCTGTCTGCCTTTCTGGAAGCCCATTTATTAACTGGCATCGATAATGAACACACAGCTCGTTAATAAGGGAGCGAATGATTGAGCCTGAAAAAAACTGGCCTTTTTAATGAGGTAATGAAAAGACAACTTGTTAGTCAGGAAAAAAATAACAACTAGTTGTTACATGGGGGACATATGGGTTACTAACTACCAGTAAACTTCACAGAAAAGGTCATAGTTAAGAGGTAATGAATGGTTAACTGACTGGTTAGGCAACAATAGGAAGAATGAGTGACTAGATAAATATTAATAAAAGCTAGACTGTTACCACGTTATCAGTAAGAGACTAGTTAACAGGGGAATGCACGAGAAACTAAGTAAATATCTCTCTTTTATTGAATAAAAGAGAGATATTTACATCACTACGTAACCAGAGAATAATCAGTCTTTCATGGCTAACTAACCAGTATGAAGTTAACTGCAAGTTAATCATCACAAAATCAAAATACTGGCAGTTACTCGACAATAAATAAGTAATTTACAAATTTATAACCAGGGTAAAAGTGAGCCACTAACCACTGGTTAATCCTTTTAGAAAACTGATCACAATAAGATGGTAATAAATAAGGAAATACAAGCAACCTGAACAGGAAGTAACAAGTTACTTACTACTAGTTAATACTCAAAAAAACTGGACTACAGCTGGCCAACAACCAAATTACTGACTGCAAGTTAAGCTAGGAACAAATATGTAAATAACTACTAGTTTATTTTAGCTAAAAACGGCATTGTTATTCTTCAATTAATGGGTGATTATTGAATAAAAGAGTGATTTTTACATCATTACTTAACCAGAGAATAATCAGCGTTTCATGGATCAATAACCAGGGGAAAAATGAGTCACAAACTTCTCGTTAACCAGAGATTAAATAAGTGACCAGCCAATATGTGTGACAACTGGATTGCCACCAAGCAGCAGTATGAAGTTAACTGTAAGTCAATCATTACAAAATCAGCATACCAGTAGTTACTGGACAATAAATAAGCAATTTAAATATTTATAACCAGGGTAAAAGTGAGTAACCAAACACTGTTTGATCCTTTTAAAAATTGATCACAATAAGCTGGTAATAAATCAGGAAATACAAGCAACCTGAACAGGAAGTTAACAAGTTACTTACTACTAGTTATTACTCAAAAACTGGACTACAGCTGGCCAACAACCAAGTTATTAACTGCTTGGGAAGCTAGGAACAAATATGTAACTAACTACCAATTAATAATCATAACAATAGGCATATTGAGTGGGTAATAAGCAGGTTAACCAGGAAACTAATGAACTAGGTGCACAAATACTGCATTATTGATGGTTAGTACACATAGAAGAGCTTTGTTACAAAGGTAAAGATGATTAATAAAGTGGTTGTTAACGAGGAAATTAAGTTAAGTTAAAATAATCCGGTCATGCAGCTGCAGTTAAATGAAGAATGTTTTAGTTTAACATGTTAGCGCTGCATGCATGTTTTTCCATGAGAAACAAACGTTTATCACCTTCGATGGATTCTGTGCTTTCATGAGAGTCTACGGGAAAAACATGGAGTCATTAATCATTAACGAAGACTCGCCGATCATGTCTGATCGTCAGGATGCTGGTTTGTGTTCGTACCATAGCAAACGCAGAGAGAGACCGCCGCGCACACGGCCACGAGCTGAAGCAGGCTCCTCATCCTCGAGCTGTTTGTCCGTCTGTCTGTGAGGAAGAGCAAAGAGTCAGTGAGGCCGTCTGCAGACATGAAAGACCCTCAGAGGGGCTCGGAGTCTAAATGTGACCGTGTGGTTCAGAGTATACGAAGACTGGGACCAGAAATAATCTATAGGTAAACCTCCAGAGAGACATGGGCCTCAAACAGACTCAGGTAAGACCTAAAAGGAGGAGCAGCAGGTCTGCAGGAAGCAAGATCATTGATGACCTAAACAGGTACACCAGCGTTAGTTTGGAATAATTATTTTCATCAACAACAACCTGGTGTTGGTTTTGTTTTTGAAGTTAGTTTATATTTAACCTGTTCAGCCCCTTTTTTAAGCCTTCTGCTCCAAAATGACATCAAGAAAAGAGTTTATCTCTGCACCCACAAGGTCCAGATGTTGAATTATCAGTATATGTGTTACTGGGACAGAGTAAATGAAGACAGAAGTCGGAATCATTTGAACATTTCATCCTCGCCTAAAAAACAAACAAACTAGAAACACACTCGGAGAGCGCAGACCTCCCCCAGTGCCACAGTCCTCACCCATATTGTGTTTTTTACCATAAATATTAGTCCTACCTTTATTTCATCCAAATATTTAGATTCCTTGACCATGAAAACATACCATTAACAACTGGATTCATAATGATATCTTTTTTCATTATGGTTATGGCGGTTTTCTTCTGGATCTAGCTCCAAAGTTTTTGAAGATGCCACAAACCAGATTGAACACTCCAGATTTCACAGTATCTTGGCTATATTTTGGCGCTTGTTGCAAGTCTATGGCCATTTTCGAATTCGCCTACTATTTGGCCGCCTACTGATTTGATCAAAATGTAGTCTGCAGTATACAGTATGTGAACAAAAGCCTAGTTACAGCATGCAAAAAATACCCGGATGACGTACTGATTCAGGAAAAAATTCACAGTATGCATCAGACCAGTCTGCTTCACCTACTGTTACCCACATTGCAAAGCGGCTGAAGCGAAAGCTTCAACAACCGGCAGCACACGAAAATAAATATATGGGCCACTATTTGTTATCTTTACCTTTTCAACAGGTAATAGTGTGTGATAAGTTGTAAAGAGGTCTGTTATTGTTGTTTTCCGTTAACGGTTCGTAACAACTGACGGTGGTGTTACATCCGTCCTATACCTGCAGCATTATATGTCTGTATTTCCACCACCCTAAATGTTCCTGCTTCTCCTCATTCTTAATACTGTATTGTGCGTGTGATGTTTATTCTTGAACTGTTTTTTTCTTTTAAGTGGCCCTAATACGCCGTCACACAAAAATATATAAAATAATTCCTCTCCGAAATAATACGTATTCTCCACCATTGACTGATTCATATAAAATACTGCTTTTGGCAATATCTTTGCAGATTAATAACTGAAATGGCAACATGTACTCATGGTTTGTTTGTTCTGTACAATTAAAATTAAGTTTGGAAAATAAATCAGCTGTAGCCTACTCCGCTTTGCTCAAACTTGAAACCAGCGTAGCACACTACAAACCAAACCAACAGAACAATCATACTACATGCTACATTCAAGTGTAGTAGGCAGTATGCAGTGCCTACTACATACTACTTTCATATGCAGTATGTAGTAGGCGAATTCGAAAACGGCCTGGGTCTTTATTTGTTCCCTTGCTATGACGAAAATTCCAAGGATATCTAAATTTTTCTCGTTCTGGATCAGAGAATCCAGAACTTTGCCGTGATCCAGATCAGTCTTCGATTTCTTGTAGAACCTGTTGGAAACTTGTCCTGTATTTTTTTCCAAATGTCCTGACTATTCTTGGTGAAGTAATATGCACAAATGCAGAAAACAGTCCTATCTCGCAATGTTAAAGAATCCTTAAAATAATTCCAGGATCCAGACGGTAATCCGGATCACTCCCAAAATCTAATCATTTGTTTCTTGTCCCAGTCCGGACATTTCCTGAAAATTTCATCAAAAAAAAACAAACATACAAAAAACAGATCCGATAACATCATTTTTGGTGGAGGAAACTATTTTTATTGTGAATATCTCTTGGGAATGCAGCTAAAGTGGCTGTTAATAACTAAAAATGAACAATACAATATCTTATATAATTTTCAAGCAGGAAGTTAAAAAAAAACTTGTTACCCAGGGGTGATAATTATGGCCCTTTTCCACGAGCACACCTACTCGATTTGCAGCGTGTTTCCACTAGCCTGGTACCTCCTAAAACAAGCTAGTTTTAGTACCTACTCCACTCTGGTTCCAAGTGAGCTGAGGCCATACTAAAAGATGACATCACCGACTGCCGGCTACTGATTGGTCAGACAATGTCATCATCGATGAGTTATGAGCGCGACGACCTAGCATGCTAGCGGTAGCTACCATTAGCTTACCCTCATACGTCTTTTGTTTGCAGCTGGATTGCTCTCGTCCTCGGGTTCATTCTGTTGTATAGCTTCCAAAACTCTCCTGTGCTTTTCAAGGGGTATTTCTTCTTACCACCTGCAGCCTTCTTCTGCTTTCCTTTTTTACTCGGTTTGTGACAAAAAGCCACAGATTGTTGTGTCGCGCTCAAAATTACGTCAGCGCAGTGCTGCTCAGCTGTTTACAGCAACACTGCACCCCGTTGGGCAGGCGACTGGGGCTAATGGAAAAGCAGCACAAGGCGAGTAGAGTAGAGCCGGGTAAAGTCGAGTAGAGTAGAGCTAATGGAAAAGGGCCAATAGTGGAACCTCTCCATCATGTCTGCAAACATGAACAAATGAAGAAGGCAGAGCAGTGAACAGGGAGCTACGAGCCAGAGGAGATCAAGCAGAAAACCAAGATCCAACTTCATAACTTTTCGTCGCTTTTCAGAAGCCGCTGCAGGATTTCCTCCAAACACTCGTTTTATAGTCTCAAGAAGAAGCAGAAGATCCTCGCGGAGACAAACAAAGGGTGTTTCAGTAAGTTGCTGGGTCGATCCAAACCGCCACCCGAGATGTGAAACCTCAGTGTGAAAAAGCAGCCATGAGAGCATGACTGTGGCTGCAGGGCTGTCACAGCCGTTGTCGATTCAAGCCGAGAGGAGCTATTGTTGGAGCAGAAAGAACAAAAATAGACTCACAACCCAGAATCAAGATTGTGCTGAGTAGGTTGAAGAAAGTGTTTTCCTAATGTTTTGGTCCAAAAACAAAACCACGAAGAAAATATTTAAGTATGGAGATAGTAGACGGAAATAGATCTAATTAAAGAGACGAAAACTGGAGGGGATGAAGTCAACAGATAAGAGCAAAGACAGACTCTATTATAAAAAATATACGTACTGAGGATCTGTTTGGGTCATTAATAAACTATTGATTTTATCTTCAGAAATGCAGCCGGAATATATGAATAAACATCTTATTAAAAGACGTAAACAACAATAAAATGTTTGAATTATGCCACAAAAAAAGCCATTTAGTTCATCTATTTACTGACTTCTGTCTTCAACAAGAAGAAAATCTTGTCTTGTCACCAATAAGCAACTTAAATGTAGTGTAATGGGATGTTTTGAAATTAAATTGGACGAATATACTCGCTTAAATTTAAGTTTTTGCAGCACAATTGCATGCAAACATCAGGGTACATTTGCAGGTGTAAAAGGCTGCAGTTCCCTGAGTGTCCACTAGAGGCTGTTTCTGAAGCAGCAGATGACACATACACACTCCATGTTAAAATTTAAATATTTACAGCTGAATAAATATGTTAATAGTTTCATCATAAGAGGGATTCTTGGCCTGTATTAATACATTTTTCTATATACCTTCTCTGTTTTGGTTAGAAGAAAAACACCAGTTTGGAATAAATAGGGGCATGGTTGATATTCCAAGCCAGTATCTTTTGGCTATTTATCAGGAGGATCATGGCCCACCTCTGCAAGCCTGTATAGTGTTTTTATCTGCAGGAACACATGCACTTTTTGTGCAAACAATTAAAAAAAATGTGTAACTTCACCACCAAAGATGCCAAACTTGCAGGGCTTGTTCATGTCACTTTCGGTCAAACTCTGGATTAAATGTCCCACTTTATAATTTTATCAACTAGCATTTATTTATTTATGAGTAGAGCTTTTTAAATTATTTCCCAGGGTAAATAGTTGAACATTTTATTGCTTGATGTTACATTTAAAGTATTCTTTTGCATTTCCTGTAATCATGTCATCCTCATATATATATATATGTTGTTTTAGATCCTATATAAATCTTTTAACATGTTTTTCGGCATTTTAAGTTTATTTAATCCTGTCTGTTGATTTTTGTTTGATTTTTCTTTTCTTCTAGACTTTTATTAGTCATCATTATTTTTTATGTTTTTTTTTAATTGAAGCTATCCTCATGCACATTAGTAACTAAGTTAATCCTCACAGCCTACCTGCTATTACTATTACAATGAAATGCTATAAAGTAAATGGAAATCCATGAGCAATATCATTTTTATTATTTTTTAAATCTTTTTTCAATCTCTTTTCTGGCCCATGGATCACTTTAAACTTCAATCAAGCCAGTGGCATCCAAAGAACTGTTATTTTAGAAAAAGTAAAGGACTGACTAAAAGAACAACAGACCCTTCAAACTTTTATTTTATTTTTTTTTTTACATATTACTGTTTATTACTGTTCTGATGCACATATTTACATACACTGTCTTTGTTAGGAGTTTTTTTCATTTATATTTCCTTTCAATTTTATTCCTTTAATGTCATTTACTCATTTTTTACACTCATCTTTTTTAAAATTTTGCCTTGTTTTTTTTTTTTTAACTCCGTTTACTAAAGAGAAAACAACTGCCGGAGTCAAATTCCCTGAATGTGTCGCATACTTGGCAATAAAGACCGATTCTGATTCTTATTTGCAGAATTGACTACTTAAGTTTAAATCAAACAGTTTAATTATTTGGACTTACTCTTAAAATAGTATTAGTAATATATGACATTTGAAATCCAAATTGTTTGTTGTTATTGGAAAGTATCTTGCGACCTCTCTGCGATGTCTTGCAACCCCATGTTGAGATTCAGTGTTTCTGGGACCCTGTTTACACGGAGACACTGTGACCGAAAACACAAAGGTTTTTCTTTTGTGTATTTAAACTCGATCCGCGTTCAGATGGAGACGCTAGAAACGAATGAAGCCGCTGTAGTGTGCATGCCAGTCCAGTAGATGGCGCTGCTACAATACACGTATGAAGAAGAAAACTTTTTACAAACAATGATGGGGAGTAGACGCACAGAGACGCAGGAGTTTCTTTTCTGGACAACAAATCTGTCTGGATAGTTTTGTCTTGGTAACAAAGCGAGCACGGTAAGCAGCTCACATATTACTCTGTGGACCAGGGGTGGGCAACTGGCGGCCCAGGGGCCATATGTGGCCCTTCACCTCGCTCAATGCGGCCCACCAGTCATTTCCACAAAAAAACAAAACAAACTGGAAAAAATGAAAAAACAAAACAACAGTTGCTAAATATGTTACATCATGAGTAACCAGTACCATATAATGCATAAATCTGGATAGGTGATAAAATATTTTACTAACCTTAGATTGCTGGTGCATGCTTTGTTTATTACAAGTAATTATAAAGTTCTCACTTAGCTAAGATTGCGCACTAAAATATAACTTACAGTACTGGTAAAAAACATTTGGAAACAATGTTAATGGTAATATATTTGAGCTTTAAAAACTGGTAAACATTTGTTCTTTTATTGCATTAAAAAGAAGCTTAAACCTGCTTTAATTACATGTCATGCTCATTTAGATCATTTTAAATTTTTAATTGTGTTTGAGTTAGAATATTTAAGTGTTGGTATAACCCTTGGTTATCTTTTTAATTTTTTCTTCATTCATATATTTTTCTTTGTTGACAGTGCCAATAATATGTAACAGAGTGGCCCTCGGGCACCTAAGAAAAATTAATGTGGCCCTTTTGGTACTGATAGTTGCCCACCCCTGCTGTAGACGAAGTTTTTGTTGTTCCTGGTATGTGTGCACAGCCTTCATGTGAAAGAGTACTGCACACCCTGAAATGCTCTGACTCTGGTTTATATGGAGATATATGGAGGAGCGTTAACAAAACTCTCCACCGGGGACTCTGGTTTCAAAAGTTTGCTGATTTAAGCTCTCCAGGCACCGTTCCCATGTAAACGGGAGGCCAAAACACAATAAAAACTTATTGGATTTGGCCGCGTTAGGCCTCTTCGTGGATCCCAAACTTCACTTTTTGTCATGAACGACCTCGTTACAGAGCAAAGCAGGTTTCTCCTCACAGTGTTTCAGCGAGTCGATGTGAGAGCCGAGATGAAAGTTGTTTTCGAGCCTCCATCTGTAGCTGACGTCACTTTACACAGTTTATGGCAAACGCTGACACACGTGCACTGTAACACGCACGAGCGGCGATCAGTAAGGTGTGTGGCACCTGTAAAAACAGCAGATGTCTGCACACACTCTGCTCTGCAGAAAGCTTTCATCCTCTGGACTCAGCTCTGATTCAGCTGCTCTCCTCCTCCTCCTCCTCCTCCTCCTCCTCCTCCTCCTCCTTCAATAGGAGCTTTCAGCAAACTCAAACTCCCCCCTGACCCTGTCTCAGCTTCAAAAACTTTCCAGGAACATTAAAGGGAATTAACTGTGAATTTGGGGTGATTTAATCAAACTGTATCAAACATAAATATTAACATTTTGTTTTGTCCAAGGCACACATCCAAAAAAATATAATACAATCAAAACCATTTCAACAGATTTACTCCCAAGTTAAACTTTGAATTATTTTATTTATCAATTTCAGCTCATCAGTGTGTCCTCAAAAGTCCAAGAATCTAGAAATCATCTGCGCACACAGAAACAGCATCAAGATTTCTTGCAAAAAATCTGGTTGTTTGTGGCAAAATTATAATAAAATATTGTCCTATCTATATTGAAAATCCTCTTATTGAACTTTAAGTTCTCACAACCGTAATTGTACATACTTTTTTGTCCTTGTTTGTCTGAATTTTCAGCCCAAAATACAACAGACAAAGTATTAATTTATAGAATGAAAAATGAGAGGACCAAGTACTGCGCCTTGGGGAACACCACTTCTAATAAAGTTGTTAAATCTTTTTTTGTTAAGTACAACATTACATGAACAAACTATGCATGTGCAGACTTACAGCTCCAGGAGCTGGTGTCCTTAAATGTTTTTAAATCAAAAATGAAAGACATGGAAGCAGATTCTGTAAGTTGTAGATGTTTTTAGCTCGGCTGTTGAACAAACGATCTAAAGATATGGCTCATAGATGTCTCTATTTTTATATCCACAATGATGTGCTGGTAAATCGCTTTTGTCTCTTTTGTATTCTGTCTGTAACTTTGTGTTTTCTTTTTTGACCAACCTGGTTGAATACAAAATATATATTTGTATACAAAGATGTTAAATGTAGGCATTGTGAAGTAGTTTTTCTTCCATTTCTAGAGGTTTCAATCAACAAATTTTCCTTTATTTGAGCACAAAAACAGACTAGGTTTTTGCATTTAATGGAATAAAGATTGTGGACACAAAGAGTGAATAGTGGACTGTTTTCAATTTTTAAGTATGGTGATCATGATTTAGTGTAATGCAGGCAATGTGCATGAAAGAGTGTGCACTTTGTAGAAATTCAGCTTTTTCAGAATTTACTCAAATATTGGCTGCAATAACAAACACTATATTGACTTTGTAATGACAGAGCGAGCTGTCCAAGTATGGAGCCCTGTGGAACACCATAAACTACATTGATATTAACCCTTTAAGGCCCAAGACCATAGATTATAGCCCGTAAATTCTGATTTTTTAAAGCTGAAATGTTTGTTTCACTTTATGCTAAAATCCATAAAAATCAAAATGTCCATAAAATTCAACATATAGATTTTTCGTATCTCATTTAACACATTAGGTGTTTTTGGCAACTGATAATCCATTCAAGGATATTTTTATCATTTATCTGATTGTATTCATTTTTTTTTAAATTTGTTGATCATATTGAGTAGATAGAGGTATTATAAAATGATGTATCAAATATGATACAATTGGCTTTATAGGGTTTACATTTTTTTCACCTTTTATCACATTTGATATACTTTTATAGCTCATCATATTGCCCAGCCCTACAGCAGCGTGTGCTCAAGGTGCTGACTACAGTGTCTGTAAGTTTTATATATGTCTGAGACTCAGCAGGGGTCCAGTCGGGCTCATATTCCAACAGTTGGCCTTAGTCGGTGGAAAAAGCCACAGGAATGAAACTGGGCACGTGCAGAGCTGACCTCAGGCTGCAGAATAAACCTCTTTTCTCCGCTGTAGGCCTTTTAACTCTGCAAAGAGCATGCTGCAGCACTTCTTTAAAATCACAATAAATGCATCCCCCTATGATATCAGCTAGAGCCCAAAATGAGCTGATTTAAAGAATTCTTACTGGTAAGTTTGAAGAGAGTTTTCTTACCGTTTGGGATAATTATGCAGCAGGAAGACTCGGCTATCTCTGTGTGTATTTTCTCCTGAGGAATATTTCTCTTTTCCCCACACTGAGCCTTTTTATACTCACCTCTCGTGCCCCAACCCCTTCATTTCAACCCACTGACTCCCTCCTCTCTCCCTCTCTCTCCTCCCTCCTCGTTCTATCAGCCCCCTTTTCCACCGCTCCATCAGACGGAGTATTAGCTCACTCTCTCCCGACTCCCACGCCTTCTACCGAGGAGAGGTGTGCGGGGGAAAAACAAGCCGGAGGTAAACAGAGAGTTGGAGGGAAAGGGGGGTCTGGCACGAGGATGTCTGACAGATACATGATAATATTCACTGCTGTTTGCAACCACGGCGGGATGACATCAGAGCATGCTCTCCTCGCCCCCATATGACTCCTAGACGGTATAGACTGGAGTTTAAGTTAAAGCAGATTTAGGGCGAACTATTCCTTTAATCTGTTCAGCCCATTTTTAAGCCTTCTGCTCCAAAATGACATAAATAAAAGAGTGTATCTACAACCACAAGGTCTATTTTATTCTGGTGTCATAATAAAATAACACTTGAGAGATTTGTCCAGATGTGGAATTATCAGTATATATATGTTACTAGGACAGAGTAAATGAAGATAGAAGTCAGAATAACTTAAAATTTCATCCTTGCCAGAAAAAAAAAAGAAGTTTTTATTGTGAACATCTTTTTGGAATAGGCCTGTCACGATAACAAATTTTGCTGGACGATTATTCTCAAAAAAATGACTGCCGATAAACAATATTATTGTCAATATTATTTTACCCTTTAAAGCCCAAGACCATAGATTATAGCCAGAAAAATTATAATTTTTTGGAGCTGAAATGTTTGTTTCACTTTCTGCTAAAATCCTATAAATATCAAAAATCCATAAAATTAAACATATAGATTTTTCGTATCTCATTTGAAACATTAGGTGTTTTTGGCAACTGATAATCCATTCGAGGACATTTTTATCATTTATCTGATTGTATTCAGATGGTTTTTTTTCTGTAATTTTTGATCATATTGAGTAGATAGAGGTATTATATAAGTATGTAAAACATTAATGTAATAATAATATATTTCCCATTAAAGTGGGTACACCATATTAAAAGCAATAAACTTTAATTTCTTAAAAGTATTTAACTGTAAATTGAAGGTCAAGAGCTTTTAAATCAATTAAATATAAATAAATATAAACAATATAATACATTAAACAAAAACAACAACAACAAAAAAACAGAAATTAAATGGACTCTCTTTTGGGAAAATTGCATGTAAGTATAAATCATTATACTAAACAAAATAATAAAAAAGAAGACCCTGTCCCTGAAAAGAAAAACAAAACTAAACTAAAATGATCAAGTCACCCCGCTATAAATCCACTATAAAACCAATGCACCCCATTGTTGAGACAGTTGCACAGAGTGAGCCATCTTCTCATCCAGCCTGTTTGGTAGAAAGAGAGGAGGAAAATGAACATGCATGCACGTGTCAGCTTATCGAGGTCGGCAAAATTACTGAGGACGTTTTAATTTATCCTGTGGTCACTTTTGGTGCTCATTTCACCCAGTTACAACAGTTTTTTTTATCTGCTGATTATCTGTAGCAGTTTTTGACCGATTTTAAAATATATATATATCTAAACAAAAAAAAATAATATATATTTTTTGTTTCTTTTTGGAAAAATCCAGCAGAACTCTCTACATTTTCCCATCCAAAGAAATCCATACAAATCAACTCAAGTTTGAATCAAAGAGAAACAGATTTGGATATTTGATTTGCGTTTGGTGTGTGTAAAAATGGCTTATATGGTTGTGTAGCTGATAGTTTCCTGTTTAATTTGATGTGCAGCATGACTATATTTTTTAATTAATAGTTCACCTTTTCTTACATTTTGTTGGAGAGCATGTAAACATCCCTGAAATCAGGTACTTTGGAGCTGAACGGGTTAAAGAAGATCATGATGAACGTGCTGACCTCAGGAATCAGAGCTTTGGAAGTAATAACAACAACACATCTGATTCACAGCTGGTCCAAACAGCAGAACAGAGCACGTTTCTGTCTGCTATTTAACCCTCTCATGGTTCACTGTACACACTGTATATAAAGACGGACAGCATGGCAGCTCCCAAGAGGTGAAGCCAAAACATTCAGAGCTCCATTAAGACCAGACTTGACCACACAAATACACCCAGACTTTGACCTGATGGCATCACCGCTACCTTTTGGCCCAATTATGAACATCTGGAACAACAAACGTTGAACCACCCAGGACACCCCACGATGTCAACAAGGGTGGCATGCCAGGATTTTTCTAGAATCTTCTACCCAGTCTGATCACCTGTCCCGACATCAACAATGTAAATCTTGACACTGACCAAAAGGATAATTTCAATAAATCTTCAACAACAGGAGCTTCATGTGATGTCTGCTCAGCTTGGACCTCCTGCACCTTCAAAGATCCAAAATTCAACAAGAGATGTTCATATCAACATGATCAGCTGAACATCTATGATAAGAGTCTCCTGTTCCACCATATCCGAAAGGTGCTCTATTGGATTGAGATCTGGTGACAGTGTAGGGCCAAGATTACTACACACTTTAGTGGAGCTACAATTAGACTTAGCTCTCAACAACTCTGTTGTTACGAAGTGTATTTGTTGTTTCTTTGACTACGAGCTACAGCTTCAGCCCAATGTTTTCTATTCTCGCAAGCATAAGACAAGCAAGTCCTTGGCTAACACATAGTGATTGGATTGAGGTCTGGTGGCTGTGGAGGCCACTGGAGTCAAAAGAAACCCGTGTGAGGTGATCTGAAGTCTCCATCAGAAGATGGTCCACTGTGGTCATAAAGGGATGAACATAGTCAGCAACAATCCTCAGGTAGGCTGTGGGGTTTGAATCATGCTCATGTGGGTCTATGGGGCTCAAAGTGCAGCCTGAACCACTGATCCAAGGCAGGATGGATCCATGCTTTATGAAGTTCACACCAAATTCTGACTCTAATACCCCTTTCAGATTGGCCCAAAAATCTGTTTAAACCTGGTAACAATCGGCTCCTGATGGTAGTTTGAAAGGGTTTTATTGGCATTTTGACCCGGGTCGACTGACTCTGCAAGTGACATGGGTTTTAATTGGCTCGCCTCCGATCAGTTTCAGTGGGAACATCACACCCCAGATCAACTGTTAATTTATGGATGATGTTGGCATACTGTACGAACAACATAACATCATGCCCATCCCATCTGTCTATAACTTATGTGACTCTTTGCATCTCAGCAACAAATTCCATCCACCTTTGTATCGTCAGCGCCAAGTGTGTACATTTTTAAAGAGGGACAAAAGACCAAAGTACAGAAAACTGTGTCCACGGTCTCCATGCTCCTTTCTATTGTTTACATGGTCGTGTTTTGTCGCGCTGATGATGTCATCAGCATGATGACTTCAGCTTGATGCACCAGAGGAAAAAAAAAACAGCCATGCAGCTCCTCTGCTGCTGATTAGACCGGATCTGCAGGCAGTGGGAAAAGAGTCACCTACTGATTATTAGCGGGTTAAATGAAAAAATCCATGTTGACCCACTTATTTTAGTGTGAAAGCGGTCTAACATCTGGATGTGGCGCAGAAATCCAAACTGCAAATTTAGCCTCAGTTTCCTGTTCTTAGCTGACAGGAGTGACGCTTGGTGTGGTCATCTGTTGCTGATTCAAGATTGGACGTGCCATGTGTCCAGATATGGTCTTCCCAATGCCTTAGTAGGGCGACGGATGTTATTTAGCTATTGTGCTAATTCCGGCATATTAACAGTGACGTGTATTACGAAACTGTTGATTGATGCGCACTGTCCTAATCAAATAAATTAAATTAAATGTTAGTTCCTGTTACCCTCCAATCAACTCTGACCGTTCTCCTCTGACCTCTGGCATCAACAAACTATCTTCACCAAAAGAACTGCTTCTCTTTTTCAGACCATTCTCTGCAAACTCTGTAGATGGTAGTGCATGAAGATCCCAGTAGTAGGTTGGCGTTATACAAAACATTTACACACAATAAAAACAAAACAAAGACAAAGCAAAACAAACAATACGAAACAGAGCAAACATAGTTGATCATCAAAAAACATTTAGGCCAAGGGGCTGGTTAAAGTGCAGAGTGCTAAAGTGTAAAGTGCATTATTGTATTGCAAATTGCCCAAAAAAATATAAAGTGCTACTTTGATTGCCTAATGCTCAATTGCATATTACAATAAACTAATACTAGGGATGGTAATTTGTGCTCCTTAACACCGTCTAGATTGTACAAAGACAATGAAAACTTTCTTTGTTTTGATGTCAAAATTCTATAGTTATATATACTATGTGCCTCTTGATGAAAAATCCCCAGTATTTTACAATTGGTGAAATCTAAAAATAATAAGACTAATGCGTTTTTATTTTAATATTTATTTTATTTATTTATTTATTTTTAAAGTCACTGAAGTCTCCTTTCTGCTGCTTCATCGTCTACATGCATGGAGGCGCTGCCATATGATTGGCTGATTATTTGCACTGGGTTAAAAACATCGCGTCAGCCTTCGAGATAACCCTCTCAGTCTTCAGCTGTTTTTCTCGAGGTTGATGCCGGCTCAGCTGTTCCTCTTTGTTTCGTGGTTTTCTCCAACAAAGGCCTGACTCGTTTTTAGGAAATGTTCCAGATTCCCTTAGAGGGAGAGGCTGTTGTTCTCCTGTGATTAAATGAGACTTCCTTTAATCATACAAATTTCTACCACAGAGTTTTTAACCAGAGGTGTTTGATTTTTGGAAATAAACAACATTTTCCACAAGTTGTTGGAGCTAAAAACGAGCCCAAGCCCTTTAATCAGCAGCAGATCATGGCTGTGAAGAGCATTCTCTTTCCTTTCTGAGGTTTTCCATGAGGTTCTCTTCACGCTTTCGTGCAGCTTTATCTCATCTGATGCAGAGGAGAAACTATCTCTGGTGTTTATCTGAGCGTTATGCAACATCAGGTCACACTTGGATGGACTACAACACTTTGAATAGAAGGCAGACCCATGCAGGCCGACGGTAAACAGGCCGGATTTGGAGGCCGAGCTTTAACGGGAAACAACACGACTCAGACAGACAGATAAACACGGACACGACGCTGAGATGGAGATAAAGCCACTGGCAGATAAGAGAAGGGAAGGGAGAGTGAGAGTAAGCACACACTGTCGAGGGTTTGGTTGTTTTTGGCGCTCAGGCTGCAGAAGTTTTCAGTAATGTGGTCATTTGAGGCCGTGGGCTCTGCAGCGGGAGTTTGGGCCTGATTCATGTGTTGGACGTTCAATCTGCAGAGGGATGGACGAGGGAGGCTGATGAATAAGACGGACTGTTTCTGCTGGGTTTTGAGGCTGTTTACTCTGGAAATGGGGAGTCATAAATTAAGTGAATTTGTTCTGAAGCAGGCCAAAGAAGAGGGAGGGTCATGCAGATGGAGAGGGTGATTACATGGAACGAAACTCTCACACCGTCACATCACTTTAAAGTCATTTTCCTGCTCCCGTCCTTCTTCACCTCCATCAGGACATTTTCCTTCTCTCACTTCATCTCATGCTCTACAGGTCCAGACCAGCCAGCTCATCAGTGTATCCAAAAACAGAGTGTGGCTGTTAAAATATGTCGTAGAAACACAAATAAAGGTGCTTTTTCTGAAGTGAACTGTGCAGAAACAAAACAAAGGACAGTGAAGCACAGGATCAGACATGCCCTGAAGATGAGGAGAGCAGGATGGTTGTGATTAGGAGCCAGATCAGACTGCACGATTTCAGCCAGATCCTTTCTGAAACATCGGGCCAGAATATGTTCGTCAGGAAGAAACAATGTCCCTGCTCAGTGTTGGAATTTAACCTTTTAACGCTCTTACCACTGTGATCAGGGGTTTAAAAGCTTACTAACCATTTCTTGATGGCCTCCAGTGCCACTTCATGCCATGTCAACTAAACACGCAGCGATCGATCAGCTTGCCGACTGATCCGCGCCTATTTCCTTAATTTTGCAGGATTGGCCAATCCTTACATAAGACAGCTCCATATATCTGCCACAGAAACATTTCACTAGTCCATCTGGGTAGGAGCCCTTTAAATTTGTTTTCAGGGGCAGAACATTAAAAAAAAAACACAAGCTTGTGATTGGACAATCGTTTGTCTCGTCACATTCATCACAGACCAATCCACATCAAGTAGGGTTGCCTCCTATGATGTAGCATACATAGCGGCTAAGGTAGCTGCTAATGGCTAACAATAATTAAAAACAGTTCATGGACATTAGCCATAGCAGCTAACTTAGCCGCTAACAGCTAATGACAGTTAATGACCGTTAGCCGTTAACTTAGCTGCTAACGGCTAACGGCCTTATACTATGGTCTTACACTAAATTGTACCACACAGATGATTCATTTAACACTTAGATGTGACATGAACCTCGTCAAAGACAATCCCTACATCAATCCCTTGGTAACAGAAATAACTGAAAACAAACTTTTGTGTAGGATTTAAAAAGCTTAGTTATTATTTTTACCATTAGTATTATTTAAATACTTATCATAACCATTTAATAATATGATGATTTATATGTTTATAATCTGTTATTCACAAAAAATTGTATGTTTGTCATACTAAATATCATCTATTCTAAGTTTTTTTTAATATTTTATTTGCATTTTATTATTATATCTGACTTTTCTAGTTCTAATTTAATTATTTTATGTCAATCAATCAATCTTTATTTATAAAGTAATAACCTAATCAACTGTTAGCTATTCAAACCTTTAAATCCCACACCAAGAAAATTTGTTTTTGGTTTGTTTGTAGTTTTCTTTGTTCCCTTAAGTGTTAATAGAACCAAACAATGATTTAATTTATTCAGTTTTTTTAAACATTAAAAATATCTCTGAATTTATTGATGACCTCTGCTAAACAGTTGAGCTGGTAGTTAAAGGGTTAAATGTGCACTCACATTACTTGGACCTAAAGTTTGGGACAGAGTGACTGTGCTGTTCAAATCTCATCCCTGTTGGCAAACATATATAAAGGTTTATTTTTGTGTTACTGCACAAAAACATTGCATGTGTTGTATTCGAGCATTTCCAAGGATGTAGATGTGTTTTTGCCAAATTCAGACAGAGTGTAGGAGTGAATCAGAACGAGACATTAGCCAACAGCTGGAGTCAGGAACTTCTATTTTTGCTGCAGAGGTGGTTTCCAAACAGGTGTTGACATTGTTAGCTTCTGCTGCTGCCATATTTAAGTTAAACCTCCGGTATTGTGACAATCGTCGGCTTGATTTATTACCGATGCTGCGACTTAAATAGACCGAGCTGAGGCTGGATGTTTGGACAGCATGAGACATGTCTGAGGAGGAAGGCTGATCTTAAGAGGTCATAAAAACAGATTAATCCAGCAGGAAACATGAGGGACTGGATTTCATAACCTGGGCGTGACCGTGAGTGTAAAATCGAAATAATGTCGTCTGCACAAACATGTTCTGAGCGGTCAGCAGGTGAACCTCCGGATGCTGAGACAAAACACCCACGACCTGGCAGCTCCGATATTTTTCTGCTATTTTTATTTATTAACAGATGTTTCTTCACTACTCCTCGTCTTTGAGTCAGAGCAGGAATCTGAGGGAGTGCGTGAGTCAGACAGGAAACTCTGCCGGATGTCAGCGGCTCGGTCTGAGATCGAGGACAGACGTTACTCAGGATGTCGTCTCGTGGATGTGAATTCAGAGAAAACGTCAATTAAGGTTCAAAATAAATAAATAAATAAATAAGGTTCAAACAGATTAATGATGAGGATCAGATCACCTGATGTGGTTTGGTCTTCTGTGATTTCACCAGGGAGATTTGGCATTACAAAAAGTAGGCCTGTCATGATGATGAATTAGGGGTGGGTGATATGGCAAAAATATCATATCACGATTTTTTAAAAATAAAATCACAATCACGATTTTATAATGATTCTTTCTTCCTCTGGTTTTTCTAGACTAATTTGCATGTTTGACCATTTTTTCCCTGTTTAACATATAAAACATGTAAAACCCTAAAAGAAAAAAAATGACAATTTAAGCCAAAGAAGCGTTCTGAACAGGTTTTAATTTAAATAGTGCAGTTTTTATAAAAATGTGCAATAAATGTATACATAAAAGGTAATGAACAATAATATCAACATTATCTCTTAAAGGTGCTATCAGGAGAATCTGTTACCACCGACATTGAGACTCGGCTACCCATGAGCACGCGCGGCGACTGTCGTAATGCTGCGTTCAAGTAACCAGTTTTAGTTTCCTAGTCGGAACTCGGAAATTCCTACTTTTTGACTACAACCGGAACGCACCAAAGACGTTACCGAAGCCAAAGCGTGTGTTTCTTGTGATGCTAATGAATGCAGCTCAGACCTTCCTCAGAACTCTGCATTGCTTTACAACTTCTTTTTTCAACAACTTACAGGATGCAAAGCCACGAGGTAATGTATCTCTTTCTAGTTACGTAGCGGTAGTTTTTGGTGTGTGACAACAAGCAATTTTTGGAAAACTTAGTATTGTAGTTTTGTAGCCGGCTATATATGTCTACTTACAGCCTGGTACTCTAAGACGTGTCAGAATAATATAAATTTGCTCTAGTTTTAATTGTCTTGTTCCTGAAGTTGAGTATCCAGGCCAGTCCAGCCCTGTCCGACCCGACCGTGAAGCTAAGGAATAGCATTTATAGATAACCTATGTTGATGCTATAAAACTCATCTTAAAGTGTGTATTTCCATCAGGCATATATCTAAAAGTGAGACTTTTTTGTAATTACTTAAAAACTCCTCACAGTCCCTTTAAGGTTCCAAAAAAAAAGAAAAAAAAATTAAGGTTCAAACAGATTAATGATGAGGATCTGATCACCTGATGTGGTTTGGTCTTTTGTGATTTCACCAGGGAGATTTTGGCATTACACAAAATCATTTAGGCAGGGCTCCAGAGCGCGCCTAGCATTTTTTGTTGGTCGCACCGGTGCACCAGGCGCTCCCTGGGTGAAAACATTGACTTCTGTACCAAGCCCATCATCTCTTTCTCTCTCTCTCTCTCTAATCAAAAGTTTAGAAGTTGAGAAAGCACATTTTAATATACGTACAAACGTAATATAGCTCATGAAAGTTGACAAAAGTAACTGCAGTAGCAGAAAATCCACCAAAAACGGACAAAACAGCTCCTGCTTCCTTATTTCTCTCTCTCCGTTTTACAATAGGAACAGGCCTGACCCAACACATGCACACAGCCCTTCAGCACTTTAAATGCTCCGTTTTTCCTTTAATGTACAATTGTGCTTCAAATAAAGACAGGTATTTCTTTATATCTTATTCTGTTTAAAAATTATTTACATCATATAGAAGTTATGGAGAGTGATAAAATGGTGACCTAATGGATTTAATTTTTTAAGGTGCAACGCTGCAACCAATGCAAAAAGTTAGTCTGAAGCCATGTTTACTGCCTTTCTCTGCCCAAGAGGTCACTGGAAGAGAAGGACAGATATTTTTTTCTAATTTCAGGTCACTTTATGGCTTCACAAAGGAACATCCAAACCTGAAATATGCAAAACATCTGACATGTGGAGAAAAATTGGGGCAAAAATGCTGCAAATCAACACTGTGCCGAAGAAGTTTGACCAAACTCGAAAGAAACTGGTTAAAAAAAAAAAAGAAAAGAAAAAACTCTCCACCAGATAAAGTTTGTTCATCTGCGCTCTGTTACAGCTGCTAAGGTGTTTGGTTAATTATTATGATAACAATATAATTTTTTTGTATCACATTTTACATTTTCACAACTTCAAAGTGCTGCAGGGTAAGATAAAAAAAAAATTAAGACTCATACAATTTAATCTATTACAACAAAAAAGAGTCAAGATGAATAGATTTTTAAAAAGGGGAACCTCTTAAAGAAGTTAGTTTTAATGTTTTTTGAGCCATTTTGACACTACACGAGTTCTGCTTAAATTTGAGAAGGTTGCTGGTTTGATCCCCGTGTCAGTCTGTGTGGAGTTTGCATTTTCTCCACATGCATGCATTTGTTCTCTCCTCCCACAGACAAAACAAAAAATCATTAGATTGATCGGTGACTCAAAATCATCCTTTTAAAAGCTGTTAATTTGCTATTTTTTGTTTATTTACATATTTTTCTCCATTGACAGTGTCCAACAACATGTAACAGTGCAGCCTCTTGGTAAGCAAAGTTTTCCACCACTGGTCTAATATCACAGCTGATATTAAATCGGCCTATTGTAGCCCTTTTTAAAGTATTCAACATCGGCCAGAGTTTTGCTGACACAACGCCGATATATTTTTAATTTAGATTTAAATAAAAAAATAGATGGCGGCGCGCGTTGTTGTAGCAGCTCCGAGCTCTGTGCTGGTTCTGTTTGTATGGATGATGGAGTGTTTGGGCAAAACTCACCTACACTCATACAGAGCTGCTGAATGGTGTCTCTGCCTGCAAGTCCGACACAACGAGTGATTTACAGCGCTCGTACAATATACCGCTGGACACAGCAAGGCCACCGGGCTCTCTTCTCGGCTACAGAAGCCTCACACACCAACATTTTCCTGAAAAACAACACATCTGTTCACAAAATGGAAGCATTACACCTTCTGATGGCAGGGGATCAGTTTATTCATGACTGCTCTGTGTTAACTGTTACTGAAACCTGGTTTCACCCACTAGTCCCCAACGCTGCAGTTAAGCTAACTAGCTAGTGAGCTAACCATGCTAATGTTAGCATAGCTCCTCGGAGCTCTACGTCATCATCAGCAGACTCCTCCAGGAGGACCCTTCATCATGCTGGGGAGTTAAATCAGGCCTGTTTAAAGAAGTTTGTGCAATATGTGCAGCATCCCATAAAATATTTTGATTTCCTTGCACATGTTAGCTCATGTTTACAATTAAAAAAAGTCTTTCTATCTGCACTAAAACCACCTTCTGATGCATTAATGAGGACTCTGGGACTAAAAGGCAGATGTAGTAAGATGGAGTTCATAATTCATATACATATTTGCATGTTAAATAAGGTCATTTATTTAGGGATGGGTCTCAAAAACCAATTCCAGTTGAGTTTTGCCAACAGCTCCATCAAAGAATCAATATCATGGGTCTTTTTGACAATCAATTCCCTTATCACTTTCGTCAGAATTGTGGCTTGATTTTTTTACAAAAGGCGCCCATGCAGAACCTGAAGTGAGTGGAAACACCAGCAACTTGCAGAAGCAGGTATCTTTGCTGTGACATGTGTATGACATTTAGCCCTTTTCCATTAGCCTTACTCTACTCTACTCTACTCTACCCGGCTCTACTCTACTCGCCTTGTGCTGCTTTTCCATTAGCCCAGTCGCCTGCCCAACGGAGTGGCTCTGGTGACGTCACTTTAAGCGCGACACAACAATCTGTGTCTTTTTGTCACAAACTGAGTAAAAAAGGAAAGCAGAAGAAGGCTGCAGGTGGTAAGAAGAAATACCCCTTGAGAAGCACAGGAGAGTTTTGGAAGCTATACAACAGAATGAAGCCGAGGACGAGAGCAATCCAGCTGCAAAGAAAAGACGTATGAGGGTAAGCTAACGGTAGCTACCGCTAGCATGCTAGGTCATCGCGCTCATGATTCATCGATGACGACATTGTCTGACCAATCAGTAGCCGGCAGTTAGTTGCGTCATCTTTTAGTATGGACTCAGCTCACTTAGAACCAGAGCGGAGTAGTTACAAAACTAGCTTGTTTTAGGAGGTACCAGGCTAGTGGAAACACGCTGCAAATCGAGTAGGGCCGAGTAGAGTAGGGCCAAGGCGTGCTAGTGGAAAAGGGTCAATTGTTGCCACTGAAAATCTACAGGCTAACATTTGCCCACATGGAAAATCTGCAGAAATCAATAAGGGAATTGTTAAAGAACTGGATTGATTAGCAGGATCTTTAATAGCACTGGCATGAATAAAATCTTATAAATTCCCATCCCTACATTTATTGGATTTTTAAAAAAATCCAAATTGGTCTGGCCCTTGAAATATATATTAAATTTGTTGTTAAGATCTTTATTTTTAGCCTTCAACTCTTTTCTGAACTTAATCTTTTCCAAACAAACTCCTTAAACAGGAGGTTACAAATCTCAAAGGCTGGCTGTTTCTCCTGCAAACATTTCTGCAGAAAAACATCAAACCATGAAAAACCTGGCACATCATCAGATTCGTAATAAATCTAACAAAAAGGTGAATTTAGATCCTTTTTAATGAACAGTACTCCTCATGTTTGAGGTTTCTTCCATGTTTAGAGTCAGTAAAGATCTGATGATAATGGAGTGTGCAGGCTGGTCTGATTTACATTAACTCTTTTTTATGATTTACTTTATGTCTTAATAAAAGCTCTGATATAAACCCGACAGACCAGCTGCTCCACTTCCACATGCGAGCTGTTAAAAGTTTACGACAGACAGAGTTTGTCTTCATGGTGTCAATAATTGGAGTCAAACGAGGAGAGTGCAGATTTATGCGTGCGTGAATATGTACGAGCGTTTTCTTCTTCATCAAATCTGCCTCTATATTTCTCACAGCAGCTCCATCCAGCGTTTTCCTTTAATGTGCTGTTTGCTCTGCCCGTCTACGCAGCCAAATCTAACAAAGTGACCTTCAGGCCGAGGACCAGCACCCACCTACAGCTGCAGGAATCTCACACACGCCCACGCACGCTTTCATGCACGTTCATGCAGGTTTATGTCCTCAATCAGAGAGCGAGCAGGCAGACGGGGCAAAGCAAAGTCTACCAATCTGTGCAGGAATGTCCTCCCCGAGATCTTGGCCGTGATCATCTGCATGAAAACAAACTATCAGTCCATCTGCAACATGAATCAGCAGTGAGCCGCCTCCGTCTGCCATGAAGCAAAGATCTAAAATCTTATCACCTTCTTCTTTATCTTTGCAAAAACATTTTAAAAAAACTGTTCCCTATCATGGATATAGTGAATTATATAGTGTGTTCGTCATTTTGTAGTGTTGTTCAAATTCTCAGCAGTTAATTTCATTCACTATATAGTGCACTACAAAATACCCACAATGCACAGCAAATATGAGTGTACATACGATGTACCCTACATTGTACCCCCCTAAACCATGATGCAATTCTGGTCATGCTTTTCCTTAGAAGAAGAAGAAGAAGAGAAGGAAGGCTGTTAGGAGCTGCTTTCATTTATAAATGTAAAAAACGTGACAGTATCTCTAACTCGTTAGCATGGCTCTTTTGCGTCTTTTAGCGGCTGTAAACAGCTTCAACATTTGTTACTTATCCTCCTCAGTGCCTGGTTTGTTTACGTGATTTTTGGCGCGTCCACTTCCGTCACAGGAATATCCGGCTCATCTACTGGACACTACTAGTGTCCGACATCTCGTTTGGTTATTCCCTACACAGTCCACTATTTCATTTACACTACAGAATAATAATAATTAATAGTGAGTGAATGAATGACTTGATGGTTCTGAACACAGCTAGTGAATATTGCACTGAAAGTTAATTTGGAGAAAATCATGGATCAAATTAAAATCACAACATCTGCCGGAAAAATCACTTTTACAAACCAGATATGGCAGATGGACAGCTCCATATTGGAAATATTTCACTAATCCATCTGAGAAAGAGCTGTTTGAAAATGTTTTCAGGGGCAGAACCTTCAAAAACAACAGCAGCTTGTGATTAGACGATCGTTCGGCTCTTCATACTCATCACAGACCAATCATATCAAGCAACGCTGCTATGTATGTCGTAGCATACGTTAGGGCTGAAAGATATATCGCTATTGTATCTATATGAAGATATGACCATTCAAGATATAAATATTAGAAAAACCAACAATATAAACAATACAGATTTCTTATAAATAAAACTGCGCTTTCCACATTCTTTTGTATTGTTTTTATTTTTCTGAAAAATGCTCGGTTTTCACCAAACCCATAGTTATTAGACCTGTGCTCAAAATATCGATACAGCAAAATATCGTCATGCACTTTGTTACAGCCCCAGCCGTTTAGGCTGTTGTGTGTGTGTGTGTATGTGTCTGCCTGTGTGAGTCTGTGTGTGCACATGCGTGTGGGTGTGTCTGCTTCACTCCTCAGGCTGCCCGGTGGAGAAGCTAACTGGTGTGTGCTTTCCACCAACCAGGAGCTGGGTTTCGTGGGAGAGAGCCTCAAAAGGACAGCAGAGGCTTCAGTCGGAGCGGCTTGTCCTGTGGTGGCCTGTCACCCAAACCCTGTCTGCGCTCGGCAAACGCGATCGTGTTCAAAGACTGTTCGTTTAATTTTTTAGATTAGGCTTATTGTTAATTTAGGTTGTTTAGAAAGATCTCTTGTTTAAGTTATTTTGTTTAAGTTATTTCTGAAAATAACCCTTTGTTTGTAAAAATGTATCTTATTTCATATTAAAACACTTCTGTTCACCTTTACATCTGGTTTATGTTACCTCCTTTTAACCCCTTTAAGAGCTGTGGACGTAACACACTTCTTGCGGGTACGTGTATCGATACAGATTCTACAGAATTGATACAGCCTCAATGTTTTGACAGTTGTTGTAAATACTCTTTGGGGAATGTTAAAAATGGCACAGTTCAAAATAGAAGTCAAGCTACATGATAAAACACGTGTTCCAGGGGTGCTGGTTTGGCGGAGTGATTAGCAACCAGGCACCCCATGTATTTGCTTCTGCCGGTCCGGGTTCGAGTCCCGCCTGTGACCAGTTTGCAGAGTGTCCTCCCCTACTCTCTCACCCCCTTTCACAAGCCTATCCACTGTCTCTCTCCTATCAATAAAGGCACAAAATGCCCAAAAACTACATTTAAAAAAAAACAAAAATCTTTGTTTCTACCATCTTTGGGGGCCTGAATTAAAGTTCTTAAGTTGAAGAATTATTTAAAACTCATTCTTGTTCTTTTTCTTCTTGTTATAAAAACAAAAGTTGCTGGGAATTCTGTTAAAAGTGCAGTCAATGCTCACAATTTATGTGTATGCATAATTTATCAGTAACAGGATACGTATCGTATCCAGTGTTGCCAACTCCTCAGCATCAGAAGTAGCTATAGGCCCGCCCAAAAGTAGCTAGAAGCCGTCTGATTTTTTTTTTCCAGCAAATCAAACATACACGTGTGAGTGAGTGAGAAAAAACAACAAGGAAGCGACAGCCACGCTGTTCTCAACTCCACCCCCCCTCCCTCTATCTGCCGCTCTGCCTCTCTCTCTCTCTCTGAACGGGGAAAGAGAGAAAACAGCGCTTTTTTTAAAACTTTTTCTCCCGTGATCTTGGAGCCTCTGACCACCAAAAAAGGCACTAGATTTGTCGCTAGTTGTTTTTCTCTAATTTTCTGGCGGGGGGGGGTCCAGAAAGTAGCTAAAAATAGCCACAAAATCGCTAAGTTGGCAACACTGATCGTATCGTGGGGTTGCTGGAAATACCCAGCCCTAATAGTCATATCCTATTTTATCCATATCATGATATCTGGCATGAATATCGAGATATGAAATTTTGTCCATATCGTTCAGCCCTAGCATATGTAGTGGCTACACATAGCGGCTACAAGTAGCGGCTAACGGCCAACAGCAGTTAGCACTTTGGCTGTTAGCTTAAACTACCTTAAGACTATCGTTTCACCTTAAATTATACCACACAGATGTATCATTTAACACTTATTTGTGATATGAACCTTGCCAAAGACAATCCCTACCAAGTTTTCCCGGTAAACTTCTGAGGAGATTTCGCCGTGTATCACTGAGTAACCATGAAGACCACAGGCTAGCCGGCTGTCTGCGGAGGATTCTCTCTCAGTTTTTCAGCAGTGATCCCGGTCAGAAGAGCAAAAACACGATTTCCCGTAAGACAAGTTCAAGTGACGTTCTTTCCTCCTCTTTTAAAGAAATATTGAGGCGCTTCAGAAGCTGTCATTGTTTTCAAACATGCAGTCACTTCCTGTTGTCGCCTCGCCTCTCTTCCCTGATTGGCCCGTTAAGCATTTAGCCGATTGAAGTCATTAGACAATGGAGGCTGTTAAGACGGATATGCAGGATTTCAGAATCAGGCAAGGCTTCACATTTACATCTTTAAATCGTTCAGCCCAACTGTGTGGTGTTGCATGTCCTCCCTGTGCATGCTTGGGTTTGCTCCAGACAATCAGTTTCCTCCCACAGACCCAAAAACATGTTTATTCGGTTAATTGGTGACTTTAAATTGCACTTAGGTGACTCAGTAAATGCTCAGTCTGATTTTTTTTCACCGGTTTAAACTCAGTCTGAGAAAACACGCCATGAAAAATGACTTAGTTTCTTCTGCCAAAGAGCTTTTGCTTTTGCCAGTTTGTTAGTGAACAGATTTTGATCAAAGGGAAGATCAGGCTCGATTTTGGTGCTCATCAGAATGTGGTTTCTGTTTTTAAGGATTTGTTGACAGAAAGAGAGGCCACTTCTTCACATTTGACATGGACAATAACTCACTCTGACATGCTGGAAATGTTTTGGTAGAGGTTCGTGCTCTCAGTACATCTAATTTGAAAAGTTTTCAACAGATTCTGATCCAATTCTCAGGGAATGCTGGTCGTGGCACGAGGAAGATCTGGCTTAATTTGGTTCTGATTCAGATTCAGGAATTTTTTACAGTAAAGTAAGAGAAGAAGGTGGTTTCCCACATTTGACACTGACAATAACTCAGTCTTTGTTTCCCGTTTATTCTCCTATTTTAGCTGATTTTATAATGCACCTGATATTTTGTTTTCTCATTTTACCATATTTATCTAATTTTTTTATATTATGATATTATTTTTCTATTTATGTATTTACTTATCTTACCCTCTCATATTTTTCTTGCATTTTTAACCATTATTTTAGTTTTCGCTCCTGTGTTTTTAATTCAAGATAGTGTTTCCTCAGTCCTCTAATTTAGTTTTCTGTCAGAATTTCCTTTTTATGCCTTTGTGTGTTTGAGTTAGTGAGTGTGTATTGAATGTGGATCGAGGAAGGGGGATTGTTGGATTCTTATGTTTTCATTTTATACATTTTTCTGCTTTTTATTTCACTTATTGGTATTTTATGTTATCTTTTGTCCCACTTAAAGCACTTTGTATTGCAAAGTCCTGTATGAAAAGTGCTATACAAATAAAGTTTGATTGATTGATTGAATGTTGCATAATAATATGGACTGTGATAATTCAACAATACATTAAAGTTCTGGTTTTCTAGCCTGTTTTAGTCTCCCTGTTTTAATGATACTTGCAGCCCAGAATCCAAAAGAAAATTCTCAATCTAACCCACACAAATACATTTAAAGGCAGCTTCTGGCAACTTTAGCTTCATCTGACGGTATAAAGATAGAAACAGAGGGGCTGTAATTTGATGAAATTATGTTTGACAAAATTAAAAGGGAGTTACTAACTACTGGGATAAATTCAGACTGTAGCTGTGTATACAGTTTTTAGATCATTCACAGGAGTTTTCCTGCAACATGTGGTTATTAAAATCAATCATTGCTCAGTGTTGGTATGTTTTTATCTGTGCTTTTTGATAAGTACAGGCAAAGAAGATATAGCAGGCATCACAAAATGGTGGACTCTGGTCCAGATCTGGACTGAGTGGTGGTTCTGTCCGGACCCGTGACCAATCTCTGGTATATTCACAAAAATAGATTTTATATGAGCAACAATATGGATAAAATTTCATATCTCGATATCCATGCCAGATATCTCGATATCAATACTATATGATAAGACTATGAGTTCGATGAAAACCAAGCGGTGCATTCAAGGGTAATTGTAAAACTGAAATTTGTTGCGACTTCCAGAGCCGTACATGCAGGGCGAGCGCAGGGGAAAACCATATTGTTAATATCGTTGCTTTCTCAATATTAATATCTTGAATGTTCATATCTCGATACAGATATGATAACGATATATATTTTAGCCCTACTACAGACCAAAGCTGATTTCTTCAAGCAACCCCACGACACAAAACGTATCCCGATACACATAAATTGTGAACATTGGCTGCGCTTTTAACAGAATTCCAGGCAATTTTTGTTTTTATTACAAGAAGAAAAAGAACAAGCCTGAGTTTTAAATAATTCTTCAACTTAAGAATTTTAATTCATGTCCCCAAAGATGGTAGACACCTAAGTTTAAATTTGGAGCTGTGCTTCATCATGTAGCTTGGCTTCTACTTTGAACTGTGCCATTTTTAACATTACCCAAAGACTATTTACAACAACTGTCAAAACACTGAGGCTGTATCAATTCTGTAGAATACATACACCTATCCCCAAGGTGTACATGACGATATTTTGAGCACAGGTCTACTACTGACTATATCAGGAAAAATACACATCACATGAGTCTGCTTTTAGGATTTATCCAGCAATATATTTTAACCAGCTGTTTAAACTCTCTCTCTCCAATCAAAAGCCTGGACTGCATTAAAAGTGGCTTATTAACACAGACTAAAATGAAGCATTTACATTTGGAAAAAAACTAAAAAATCGATTTAAAAAACGTCAAATAAAAAACACCAACACTTGTGTGAATCGATTTTTTCTCCCACCTCTAGAATTCACTTCCTGGAAGTTGGACCTGGTACTGCAAGCTTAAGGGTTTACAGTTTTTTCTAAATATCTGTCTACTGTAGTGGACATCATGCATGAAAGGGTCGAACAATAAAATCTTTAAAATGCACATTTCAATATCAAAACACTTTTCAAATCTGAAGAAGTAACACCACTTTTTAAACTTACTAAAGCTTAAAGATTTTACTTTCTGTTGATCAGGCCGTCATATTCAGTCTTCCTCTGCCATAACTGCTTTCTCATTTCCTCCTTTCTCATATTAAAAGAGTTTTCAGCTCAAACTGTGTCATCCAAATGGGATGGCAGGTTGTATTTTCTCTCTTTTTTGCTCCTTCTCTCTGTCAATATTGATCTCATATTTATTTGCCTTGGCTCTGCAGACTCTTTATTTTCATCTCTCCATCCCAGTCCATCTTTATCTATCTTAACTTTTTTCCCTTTGCGGTTGTCTGAAGCCGTCGGGGTAATCACACGTCTGCAAACGCGAACACAACGGGCCGAGCGGTGAACCAGCACGCCGTCCTAAACCAAAGCCGGTGGCACAGCGCGACGTGAAGCCACGAGGCCCGGGAGTGTACCCGACAACCTCTCCGGTTTATTTCAGACTCGCTCTCTCTGTGCTGTTGTTTTATTTTAGGGAGCACAGTCCAGAAAAGAAGACACAGACTTCTTAGAAAGGCTGCGTCCTGAAATGATCCAGGCCGGATGTGTTGGTGTATTCACCTGAGACGTCAGATGTTACCTGGTGAGGAGTGTTCTTAAAGAGCTTAAAGAGGCTGTTTCAGGACAAAGAAAAAGGTTTTAAAGAGACATATTGGCCTTTTGGGCTGCAGAGAAACAGTCAGGAAGGGTGTGGGAGAGCAGAATGGGCTGCAGGTGGGAATCGAACCTGGGCTGCTCGTGATATGGCCTAAAATAAAATTCCTAATTGTCTTAAGAGCAATGCTAAACTTAATGTAACCCAGGTTAAATAACAGGATCTGAGCTTCTATTGTGAAGGGCGAGTCCTGCTGCGAGTTTCCGTGCAGCACCTATTTCACGCAGGTGACTGTAATCAGCGGGTCTTTTTTTTAAACAGCATCACGTCGAGCTGGACGCCAACACAAGCAGAGGAGATGTGAAGAGAAACAAAGACCACTGGAGAAAGGAGGCATAAAAAGTTCTTGTGTGCCTTATCGGTGCCGCTACAACGAGGAAAGAAGACAGCACTGAGTGTCGAGGATTCGCATGGTGAGGCGACTCTTAATCATGCCAAATTATCTTTAATCTAAATTAGTCTAACCTCAAAAGGGTTATGTAATGGCCATTTTATTGGTCCATGTCTTTTGATGGGTGTGGACCCCAGTGTATCCACTAGAGGGTGCTATTGCACTGTGGGCCACCAATGTAATTGTATATAGGTAGGAACCTTCGGTGGGAGCGTTTGTCGCTTGGCAGCAGGAGCACCCACGATTTCTGACTGCAACGCCGCAGCGCCACTGGTAGCTACCATTAGCTTACCCTCATACATCTTTTCTTTGCAGCTGGATTGCTCTCGTCCTCGGCTTCATTCTGTTGTATAGCTTCCAAAACTCTCCTGTGCTTCTCAAGGGGTATTTCTTCTTACCACCTGCAGCCTTCTTCTGCTTTCCTTTCTTACTCGCTTTGTGACAAAAAGACACAAATTGTTGTGTCGCGCTCAAAATTACGTCAGCGCAGTGCTGCTCAGCTGTTTACAGCGACACTGCACCCCGTTGGGCAGGAGACTGGGGCTAATGGAAAAGCAGCACAAGGCGAGTAGAGTAGAGCCGGGTAGAGTAGAGTAGAGTAGGGCTAATGGAAAAGGGCCATAAAACTCCAAGTTCATATGTGTTAAAATGCATAATTTCAGTGTCATTTCATTTACGTGATAAATAGATAAATAATTCATGTTATGTAGGACTCAAATAGGTTAAAAGAACTGTTAAAATACGACACGTTCTGTATGGAACTTAAGTTCCGTTTTTTTGGTTCCGCTACAACATTCACTGAGGGACTGCAGAGCCGAGGAACACGCGTTGCCTCCGCGAACACACTCAGACATGTATAAAGACTGTCACTACGAGGACTTAAGCTGAATGGAATGCTCTACAGACAGACTTTAATCTGTCCGAACCCGTTTTGTGAGTTACCTTTTAGCACTTTTCCTCCAAAGCACTTTGTTTTTAATTATATCCTGTAATATATTTTTGTTTTTATTTGTTTTCGCGAGTCACTTTGGCATTTTACCTTTAATTTTTCCATCTCCAAGTATTGTCTGTTTAAAATTAATCTTGCGTTATTGTAATGTATTTATGTATTGACGTGTGCTGCTGACCTCTTGGCCAGGTCACCCTTGCAAAAGAGATCTCGATCTCAATGGGTTTTCTACCTGAATGAATAAAGGTTAAATAAATAAATAATTGAAGCAGACAGTGAAAGACACTGTTAAAGGACTTTAAAGGACTAAGAAACTCTTTTCATGGCAAGCGGTGCATCAAGGTCGATGTTTATAAGATTTATTTTTGTTTTCATGTGTTGTACTGTGTGACACATTTCTGATGGATGTATTTTGATAAATTTGCACTATTCTGTATCATAAAATTACAGTTCTCACGGTGTATGGCATGAATGAGAGTCAAGGGAGAAGCTGTTAAAGATTGCTCCACGATTAAACACCCGTTTCAAAGAACCTACCTGTGTCTGTTGTCATGAAGGGAGCTACATTGCTAAAAGTATTCGCTCACCTGCCTTGACTCACATATGAACTTAAGTGCCATCCCATTCCTAATCCATAGGGTTCAATCTGACGTGGGTCCACCCTTTGCAGCTATAACAGCTTCAACTCTTCTGGGAAGGCTGTCCACAAGGTTTAGGAGTGTTTATGGGAATTTTTGACCATTCTACCAGAAGAGCATTTGTGAGCTCACACACCGATGTTGGTCGAGAAGGCTTGGCTCTCAGTCTCTGCTCTAATTCATCCCAAAGGTGTTCTATGGGCTCTATCAGGATCAAAAGTTAGTCAGCAAAATGAACACTGACGGTGACTCTAGACTTGGTTCATATTTAGGGCTCCAGCTGTGGGCTCTGTTTCTGCTTTTTGGCCTGTTGTTGCACTTTGACGCAGAAATGCACCACCAGCTTTGAGAAATAACTTTGTCTAGCTGAAGCATCGATCAGGCTGCACCTGCTTCAACATAAATCTATAAAGAGAACGGAGGCTGGCCATGCTAACAATGCTAAAGTGAGCTGCTCTCTGGTGGATACTGTTTATAAGTGCCATCTTCCTCTCGTGACATTCAACCAGATTCAAGCCTCAAGTCTCTACTTTTTGGTTACCAACCTTTATTTTACCAGAAGCACTCCTACTGAGATACAAAAATCTCTTTTACAAGGGAGTTCTGGTCAAGAAAGCAGCAAAAGAAGAATGAAAAAAATGATTTCAAAACCACCAAATCAACACCACACAACATAAACCGGGCAAATGATCCTTACTGTGGTTTTAAAATCTCCAAACAGCCTTGGTGGACCAGTTTGTTTTTTTGGTCCGCGCCTTAGTTTTTCGTTCTTTCCAAAACAGCAAATCCAAATTTATTTGGTCCAGGCTGAACATGTTAGGTGTGAAAGCATCCTATGTTTAAGGGATGTCCAGATGGACCAATTCCCATGTGGAAATAGTGGAATAAGCTGGACAATCAACACAAAAACTGAGACGAAAAGCCACAGACTGAGAGCCAGCTACATACAGATTCTGCAGAATGGATTTAGGATCAGATGCTGTGACAGCTGCTGTCCATACACTTTGGGTGATGTTTTCAATGGCACAATTCAAAGTTGAATCCAAACTACAGTAAAGAAGCACATGGTTGAAAATTAACTTAAGTCTAAAATCTTTGAGGGCCTCAAATTCAGTGTCTGGAGTTGAAGAACAGTCTTTTTATTTTTGTTAAGAAAAAGACTAAATTAAAATTGTTGGTAATTCTGATAAAGGCAAAACAAAATGTCCATAAGTTGCGTTTATCAAGATACGTATCTTACTGCAGCCTCAGTCAAAGGTGGGCTTTACACGAGTACGAATTTGTAAGACTCCGGTAAAATAAACTATCGATCTGGTGATACTGACACAGGGAGACGCGTATTTGTCCATGACTCCGCATCTTTTTTGAAAACGGGTCTGCAAGTGGATATCTGCGTATTCGTCTTCATGCCGTAGTTGGTATAAACAGATAAGTCCAGAAAAGACGATGACCTCATAGCACCCCTCCTCCTCCCTGCCTCCCGACCCACGCTGTCAAGCACAACAACAACAACATCACCAATGGCAGCAGCCGGGCTGATTCTGATCTTGTTCCAGCAGCTACAAATATTGCTGCGACTTTTATACCAACATTTGCTCACAGAACACCAACAACACCAGCTACGGCAACAAAAGCAACAAGTGCTCATGCAGAGACGCAGCATGTTACGCGTGCATGAGCACTTGTTGATGTGGAATCCACCTCGGAGCAGAACCAGACGGGCAACCCGACAGGATTTTGCGTTGTCATGTAAATGCACAAGCCAATGTACAATACGATGTGTAAACAGCGATACATGTTTTGATGCCGACGCCAAGACGATACGGGACCGTCCTCATGTGAGGAGGGCCTAAGGATACATATCGTGTCGTGAGGTTGCTTGTAGGGCTGCAAAACCCAATCGATTAAATCGATGATTAAATTTGTTGTCAACTAATTTAATTATTGATTTTCATCGGCAACGAATCGCTGGTGTTTTGGTGCATGGTATTGTAGCTTACAATCAGATAGTTACAAGGAGATGAGCCCGCTCTCTTGCTGTAAGCTACTGTGAGAGGAGCGACCGTCACTGCACATAACAACATGCAGAAGGACTCACAATGGCGGCGTCCACGGCAACATCACTTCGCAAACGACCAAAAACCTCCAAAAGCTGGGAGCATGTCACGCTCAGCAAAGCAAAACAAGCGATCACTGCAAACATTTTAAGGTCGACATCTGGCATGGGAGCACGACCTCTATGAAAGAGCTGAGCTGAGAAAGCACGTCGGCGGACGAAGATTATTTTTGTTTGTTACATTCAGCAGCACCTTACTTTATTGAATACTTTATAGACAAGACTGCTACTACTTTGCCTGCTTTGTTTCAAGAAAAAAAAGTAAGTTTGTGAGCATATTTTTGAAACACATGCAAACAAGTCTGTTAATGTACTTAAAGTGTTGCATAGTGAGTCAAGAAAGAAAAAAGCTGTAATAAAATATTACTGAAGGAAAAATGATTTTTATTGTCTTTATTGTTGTTTAGAAAATACCTAAAACAACTTTAAGCTACATTGTAAAGGAAATTGCAAAAAATGTGTCATTAACCGATTAATCGATCAACCATTTAAGTAATCGGCCGATTAATCGATTATGAAAATAATCGTTAGTTGTAGCCTTAGTTGCTTTAAATATCTATAGCTAATATATGTGTTTGTATAAATGAAGAGTTTGTCTTCTGTCCACTCTGTTGTAAAGTGTCTTGAGATAACACGATATATGAACTGGAGCTACACAAATAAAAATGTGTTTATTGACTGATTGCTGGAAAGACCAGTAAATAAAGATGACCACCTTCTCCCCAGTTTAATACGAGTGCACTTCCTGATAAGTTAAATTAAAGTGTTAGTTGTTTCCTTTCTTCTCTCCATCATTGTGTTTTTGAATCATAAAACTGCATTAACTATGCAACAGTCTATATCCTCTGCATCTACAGCTTTCATAAGGCAGCGCCGAGGCTTATGGCACGACAGTAAACCACATTTTTTTATTTGTAGCCGTGGCTGGAATGTATGGAGAGTGTGTGAGGCCGGGCTGTGGTTTAGATAAACAGCCATGTGATACAGAGGAGATCTGTCCTCATTCACCCTCTCAGACAAAGAGGACACAAAAACACAGAAGATTCAACCTGCTGGATGCTCCTCAGAGAGGCTCTGCAGAGTGAGGCTGCTCTGCCCCCTGCAGGCCGGAGGAGGAACTACACTGCAGTGATTAAAGGACAACAACCAAAGTACCGGCTTTTCTCTGCTATTAAATGTCACATAATCAGACCAAATAACACTTCATCAAGATAAAATGTTTTCTTTGTGTTCCTATTTTGACTTTTACACCCTGGTATCCTGGTTTTAGCCATAACAACCCTTTTAAACTCTTATATCTGAAGCTGAATTTAATAAAATCATGCTCTGATTGGCCTTTTGTTTCAACATCATGAGCAACCAGTGAAACTTTGAATTTAACTATATGAATGTAATTTCAAATCAAATACAACATGCAAGTTTCTGTTGTTGTCTGAATGTGGCATTAAACTTCAAGCTTTATTTAATCAGATAATTCCCATTGAGATCAGGATCTAATTCACAAACAGGTTCGCAGCGCACGTCATAATAAATACAATTCAACGAAAGACAAAGGCAATAAATCATGAGAGCTGCAGCTATCCGTTTGTTATTTGTTATTGATATGTTATTTACCAGACTCAATCACACTGGTTTCTGTTAACTGTTTAGCATTATCTTGTTGTGCACAGCCCACGGACTTGATGCACAGACTTTATGTTTACTGCTGACGTGCTGCAGCATTGAGGACGTGCCATTATGCTAAGCTAACTCTGTTTTACAGCAAATAGACTGCTCTGTTTTCTTCTCGTTTCAACTTGTAGTGATCCCACACTCGGGCTACTTTCTGACGTTTCTTCTGCAGACTCTCTTACATCTACATTACAGCAGCTGAAGCAGCTACAGAAATGACTGTCAAACACAGTGTGGAACGAAGTAGGGCTGGGTATTTCCAGTAACCCCACGACACGATACGTATTCTTATACTGAGGCCACGATACAATACGTATCCTGATATGCATAAGTTGTGAACGCTTTAAACAGAATTCTCAACAAGTTTTGTTTTTTATTTTAAGACAAAAAAGGACAATGATGACTTTTCAATGATTCTAGCAATTAAAAAACTTAAATTCAGGTCCTAAAAAAAATGGAAGACCTAAGTTCAAATTTGGAGCATGTGTTTCATCATGCAGCTTCTACTTTGTGCAGTGCCATTGTTAACATTACCGATACACGTATCCCCAAGGAGTGCGTGAAGAGACTTTGCCGTTTGATATTTTGAGCAGAGGCCGAGTGTACAGTGGTTCGGATTTAAAAGAAGCCTCGAGACACATAATTTTTCTTGAGGATTATTTTGTAATTGCATAACTCAAAATCCTGGAGGAATCGTTTCAGCCCTGCAGGATATAATCACCAGCTGCCAAAAAATGTAAAATTTCCCCAGCAAAAGACACAAGACAAACGATAAAAGGGTCCGAGACCCACTTTTGGGTCAAGACCCACCAGTTGTGTAACCTGACATGCCAGATGGACAGCTCCATATTGGAAATATTTTACTAATCTATCTGGTAAAGAGCAGTTTGAAAACGTTTTCAAGGGCAGAACCTACAAAAACAAGCAGCTTGATTGGACGATTATTCGGTTCGTCACACTCATCACAGACCAATCATATCAAGCAATGCTGCTACATATGACGTGGCATAGGTAGCAGCTATATGTAGCAGCTAACGGCTACAGTTAGCCACCACGGCTAACTGTTAACTGTTGTTAGCCATTCTTAGCTGTTACCCACCATGGCTAATGGCGAACAACGGCCAACAACAGTTAACAGCCGTTAGCTGTTGCGGCTTACTGTTAGCAGCTGCTAAGGCGGTTAGTGGTTAGCTTAAACTACCTTAGGACTATTGTTTGTATTATTTAACAGTTATATATGACATGAACTCCATCAAAGGCAATCCCTACCAAGAGAAGAAACTTCTTAAGAGGGAAGACTTCGCTGATTATCACCAAGTAAACATGACGACCACAGGCTAACCGTCATGTCCGTGGAGGATTTCCGTGTTCTCTCCCAGTTTCCCAGCAGTGATCCCCGGTCAGGAAAAGAACAAAAACATGATTTCCCATAAAATAAATTCAAGTGACGTTCTTTCCTCCTCTATCAAAGAAAAAATGTCAGTTTCTGATTTTAAAAACATGTAGTTATTGAGACGCTTCAGAAGCCGTCACTGTTTTCAAACATGCAGTCACTTCCTGTTGTCGTCACATCCGCTGCTCCCGCCTCTCTTCTCTGATTGGGCCATTTAGCATTTAGCCGAGTGACGTTGTTAGACAATGGAGGCTGTTAAGACTGACGTGCAGGATTTCAGAACCAGGCAGGTCCATCTGCTCTGCAAGGCTACCTGTGTTTGTTGCCTGGTGGTAGAACCCCACGTGTCCCAGTTTGGACCCCCAAAGCCTAAAAGATGTAGACACACCCCTGCAGAGTAAATTCCAGGATCCAATCACAAATATGGGATTTTGAGGACAGCTGCTCATGAACTGGGTTATTAGTCTGACAGAATAGCACATACTGAAGTTCCTCTATTACAGAATCTTCTGGATTTTTTTTGGACTTTTTAAGCTCATGGACGAGCCTCGTGCTCTCTGGTGTTTCTCTGGAGCTTTCCTGACCTCGCTCTGACTGCAGAGAGCCGCAGGCTGAGACCAATAACGAGAAATGAGTCCTGACAGTGGGAGCTATTCCCTGATCTCTTCTTCTCTGTGTGAAGATCGACTCTCCTGCAGCACCTCCTCTGTATTCAGCGCTCTCCTTTTCCTCTTATATCTTCTGTTTCTCTGATTTTCCTTCTAACTCGTGAAGTGAAGCTTCCACATCGGCTCAGTGTGCAGTTCACTGAAAACTACAGGAATCAGAAATTAGCAGCAACAGTTTCGGAGTAATCTGATGGAGCAAATGTTCGGCTGTTGTGCTGATACTTATGTCGCAGCACTAAGAACACATCTGGTCAGCAAACGTCAACAACAAGACTCAAACTACAGGCTATGAGTTTAGAACTGTTAAGCAGACTCAAGCTACACAGCTCGTGAGTGGTGAGTTTTGCTGCCGGTGTTGATACTTGACATCCCGATATGTCAGGGCTGTCCCCTTGTGACTGAAATTCAAATATTCTCTTAAGCATGAGAGTAAAAATCCGTACTCGAACTGTAAACAAACATTCTAACAAAAAGAAGACACTAAGAAAAAAAAGACAAGCAAAGAAATGATAACACGGAAACTTCTGAGGAGTGGCATGTGGAAGCACTGTGGGCTCCACTGTGTGTTGATTATGTGCAGGACTCCAGACTAACTTTTTTGCATTGGTTGCAATGTTTTTTTTTAAGGTGCACCAGCACAAAACTTAGGTGCACCCAAATTTTTCATAGTGTCACCTTTAATGCCATAAGGTCACCATTTTATCACTCTCCATAACTGTTATATAATGTAATTGATTTTTAAACAAGAATAAGATGTAAAGAAATACTTGCCCTTTGTTCTAAATAGAGGAAGAAGGTGCTGTGTCTTTGTCTGTTTTCGACAAATTTTTCTGCTACTGCAGTTACTTTTGCCAACTTACATTTGTAAGAGTGCACCTAACATCTTTGAAGCCCAGAATGGTTGCACTCCGGAGCCCTGATGTGCAAAGCAGCTGGTCCACCATGCCTAATCTGTGGACCCAGCAAGAAGGGTTAGGGTTTTAACTCTGCTGATTGGTCAAAGACTTTGCAGGCTGGGCTTAATCGTTTTGGCTTAGAGCTTTGTAATCCACCTGATGATGAGGTTTGCAAACTTTTCATAGAAATTATGGGAGTTAACTATTAATTGTGGTTAATATAATGAAAATGTCATATCCAAACATTAATAAAAATAAGTTGTATTCAGTTATAGCAGGGGTGGGCAACTGGCAGCCAGAGGGCCACAAGTGGCCCTAAACCTCACACAGTATGGCCCACCAGTCATTTCCAAAACAATAAAAAATAAATAAATAAAAATTGGAAATTTAACTGTTAAATATGATTCATTTTGAGTTATCAGTACTACATAATAGACAAATTTGGATAGGTGATAAAATATTTCACCTAACCTTGCTGGTGCATGCTGTTTTTTAAAAGTCATAAAAGAATGTCCTTTGCTATCAATGTATCATAAAATATCTTATGAAAAATTAAAATATAACAGTATTTTTACAAACTGTAGCTGAAAACAATGATGAAGGTAATGTGTTTGTGCTTTTATTGCATATAAAAGATGCTTAAGTTGGCTTTAGTTAGTTAGTTAGTGTTAAATGTGTTAAAATTGGTATATGAGAATTTATATTTCCTATTTTTAGTTATTTATATATTTCTACTTTTTATTACTTATACATACTCATTGATTCTGTCCAACAATACATAACAGTGAGGCCCTCAAGCACTGAAGAAAAGATTTATGTGGCCCTCTTGGTAACCAAAGTTGCCCAGCCTTGAGTTATAGGCAGACATCCATGCAACATAATGCAAACAGTTTCAGGTTTATTCCCATCATTTCCATGGAAAGTTTACAACTTTGAAAATTCCCAGAATTTGGCAACCCTACTGACAAGTGATGATGAATCAGGTGGATCCAGCTGGACTGCAAGGTTAAGTTGAACGTGCAACCTGATAAAGTGGTCGTGGGTGCAACTCATAGTTGATTGACTGATTTTATTAAACACAATAACATCCTAAAAACCACAAGGAATTATCAAATAAAGTCAAAGAGTTAAAATTTGTCGGTCAGGGCCTTCTGTGTGGAGTCTGCATGTTCTCCTGTGCATGCATGGGTTCTCTTCAGGCACTCTGGCTTCCTCCCACAGACCAAAAACATGCTCATTAGGTGGATTGGTGAGGCCGAAATTCCCCTTAAGTATGAGTGTGAATGGTTGTTCATCTCTCTATGTGGTTCTGTGATTGGCTGCCTCTCGCCCAATGACAGTTGAGACAGCCCCAACGACCCCAAAAGGAAAAAAATGGCAAAAATAATGGATGGATGAATGGAATTACATTAATTTATTTAAATTTACCATAAAAAACAAATAATTTTGTGTGGCTAAAGGGAGATGTCTGGAAAAAATGGGATTTTTCTACAGCAAAGCAACAACCGTAACGTGTCAATACAACCAACCCTTTCAGTTGTTAATACTTTATTATTAATTAATTTATTTATAATTAAAGGTGTAGTCAGCGATCTTCTAATCTTCTAATCTAATGCAGTATTTGTCAAAATCTCCGTATTTCTCCTCTCCATCCACAAGATGTCCCCACTGACAGCATGTTGGAAAAAAAAGTCCGGTTTCAATACACAGCCTTGGCTCTGAATTTCAGCAGGTAAATACTGTGGCTCAGGCCGAGTTACCAAAACAGAGTACACCCCCCACATCCAGGGGGCGATCATACTCATGCGCAGATCAGACAGAGGGGGGAGGGAGAGTCGTAGGATGTATAGCGTGCGCAGTTACAACAGCCGTCGGACATTCATCTTATTGTCAAATCTGCCAGAATGTTGTCGTGATGTTATCAATAACGGCAGTCGAGCTGTCTGACGAGTCGGGTTACCTTAGCTAAGTTGGTCAGCTACGCAGTTTCTACGGCTGTTTCCATGACGATGCACGTCCGTCAGCTTTCGGGGGTGGAGCCAGGGGTGAGGTATGAAGGGAGAGGCGGGTCTAACTTTGTTTATCAACAACCTCTCCACTCGTTTTCTCCCACATCGCTGACTACACCTTTAACATATATATTTTGTTTTAAGTTCATAACGGTCTTTACCGCATAGTCCTCGTGTGCATTCTTTAAGGTACTTGCCATTTTGACTGGGAAGGTGATGAAGGTAAAAGTCAATAATTGAGATGGTTTAATGAATAAACTTAAAAATTAAAAGACAAGCAGAAGTCAAATAAAAGAGCTGAAGTTCTGGTGTCCTCCTGCTCCTTTAAATCGACCAAACATCCTCGTCATGCCTCAGACTGATCGCTCTCCTCACAGAGTTCACAGAGTTCATTTTCTGATCTAAAGTCCTCAGTCTGTTTTTATTTTATTATCTCACAGCTGTTCTACATACAGGATCCATAACGTGCTCTCCTCCTTTTTAACGACCGCCTGAGAGCAGAATTCCCAGCATGCTCTTTGTTATAGACTTGGTTAAGTATTAATGAGTACATTACGACACCGTGGGCTGGAAATGGGATGTTAAACTCGCCGCCGGCATCTCCTGCTGCGTACACACATGGGAATGAATAATGGAGCAGAGCAGATCGAGGATTTACGAGCTACAACCAAACATGTAAACATATAAATAATCCTGTTCAGCGGGCCGAGTCAACAAACAGGGAAAGGAAATGTAATGCATGCATGCAGCAGTGCAGATGTAGTGTTTTTCTGTACAAGAAAAAAGATCAGGAGGAGAAAACCCGACAAGGAAATGGGACATCACGGCAGAATCTACAAGGAAATTCTTAATTCAACAACATATCAAACTGACACGCTTCACCTCCTCAGGTGGACCCTTAATTAGAAAAAGACGATTTTCAATTTAACTCTCTCATACATGGTGTTCACTACTACTTTAAGACAAGAAAAAAAGTATTTTCAACTTTTAAATCTTCTGCAGAAATTAAGTTAATTGGTTTAACTGATACTAGGGCTGGGTATTGATTCAGATTTTCTGGATTGATTCAATTCGATTCATGATTCAATTCTATATTTATTCAGTCTGGGATATCTTAGTTAAAATAGTGCTTTAAATTTAAAAAGTGACCTTTTGACCTGGTAAATCAATTAAAATTGTTTTAACATGAAGAGCTAAACCCAAAGCAGTTACATTAATCATATTTTAATGATATGCATTAATGCATATTCTGCATATTACTTGTTTTTTGTCCAACTGGTATTTTCCTTTGTACTTGTTAAATCTAAAATACTGTACATCCAAACATCAGCTTTTAAACTTGCCAGTGGTGCCCATATAGTGCTTCCACCATGTTTGTTTGCAGTAACATCTCATGAGATCTTGTTCAGTAGAAAGCAACGCTAAACACTGATCACACCAGACTAGCAGGGTTGATACCACAGGCTGCTTCTCTGCACATCCAAAGAAGAAAAAACTACCCAAGTTAAAAGATCCATCTTTGGATTTTATGGATCGATTATGAACCAGTTAAAGCAGCACTATGGAAGATCCTCGCTTGACCGGATAGAGAACTCAACTACCCATGAGCTCTAGCGTGCGCATACTGTCGTAAGGATACAGATCTGCCCATCGCATGCATTTGTTTTGTAGGCGAATCACAGAAGCCAGGACTTCGCTCAAAAGTATTCTTCTGTCTTCAGCGGCTGTTTGCAGGATGGGTAGCGATGAGGTAATGTATTTATTTTTGACTAAATGACGATGTTAAAAATCGCTAAGTTCAACTTGGTTTTATTACCGTGAAGTCGCCCCCGTCCTGTTGAAGCGATAAAGTGAATAAAAGTAAAGACAACGACGAGCTGGTGATATCACACACTTGAAATAGGTCTAAACAAAACTACATACTGGTACGTTCTGGATTTGTTGTGCTGTACTTTTTTCCTGTGAAGTTTTTTGAGGAACTTCGTCATACATTAGTCGGCCACCATACCTGATAGTAGTCGGACATCCCTCCTCGTCTTTTATTTCATGCCAGCAAGTGAATGCCGAACCGATGTTTATTCCTGTCCGAGCATTTAGCTTGTTTTTCTCTCGCTTTCTTTATTTTCTATCCTCCAACAAAACTTTTCTCTTCCTGACGTTGTTGCCTCCGCCATGGTTACAGCTCCGCGTTAACGATTGGCTTTCGCTGAGACTTCCGTGTTGTAAACGAATTGGGAATCGGAGGAAGTGACGTATGCCGTAAAGCAGTCCGAACGTGTAGTTTTTTTAGTGTGGCAGTGTTCCCACCATCCACCTCGAAGTTACATAGCGCCAGTTAAAGGGATACAGACCACTCCAGACCACGACAGAGATTTCATTGAACTCATTGTAAAGTGGTGGACCATCACAGTGAATATCGAAGGATTATATTATGTTTGAAAAACTACATAGTGTTGGTTTAAAGGAAAATCGATTTAAATCGATTAAATCGATTTTTTTAATCCAGCCCTAACTGTTACACTGTCCAGCCCTAATTTGTTCTTACTGCAGAAAAGAGCAATGAGAATCATCCACAAAGTTAAATTTAGAGATCATACTAATAGTTTATACATTAAATTAGGGTTATTTAAGTTTACAGAAATAATAGTACTCTAGCTTTTACTTTTATGTTCAAAGCCAGAGTTTTACCAGAAAACCTACAAAAGCTGTTTGTATTTACTTCAGAAGATTTGATTTTAAGCACAAAGTTGCTCAGACTAGTTTGAAACAAATGTGTATTCAGGTAATGGTGGTAAAATATATAAAATAATTCAATTTAACCTGTTCAGCCCCAAAGTACCCGATGTCAGGAATGTTTGCATGCTCTCCAACAAAAGAAAAAAGTGAACTGTTCATGTAGAAATATAGTCATGCTGCACATCACATAAAACAGGAAAGTTTCAGCTACACAACCATATAAGCCATTTTTACACACACCAAACACAACGTCAACACCAAGCAAATGAATTATCAAATATCCAAATCTGTTTCACTTTGATTCAAACTTAGGTTGTTTTGTATGGATTTCTTTGAATGGAAAAATGTAGAGAGTTCTGCTGGATTTAGTACAAAAAGAAAAAATATATATATATATAATTATGATTCGAGAAAATAATCTAATTGCGATTTTTTTCCCCAATATTGCGATTTACTCTGTAAATGTATTCTTAAACAAACATAAGCAGTAGATCTTTTTATAGTAAAACCAATATGACATTAAATTAATCCAAGGATAACAGATTTGAGAAAAAGTGGAGAAGTGAAGAACAGAAGCAAAATAGGTATGAAATTGTAAAGCCGGGTAAAAATGGTATGAACGCGGAAAGAGGTTAATAAATAGGTGCAAAATAGGTATGAAATTGCAAAAAATAATTGGGAAAAATTGGCAAAAAAATCCCAAAGTGTCTTAGGAAAATTGATTATGGCAGCAAGATTGGGAACTAAATTTGAAATTAAATTTCAAAAACCATGTAAAAATTCCAAAAATGGTTCTGACAGTGGCCAAAAAAAGATGAATGGGGGCAAAATAGGCATAAAGTTGAAAAAACAGGGTTAAAAAAAGGTCCAAAAGTGAGAAAAAAGTGTATGATTAGAGGTAAAAATAGGCATGAAATTGCAAAAAACTACATCTCAATGCCAAAATGTTCAACACATTTTGGGCTTAAAATATTGAACCTTCCGTGATTTGAAAATTGCAACAAGCCAGATTGCGATTTAATCTAATTTGATTTAATTGTTCAGCCCTAAACCTGATTTCTGATCACTTCACCCTTATGACGCGTGGAGGCGCACAGCCCTGAACATCTCCCCGACTTTGAGGGAGTGATGTAACCATCGTGGACTCGTCCGCATACATGATCCTGCTGCTGCATCTCTTTGCATCACAGGCCTGCTCTAATCGACGTGACGTCTGCAGCTTCGCTCTTCCTCCCCGTGTCGTGATAACGTCAGCCTCTCCCTGATTCGACGATATCCAATTAGTCTGTGCCCTCTGAGCTCTGAACGCTCACCGCTCCAATCTAATAAGTGTCCTTCCTTAATGCCAGCGGATCCTTAAAGCCCAGATTAAAGCTGCAGCTACAACAAATCCACGGGCTCCCTCACGCCCGTCCTGCATCACTCTCACTGCTCTGAAGATGGATTACAAAGACCACAGCAGCATCCCAAAGTCAGAAGAAGAGTTTCATCATCAGTTTATCTTCATCACTGCTGCATCTGACTCAAGATTTTAAGACTCACAGCTCATCTGTAAGCTCTGAATATACCTCTGAATCCTCTTCGGCTCTTATGGAGGAAGACAGAGCATGGATTTTTGTTCAAAGATGCTATGCGGAGTTTCTAAGTAATTACCAAAAAGTCTCACTTTTAGATATATGCCTAATGGAAATACACACTTTAAGTTTTATAGCATCAAAATAGGTTATCTATAAATGCTATTCCTTAGCCTTCCGGTCAGGTCAGACAGGGCTGGACTGGCCTGGATACTCAACTTCAGGAACAAGACAATTAAAACTAGAGCAAATGTATATTATTCGGACACGTCTTAGAACACCGGGCTGTAAATAGCCATATATAGCCAGCTACAAAAGTATGATACTAAGTTTTCCAAAAGTTGCTTGTTGTCACACATCAAAAACTACCGCTACGTACCTTGGGTCAGGTCTTTTGGTGCGTTCCAGTTGTAGTCAGAAGTAGGAAACTGCAACTGGAACGTCCCCCGAAGTCGGAATTTCCTTCTGGGAACTCGGTGAAACCTCGCCACCCCCGAGTTGACAATCGAAGATGGATGCCCCCAGTGTGAACAGTTATTTAGCTCCTGTAATAATCCATTTATTTGCACTTCTGACTGGGGTGTGTCGCTCTAGATCAGCTGTATACATAGTATTGTTAGACTTATATTTACAAAAATGCTGCCATAGTGATAATCACATTCTTCATGTGATATTTGTAAACAACAACAACGCAGGGCGTGCTAACAACAGCTAACAATAGCCTGGTAGATCGGCACGTTTTTTTCCAACTTCAACTGGAACGCCGATAAGTCGCAGATGATGTCACTCCCAGTTCCGAGGTTACTGGAATGCAGCATTACGACAGTCACCCCGTGTGCTCATGGGTAGCAGAGTCTTGATGTCACCGGTAATAGATTCTCCTCATAGCACCTTTAAACAAAGTTGGACCTCCATTTGACATCCGTCTAATTTTTGCCTTGTCTTTACTTTCATTGTCATGGCTACGTTTGCTTCCTGTTTCAGCCAGCCTGCTTCCTGATTGGTTTGCCGCTGGGCTGTCCTCATGCTCCACAAACATCAGGACTTCTGGTCATAAATACATTTTCTTCTGGGAGGATTAAATGACTCTGAACACCCCTAACTCTACAGGATGTTCAGGTTTCATCACCCAATGGATCAACAGATAAAAAAGGCCTGTGCTGAGTTTGATCAGAATCTGAGATCCGAGCCGAAAGTCTGCCCTATTATTGTGTTGTGTGTACCCAGCTTAAAAATACAGATGTGCAAAGTCTGACATGACTCTCTAAAGGCTTTATTTAGTGCTGTACTTTCACACCGCAGACGGAGATGAATGGGGGAGTAAGAGACGTCCGTCCACTCGTCACATCAGTGACTGATTCTATCTTTGATCAGAAATGACTGACAGATAATCCTCTTCATCTCCATCGGTTCATCTTTCCTGGAACTTTCTGTGCTCATCCTCTTCAGCTGCTCTCCGTCCCTCTGGAGCACAACAACAACCTGCTCCATCAAAATCAGCTCTGATGTCCCGGCTTTCTCTTTAAAAGCTCTCTTTGCATAATGTTCATTCTTAAACACTGCCTGGCCAAAAAAAGTCACCACCAAAAACAAGCTCACACACTAATATTCCGTTGTTCCTCCTTTATCTTTGATCACAGTCTCATTCTCTGTGTTATTGTTTCTTTAAGCTCCTCTAATGTCACAGATTTGTCCCAGATCACAGCACTGCCCCCACAGGCTTGGACAGTAGGCACTAGGCATGATGGGTGCATCACTTCACCTGCCTCTCTTCTTCCCCTGATGCTCCCATCACTCTGGAACAGGGTCAATCTGGACTCAGACCACATGACCTTCTTCCAGTCCTCCACAGTCCAATCTTTATGCTCCCCAGAAAACTGAAGCCTTTTTTCTGCTTAGCCTTACTGATTAGTGGTTTTCTTAAGGCTACACAGCTGTTCAGTCCCAATCCCTTGAGTTCCCTTCACATTGTGTGTGTGGAAATGCTCTTACTTTCACTATTAAACACACCCCTGAGTTCTACTGTTGTTTTTCTTTGATTTGATTTGGCCAAACGTTTAAGTGATTCACCGATCACCATCATTCAGGATTTTATTCTGACCACATTTCTTCCTTGAAGACGATGGTTCCCCACTATCCTTCCAGTTTTTAATAATGTGTTGGACAGATCTTAACCCAGTTTTAGTAGTTTCTTCAATCTCCTTAAACATTAAAAGAAAATTCTTGAAAGAAAACAGAATTAAAAGACTAAGGAAACGTTACCTTTAATTAGAAAAGAGGAAACACAGGAGCCAAAACTTACATTAAAATTAAGAATCATAAGAAATTGGATAGAAATTGTACAGGGAAAGGAAGGTTAATTAATTAATTAATTAATATAATTACATTCAAATAAATGATTTGGTAAAATGAGGTAACCTAAAATCAGATGTGTAATAAAAGCAGCTTAAAGTAGGATGGTAAAAAGAAAAGCAGTTAACAGAATGAAATTCCAAATAATAATTCTGAACAGAAATATAGAAATAAAACAGATTAAGAGGGTTGAAAATGAATAAAAAGGTAATAAGAAATACTAATAACTGTAATCAGTTAAAAGCTAGACTTAAACTGTAGGTTTTGACATTGCTTTTAAAAATATGAACAGCAGAGGCTGCCCTCCGGTCTTCATGTATGTGTAAACTAAACCAAATATTTCATTTATTCCCCACTATCCTTCCAGTTTTTAATAATGTGTTGGACAGTTCTTAACCCAGTTTTAGTAGTTTCTTCAATCTCCTTAGATGTTTTCTCTGCTTGATGCCAATGATTTGACCCTTCTTAAACAGACTAACATCTTTTCCACGACCACAGGATGTGTCTTTGACATGGTTGTTGAAGAAATGAGAAGCTGATCATGTCATCAGCTGGAGTTAAATAACTTGTTTCAGATTAAAGATAATCACCCATGCAGTAATTACCCAATAGGAGGCTCAGACCTGTTTACTTAGTTAAATCCAGGTGGAGACTTTTTTTATTGGCCGGGAAGAAAAGGTTCTTCCTTGTCTCAGCTTTAGAATTCAGTTTCATCCTCCCTCGTTAAATCAGACCTCACACACAGGACGTCCTCGACAAACCAGAATCAGCGTTCAGAGCAAATTCTTCACAGCGTTTTACAACCTCTACATCGGCCTGCTTCTCATTCTCACCTCGCTTTCATTCCTCATTCATCCGACATCAAAGTGAAGGTCGAGCTGCAGCAGAAATATTCATCTGAAGGTCTGCAGCATGAATCCTAATGTTGGTTTCCTCCTTTGTATTCTGACCGGGCTCCTTCTTTACTCTGCGGCGTGTTTACTGAACGCTGCTGCAGATGAAATATGGGAAAATAATTATTACAGGCACGATGCTGCAGAGAGAGGCAGGAATGTGAGGAGGTCCTGGTTTAAACTGGAGTCTAAGAGGAGGCGGGGATGTTCAGATATTGCAGCCTTGAGTATTTGCAGATACCGATATCGATCCAATACAATATCAGCAGGAATCAAACAGACTTTTATTTCTTATTTTGTAGTTTGGACTGTAAGAAAAGACTTGATCAGGTGAGATTACTCAAACAGAGAACAGTAGGCAGCAAAAGTAGGGATGAGAAAAACTGACCTATTTGTTATTAACCAATAGGTTCAATAAATTTAACCTTAAACATAAGAATATGTAACAATTGAATAAAATAACTGAATAAAAAGCAGCAATGGCACACAGCGAGAGGCCTTGCTTTTGCAGCTCGACGATCCGACCACGTTCAAAGAAGAGAAAGCTTCTTAGCTTTAGTCATCAGGAGGGCATGACCGTGTGAATGCCTGATAGAAAATGAACATTTTGAGCAGATTTTGGCTTTAATAGCCTGTGGTCTTAAACTTTTGATCAGCTGATAAACAGCCTATTTCATTTTACTTGTTGTTTTCAATAAATTACTTCTTCAAAATGTTTTTGTCACACTCCCCCTTCTTGCTTTTGCATATTGTAGCTCTATTTAAAACCTCATTAAGGTCCAAATGTGCAAAATGCATATTCTAGCAATTTTTCAACTGGTCTTAAGATTTTGATCAGGACTGTATAATCGGAATTCAGAAGTTCAAAAAGCTTTTTTTAGAGTTTTTTTAATTAGAATTACCATAATTATTATTTTAAATACTAAACCACTTACTTATTTGATGATTTATTTATATAAAATCTGTTATTCAACATATTCAAAAACATTTTTGTGTCAAATACAGCATCATCTGTTTTCTTTATTTATTAGTCCTACTTTAATATCTTTTCTGATGGATTTTGGCCCAAACATTTGTGCATTTTTCTGCCATCACATCATCAAATATTAACTGATTAAACCTTTAAATCCAACATCAAGAAAATATCTGGTGTTCGGCTTGTTTGTAGTTTTCTCTGTTCCCTAAAATGTCGACGAATCATATAAATGATTTGATTTGTTAAATGTCCCTGAATTTATTCAACAGCTGAGCTGGTAGTTAAAGGTTTAAACATAAGAATATAGTACAATTAAATAAAATAAATGAACAATCATTTAGAAGACCCTGAAAGGTAACCTCAAGAAATTCAATAAAAACAAAAACATATATTTTTAAACTGCAACATAACCACTGTGTTTAACTTCAACATTAGCATATTCTATGAATAAATTAAATTAATTAAAAATAGATTAGAATGGACTGATGGTATTGAAGTGCTGCTGATATAATTTATAAATTTATTTTTTTGCTATTGGACCGATATCTGATTTTAATATCAGATCAGGACACCCCCAGTTCAGAGAATATCAGACAGAATATGGACTGGAACTGCGGAGAGAAATAACGTGAATAAAGTGGGAAGTGACCTGCTGGAAAGGAGCCGCAAGTCAGACTGTGAAGGCTACAGGAACTACGACCACAGGAATTCAGTGTCACCTTGAACACATTTCTTTTGGATTCAACACACTGCAAATGATAAAGTTTCACAAACTTCAATGTGGACCAGCATATCAAGTTTCCACTTCATTTCATTTTCATCGTTTATTTCATTTATTAAAAAAAGAAATTTCTTCAATGCAAACAAGAGACAAAATTAAACTAATTATAAAGGAAAAGGAGCAGTAAGAATATTTAATAGGAAGAAAAAAACCTGATTTAAAAAAAAAAATCACTATTCTCACACAGAAAGAAACAAAAATATAAAAAAGAGCTTGAGCTGACAGGGCCGATAATCCGCATCAAAATTCACTAGTGAACTAAGGGAAAGTCGAGCATTAAAAAACTCACAACCTGGAACAACTGGGTTTTAAATGCAATTAAATAATCAAATATTGAAAAAGGGTCAGGGCGAGTGCTGCAGTGGGGAAAGACTTGAAACGATAAAGCCAAGAATCTCTTAAAGGACCAAGAGCGAAGGTAAATTTCAAACATGCTTATAATTAAAATAAACCCAGAAATGCTTATCAATGTCTCCCTCATCAACCAATCAAAGCTGAGCAGGGGCGGGACTTTTAATGCTCTAAACAACAACGGCGGAGGTGAAAATGATCTGACTCGTATTCTCAAAGTGACTTCAGCTGCTATTGGCGTAGAGACATGATTTTCTGTGCATTTATTGATGTAAAAATTGTTATTATTTGCATAATTCTGATGTATTTGTATTTTTAAAACTGTGTTTCCATTCACTGTCTCTTTTATAAGGTTCAAAATGAAAGGGCCAAAAGCATGTATGCTTAATTAAAGTAACAAAACAGAGTAATCATGTGTCATAGTCCTGATCTCAATATTTGATAAAATAATCCTGAAAATGATTTTTGTCATGATCGAGCGGCCCTAGTTGAGGGAATTAGGAGGCTGTTGACTCAGCTCTGAGTTTGTGCTCTGGACGTCGTGTACCGAGTTCGTCACGTGATTATGTTTGAAGGATTGTCACACTGGGTCCAGAAGAAGGACAAAAAACACTGAAATACACGAGGCAGCCAATCAGAAACAACATTAAATGGTAAGGGTTGCACAACAATGTTTTTTTTTTAGATATTACCGAAGCAATATTGGCATTGGCAGATAAACATTTTTTCTTTCATTTACAGTTGAATATCGTGGGTATAAGTTGGCCATAAATATCTCATATTAAGCTGTAATATTGGCAGAATGTGATAATGAACCATGATGTTATCATCTTCAATGTAAACACATTTTTAACAATTAATAGTATCATTTATCAATGAATAATCTGTTCTTGCTTCTCTGGAGGAGATTTTAAAACTTGACAAGAAAATACTGCTCTTGCTATCAACAAAAAGAAGTTTGGAAATATCTGCACACATCCAATATTGGCCATTCCTAAATATGAGCTGACTTAAATAAGTATTTTAGCTGATGTTAATATAATACAACGATTTCTTGGACTGTATGGGTGTCAGAAATAATCCTTGGATTGATGTCTTGTAAATGAAAAGATATAAATAAAAATGCATTGATGCAGAGACAGTCAATAATGGTTTCATGTTGACTGCAAGTTCAATTTTGTTTCTGAAAAAAACAAGATTATGAAGAGATCTAAAATAAAATCCATTCATAGCTAATAAAATGAGTTCACATCTATCAAACAGCTTGTATTTTTATTTAAAAATTAGCTTGAAGAAGGGGAGCTGGAAATATGGAAAATTAAGAATGCTACTCACTGTGTTCAAACAAGACCCATTGAGATCAAGATCACTTTTACGAGGGTAATCATCACCTTGTCCTATTAAAATTACCATTAAACAGTGTTTGATCACCACACTGTGTCAGTAACTCACGGTGATGCTGCTCTTTGACTGGAAAAGCCTGAACTATGTGTGTCTGCTCCTCGGTGAAGCAGCCGTCTCTCACAGTTTGTAATGTTTGGCCTCAGCAGTTGGAGCCTCGCTCAGACTCTTACAGGTTTTCACACTTAAACGGACAAAGACTAAAGTCTGGTCCAAGTTTGGATTTTAAAGGATGTCGAGGGGAAACTGATTGACGACAGTCACCCTGTCTAAAACACCAAGCTGCAGTGAAAAACAAAAATGTGCGTGATTAAAACTGCTGTAACTCCTCGAGTAAACAAGCAGAGTGAGAGAGAGGAATCAGAGAGCCATACCTGAGTGAATTATAGGAGGTTTATCAGGATTTTCTGTGTAAATAATGTATATAGGTTGTAGATAGAAGCATTAGTATCAATCTGGAGTGAGTTCCTGCCGTTCTTTTCCATTTTTCGTCCTAATAGATCGTCTTTTTCCATCATGGTTCATGTTTTATGGATTTAATCAATCGTAATTTGGAATTATTAAAGAAGGAGATGTGGAGGAGATCTGCCATGGAAAGGGGAGACCAGAGGAGAGTCATGAAGGGGGCTAACTGCTTCAGGGACTATAGTTAGTAAAACAAAAATAAATAAATAAAATGGCCTGGGCATGGTCTAATATAACGAGCTGTAACATGGACACTAATGCTGCAGGCAAACTAAGATGTGTGAGTGTTTGTAAAATAGGTTACATTTATTTTTGGTCGTCTCAAAACTTTGAACATGTTCATTTACAATTGTTTATGAGGAGAATCCTGTTGAAGTTTAAATCTGTTTTTTTCTTTTCTTGTAATTACACACGTTTAAGTATTTATTTATAACATAATAATGACAAATACTTGCCAGAATTGTTTACTTTTATTTCTCATGAAAAAAAAATTGAACACATTTACTTATAGGACATTTCCTGACACAATTATAGACAAAAAAACAAAAAAACTGTTAAAATTATAATATTAAAGGTGTTAAATGTTTTCAAGACTGTGTTAAAGTATTTTTTGGACATTTTGAGCACACTGCAACAACACTGCGATAATAATAACAGTGATAATTTTGGTCACAATAACTGCGATATGAAATTTTTATATCGTTACATCCCTACAACCAACACAAGCAGCTTGACCCGTCCTTTAGGGAGTTCCTCCAAGTTTAGATGACTATTCACTACTCAAAAGGCAAAAATTTGCAGTAAATCTGAGCATAAATAAACTGATTTCTAACTTTGGGAGCAATTTTCCACCAGTGCTGACGCCTCCTGATAATACTGTGCATCCTTAAAAAGACACTGAGACGAGTTATTCAGCAGAAATGTGGGTCAGTTTTTCATTTCTGTTCTGACTTTAAGAACCAGACATTTCTCTCTTGGACAGTAATCTGTCTGCGTCTGCCTAAACTGTGACGTTTACCTGAATCTGGTCTGCACAGACTGATCTCTGCTCACTTTGGCTGTGAAACAGTGGCAGTAAACGAGCATTAAAGCATCTGTGTGCTCTTGATGAAGGAAGACATTAAAAAAAAACAGGCTCTCCCATTAAAAACGCTCTTTTTAGGAGAAACAGGGGACCTTTAGATGTTTGGAGAAGCGCCCAATGACGACAAACAGCACCGCGTAAGCCTTTGAAAAGAGATTCAGGTCAATCTGCCCTTCAGAGAATTCTTCCAATTAGCTGGCTGGCTTCTTAATGTCTTACATAACAGCCAGAAACACAAAGGGAAAATTCAGGCATCCCTGGAAAGACGGCAGGAGCACAAATAGATCTGAGCTGCAACAACGGAGAAGACAAAACACGCATTTGTTTCTGCGAGAAAATGGGGTCAGGGTATACGAAAGCAGAAGCAGAGCGATCCAACAGAGGAGGAAAAGTTCATTATTCTGATTAAATAAAGACACAAAGAGCTTCTAAGTTTACTTTTAGAGTTTTAAAACGTGAAGGAGCATCAGAAGCTTATTAACCCTAACCCTAACCCAATAAATAATCACATTAGTCAGGAGAAAATGCTGCTAAAATATTACCATAACTTGCATCAAGGTAGAGTTTTCATACCTGGGGTGGAAAGGAAAGGAGAGAACAAGAAGAAAGGAAAGGATGGAACAAGTGAAATGAAAGGAGGGAACAAGACGAGAGGAAAGGAGGGAACAAGAGGAAAGGAAAGGAGGGAACAAGAGGAAAGGAAAATGAGGAAATAAGAGGAGAGGAAAGGAGGGAACAAGAGAACGGAAAGGAGGGAATAAGAGGAAAGGAAAGGAGGGAACAAGAGGAAAAGGAAGGAGAACTGCACTTTCACTTTGGTGTAATATGTATGTGATGATGATTTCTTGTGACGTAGTTAAGACATGACGAACTACAATGTTCTGAAAATAAACTACATGAAACTCTTGATGTCTTTGGAGAGCAAACACTTGATATCTGCCTCTCGAGTGAACTACCTGCACGTCTAATCTGTGATTAAAAACTGGACCAGTAATTAAAACATGGTTATTTAGGATCAACTCTGAGCCCGGCAGGTTCAGTGCATGTATGTAACACCGCATTTAAAATATTTGAAAAACAATAAAAAGGAAAATTGATTTCGATCAAATATTTTTTGTTTCAATTGTACTTTCAGTTTTGAGTAATATTGTGTGATTTACATTTACACCATCTTAGGGGTTGGCGATATGGCAAAAATATCATATCATGATTTTTTAAAAATAAAATCACGATTTCATCACGATTCTTTTTTACTTTGATTTTTCTAGACTAATTTGCATGTTTGACCATTTTTCCCTATGTTTAACATATAAAACATGTAAAACCCTAAAAGAAAAAAAGGACAATTAAAGCCAAAGAAACTTTCTGAACAGGTTTTAATTTAAGTGCAGTTTTTATAAAAATGTGCAATAAATGTAAACATAAAAGGTAATGAACAACAATATCAACATTATCTCTTAAAGTGCAACAATTTAGAACAAATGTTATCTAACTGCATGTCTATAATCTGAGTGAATAATACAGCTGCTTTAGAACAGATTTTTGTTCAGACATCTTCAAGCTTTTATCTCCTTTTCTCTTTCCACCATGGCTTCATGCTACATAACCAAACAGGAGATCCCATCATGCACTGCACGTAATGTGCTACGATTGGCTAGTCGGGTGCGCGTCAAAGTCTCTGTGCCCACACAGATGATCTGATGATCTTTCTGCTTTATGACGATATTAAATCGTTATAATCCTTAACGATTTAATATCGTCATATCGCACACCCCTATACCATCTCTAGTTTTTTTCTTAATATCAAAATATATCACAGCATTGTGATATCATGACATATCGTGATACGTATCGTATCGTGAGGTTCTTGCCAATACCCACCCCTAATCCTTACTGTTTTTTTAATTTAAAGTAGCACCCCCATAATTTATTCTAAAACGTTTTAATGCACATTAAATGACAATGAACTTGCTGTATTTGAGTTTTTGTAATTGTCTGTGACTATTTTGATCATCCCGATCATTTATAAGAAATATATCATTTTGTAAAAAAACAAAACAAACATATACATGTTTTTTAAAAAAATACTTTTAAATATATTTTTAACGATTTGCTTTTACTTGTTTGTGTTTTAAGCTGTAAAGCACTTTGGTTAACTGTGGTTGTTTTAAAATGTGCTATATAAATAATTTGACTTGACTTGACTTTTATGCCATAAAATATATTTAATCAAACATTTGCTTCACCCAAAATTGAGACATTTACTAAAAGTAATCTTGCCTTTTGGTCTGTTTTTCCTGGGAAAATTTGAAGTTTATCTCTCTTGATTACCGTTTTCATTAATTTATTGTACAACATATAGTAAGGTATAACATATAGTAATATACAGTAGAAATTAGGGCTGAACGATTTGAGAAAATAATTAAATTGTGATTTTTTTCCCCCAATACTGCGATTTACTCTGCAATTGTTTTAATGTTCCTCATCTTCTGTATTCTTAAACAAACATAAGCAGTAGATCTTTTTATAGTCAAACCAATATGACATTTAATTAATCCAAGGAGTAAAGATTTGAGAAAAAGTGGAGAAGTGAAGAACAGAAGAAAAATAGGTATGAAATTGTAAAAACTGGGTAAAAAAATGGTACGAAAGTGGAACAAAAGTTAATAGGTGCAAAATAGGTACGAAATTGCAAAAAAAAAAATTTTCAAAAAAATTCAAAAGTGAAGAAGGAAAATTGATTATAGCAGCAAAATTGGGATTCAATTTCAAAAACCATGTAAAAATTCCAAACATGGTCTGACAGCGGCCAAAAAAAAAGATGAATGGGAGCAAGATAGGCATAAAGTTGTAAAAACTGGGTTAAAAAAGGTTAAAATAGGCATGAAATTGCAAGAAACTACATCACAATGCCAAAATGTTCAACACATTTTGGGTTAAAAATATTACACTGTCTGCGATTTGAAAATTGCAACAAGCCATATTGCAATTTAATCTAATTTGCAATTAACTGTTCAGCCCTAGTACAAACATATATATATATAAATATACACTCACAGGAGACACTGCAGATTTTATTTTTTCCTACATTCTTTTGCTATTTCGTGATTTGCTGTATAGATTTTTTACAGTTTGTAGCTGTAGATTTCTCAGTATAATATTGTTAAGTTTACAAAAAAAAAAAACATCAGTTATGGTGAATCTGATAAGTAATTAACCAAACACTTAATCCAGAGAGGAAAACATGCTCAAAGGTGCAGACCTGTGGGAGCTTCACCAAATCAAGCAGCCGCCTGTTAGAAAAGCGAGAGAATAAGAAATCTCTGCTCCTAATGAATAAAACAGTTAATGAAAAATCAAAGGGAGTGAAAATGAATTCATGCACTAAATGCAAATCCTAATATGAAAGAAAATTCTCTTAAAGATTTAGGCTGAAACGAGGAGGATTTTCCTTCAGAGCTTAACGAAGCGTGGCACAGAGGAAATGGAAATGCATAATGAAGGAGGAAACCATTAGCCGAGCCAAAGACTGCAGAGCAGACGCCAGCAAAGGAATCTGAATGATTTATGTCCAACACAAAGGAGGGATATTAAGATTTCAACGCTTAATTTCAATGCAACAACAAACACAAACTGATCCCCGCATGAATAATTGATGTTTATGGAGCAGAGATATTAAAGAGCCTGAAGATGACAGAGATTTAGAAAACAAACAGCCTCGTGATGGAGAAATAAAAAATTCAATAAATAAGAGATCACAGCAGCAAATTCTTCAGATGGAAGATCAACAGGAGGAGACGATGGAGGCAACAGAGGCGTTCATGGAAGAGAAGCTCATGATGGAGAACAAAATGTGATCTTTATAGAAGTGTTTTCTGAGAAATAAAACTTATTTAAAGGAGATCATCTTAAAGATCACAACATTTTAAATAAATCAGATCCAGTCTAAAGTGGTGAAGCTAAACTCTAAAATCACATCAGTGTCAGAGCAGGAGGGACGAACAGAGCAGAGCAGAACGGCAGGTAAACTTTGATTTATGACTTATGAAATAAATAAATAAGACTGTTTCAGAAAATGCAGATTTCCCAAAACCATTAAAACAACTGAAGCCACCTGTGTAGAGGAAAGAGACTTAAAATAGTGATTGATATTTATAGTAGGACTGGGAAATATGCCCAAAAAATATATATTTTCCATTTCCTTCCACAAAAAATAAATTAAATTCTTAAAAATTGATTTATTTTTCCTCTCAAAAAAAAAACAAAATAATTTTTGATGTTGTATGTTGATGTTTAAATATATTCCAAAACTGAACAAAATGTCCCTCATACAGTTAAAGTGCACACAAGTTCAACAAATAACATAATTAGTAAGAGTGAGTTTTCAATTTTTAAGTCTTCTGCAGGAAATAATTTCAATTAATTGATTTAATGGACATATTTCCCAGCCCTAATTTATAGATGAACAATGCAGACTTTTTGCCAATATCTGATATTTTTTGTCAAGTGCACAAAGTCTCCATTTAACTAAAACTGTCCCGTTCTTTCAAACAAACAAGCTAAAGTGACTAAACTAACTAAACTCTCTTCACTCACACAAGTGTCAGAGCAGGAGGAGACGAAAAGAGCAGAGCCGAACTGCAGGTCAACTTTGATTTATTTATGATTTATGAAATAAATAAATAAGACTGTTTCAGAAAGGGCAGATTTCCTAAAAAACTACATAAAACATTTAAAGAGGACATATCATGCTTGTTTCTCCTTTTCACTATGCCAGACTAGGATGCCTGTAAAGCATTTCTGCCCTCAGTACAAGTCATTTAGTTCCTTCATTGCCCCACAATAGCGTTCTCAAAATCCTCATTTTAGGCCATTATGAAGCGCTTGTTGAAACACTCTGTCTCAAGGTTGACCTAAAGTTACCTCGCAACGTCACAGCCCTTTGTGCTCTGATTGGTCGGTTCTATCGGGGGTAGAGCCAGCCTGTCCTTCATCTTCTACTGTATTTTCCAGCAGGCAAAGCAGCGACCACATATTGAGTCCCCCTACAGGCCAGAGCTGGTAATGAGGGAGAGTGAGTGAGGGAGCTTTATACCCCTGCTGGTGGATGTGTTCCTCGGTGACGGTTTTGTGGCTAACGGACATCACAGAGGAGGAAGTGTTTTATCAGATTACTCCAATAAAAAGAAATGTACCTCGTGTCGTCACGACGATTGAAATCTCGCGGACATCTCACAATGACCTATTTTCAGAGGCATCAAATCTCGTTCTAGGATATCAGAAAAAATACAATATCTCATTTTTTGAAAATTAAGGGGGTGTAAGGTCTTGTTTTCAAATTCATTATATTATATGTAAGTATTAAATCATGCATCAGCATTATATGTCTCCTTTAAACAACTGAAGCCATCTATGAAGAGGAATGACAAAGAGACTTAAAAATATTAATTGAAATTTATAGTATGGCTGGGATATATGCCCTAAAAATAAATTTTTCATTTCTTTCCACAACAAAATAAATAAAATAAGAATTTGAAAAAAAATGTTTTTTCCCTTTTAAAAAATAAAAAATAAAAATATTTTTTTTATAAAAAAAAACAAAAAAAAAAATAGTGATTGATATTTATAGTAGGACTGGAAAATGTGGCCTTTTCCAAAAAAAACCCCAAACAAACAAAAGAAAGTTCCCTCTAAAAAAAAGAAACTCCAAGTGAACTAAAAATTACATTAAAGTATTTTTGCCTTTGTTATAGAGATATTCCAAACTGAACAAGAATATCCAAAATGAGTAAGTCAAGAAATAAAATCTTGGTTTTCAATTTTAATATCAGTAAATGTAAATAATAAATATTAATCCTACCTTTATTTCATCTATGTTCCTTGTCCCAAACTGGACATATTCTGAAAATTTCATTAAAATCAGTCCATAACTTTTTAAAGTTATCTTGCTAACAGAGAAACAAACAAACTAAAAAACAAAACAAAAAAACAAGCAATAACATTACCTCCTGGTGGATGTAAATAACTGATTTAATCGACATATTGCCCAGCCCTAATTTATAGATGAACAATGCAAGACTTTTGTCTGTAACAAGTGCACAAAGTCTCCATTGAACTAAAACCGTCCTGTTCCTTCAAACATAAAGACTAAAGCAAGAAAAAAAACATTTTATTCTTTTAAAATTACACTTTTGATACATAAAAATGAGCATTATGTGACGATGAGGTTAACTATCACAGTACATGTTACTTTTGCCAGTATCACAGCCAATAAACATAATTTTTATGACTAATTTGTATGATATAAATCTGCTATAAATGTCAGCGTTAATGTTCATATCTGCCAACACGATGACATTTTCTAAGTGTTTTAATGACACATATTTTAGACTCAATCTGTTTGATCTAATTCCTCAGTGAAGGTGTTACTCTGGTTCACCTGACGTGTTTGTGTGGAAAAAAAACTCCTGTGTCAGGTCAGCGAGTGGCAGCGTCAGCAGCGCTGAAATGGGATTAGGAAGTGTGGACTATTTAAATAACCTGTGACTGCGGGACGTCCCGCCAAACGCTCAGACTGTTTCCAACATCTGACCCCAATATTCATCTGCAGACGTCTGGGCGGTGTGGCCTCCTTCATCCATAGCAGGTCATCATCATCATTCATAGGTGTGTTAGTAGGCAGGGGCGGACTTAACACGCATTTACATAAATATGGAGTTAATGGTGACCTGTTTCTCACTTTAAATATAGAAAAAGAGTGCATTTCAAATATTAAATCACTCCTAAACACTCTTAAAATAACTTCAAAACTGTATTCTGTCGAGTTTATCTGCTATAATTGTCTGCACACTGGGCAATATGACTTAAAATAAAATCCTGGATTTTTTCCACAACACTCAATTCAATTTTAATCCATTTCACCCTAATTAAAAAAAGGAAAAAAAAAAACAAGAAACACAAAAATGTTGTAAAGTTCTGCCTCTTTGCTGTCAAAACAGAATTTCCCTCTCTCACTTTAACCGTGTCTTATAAAATGTTGAGGTTACTTAACATCAGTATTTTTATCTACCGGTACTTTAAAAAACAAAAATAAGCCTTAACATGTGTTGGTGCAAAGCCTGACAGGGCGTACTATCATGACAACTATAAATTTTTAATATTATATTTTCGAACATTGCAACAACTTAAAACCGGAGTAAGCCAGAAAAACTCTAGATTTTAATTTTAAAATCTTCTGCAGAAAATGATTCAAACTAAACTATAAAATCTGTATTTTCCCAGCCCTATGGGGCACTATCATCCTGACATAGTGATGGTGTTTTTTTATATTTCAGATAACCTGGGGTCTCACTGGCAGGTTATTAGTTACGATAGATGTCAAATCTATTCATAATGTTAGACAGTATCAGTACTAACAGGCAGCTTACTGTTTATTCTTTTAAAGCTACTAAAATGTTTGTTTACCGCGAGTAATGGAAGCTAACAGCTGGAAATTAGTTAATTAATGGTCACATATATTAATTTTTGATATTGTTAACCAGCTCGAGGCTCAGAGAGCCAGCTGATGTTATTATTATCCATCAATCGTAGGACAAATGCTGCCATGTGAATTTTATAACTATTATAACCTGTCTCTATTTTATTATACTTAGATTTCTTTTATTGTGTGTTCTCAGCTGCCATAGAGGAAACCAAACTACTGTAATTTCTCAAATATAATGCACTTTCAGCTGTTTGGAAGAGGTAATCAATAAATTCAGGGACATTTAATGTTTTGAAAAATAGAACAAATCAAATTATTTATATGATCCCTTCGACATTTTAGGGAACAGGGAAAACTACAAACAAGCCAAACACCAGCCATTTTCTTCATGTGGAATTTAAAGGATTAATCAGTTAATATTTGATAATGTGATGACAAAAGATGCACGAAAAAGTAGGAAAAAATATATTAGAAAAGGCAGAAATGTTGGAAAAACAGATTTTATATACATAAATCATCAAATAAGTTAGTGGTTTAGTATTTAAAATAATAATTATGGTAATTCTAATAAAAACTAAAAGCTATTGAACTTTTGAATTCCACACACAGAGATTAGTTATTTTGGTTTGTTTGCAGTTTTTCTGTATCCTAAAAAAAAAATGACTTTGTTTTTTTATAAATGAGATATTCCTGAATTTATTGACCTCTGCCAAACAGTTGAGCTGGAAGTTAAACTCACAGATGAAACAGGCCAGCTCGTCCTGACCTGGTGTCAAAGAGGCTTATTAATCGTCCTCCTTCAAAACCAGACATGACGCCCTAAAAACCTCTGAGCTGATCCACGAGCAGCACATGACCTCCCGACTCAACACAGACGTAACATCTTAGGAGAGAGACCCACTTTAAATACATTATATCATAAAAATGTTGGCTGTGCTGCTGGCGCTGCAGCTGAAATATCAGTATATGGTAAAAAGAACTGCAGCCGTTATCATTCGTCACACAAGAATCTGTTATAATGTAATAATTTACCCACAATGTAATAACAACTGATAGTGTAACAAAATTTGCACTTAACTCAATAAAAAATGCAATCAAACCTGATAGTGTTATAATTTAACCTATAATGTTATAAAAATATCCTGAATGATATTGTATTAATATTTTAACTGGTATTGTAATACCCTATGACATTATTTGGAATTTATTGCTAAACTTCCAGTCAAAGAGCTGACTGTCTTTAACAGATTAATCTCATTATATACCCCCAAAAAATCGCAATAATGCCAAAAGGTATTACAGTACCAGTCTGGATATTTTATAATATTATTGGTTAAGTTATTACATTAACAAGTTAAATTACATTTTTGATTGAGTTAAGTGCAAATTTTGTTACACTATCAGGCCTTACAGAGCAGACAGACCTGCCTGATTCTGAAATCCTGCAGGTCCGTCTCGCCAGTCTCCGTGTCCAATGAATTCACTCGGCTGAATTCTTAACGGTCCAATCAGGGAAGAGAGGCGGGAGCAGCAGAAACCGACAACCGGAAGTTGAGAACTGGAAGTTGAGAGCGGACATGCCGATTAGCCTATTGTCCTCATGGCTACTCAGTGAAACTTGGTGAAATCTGCCCTCCTCAGAAGTTTACTTGTAGGGATTGTCTTTGACGAGGTTCATGTCACATAGAAGTGTTAAAGAAATCATCTGTGTGGTACAATTTAGTGTAAGACTGTAGTATAAGGCCATTAGCTGTTAGCCGCTAAGTTAGCGGCTAAAGGCTAACGTCATTAACGGTGGTTAACCAGTAGCATTTGTTAACGGCTAACGGTCATTAACTGTTGTTAGCTGTTTTTAACTGTTGTTAGCCATTAGCCGCTACATTAGCCGCCATGTATGCTACATTATAGGAGGCAACTCTGCTTGATGTGGATTGGTCTGTGATGAATGTGACAAGCCAAACGATTGTCCAATCACAAGCTTGTGGGTTTTTTTAACGTTCTGCCCCTGAAAACAAATTTAAAGGGCTCCTACCCAGATGGACTAGTGAAATATTTCTGTGGCAGATTTATGGAGCTGCCCATCTGGCTTGTCAGGTTAAGGTGTTATCACAGCATCAGTAAATTATTACATTACAGGGTGCTACGAGGCGCAGCTGTCATCAAATAAAAAGAAAACATGGTTGCTGTTAGGGGTGTCTCTATCCGATATTGATATCGGTCTGATATCAGCACAAAAAAAAAAAATAATAATATCGGCCTGCATCTAAAAAATATCCGATACAAGCAGTCCATTCTGATTTATTTTATCCCATTGTTTGTTGTGTTGTTATGTTTAAGGTTAAAATTTATTGAACCCATTGGTTAACAAACTGACAAATGGGTCAGTTTCTCATACCTACTATTGCTGACTACTGTTCTCTGAGTAATCTCACCTGATCAAGCCTTTTCTTTCTTTCTTTCTTTCTTCCCTCCTCTCTGGTATCTCCCACAAACTACTCTCCCGCCTCCAACTGGTCCAGAATGCGGCAGCTCGGCTTTTAACAGGTTTTAACAGACGACATCACATCACCCCTGTCCTTGCTTCTCTCCACGGGCTCCCTGTCCACTTTCAAATTGATCTTAAGATTTTACTGATCACTTTTAAAGCCCTAACTGGGCGGGCTCCAACCTACATCTCTGAATTACTAATTCGTTATGAGCCCACTCGCAGCCTTAGATCCTCGGGCGGGGGCCTGTTGGCTGTTCCAAAGTCGAAGCTGAAGACTAAAGGTGATCGAGTATTTTCTGTAAGAGCTCCTCGGCTTTGGAACGCCCTGCCCGAGGAGATAAGGCGAGCCGAATTAGTGATATCTTTAAAATCACATCTTAAAACCCACTTTTTTAGACTTGCTTTTACATGATCTTATCCTTTTTCATTATTATTATTTTATTTATTTATCTATGTACTTATTGATTTATTTTATTTTATTTTTTACTCTTTTAACTTACTTGCTTTATCCGCTGTTTTTATCCCTCTCATGGTTTCTCATTATTTTATTACTTTTATCAGTCTTCTATCTGCCTTCTTATTTTCAGTCTTCCTGATGTGATGTTGTCAACCTTAAACAATCTTAAATTAATCTATGTATCTGGAAATCCATTATCTGTCAACTGTCCTATTATCTTCTTGCCATGATGCATTTTACCAGCTGTTTCAATCCACAGTTTATAATACTTTCTCTCATTTTGTTGCTTTAGTTAACGTAATCCTCTGTGCCTTTTCCTCTAAGTCTCGTGGTCGCTGATGAACTGATTGTTGATTTTATTGTGCTTTGTTTTCTGCTTTTGTTCTGTCTGTTAAAGCACTTTGTAAAGTTCTGTTTTTAAAGGTGCTATATAAATAAAGTATTATTATAAAGTATTATTATTATAGTCCATACTACAAAATAAGAAATAAAAGTCTGTTTGATTCGTGCTGATATCGTATCGGACTGATATAGGTATTGATCGATACTCAAGGCTGCAGTATCAGTGTTATATCAGAGGTGAAAAAGTTCTATCAAGACTCCCCTACAGTAAGAGCATTCCTTTTCTAAACTTAAGGCTGAACTGTTTGTGATGGAGGCTTCAGATCAGCTGTTTGTTGGATCAGTTCACTTTATAATTTAGGTCTTTATTTAGCTCGCCGTGGTGCATCACCCTCTCAGCTCACAGGTCAATATTTAGGGAGACTTCCTTCTTAATTCACTCCTTCGTCTTAAATGTTTGCCATAATGGTCACATATTCCTATATTTAGCGTCTTAGCTCTCGAGCTCATAAATTTGAGTGTCTGATGGTATGGACTGCGGTTCGGTCTGTCTGGACCCTCTCATTCAGAAACTGGGTTTGTGTTCATATATCCCAGAATACTCAGTCATGGTCTCTGCGTGATCGTGAGTATGTATGGCTGCTCTGTGTGTGGACGTAAAAAGAGCGCCGTGGTCTCTGCGACACAAACACTGTAATTCATGAGAGCTTCATGAAAGAGCAGGCCTGACACTTCAAGCTGACAAGAGCTTCAAAAAAAGACTTTTAACTCCTTAATGTGGGACTTTAAGACCAAAAATAAATTAAGTTTGCTGTTCTGTTTGACTCCAGTTTTGTCCTTGAATTCCAGAGATGCCCCTTTAATTACAACGTGTTAAAATGTTGAATATTTATGTCAAGATTAATCAATCTTCATTTGTGTATCTCCAGTTCATAACAGATGTTTTCTCACCGAACAAAAAAGCAAACTGAGCCAAACTCTTCATTTATACACATTTGGGCAGGGAAAACATGGCCTGAAAATAAAATCCATGATATTTTTCCACAAAACTTAATTTATGATGATATACTATATTACCAAAAGTATTCACTCGCCCATCCATATAATCAGGTGTATAAAATCATCACCTAGGCATGCAGACTGCTTTTACAAACATTAGTGAAAGAATGGGTCGCTCTCAGGAGCTCAGTGAATTCCAGCGTGGAACTGTGATAGGATGCCACCTGAGCAACAAATCCAGTGGTGACATTTCCTCACTCCTAAATATTCCACAGTCAACTGTCAGCTGGATTATAAGAACCTGGAAGTGTTTGGGAACCACAGCAACTCAGCCACCAAGTGATAGGCCACGTAAACTGACGGAGCGGGGTCAGCGGATGCTGAGGTGCATAGTGAGAAGAGGTCGCCAACTTTCTGCAGAGTCAATCGCTACAGACCTCCAAACTTCATGTGGCCTTCAGATTAGCTCAAGAACAGTGCAGAGAGCTTCATGGATGGGTTTCCATGGCCGAGCAGCTGCATCTAAGCCTCACATCACCAAGTGCAATGCAAAGCGTGGATGCAGTGGTGTAAAGCACGCCGCCACTGGACTCTAGAGCAGTGGAGACGCGTTCTCTGGAGTGACCAATCACGCTTCTCCATCTGACAATCTGATGGACCAGTCTGGGTTTGGAGGTTGCCAGGAGAACCATACTTGTGGGACTGCATTGTGCCAAGTGTAAAGTTTGGTGGAGGGGGGATTATGGTGTGGGGGTGTTTTTCAGGAGCTGGGCTTGGCCCCTTAGTTCCAGTCAAAGGAACTCTGAATGCTTCAGCACACCAAGACATTTTGGACAATTCCATGCTCCAATTTTGTGGGAACAGTTTGGAGCTGGCCCCTTCCTCTTCCAACATGACTGTGCACCAGAGCACAAAGCAGGTCCATAAAGACATGGAGGACAGAGTCTGGTGTGGATCAACTGGACTGGCCTGCACAGAGTCCTGACCTCAACCCCATAGAACACCTTTGAGATGAATTAGAACAGAGACTGAGAGCCAGGCCTTCTCGTCCAACATCAGTGTGTGAGCTCACAAATGCTCTTCTGGAGGAATGGTCAAAAATTCCCATAAACACTCCTAAACCTTGTGGACAGCCTTCCCAGAAGAGTTGAAGCTGTTATAGCTGAAAAGGGTGGACCCACGTCAGATTGAACCCTATGGATTAGGAATGGGATGTCACTTAAGTTCATATGAGAGTCAAGACAGGTGAGCGAATACTTTTGGAAATATAGTGTATGATCAATAATCTAATTAAAAAAAAAAAAAAAGAAAGGGCCCAGCATGACAGAAACTGCAACAACTTAAAATTGGAGAAAGTAAAAAAAAAATCTTAGGTGAGAGAATACTTTTGGTAATATAGTGTATCAACTCTGTCCTCATCATTTCAACTTCAGTCTCCTCATTTAAACTTTATCCTAGTCATTTCAACTTTATTGTTGACTTCTCTCAAAATTTCAATTATATTCTCATTCGTCATTTTGACTTAAATCCCATCCTGCCAAAAAAAAAGGCCCAAATGCTCTTCTGTACAATACAAACATGGATAGAGAGATCAGTCTAATATGTATATATATATACATGTATATATATATATATATATATATATATATATATATATATATATATATATTTATGTTTATAAATTAACATCTATAATGAATATAATCTGGAGAGCACTGATGTCATTTCTGTTGATGGTTAATGCACATGGAGTGGAGCATGTCCACAGCTAGAGGTCATCCATGACTGTTTGTCAAGGTCACACTAACATACGTGAGCTGTTAGCAGGAACTGACATGCGTCTAATGTTGTTGATCTCCCTAAAGTTAATATCAGGGACTGTAATGGTAATTTAATGGGGGATAAAGGAAAGGCTGAAAATCTGAAATGTGAATTTATGTGAATTAATGTTGAGTATTTAAGCCTGGAGTTACGTGTTTAAATTCTTTCTTTTCCTTCCTGTGGTTTAAACACGTAAAACAAACGCATGTAGTTCAGTCTGCGTCATGCTTCTGCTCCTCTGCTATTTTAACTCTTCGGAGTCTGTTTCCAATCCAATTATCAGCTTTAGCGAGCGGCACAGACAGAATGAGGTGGGCTCACAACTTGACATATTGACCTACAATCAGAGCACGGGGCCGGAGAGGTCGGCCAAGTTCATGGTTATCATTTCAGTCCAGGACGGGGCTGTTGTTTTAACGTTTGGTTAGCATGTTTGGAAAGAGTCCACTTAGTGTGAGCTTCACACCACACAGACAGAAGAAGAACTGAAGGAAGTCTGGATATTTGTAAATGTTTAAATCACCTAAACAGGTTATTGTAACTCACAGATGAAACAGGCCAGCTCGTCCCGACCTGGTGTTAAAGGGGCTTATGAATCGTCCTCCTTCAAAGCCAGACATGATGCCCTCAAAACCTCTGAGCTGATCCACAAGCAGCACATGACCACCCGACTCAAAACAGACATAACATGAGGTGTGAGACCCACTTTAAATACATTATGATAGGGTTGAACGATTTGGACAAAATCACATATCTCGATATTCATGCCAGGTATCTCAATATCGATACGACACAATAGGACTACTAGGGCTGCCATTAGTCGACTCGTCACATCATCATGAACTGCAGCGTACCGCACCAGCATGCAGCTGGAGGCCCAAATCGCTTATAATGAGCAGACCCGGCAACTATGGCGCCTGTGTAGTTGTGCTAAATGCGTGAGTGTGTTGGGGGGTGTGCTGCGTAGATTGCTGCGGGCGTGAGGGCGTGATAACCAGGAAACAGGATGAGGAAAGGACAAACTATCAACCATAGACATTATATACATAGACACCTCATTACAGCCTGAAGCGTAATCCAGCGTCGCAGCCATATTGGATGGGTCTCTTCACTCCGGTCTAGCACCAGAAAAAAGTGGAGTGAACAAATTTGTGGTCGTATTTTGTGCAGCCTAAAGTGACAGTAAACAATGTAATTTTGAAAGAAGATTACATTTTTTAGTTTTATTTCAACACAGCTGAGTAAAAACGTATTTAATGTTTAATACGTATGTCAACATGATTTATATGAGATGCCTGGTTTGTGTGTGTGAGCGCACGTACATGTGCCTGTGCCAGAAATTGTTGCATTGAATATTCTCACAGCACACAAAAACAAAAATATGATAAAAATAATAAAAATAATAACAATAATAATAATAATAATAATAATAATACTGTTGTTGTGACTATTGCCATCACTATATTACCATTATTACTTATTCATCAGATTGATTTATTTGTTCATAATAAAAAAAGCATAATAAGCATAGTAAAAAGTATTTTATTTTGAAAGACTGTATTTTAATGTCCTGTATTATTAGTACATCTCTGTCCTTTGTAACAAACGAATCTGTGTGAAAATTGGGAAAAAATTTGCTGAGTTATGCTCCTTATTGTTGGGCATAATACACCTTTCTCAGTATAATTAATGCACCGGGGCCGTATGAGACCCATCGAAGATGGCGGCCGGTTGACATGTCAGCTCCAATAGGCAGCGCCATTCAATGAGGAGTCTACTTATATAATGTCTATGCTACCAACCACACTCATGTCTGCTTTGTAGAGGCAGCTGGGTGATAATCATGTGGGATTCACATGAGCAGAAGAGCCCAAAGTCACTTTAATGAGCTGACTTGGCAACACAATAACTGTTGTCTTAGTCTGCTCCCTCATGCTTTCTGCTTCCTACATGGCTGTAGTAATAACCTTTGTTCTAGTAGACACACAATATTTAAACACTGAAATCAGGCACATTTTCAGGGACAGCTTTAACTGGGGACAGGTCATCCAAAACAGGAACGTCTGGTCACCATGCTGTTGACGCTAATGTTAGCAGCTAACTAGCCAATTAGCTTATCCAGACGACTGTCCCTCTTCGTCAGAAATCGGATCAGCCACGACGTGCTTCCTTTTCAGATGCTTATGCATCGCCGTCGTACTGCCATGGAAGGAAAGTTCAGCTTTACAGATTTTTCATTGCACATTCTTCTCTTTTGTTTTGGTAAAATGTTCCCAAACTTTTGAGCTCCGTTGCCGGACAGCAATGCTACTGTTTACTAATTCTTCTGGTGACCCAGATTACCACTACTGCACATGTGCGTTAAGTGGTGCATTCAAGGGCAATCGTAAAAATGAATTTTATTGTGACCTCCAGACCTGTACGTGCAGGGCGAGCGCAAGGGAAATCTATACCATTTATATCGTTGCTTTTTCAATATTAATATCTTGAATGTTCATATCTTAATATCGATACAATAATGAGATATAAAAACAAATATCAGTATACAGTAACAGGAACTGCAGCCATTATCATCATCTGTCACACATGAATCTGTTATTAAAATCACAACATTTACAGAAATGAAAAAGGTTTCTGCACTTCTGTTTCTGTTAGACTCAGAAATTGTTGTAATCAGTTTGGTACAGCTTCCATGAAATAAAAAGAAAACATGGTTGCTGGTAGGGGTGTCCCGATCTGATATTGATTTCGGTCTAATATCAGCAGAAAAACAAACATTGGATTATATCGGCCTGCATCTAAAAAATATCCAATACAAGCACTTTGATACAAGAAGTTCATTCCAATTTATTTTTATTTACTTTATGTCATTGTTTGTTAGGGGTGGCAGAAAAAACTGATTCACATAACTATCAGAATTTTTTGTTTGACGATTTTAAATCGACTTTTTGTTCAAAAATCTTTTTTTTCCAAATTTAAATGTTTCATTTTAGTCTGTGTTAATAAACCACTTTTAATCACTCAATTGACCTCTTCCAGGGTGAGTGGATGCTGGCACTTTTTTTTTAAATACCTTTTGTGTGTTTTTTCTAGGGGTTTTCCAGGGCATTTTAACTTCTTCTCATTTTCTTTGCGTTTCCATGACTGGAAAATTCCTTTTCCAGGTTGTCCAGATTTTCCAGGGAAGCCTGACAAATGCATTTTCTGTAGCAATTCCAAAATTCATGTAAATCCTTATGTTTTATTCAACAGCAGGTATGAACATGTGCACAGGTGTGTAGAACAGCGATCAACTACATTTGCACATGGGCCAGTTTTTTTTCTTGGCATATGCTTTGGGAGCCAAATTCAAGATACCAATAATAAGCACAATTATACACAAACAATTATAATAAAATATTTGGTCCAGTTAAAATATGATTCCTTATCAGTCCCATTCCTCAGTCCTGAAGCAGCCACATGGGTTCTCATTGACAACTGTGGGTATTTAATCACAAAAAAAAATCCTTGAAACATTTCTTTTTTACCCTGCATATTTTCTCATTTTGCAAACACTGAAGACCGCAACGGCCAAGAAGGATAAAGAATAAAGAATATAAAGAATAATACCTGTTCTCTTTAGCTCATATCACATTTCAGGACCACACACCAGGGCAGAGTTTGGGTTTAGCTCGATGGCCAGAGTTACACTTAGGCTCAAACTTATGCAATAAGAGCTGCAGGCTGGAAGAATTCACGTCAGCTAATTCAATTGTTGCTTTAACCTCTGGAGTGTTGACGCTGCTGCAGTCGTCCAAGAGCTCTAAGCTTTCACCTGAACAACAGCCACCAGCATCACAAAATAGATCCACCTCTGAGGGAAAGACCAAGGTTAACCAGCTAATTAGAAAGCTAACCGAGCAGCCTTGTGCCAGGCTGAATGGAGTCCTCTTAGCTCCGCCCTCTTTGCCAAATATGGGGAGTCACCACCTGGATGTGAAAGTGTTGGAGCTTAAAAACTCTGTTGATGAACCAAAAGGATAACATCAAAATAGTTTTGTTTATACTTTCTGTGGCCTACCATCAGCTGAGTTTGGTTTCAATTTATTTCCAAGGGCCTCAGAAATAAAATAAAAGATCAGCAGAGCAAGAGAGGAAATGATAATAAATGAAACATACCAGCACAAAGCATCAGCGACACATTGGCCAAGAGACGAGGGTCAAACTTGGGATTTGATCTTCCACTCTATAAAAGATCTGCACATCATAAAAAAAGGTATCCAGATCATAAATCATGCTGGAAATGGAGATCATAATAGTCCTCTGTTTTAAAGTTCCAAATTGTTACAATTTTATGATTCTGTAAAATTGCAAAAAAAACCATCACAAGTGCTTTATAAAGCAAAGAAATAAAATTGGTATCTGGTGCAATTCTTAAAAGTCTGTACATTTCTGTTTGCGGTGTCAAACTCTGGAAATTAATTACATCATAGACAAGTATTATTAGATTCATTCAAGTAATTGAAAAATATCTTAATAATCTGTTACCATATAATTAGTTCTAAGTATATATACTAAAACTGATCACCATTAACATATGCAATTAATTGTCGAAAAATTAAAACTTTAGTTTAGAATAGATATCTTGTGGAGAAGCTTATTTTTTTATATACTTAATTAGGAGTTATATGATTATAAATGCAAGAGTGCATTTAAATAAGTGTTCATGCAAACATTACAAATACTTTATATGTGTATGATGTACAGAGCTGTATAGATACATATTTAATATATACATTAATATTTTTCAAAGGTGTTTGCAAATTACTAACCTGTTCATCCCCTTTTTAAGCCTTTTGCTCGAAAATGACATACTCATAAAAAAAGAGTGAGTCACTGCAACATTTCATCCTCGCCTAAAAAAACAAGTTTTTATAGTGAATATCTCTTTGTACTGATGCAGCTGCAGCTTTAGAACTCTATGAATGAATGTGAAAATATGTGAACATTACTTCTGCCAAGTTTGAGTCTGATAAAGTGATGCAGAGCAAAGTTAGAGAGGTTTTACTACAGAGTGGTCAGGCCCAATCTTGGCACAGTTTGGCTCCATTAGTCCCATTTGACATTTCTGATATACCAAACTTTAGATTTCACTTTTATGCCACTTTGGTGTTCATTACACCCAATTACAACAGTTTTTATCTTCTTCTGCTTATCTGTGGCAGTTTTTGACTGTTTTTGAATAAAATATATTTAAAAATAAAAAAAAAATATATATATATTTTTTATTTCTTTTTTAAAAAATCAAGCAGAACTCTCTAAATTTTCCCATTCAAATAAGTCCATACAAATCAACCCAAGTTTGAATAAACAGATTTGGATGTTTGATAATTCATGTGCTTGGTGTTGTTGTGTTTGGTGTGTATAAAAAATGTCTTATATGCTTGTGTAGCTGAAAATTTCCTGTTTAATTTGATGTGCAGCTTGACTATATTTCTACATGAACAGTTCCCTTTTTCTTTTTGTTGGAGAGCATGAAGCATTCCTGAAATCAGGGACTTTGGGGCTGAACAGGTTAAATAATAATGATAACAATCATTAATATTATTTTGTTATTATGTTTTTTCCCGTAATGGATCTTATTAGTAAGAAAGGCGCAGGACTAGATAAGCTCTTTGCTTCATTCTGCTTTGTGACATAATTGTGTTTGTACTTACATGTATAAGTTTAGTTGATATATTCAGATGTCCATATGTTTAATGTTGTCTTGAATAATTGTTGACTGTTCTTTCTTTGTTTTTAAGTTTGAGATGAATAAAATACAATGAAATGACTTTTAACAGATCCCAAAATTCAGGCCATCCCTCTGGAAACCTCTGCCCTCTGCCTGTTCCTAAAATACTCCTGCTTTGCATGACCTAAAGTATTGGATTAGAAGGTGTTGGAGTGTTTTAGAGGATTAATGGGGATACTAAAGTTCAGCAGAGCTGATAGGGCCGTACGCCTCCTCCTGCGCTGACACCAGAGGGACAGTTTGAGGTTTTGAAGAAAGTTCTTCATAAAGTGCTGCTATTATCAAATCTGGATCACCCATTCTTCACCCCCAGATTAATCCAGATGGATGTCAGGATTTCCTGCAACAGCATCTCAGACAGAAAAAATGTTTTCTATGTGTGGTTTGAGGCAGATTTTATTTCCAATGTATTTTTTTTTCCTTGCAAAAAAGGACGCACTGGGGATGTAACAGTATGAAAATTTCCCATCACGGTTACTGTGACCAACATTATCAGTTTTATTATTATTATCACAGTACGCTGCAGTGAGCTCAAAATGTTCAAAAATTACTTTTACACACCTGAAATCATTTAGTCCCTTTAATATTATAATTATCACAAGCTGTCTGGTTTTTTTGTCTTTTTTGTGAATAAATGTGTCATGAAATGTCCTTTAAGTCCATTTTTTCACCCTTTTGCATGAGAAATAAAAGTCACAATGCTAGTAGGAGTGGGAGAAAAAAATTGATTTACATAAGTATCACGATTTTTTGTCTGCCGATTATAAAATCGATTTTTTTGTTCAAAAATCGACCCCTACCCCCAAACCCTATAGGCGCTAAAGTCACAAAATTGCAGCAAGCGACATTGCTACATAAAACAGGTCATAGCTGTTAAAATAGTGCTCTAGTGCCTAAAGGGTTAATAAGCCACTTTTAGATGCAGTCCAGTCTTTTGAAGAGCGAGTATAAACAGCTGGTTAAAATATATCGCTGAATAAATCCTAAAAACAGACTCACATGTGATGTGTATTTTCCTGATATAGTCTGGAGGCATCATCATTGTTCATCTTTTTCACTGGTGTTAAAAAAACTAACTAAAAATTGAAAAAATCGGCAATATTGGTGAATCGCAATTTAAATTGAATCGGCACCTAAAAAAATCGCAAAAAATCTAATCGGGAGAAAAGTGAATCATCCCAGCCCAACTGACTAGTATTTGTAATTTATGTGTCAATAGTATTTGTTTTTCCCTTTTTATTAAAAATATTTTTATTTATTAATTATTCATTATTTCTGCTGTTATAGTCATGGGTGCTTTTTTTTAGCCAATTCCTTATTAATATTACGGTAGATAAGATGAATATTATTCTGCCTGTTTGATTATTTATGTAACTGAAATAAAAAATATTTTTAAAAAGCCCAAATCTACTGTGGCGTATTGCATTCACTTGAAAATTAATAAAAAATTGGCCTGTTTTTATGAGATACTATCTCGTAAAAACAGGAATTTATTTATTTTTTATTTTACTGTTTTTACGAGATACTATCTCGTAAAAACAGGATTCCCCTGACGCTTTGCTTTGAGACTGGTTGCTGCATTTATCAAGCAGGTACGTGGTCAACACAGGTAAGGTCGGCCCGCCGTACTGGTCCAACTGATCATGTACAAAAACGGCAATGTTGAGCAGATCCGAGTGGGCTTTGCGTCAGAACAACCGCAAATTCCTCAGGTGTCTGTGAAATGTGGACAAACTAATAACGATACCATCTACACCACTCAAGACACAAGTATCTCCCAATGTTTGAAACGGAGCGAGAAATAAAACTGAATAAGGTCTAACATGAATGACATGTTCGCTACTTTTAAGATTCCTTAGTATGTCATAAAAACAGGAAGGTCGAAAATAAATAAATTCCTGTTTTTACGAGATAGTATCTCATAAAAACGGGAAAATCGAAAATAAATCAATATATCCTGTTTTTACGAGATAGTATCTGATAAAAACAGGGTATATTTATTTATTTTCAAGTGAACGCAATATGCCACCGTACAAATCATACTTGAGAAACAATTAAGCTCATAGAGGTTTGTTTGTTTGTTTGTGGTGTAATGACAGTTGATCAGTACATGAAAACAAGGATCGGTCAAACATGCATGTCTGATTTATGCACGAGTGGATTTTGAAGTCTATAAATAGAATAAACGTGTGAAGAATTCAGTCAAAAGTCTGAGGGCTTGCACAACGTCCCATCTGCTCCCCCCCCCCCCAAAGAGGCTAATCCGGGATCCTCCCTCTAGATAAACAGTTTCCACAAACACGGACAGACTGTGGAGACGCAGCTTTGTTTTTATGAATCAGGAGTGTGAGGAAGTGCAGCCTCTTGTTTCATTCAGATCCATAGGTTCACCATTTGTTTAAATTTTGATTTATTATCGGGAGGAGTGTCCTTATAAAGTCACCTCCTGTATAAAGAGTAAAGGCTGCTTATCCACAGTTATGATCAAACTCCAGGCTGTTTGATTTCACACTTTTACATCCATCATCAGCATTAATCCGTCTTATTTCTACCCCTCCCACACCGCCGCTGCCCTTTTCTGCCCCACGTGCACGGCCATGCCAAGATACTGAGCCACAGTTAAAGATTCAGTCACCTGCAGGTTCATTTAAAGACACCTGAACAACCAGCTGCAGTCCAGTCTGACATGTTAACATTTGAGATGTTTGCAGATGATTTCTGTTGTTCTGAGTATGTTATGAAGCATTTATTAGAATCAGTACACAAAAAACTGATTAAAGGTGCTATGAGGAGAATCTTTTACCGGTAAAATAAAGACTCTGCTACCCATGAGCACGCGCGGCGACTGTCGTAATGCTGTGTTCCAGTAACCTCAGAACTGGGAGTGACATCATCTCCGACTTATCGGCGTTCCAGTTGAAGTTGGATAAAAACATGCCGATCTACCAGGCTATTGTTAGCTGTTGTTAGCACGCCCTGCGTTGTTGTTCACAAATATCACATGAAGAATGTGATTATCACTATGGCAGCATTTTTGTAAATATAAGTCTAACAATACTATGTATACAGCTGATCTAGAGCGACACACCCATTTCCCAGTAGGAAATTCTGACCTCGGGGAGCGACCCAGTTGCAGTTTCCTACTCGGAACTCTGAAATTCCTACTTCTGACTACAACTGGAGCACACCAAAAGACGTGACCCAAGCCAAAGCGTGTGTTTGTTGTGATAAAGCAGCTCAGACCTTCCTCAGAACTCTGCATTGCTTTACAACTTCTTTTTTCAACAACTTACAGGATGCAAAGCCACAAGCTAATGTATCTCTTTCTAGTTACGTAGCGGTAGTTTTTGATGTGTGACAACAAGCAATTTTTGGAAAACTTAGTATCGTAGTTTTGTAGCCGGCTATATATCACTACTTTGCAGCCCGGTGCTCTAAGACGTGTCTGAATAATATAAATTTGCTCTAGTTTTAATTGTCTTGTTCCTGAAGTTGAGTATCCAGGCCAGTCCAGCCCTGTCCGACCCGACCGTGAAGGTAAGGAATAGCATTTATAGATAACCTATTATGATGCTATAAAACTCATCTTAAAGTGTGTATTTCCATCAGGCATATATCTAAAAGGGAGACTTTTTTGTGATTACTTAGAAACTCCTCATAGCATCTTTAAAGAATCCTTTAAAAAATTGCAGGATCCAGACTGTGATCCAGATCACTCTCAAAATCTAATCATTTCTTTCTTGTCCCAAACCGGACATCTCCTGAAATGTCATCAAAATCGTTCCAAAACTTTTTGAGTTATGATGCTAACAGAGAAAAAAACATTAAAATGTTCATACAATTATATGATTCAAATTGATCTTGGATTGCACAGGAGGGGCAAAAGCTGCAGCCTGTGCCTTTTTTAGTTTTTGACTACTTCATCTTAAGTGATTGTTTTTCATATTTTTACTCAACAGAAAAAAAAATATTCATTTATTCACTTGCAGCTGAACTGAAATACAACATTAAATTGTAGTTGTGCTTTTGTTTTTCCAGAGTTTGAGGGCTTGAGATCAGACTTTGGTGGAGTTAATTGGTTCCCTGCTTAGTGATCAGGTTTGTAGTTTTTGATTTAGATATTTATTAAACTTATAGCAACTTTAGAGCTCAAGAAAACTCTCCTTTAGAGACGAGAAAGTGTCCCATCCGATTTCATCGCTGAATTATTCCAAGCACATGTACAGCCTCTTGCCTTCATTGTTGGAAAACTTAAATGACCCAAGTTTTCAGACTTATCTTGTTTTTAACATTACACAGTGGTGAGTGCTGCTCTTACCTCCATTTCAACAAAGTCCAAACTGCAGCTTCGCTCCAATCAACAGCGGGAATCCCTCCCAACGGGAGCAGCAGAGCACGGCCATCAATCTAGAGATCACGAGAAAACGGCGTAAGGAGGTAAGTTTGAGTTTATGTGAAGACAGAAGGAGCAACATGGAAATAACAGCAACAACGTTTAAAGACTCGAGTTGATTTTTCAGACCAGTGTTCATTTTGACAGCACATTTGAATTTAGTTTATTAGTGTTTTTCCTAAGATATCTTTTAGTTTTAGTCCTAATTTAGTCATTGAAATTGTTTTGATCTTAGTCTAGTGTTATGAAATATCACATTTAGTCGATTAATTTCCTTTCAACTTTAATCCCGACATTTCCACTTTAATGTCCACTTCCTCAAAATTATTTTCTCCTTCAAACATGGCCCCAATACTCTTCTGTAATTGACTATCTGAAAAACAAATAGCTGTATTTTTTGTTTTATTTTATATATAAATATGCTTTATAGGCATTTGACAGCTGATCATGTATTCATAACGATATCACATTCTTTTAAGTTGTACTAGTAACTTCATCTTATTCTTTCACAATGTCTTTTATACTTGGCATATTCTTGAACACTTTAAAAATAAAATATAATATGACCTAAACCCTTAAAGTCCTTGAACACAAACCTTCAAAAACTCTAAGGACAATTTTTAGTTTTTTAATCATCTACCTTTATTGCTGATTGTCTTTTTTGCCTTTTTTGATTTGGTGCACAGTAATATTATGATAAACTATTTCATGTCCGCATTGTGTTTTGATGTAATTTATGGGGCTGGGACGATACGCTTTTTTCTCTATTCAATTTTTTATGATTTTTTTTGGTGCCGATTCGATGTAAATTGCGATTCTACGATATTGACGATTTTTGTAATCTTTAGTTAGCTTTTAACACCAGCGAAAAAATGAACAAGGATGATGCCTACAGACTATATCAGGAAAAATACACATCACATGTGAGTCTGTTTTTAGGATTTATTCAGCAATATATTTTAACCAGCTGTTTATACTCTCTCTTCAAAAGACTGGACTGCATCTAAAAGTGGCTTATTAACACAGAATAAAATGAAGCATTTAAATTTGGAAGAAATCGATTTTTGAACAAAAAATAACAATGTTAAATTCGTCAAACAAAAAATCCCAATACTAGTGTGCAGAGCTCGACAGTGTGAGGACGTACTCGCATTTGCTACTAAAAATATTACAGTGTGAGTTGTGATTTGCATTTGGTAGCACCCATGCGACTACGAAAAGTGACCATTCAGAACATGTTTTATCTTTAGTTGAATACGTTGGAAGTTGTGGCCGGTGGTATTCCTGAACGCAGCCTCAGCTGGAAACATGTTCAGCTTTGAAACGTTTGTTTTATTGACCTAACTGTGCTGCTAGCTAGCCTTCGCTACACCCGACATGCCTGCACCGCCCTGCGCGAGGTACAGATGAACATAAGCAGACGCTCCCAAAGCCTCATCTCAACCAATCACAGCGCATCAGTGGGACTGGTTGCCGGGCAACATACACTGACAGAACGGAACTACAGAACAAAACTATTTTAGAAGAAAGACCGAACGAGCAATAACCAAATAACTACGAAGCCTATCAGTTATTATTTCAAAAGACCAACAAAACCAGAACATGTGGACTCTGAATTGAGGCAAGAGGACGAAATGGAGCAAGGAGGGGAAAATTACGGCGAGGAAGAGTTAGCGTTAGCTTCAGACGCTGTGTCTCAAGACGCCTAGAGACAGTTAATGACACTGCTGCCTTTCCCAGTCGTAAGAGGTACAAGTTTGTTTCCTCGTTGACTGCATATCTTTGTATTAAAGAAAAACACTACTTGCTAACTTTTCATCGTGCTACCAAAATATTTGTGTGCCATTAGATTTTTCAAAGTGGTAGCACCCGTGCTACTTGGGAAAATGCTAAGCGTCAAGCCCTGCTTATGTGGATTGATTTTTTCTCCCACCCCTAATAATTTATGTATATTTGTACGTTATTATTTATGTAGCGTGTGTTGCTATTTTGTGGTGGGTTTGTTTTGTCTTACTTTTGCCTTTGAGTTTGCTTTGTTTCATCAGTTTCTTGTGCATATAGCAAAAACAAACAAAAAAAAAGTTTAAAAAGTTTTAGAGCTTCCAGGTGGTTTATTTTCATTTGTACACATGTGGTGTTGATGTTGAAGGCCGGGATGTTCACATTTTCTCACAGTGAAGTCTCAGTTTGACCCTTGTTATCGGGATGATCCATAAACAACCTGCTCCATGTGAACAAAGAGTCTCACATGGACGTGAAACGAGCCGCCGCCGCTCGTCTCACAGCAGAGCTCAGAGCTAAAAGCAGGCGTGCTGAGGTTTATGGGGATAAGCTCCATCAAATCCTTCCAGATTGATCCCTGACACCGTCTACTCGTGGGGAGGGGGGGAGGCTCCTCTGCTTCCTCGACGGGACAGGTATGGAGGGCAGCGGAGAGGGGAGGGAGGGCGATGGGAACGAGGACACTCGGAGACGCTGCTGGTTTCTTGGAGAAGTTTGGCCGACCTTTCTCAGCGACCATGTGACTGGAAAGAGGAGGATGTGGGGATTAGGGATGGACATATAAAAGGGGGACCAGGGCGACTGATTCCAAAAGGCAAGACGACGAGAGACGAGAGCTTCGAGAAGAAGTGAGAGCAGGTGAGGATGCTCTGCTGCAGAGATGATGGACTTTAACTTTGATATCTGCTATTTTTACAGCTTTGACTCCACTTTGGTCTTGCTTTACTGGTAATTTACCAACTTCCGGACTTGCTAATGATAAAACAAGGATGACTTCAGGCCTCATATGAGGCTGTTTTCTTTTTTGACTTGTTTGAGTACATGGCTGGTTGAAGTAAAAGCTTGAAAATATAGGAAGTTTGAACTACAAAAGAGAGCCAGGATTGAAAATGCTGTTGTTTTTATAATGCTGATGAAGTTGGTCGAGCATTTTGGCAATTTATCACTTTGTTTTTCCAACATTACTAAGCTTGATTGTTTACTGAAGGAACGAGGCAGCAACTGGTTTAAAGATTTGTTTGAAGCAGATAGAAAATGTTGATGATGCTTTTGCAAAGTTGGGAATTGCTATGTTTACTTAAAAAGGAAAACCATGCACTTATTGCATTAAAAAATGGCAAAATGAGGAAAAAAATAATGAGCAACTTATTAAAAAAGATGTGTTTCAACCAGATCTGTTCTCCAAACCAACATTTGTCATTTTCTTGATATACTTATCTAAGTTTTGAGTCCTTAAAATGTTGATAAAATGGCTAAAAATCACCTTTAATCATTGGGAAACAGTGTCCAATAAACTGGACTGATTATACCTGATGCATTAAATCAATAAGACTTATACCGAGCTACAGGAGGGCACAATCAAAACCAATGACCAGAGGATGATTTTATGAAGCTTAACATGTTTTCATGAAGCAGTTTGAGACGTCAGTTTTATTCCTGAGACTTTTTGGAGCTTGAAAGTTCGGAGTAAACTGCAGAGCTAGCAAAGAAATGTCGACAAGTGTCATGAAGGATGGTGCAGATCTTTCTAGAAGAAGCGAGAGCAGCATCTTAATATCTCCAGGAAAGAGTGCTGAAGGGCTTGGCTGAATCGGGGAACAGGTGTCTGCAAAGAGGATTGACTTTAAGAGCAACAATCGGGGCGACAGATGGCGGCGACAACAGGTCGAGCAGCGCGGCTTCAAAAAAAACAGGACAGGAGTTTGGAAGCTCTCCAACCGTGATGTCAATCTGATTAGGCTGGCCCCAAAAGTTTGAGTTACATAACCCACCAAACTGGATTGTTTTCCTCCTCTGATCAATTATTTTAATGGGATTAAGAGCGCTGGCGGGCGGGGGGGGGATCGCGGCATGGACACGAGCTAAAGTTATCAAATGAAGTCAAAACACAACGACACAGCTCAGAGCTAAAACTAACTGGGAATTGAGGTTGCATTTCTTCAGCACGTGGCGTCCCTGTTGATCAAGAAGGGCAATCAGTCTGCGGCGGATCACGGCGGGATTACAGCTAATCTGGATGTTTAACCTAATCTGCATAATCTGCACTGATTGGCATTGGAGAGGAAACAGGATTACCAGAGGACAGGGGACAAAAGAGGAGCGTGTGCTCTTTAATGGGATCAACCTGTGGAGAAAATGACGTTGGTTTTTTTGTCTTTCCTTTCAGAGACCCTCAGCAGAAATGAACGCCAGCCCCCCTGCAGGAAGCGCACTGGCCCCTGGTGGCGCCACCGGGCCCACCACACCCAAGAAGGGCCCACCCAAGTTCAAGCAGAGGCAGACCCGCACATTCAAGAGCAAGGCACCCAAGCCCGGCCAGAAAGGGTAAAGAGACACTCACACTGCAAACTACGCTGCAGGAGGATGATCAATAATGGAAGATTTTAATAATTAAAACTCCCTGAACAGACCTGAATATAGATCGACACTGACATACTACTGTCTATAAATAAATGTAGACAAGACAATTTAAAGATACAGTATCAAAAAGGATTTACATGAGCCTTATAAGACATTAAACTTCCAAACTGTAACAGAGCTAAGCTAACTTTTAAATGAGACTAATCGTAGTTTGATATCCCTAAAGAAGAAACTGGACATTTTGTTAGTTTTACTGATTTAAAAGTCAAGCATAAGGTCCAAAGTAATCAAAAAAGACACTATATAATAGAATAAACCTTTATTCATCCCACACTGGGAATTTTGCAGTGTTACAGCAACAAAGAGGACTGCGCTGATAAAAATAGAAAAACAGACTTAAGTATAAAACAGCAGTATGTACATTTTTCTACCAATATAACAAGGGCTTGGATACAAAACTAAAAAGCAAATCCTGTCAGGATTATTTACACATTCAGAAAGTTACTGAACATGGAGGTGATTCAAGCATAGATGGAGATTTATTTTCTGGTGATAAATTGATAAACCCCCATAACCAAACAGATGTTATACTTTAATTGTTTTTTTTAGAAAGAACATAAGATGATACTGACACTTACGTCATACCAGTGCAACAGAATTTAAAGGTTCTGATCAAAAACTGCATCCATGGGAAATCATTTTAGCTTGTGGTATCAAAAATAAAAACAGCATTTAGAATCTTTTAATGTTTTTCCACAAGATGTAACATTCAGGCCTTCACTTTTTCCTTTTACCAATGAATTATTCGACGACTTAAGTCCTAATTCAAACTATTGGAAAGTGAAGGCAAACTCCTGAAGACTGAAAAATGTCTTATAAGACACTAGAGTTCTAAACTTTAACAGACTTCAGCTAAATTTTAAATGAAACTGATCTGAGTGTGATATCACTGCAACACAAACAGAAGCTCCAGACACTCAATATTGGATATTTCATTAGTTTGACTTATTTAAAAGTCAATAAGTCAAGTCCAAAGTAATCAGATGTACTGGCACAAACTGTACTGGCTCAAATCAAAGAAAGATTGATTTCTTTTTTCTGGTTGTGTGCGCATTTTAAGTGACTGCAAGACAACTCCTTCAGACTTATTTGGATAAACAAGACCCACTGTGAGCTGTCCTGCAACCAGATTTCTTGACTTTGATTGCTTTTTTTTTTAGAAAGAATATAAGAAGATACTGACACTTATTGATACCAGTGCAACAAAATTCAAAGTTCAGGTCACCAATCACTGGATAATGATGATGAAAAAGTGCATTTATGAGGCTAAGACGATAGTTTTAACTTGTGGTATCAAAAATAAAAACAGTATGCAATAGATGCATTGCTCAACTACTAAAGTCCTGATTCAAACTATTGCAAAGTGAAGGCAAACTCCTGAAGACTAAAAAACTCTGCATACCGAGAGTCTTGTTAACATTTTGAATTCTAACAAACATCTTTTCATGGTAAAAATACTTAGTTATATTCCATGCATTGAGCTTAAAAGTTAAAAACATCTGATTTTGGGGGTCTACTCGAGGATTGAAGTCCCTAACTTCGTGTCTCTCCTGCAGCTTCGGTGACGACATCCCCGGCATGGAGGGTCTCGGCACAGACATCACAGTGGTGTGCCCATGGGAAGCCTTCGGCGACATGGAGCTCAGCGACTTGGCCAAATACGGCATCATCTAACCCTGCTGCCTCCTGCCTTCCTTGCCTGCCTGAACCCGTCCTCCGCCTCGAACCTACTGCCCTACACTCACCCTACCTCAGCCCGGCACGTCGAGATAAGGCTGCCGGGGCGCCCCCTAATGTCCTCTCGTCGAACTACCTCGAGCTCGAGTCCACTGGGTGGATGGAGAGCCTAATAATGTTATTATTATTATTTTATTATTATATGATACTGTTTAAAGTATTTATACATGAAGCTGGAAGACGAGAACAACCCCTCCACGTACCTTCTCCCTCTTCCTCTCCTGTTTGTAAAATAGTCCTCCCCTCTCTTTCCCTCCCCCTTCATTCAGACCCCTCCTCACCCCTGACGACACTCCTCACCCCCGGCAATGGACGCAAGCAAACACTGGTTAACACTAGCTTGATTTGCTTCTAGCTGTCTACTTAAATGTAAATATGTTGTTCTCAGTGTTGAACCTTTAACTCCTGTCCTACCTTTTTTACCTTTTTCGCGTTGTACTTTCACGCCTTGTGCGCAGGGCTTCTGTAAACACCAGGGGAAGAGAGGAGAGCATGCTAACACGCTGTAACGGTGAAAACTACAACGCTCTTTCACTTATTATGGGGGATGAACTTCCTCCTCTCCCGTCTGTCTCTCTCCTCGCTGCTATCTGAACCTTCAGTAGAGAACATGAACGCTTTGTGACGTTACGGCTTTGTGTTGCAAAAGCAAATATTCCACAAAAAAATGTGAGCTGGTTATCCTGATAGCTGCAATAAAATGTGTTTATTTTTAGAGCTGATGTTGTCCGTGTCTTTTTTTAAGAGTTCAGAAAGGTGTTGGGATAAAGGTTTATCAAAGTGAAACATGTCAAATAATGGGAAACAAAAATCACAGCACACAGAAAAATCAAACACGTTAGACTTTCTGTCAGGAGAACATGGGGTGTCCCAGATGAAGCCCTGGTTGTTGTTTAAGTCGGCACACTGCATAGCAGGGGTATTTAATTAAAAGTCTACGAGGTCTTGGGGTGCTGGTTTGGCGGAGTGGTTGGCAGCCAGGCGCCCCATGTACTTGCTTCTGCCGGTCCGGGTTTGGGTCCCGCCTGTGACCAGTTTGCGGAGTGTCTTTCCCTGCTCTCTCGCCCCCCTTCACGGGCCTATCCACTGTCTCTCTCCTATCATTAAGGGCACAAAAATGCCCAAAAAAACATTAAAAAAAAAAAAAAAAAAAAAAAGTCTACGAGGTCTTACGGTAAAGATCCCCTTTACCATAAAATAAAAATAAAAATAATCCTAGTCAAATTATTTTAAGCCTTTATTCCAGATTAAAAACAGAAACATCTAAAATAAAATCAGTTAAAAAGTGCAACAGAGCCAAATTACCATTTTTTCCTAAATTAAAGAGTTCCCAGCCAAGAATTGAGGGCCTACACATAGGGCTCGACAGTGTGAGGTTGTACTCGCATTTGCTACTAAAAATATTACAGTGCGAGTTGTGATTTGCATTTGGTAGCACCCGTGCGACTACGAAAAATGACCGTTCAAAACCTGTTTTATCTTGTGTTGAATACGTTGGAAGTTGTGGCCGGTGGTATTCCTGAACGCAGCCTCAGCTGGAAACATGTTCAGCTTTGAAACGTTTGTTTTATTGACCGAACTGCACTGCTAGACGCAGACGAACATAAGCAGGCGCTCCCAAAGCCTCATCTCGACCAATCAGAGCGCATCAGTGGGACTGGTTGCCGGGCAACATCCACTGACAGAACAGCAAGCGACATTTTAAACTATTTTAGAATAAAGACCAAACGAGCAATAACCAAATAACTATGAAGCCTATCAGTTATTATTTCAAAAGACCAACAAAACCAGAACATGTGGACTCTGAATTGAGGCAAGAGGACAAAATGGAACAATGAGGCGAAACTGATGGCGAGGAAGAGTTAGCGTTAGCTTCAGACGCTGTGTCTCAAGACGCCGGAGAGACAGTTAATGACACCGCTGCTGTTCCCAGACATAAGCAGTGTTGTGTGTAGCGCGTTAGTTCCTTTTTTAATGCGGCACAAAGTTACTTTTCCCACGGACAGATGTGACACAGAAACTGCCTTCTCAGCTGCTCGCATAGACACAAGCAGCTTTGCCAAGTCTGCTCGTTATAAGCTTCTAAAGGCTGCATATCTCGAAGTCATAGCCGCAGATTTTGTTTTTTTTGGGGGGGCTTGTTTCTAAACGTGAACTTTCTTCTTGGGGCTCTTCTGTCTGTGTGTATCCCCCTGATTATCTTCCAGCTCCTAACAATAAAGCAAAACACGTCTGCAGTAGGCAGTTTGTCCACTTCCTTGTTTCCTGGTTATCATGCACGCCCCCAAACACACTCATGCACAAGGAGCATGCTCCAGAGCCAAAGTTGCCAGGTCTGCTTATTATAAGCGACTTTCATTTTTGAATAGATGCTTGGCTCTGTGATATTGAAAAGTAATGTAGACGAACATTAACACACTTTATGTAGATTTCTCTTTTTAAAAAGTAATATATCACATTAGGAAAGGAAATAGCTGGAGGTTGATTATTTGGGGCTTGTTTTTATCGACCTGGTTGCTTATTTCAGAAAAAAAAATGTGGAAACTCTGGACAGGAGCTCTGATTCCACAGGGTATGTGACATTTTGTAAAATAAAGAGCACAAAAGAAATAACTGTTATGTTCTCTGTAGTAGAACTTTTTGTAGGCCTTCACATACAGGAACAGATTCGGGGTTTGTCCAAAGTCGAGCAATGTAAAAGTAAAGAGTAACGAGCAACAAGAAAAGTTACTTTTCATGAAGGGGTAACTAGGTAAAGTAAAGAGTTGCTTATTTCAAAAGTAACGAGCAAACACTACTTTTTAAAAAGTAACTTCCCCAACACTGGTCGTAAAAGGTACAAGTTTGTTTCCTCGTTGACCACATATCTTTGTATTAAAGAAAAACACACTACTTGGTAACTTTTCATCGTGCTACTAAAAATATTTGTGTGCTACTAGATTTTTCAACTTGGTAGCACCCGTGCTACTTGGGAAAATGCTAAGCATCAAGCCCTGGATATATGTATAAAAAGCAATCAGGAGTAGGTGTACCAATATTGTTTTTTTCATATCTCCTTCACTTTGTTGGATCAGTTGTTTGTCACGATAACAAGAAGATCAAAATGTTAACAGCTGTAAAACTTGCACTCTTCCATAAAGAAATTTTAAAAAGGTGGATATATTAAGGGAAGTTTTTTTTTTTAACATTAAATCTGTTTGTACCTGAAAACCAACATGTGTATCTGATTTATTTTGAGTCCACCCCAGTGGTGCTCCGTAAACAGCCTGTTCATGTTGGTTAATATGAATTCTTGTCCCCATTTCCTCCTCGAGCAGCCGGATGGTTAATTTAAAATCTCTCCTCCCGTCGGTGTGAATTTAAAGTTGAAATGTGACTTCAGATTCATCCTCACACGCCCTGTGAACGCCGTGCGTGCCCGGGCCTGACTCGAGGTGTCTCGTCCCGGCTTGTTAAACATAACAGTCAAAAGCTCTTCTATTCTTTATGCAGCCCCCCCGCGAAGGTAAACGCACCTTTTCCAAGTGTTGTTGCTGAGATTTACCTGTAACTAAGGTGACGTCTTTACTCAATCCCGACAAGATCGAGGTGAGTCAGTTAGACTCTCCCTGAAAATCCTGCAGCAAAACTAGGGCTGGGAAACATGTCAGGTTTTTAAAATATGTTCATGTAGTTTCAACAGTTTGTTGACTCGTTATTTTCATCAACAACCATTTTTCTCCTGACCAAAACGCAACAGTAACTAATAAAAACAAGTGCACATGCAAATATTTTAAACCTATGATATCCAGAGTTAAAAAAATGTTTATAGCCTGAATACAAAACTTGGAGATTTTAATATCTTAAAAAAAAAAGTTTTACATTTTGAAATGGTGTTCAACATGGTTCAGTATTTACACCACTAAATTTTACAAAGTGCAAACATGTTGGCAACATTTGGCAAAATAAGTTGAGGCAACAGGAAGCAAAGATTCCTCACGAGTAAGGGTTAACTTTGCGCCCCGCCTGCACCATCCACTTTTCAACTGCTGCCCATGTTGTTTTGTTATTTAGACAGTGGAGCGGTTTGGTCGTTATTTAAAAAGCAGTCAATTAAAAAATTTAAAAATATGTATTTTATGTGCCAAGCCACACTGAGACAATTCTAGGTGTGCCTTGAGTGAATTAAACTAATAATGCAACAACTACTCAGAACTAAAATTCATAAAAGCTCTTTAAAATAACATCCTATACAAAGCGGTCTGTTAGAGCGAACAGTATATTCTATATATCAGTTCATACATTTTAACAACTATGACAATGTGTTCCTGAATCATAAAACTTCAGGTATTCACTCTCTATTAAGTTTTGAATAGTTTTTAAATAGAATATGTCATGCATAATGCAGAAATTTGTCAAATTTGGGATGCTAAATATTAGAATTTTTCCAATATCTGACATTTCTGAATGCATAATTCCTTATATTGTATATTTTTGTCCTAAGAATAAGTCTTTCTTTTACAAGAATGTACTTTTTGCTTGAACTGTGACTTTTGGGCAGATGCAAAACAAGAAAAACAACAAACTTTAAATGAGAATATTGATTTGTGAAAGTGTTCATGTGATGATCAAGTGAAGAAATATGGTAATTATTTAATAGAAGTTGCAGAGCAGAAAAATAAGAGGCTTAATAAAAGAAAGTTGTTGCTCTTCTCCCACAATGACCTGTTAACAGCTTTTTTAAAGTTGTTCTACCTGTACTATAACCTACGTTCCTATTATTTTCTTCATGAAGAACAAGATCAAGAGTGACTCTTTTAAAGTTTTATAATTAATAACCCAGAGGTTTAATGCTTTTCTGCAAGGTTTTTGGACTTAAAAATTCCTCTGTGTGTGTGACAAAGTATTTTGAAACAGTAAAATGTTCTGCCTGTACTTCATATATTCATTGTTGTACATGTTTTGGGACCAATTCCAAAAAACAAAAGTAATCAATAATTGGTACTTTTTTTCTGCAAACTATCAGCATTTCTGCAGATATATGACTGACATCTATATTCAGCTTTTTAGACCAATATCCACCAACATCGATATCGCACTGATAATATTGTTCATCCCTAAAATAATCATTTATGGACAGACAAAGACACAGTGGCACTGGGTTAAGACATTTTTTACATATTTAAATTTGACATGCCTAGAGATTTTGTCTTCTTTCTAGATGTGCTTAGCATAAAAATAGTTTGAAAACCACTAATCAAGTTGACATTTTTCTTGCCGTGGCATCAACAAGGTATCTCTAATTTATGATTCGTACTTGAACCAAAGTGATGTTCAGAATTTTAGTATTTTTACTGATATTTGGCATTTAGGCAGAGCCAAAAAATGTTAAATAGATACTAAACATGCAGTGACTAAACAGAGCTGATTTCCTAAAATTTGGGGGATCGGCCGATCCTTAGAGGAGAAACCGATCTTATCCTCCTCCTTAAGGGTCTGAAAGTCAACCACTATAGCTTTTGCCCCTCCAGACTGACAGGCCCGCGGCATTTTTACATTTAAATATCCACAAAGATGCTGCATTTGGGCTTTTTTTTCTTCTTGTACTACAAGAAAACCTAAACCTCGGGACACTTTATTAGTGGTTTAAGTTATGTTGTTAGTCTGTCCTGTAGATTATTTTAATAACTACCTCAAACCTTGTGATTTCTTTTATTTGAAAGAGTATTTTTATATTTTTAAATGCGGAAAATGAAACACTAACGGAACTGATATAATCTGGATTTTTTGTTTAAGATTGACGATTTTTAAACAGATTTATTTTCTAATTTAAAAGCTTCATGTTAGTCTGTGTTAATAAGCCACTTTTAAATGCAGTCCAGTCTTTTGAAGAGAGAGTATAAACAGCTGGTTAAAATATATTGCTAAATAAATCCTAAAAACAGACTCACATGTGATGTGTATTTTTCCTGATATAGTCTGTAGGCATCATCATTGTTCATCTTTTTCGCTGGTGTTAAAAAAGCTAACTAAAGATTGTAAAAATCTGCAATATTGTAGAATTGAAATTTAAATCAAATCAGCACCTAAAGAATCATTAAAAAAATTCGAATTGGGAGAAAAGCGTATCGTCCCAGCCCTATAATTTAGATGTTCCAACAGCAATATTCAAAACTTTTCATTTATTTTTGAGAGAACTACCTCATGTGCAGTTAAAAAGTTAAAAGTTATTGTTTAATGTTTTCCAAAAAATAAGTCTGAAACATTGAAGGTGTTTGCCATCAGTTGTTAAAATAAATAAATATAAAGCCTGACCTGCAGATACTGTTTTATGATCGGTAATCAGCCAGGAAATTGTGATCGGTGCACCGCTAAGAATAAAATAGAATAGAATAGAATAAACCTTTATTGGTCCCACATGGGGAAATTGACAGTGTTACAGCAGCAAGGTGGACAGCATTAATAGAATAAAAAATAGACTTAAGTATAAAAATAGCAGCATGTACATTATTCTACCTACATAAAATATAAAATATACAAAAGGCCTGGATACAAAACTAAAAGCAAATCTCATAAAAAGTATGTACACTACACATGTATAATAGATACATATCCTGTTTGTTCATTAGGGCTGAACAATTAATTTCAAATTAGATTAAATCAATATATGGCATGCTGCAATTTTCAAATCGCAGAAGGTTCAATATTTTTAGCCCAAAACGTGTTAAACATTTTGGCATTGCGATGTTTTTTTGCAATTTCATTCCTATTTTTTACCTCTATTCATACACTTTTTTCCACTTTTGGACCATTTTTACCTTTTTTTAACCCTGTTTTTACAACTTTATGCCTATTTTGCCCACATTCATCTTTTTTTGGCCACTGTCAGAACCATTTTTGGATATTTTACATGGTTTTTGAAATTTCATTTCAAATTTAATTTCCAATTTTGCTGCCATAATCAATTTTCCTAAGCCACTTTTGGATTTTTCGCCATTTTTCCCCATTTTTTTGCAATTTCATACCTATTTTGCACCTATTTATTAACCTTTTTCCGCTTTCATACCATTTTTACCCAGTTTATACAATTTCATACCTATAAAAAGATCTACTGCTTATGTTTGTTTAAGAATACATAAGATGAGGAACATTAAAACAATTGCAGAGTAAATCGCAATATCGGGGAAAAGATCACAGTTAGATTGTTTTTCTCAAATCATTCAGCCCTATTCTGCATCGAGCTAAAAAACTCTGCCATGTGTTTTCAGTCCATGTTTCCCATCCCTAAGCTCGCCTTAGCATGATGGCTGGTCTCGCACCCCGGTGCAGACTCTCCGGTTTAGCCAAATGCTGCGATATTATCCAGAAGGGGGATGCAAATTCAGACGGGACATTTATTCATACGTAGGTAGGAGTGCACCTCTCCCCCCCCCTCCGCCCCCGACACCTCCACCTGTGTGTGTGTCTTCACCTCCAGGTGAGTGCGCCCCACCTATAATCTGAGGGAGGGGCCGACGGGAAAGTATGAGTTAGGGCTGCAGTCTTTGCTTTTGCTCAACCTGCTGATGCAAAGTGGAGACATTAATCAGACTCCAGGTCAGAGCTTCGCCTCCTGCCCTTCGTTTTACCTCCACGGCCGGGAATATGGGAACTTTATCGGGATAAAGATCAACGAGAGCAAACGCTGAAGCTCTGGGAACAAGACTCACTGCAAGGGAGAAGGATTTGGAGATAATCCTGGTGGAGACTGAGGCTGATTTACCAAAACTGAGAAGGTAGGTTCATCTCTTTGAAAACAGATTTTAAATTAAGTTTATCTTTTACAGAACAAGTTGATTTGGCCTTTAACTCCCAGCTCAACTGTTTGGCAGGAGTCATTAAATTCAGGAGTATTTAATATGTTAAATACATGTTTCTGTTATTGTTTAATGATACAGAAAAAACTGCAAACTAACCTAAAGACCTGGTACTTTGTGGAATTTAAAGGTTTAAAAAGTTAAAAGCTACCATTATTAATAGTGTCATTATTATTCTAAATACATAACTTAACAATTTACTAGAGCTGGGCAAAAAAAATCAATTCAACCGATTAATTTGAATTATCACTTTCATGATGGTCGGCCTTGTAGGGTTTGCACAAGCACTTTTATAGGCTTGTATTTGTTATTTAAGTAGATTAAATATTGACCAGAGAGTTTCATGCTAATACTGTAAAAACACCTCAGCCTGTTAGTGTTTATGTAGACAAACCTGCCTACGTTTATACTACATAATCAACCTTTTATGAGCCAGACTTTGACTTTAAGAGGGAAACATTTAGACAACATAAAGGCAAAACTTGAATTGTTTCATTTTTATGTCACTGGGAGTTTTGTTTCTTTTAGGGAGGGAAAATCGATTAAAATCGTAAATCGAGTGTTGTGGAAAAAAATCAGGGAATTTATTTCTAGGCCATATCGCCCAGCCCTATGATTTACTGATATGATGATATATATACATTTAAAGTCAGTTATTCATCCCAAACATGTTCTGTGTTTGTCCAACTCCATATCTTTTTTTATTTTAAGTTATTTTTGCATTTTTTACAGACATTTCTGTTTAATTTTGTCCTAATTATATGTGATTTTTTTTTAGTCACAATACAATCAGCTGTTGGCTTTTAAAAACTTTCAATCCCACACCAAGAAAACTTCTGATTTTTTTCAGTTTGTGGTTTTCTCTGTTTCCTGAAGTGTTAATGGAACCAAACAGTGATTTGATTTGTTCTGTTTTATAAAACATTAAAAATCCCTAAATTTAATGATGACCTCTGCCCAACAGTTGAGCTGGTAGTTAAAGAGTTAAGTTAACTTTAGTTGATGCTTCTTCACTGAATCAAGTATTTCTCGCAAAGTTGGTAAGCTTTTGAGGAAGTTTTTGAAAACATAAGAGTGGAAATTAACTCTCGATTGTCGTATTAAATCCTCATAAACTTGCAAAAAATAAACTGCAAAAACTCAAATCCCAGCGGGTGTGTTTGTCTATTTTTAAAGTAAGAAATACTTAAACACTAATTCTAATGCACATCACTTGACAAGTCCAAATAAAATGCAAAAATAAGCAATTAAATTCCTGGTAATGATTAAAAAAATATGTGCAGATGAAACAATAAGTTTGACTCAGGTTTAAAATCTGGAAGGAATCATTTTAAGACACACTCTACGTTACATTTTTCCTGTCTCATTGTCATATTATTTCACTTATTACAAGCAACTTAGTCTTTATTTTTAGTTTGTATATATTCAAACAAAATCCTAATCCATACATATAAGGAAATCGTGCCTTAGAATAAGTCTTAAGAGGCATTTTTGACTTGAAATGGGTCAAATACTCCCCCCTAAATCTGAGTTTTTGATCAACTTTAATTGGACAAAATCAAACTATACTTGCTAATAACCCTGTCAAATGCTTTATTATTCCATAAACTGTCTGTTTTCCATCCATCCATCCACATATTTGCACCCAGCTTTTCGATCTTTATAAAACAAAGCTTAGCCTCAAATTAAATCTAAAAGGTCTGGGTGATTTTCATCAGTCTAAATCTGGATCTCTGACTGAAACAAAGGCTCTGTTATGATGTGCAGGAAGTTTCACGGCCATATCAGAGGTGAACATCTCACACCACTGGCCTCTAACCTTCAGCCTGCAGCACAAACACGACCCAAACGTCCATCACTGTCCATCTTCTTTATGAGTTAATGCATCAGGAAGATGACGGGTTGGAATTTAACTTATTCTCCTGCCTACATCAGTGATACAAAAACAAGCAGCCACCTATTCTTTAATCCAAGCTACCGTATCATTACCAACAGCTCTGTGGCGTGACTAAACCTGATAATGAAGGCTAATTATAATTCTTTTGTTTCTCTCCTGCACTAAACAAACATCCAAGTTGTGTTTAGTTGCTCTGCAAGGACTAAACTTCTCCTACATTGTATTAAATTGGTGCTTTTATTGTGAAAACATTTGGATTCTGATTCTAAAATAAAGTTGATTTTAGTGATGCAAGAACTGGCAGTGATTTTAGATAACACTGTAAGAAGAATCAGTATTTTCAGCAGCTTCTTTGACTACGAGTTACAGCCACAGCCCACTTTCTTTAAACTACTACATCTACAGAGAAGCAGTGACTGGTTTGATAAAACCACAGCTATTCAAGCACACAGTCCTTCATTTAAATAGTAAACAGTGGATTTACTGATGATAGTAAAAGAAGTAAAAGCACATGTTCTGAGCACAGTGTGAGCTTTTATGAATTGACAACAAACAAAGCTCATGTGATGGAAACAACTCAAGAGTTGACACTGTTGTTTAAAATTAATTATATTTTACATTACTGCTTGTTTGAACAATTTAAATATCAGATTGTATATTTAAAGACTGAATAGCAAAAAAAAAAAAAAAACAGGTTTACAGTGTGCGGAATGATCCACATGGCTCACAGCCTCTCCGATTGTTATAAAAAATTTAAACTAAGTGGCATCTTTAGTTCAGAGATACCTGCTGAATGAAGAGCATGTGTTTTAGCTAAGGCATCAAAAATGACGATAAAAGTTTGTGCTGAAGTCCACAGACCACCGATCAGAAGCAAACCAAAACAAAATGGTAGAGACATTTTAGAACAAACTGAAGGATACCCACATTTTTCAGGGACTGATTACAAAATGTTTTGGGACAACTTTGGTTTGGTTGACACAGTTTCTCACACAGATAGACCCTCACACTAAAAGAAACAAGTATTTTTTAAAATAAACTAAAGGCTTTGTGCTCTTACCAAAAAATATTATCAAAAAATGAGTTAAGAAATATCAGAAATGGCCAAAAATTTAAATCATGCTAGATAGATAGATAGAAGGGTAGATAGATAGATGGATGGGTGGATAGATAGATGGATGGATAGATGGGTAGATAGATGGGTAGATAGATAGATGGATGGATAGATAGATGGATGGATAGATAGATGGATGGATAGATGGGTAGATGGATGGATAGATGGGTAGATGGGTGGATAGGTGGATGGATGGGTGGACAGATGGATAGATAGACAGAAATAAAGACAGATAGAGAGACAGATAGATGGATAGACGGATAGATGGATGGATGGATGGATGGATGAATGGATAGATGGATAGATGGATAGATGGATAGATGGATAGATGGATAGATGGATAGATGGATAGATGGATAGATGGATAGATGGATAGATAGATAGATAGATAGATAGATAGATAGATAGATAGATAGATAGATGGGTGGATAGATGGATGGATAGAAATAAAGATAGATAGCTGGATAGATAGCTGGATAGATAGATAGATAGATAGATAGATAGATAGATAGATAGATAGATAGATAGATAGATAGATAGATAGATAGATAGATAGATAGATAGATAGATAGATAGATGGGTGGATAGATGGATGGATAGAAATAAGGATAGATAGCTGGATAGATAGATAGATAGATAGATAGATAGATAGATAGATAGATAGATAGATAGATAGATAGATAGATAGATAGATAGATAGATAGATAGATAGATAGATAGCTGGATAGATAGCTGGATAGATAGATAGATAGATAGATAGATAGATAGATAGATAGATAGATAGATAGATAGATAGATAGATAGATAGATAGATAGATAGATAGATAGATAGATAGATAGATAGATAGATAGATAGATAGATAGATAGATAGATAGATAGATTGGTGGATAGATAGATGGATAGATGGATAGATGGGTGGATGGGTGGATGGATAGATAGACAGAAATAAAGACAGACAGACAGACAGATAGAGAGATAGATAATTAACTGTTGATGGTGTGCATACATTGGGGCCTGTTGTTATGTGTAGCTGGACCTCTTTAATTTGTGCACATTACAGGTTTTTGCACAGTACTTGCATGGCCTCTTAATTGCATGATTTTTTATTCACCTAGGGTATTCTGTGATTCTTCTCGGGGTGATGTATTATGTTTGGGAGGGGGTATTATTACCATTTCTGGGAGTCAATTTGTTAAATTGTTTCATGTCATGTTCATCTTGTAACCTGCTACTGGAGGCTTTGAATTTCCTTTGGAATGAATAAAGTATCTATCTATCTTCGTATTTTATATATCAGTAATCTTTGAGAAGCAGTGGCTGTTTGAGGGGCCTGTGGCAAATTCTCCTTAATGTCACATGGACATGTTTATCACTATCTCTGTGGTAAACCGGTATCTAAGTCCTCGTGTAAACACCAGGGTGAGACATGAGTGACAGTGTGAGGGCCCTGCCCTTTCTGAAATCATCTCCTAACATGTCACAGCTCACGAGGCTGCAGCCGACAAAACTTGAAGCTTTATTCAGTGTCTGAAAATGACGTTCTCTCTTCTTGCCTAACATTAACAGAGACTTTAAGTCAAGTGATTTATTCTGATTAAGTTGTTGTGCAATTACCAAATTCCAACAGGAACGTTGTTATCACATGGGATTCATGGTGGTAAACTTTAGGTTTGGGTTGTTGGTAATACTTGTTTCTTCATCCTCAGGTTAACCTCTCCTTCTTGTCTCCACTGTTGTTCCTGTTCTCCTCTGCCGTGTCCTGGCATGTTTATTCACTCCTCCTCTTCTGACACTAAACCTGTCAAATCACTCGTCTTTACCATGTGTGTTTTCTGTCTTATCCTGTCTGCTGCTCCCAGGGCTGCAGTCGAATAGTCCTTTCCGCTCAGGAAGGCTCCTAATGGAGTGAAATTATCCAGAAGTAGTTCATGATAAGAGCTGCTGGAATAGTCTAAATGCTTAGGAAAGCTAGCTCAATGCTTCCTTTAGCATCTCCTTCAGTATAGGAAACACAAGACCATCCTTAACTACTTCCGAATTAAACAGAATAATGACAAACAAATCCCACAGACCATATGAGTTCCCACTGCTGTTCATCCTTTCTAAAGTTTACCAAAACCTGCCTTAACTTTCCAGCAGTCTGATTCTCTGAAGAGAGCAGGATATGAGACATTTGATGTTGATTAGGACTGGGTATCGATTCTAGAGCTGCAGCTATCGAATCTTTTTGTAATCGATTACTCTATCAAATTTTTGTCGAGTAATCGGATAACAGTTACATTGCGCTCACTGTTATTTTTTTTTTTTTTACATTGAATCACTACACATTATTATTATTAGTAACACACAAAACAGAAAAGCCAGGTCACTTAAATTAACAACTTATTTTTCTTATTTTGTACATTCTGAGCATTAATGGGATCTCAAAATCAAAATCTATACTTTTATTTTCACTCTGGGCCATACCTTGCTTTTTTCAGTATTTTTTTTTAAGTTTGGTTATTTTTATTTTGTGTTCATGCTAATCTCTTTTTGCTAAATTATTGCCTTTACTACTGTACCATATTGATGATCTTATTTTGCTTACTTTATCTCTAGGAACAAATGATATACTTAGATACTAAGATCATTTAACTAGCTAATGTACATTTCTATAACATATGAAAGCATTCCCTACACCTGCTTCCTCTACTCACTGTCAGTGTTTCCTCTTCTACTCTCTGCAATCAAATTAAATGTAGTTATTGGATGTGAAAAATATGTGAACAAAATACACGATTCTGGGCAAGTAGCCTCCGCATAGATTTACGTTCTGAACCAGCCTTTACACGGAGCCATAATCAAAGTAGGTTATTTACTAGCCCATATCTCAGTTATTGATCACATTAGCTGCTTCTGTTGATGTATCATGAGTGTCATCCTGTTGTGTCGCTCTGACGCACAGACCGGGTGTTTAATGTTGACGTGCTGCAGCAGTGACGACATGCTATCATGCTAAGCTACGTGCTAAGCTAACTCCGTTTGACATCAGAACACTGCACTGTGTTTTCCTTTCGTCCCTTCTTGTAGTGACCACACACTTGGGACACTCTCTGCCATTTCTTCTGTGGACTCTCTACTTTCTGTCCCTCTCTTTTCTCTTCCTTCAAGCCGCGCAGCAGCAGAGGTAGCAGGCGTTGTGCCACAGAAATGACCGTCTGTGTCAAACACTGTGCACTGTATAGTAGTCCAGATATATATTTTATATGCATAATTATATATTAAACAAGGCTTCGAGGCACACAATTTGCCTCGAGGATATTTTGTAATTGAATAGTTGTTTCAGCTCTAGTCAGAATGATTGCATTTCTGCTATTACTGGCTAGAAGGACAAAGGGGCAACAAACACCTTCTTCAAGAGGTGGCATCTGTTTCTGACGTACCTTTGAAACCTACCTGTACTGTACTGCCATCGGATTAACATCAACAATTCTGTTGGATGTTAAATTATATCTAATTACCTGGACCAACAAGACTCTTCTGAGTTGTGCATAGCATTTTGGACTTTTGGATTGTCACGTTTCATCCTCATAACATGCCCTGGTGTACTTGTTCTTTTTCTCACTTTCATCAGTGTGGGTAGGGGGATTATATTGTTTAAAAATCATATTTGGTGCTGTTATCAGGATTATACCTCTCTCTTGTCTCATAAGCATCAATAAAAAATGTTTGAAAAAGAAAACTGTAGTTTCACCGCAGTACATCCGTCGACACATGATGGCGTAGCGTAGTGAAAGTGTAGCCGGATTCTCTCTGCACGGCAGTTTTCCTTTCCTAAGTCCTTCTGAATTCTCCTTTTTCCCTTCCTTAACCTCATGACGTTCTCCATCGGGGTTAAGGAAAGGTGGTTAGGAAAGGGCTTAGGTGGCAACTATTCAATTAGAAATTTAGTCAGACCAGATTTTCAGACTTAGGACATAAGCTGGGCCGGACATTTTTGGCAGACAGTGAGAAAAGTATTAATTTATTGCCAAATCCAAAAGTGCATAAACTCAATAAAGAGCAGCACTTAAACTAAACTTCTGCTGAAATACTGTTTCTTTAAATTTTACACTTCAAACAGATAAATTCAACACATTTTAACAGGTATATACAAGCACACATTAAGGTGCGTATGACCATTAAAAAAAAGAGCAGATTAAAAACACCATCTTTTGGTCATATTTCAAAGTGCATTAAAAATAACTTGCTTAATGGCAACCTTTCAAAATGTGTTGCACTCAATGTCTGTAATAATGTTGGAATTCTTGTAAGAAGTTGCCAGAGTTTGGAAATGTTTTTTTCTGTTTTTTTTGCCATACATAAGTCCCAATCACGTTCATTTCGGGCCACTCGAGGGTTGCTTATGGGCCGCATGTGGCCCGCGTGCTGCTAATTGAAAAGGGCTAGCTTAGGATGTTAGGAAAGGACTTAGGAAGCGACTATTCGACCGTGCTCCGCCTCTCTGCTTCTTCACTTACTCCCAGAAATTTCAAACATGAGACTTCCTGCTGATGTGAGCTTTTTCTTTCAGGAAAATCGACATTGGATATCAGAGGATTGGCAAAGAGTGGCGTGGAGGATAAAGAGTAAAGATGTCCGCCTCATCGGAGCTGCACCGATGTCTCCTCGCCATCTTCGTCCTGCTGTGCGTCCCACTCACATGTCTCTGCCAGAACGCCACAGCCAACACCACGGCGCCAACCTCACCCACTGCCAATGCGACGACTCCGAAGCGCATACCAGGCTGTGGGACGGGCCTGAACCCCATCTACAGGTTCCTGTGTGACCGGCGAGCGGCGTGGGGTGTCATTCTGGAGGCGCTGGCGTCTGCAGGCTTCCTGCTCAGCATGGCGCTCCTTCTCGGCCTCCTGCTCTGGTCCTTCTGGATCTGCGCCTCGTCCAAGCAGCAGCGCACCGGCATCGGCAGCACAGTGGCAAGCATGTCCCTGTTCCTGTTCGCCACCGCCGGAATCTTCGCCATAACCTTCTCCTTCATCGTCCGCCTCACACCCCAGACCTGCCCCACCCGGATCTTTCTCTTCCCCGTGCTCTTCTCGCTGGCATTCTCCTGCCTGCTGGCTCGCTGCCTCGCCCTGCTGGGCTTCGCCGCCGCTCGAGGTTGGGGCGAGCTTGGCGTCGCCCTCGGGCTCTTCATGGTGCAGGTGATCATCTGCACGGAGTGGTTGATCGTCGTGCTGGTGCGGGACAGAAGGCCGTGCGCGTACAGCCAGGAGGAGTTCGCCATGCTGCAGATCTACGTCCTGTGCCTCCTCGCCATCACCCTGATCCTCTCCATGCACTTCCTGTGTCGCTCCTGCTTCACCTACAGCTACAGCTACAGTGGCCCCGCCCACCTGCAGTGGCGTGTGCGGGCGGCGCTCCTCTTCCTCACGCTCTTGCTCTCCACCTGTATCTGGGTGGTGTGGATCACCATGCTCACCTGGGGGAACCCCGAGGTTGACAGGCGCTCGCAGTGGGACGACCCGGTGCTCGCCATCGCCCTGGTGTCCAACGGCTGGGTGCTGCTGATGGGGCATGGGTTGGCCCAGGTCGCCTTCCTCTGTAGAGGCGAGGCAAAGTCCAAAGACGTCCCGCTGAGCTTTGCCGGATGGACGAGTCCGAGCGCCGACATCCCAGAACTGAACAGCCCAAAGGGCGGGAAAGAAAACGGGAGCTTTGAGAACGACGGTGAGAACAGGAGAGGTGAGCGGCTGTGAACACGTCAAGCTGAGGGGGGTGAGTTTACAACAGGGGTGGGCAACTGGTGGCAGGGGGGCCACATGCAAACCTGCACCTGTCTCAAGGTGGCCCACCAATCATTTCCAAAAGAAAAAAAAATAAACAAAAAAAATTAAATCATTTTTGATAGACCATCTCTACTAACCTTAAATTGCTGGTACATGCTTTGTTTCTAACAAGTCATTACAGACATATTTTGCTATTATTGCATCTCTAAATTTATTTTATGAGGCATTAAATCAAAGGAAGACTTTGCACATTAGTTGGAGATAGGTGCGTTGGAGAAAAGTTACTTTAAGCATGAAGATGGACTCCCGCACACTGTCTACCTTGCAAGAAATTCATTTATTTGCAATGTTTTGATCTCAGACCTTCATCAGACAAACAGCTTGTTAAGGAGGGCAGGACTTAAATAATTATAATTAATAAAGAAATTAAGACGTCGCAATATACACTATATTGCCAAAAGCTTTCGCTCACCTGCCTTGGCTCTCATATGAACTTAAGTGACATCCCATTCCAAATCCATAGGGTTCAATATGACGTCGGTCCACCCTTTGCAGCTATAACAGCTTCAACTCTTCTGGGAAGGCTGTCCACAAGGTTTAGGAGTGTTTATGGGAAATTTTGACCATTCTTCCAGAAGAGCATTTGTGAGCTCACACACTGATGTTGGTCGAGAAGGCCTGGCTCTCAGTCTCTGCTCTAATTCATCTCAAAGGTGTTCTATGGGGTTGAGGTCAGGACTCTGTGCAGGCCAGTCAAAGTTGATCCACACCAGACTCTGTCCTCCATGTCTTTATGGACCTGCTTTGTGCTCTGGTGCACAGTCATGTTGGAAGAGCAAGGGGCCAGCTCCAAACTGTTCCCACAAAGTTGGAGCATGGAATTGTCCAAAATGTCTTGGTGTGCTGAAGCATTCAGAGTTCCTTTGACTGGAACTAAGGGGCCAAGCCCAGCTCCTGAAAAACACCCCCACACCATAATCCCCCCTCCACCAAACTTTACACTTGGCACAATGCAGTCCCACAAGTATGGTTCTCCTGGCAACCTCCAAACCCAGACTGGTCCATCAGATTGTCAGATGGAGAAGCGTGATTGGTCACTCCAGAGAACGCGTCTCCACTGCTCTAGAGTCCAGTGGCGGCGTGCTTTACACCACTGCATCCACGCTTTGCATTGCACTTGGTGATGTGAGGCTTGGATGCAGCTGCTCGGCCATGGAAACCCATCCATGAAGCTCTCTGCACTGTTCTTGAGCTAATCTGAAGGCCACATGAAGTTTGGAGGTCTGTAGCGATTGACTCTGCAGAAAGTTGGCGACCTCTTCTCACTATGCGCCTCAGCATCCGCTGACCCCGCTCCGTCAGTTTACGTGGCCTACCACTTGGTGGCTGAGTTGCTGTGGTTCCCAAACACTTCCACGCTCTTATAATCCAGCTGACAGTTGACTGTGGAATATTTAGGAGTGAGGAAATGTCACCACTGGATTTGTTGCTCAGGTGGCATCCTATCACAGTTCCATGCTGGAATTCACTGAGCTCCTGAGAGCGACCCATTCTTTCACTAATGTTTGTTAAAGCAGTCTGCATGCCTAGGTGATGATTTTATACACCTGTGGACATGGAAGTGACTGGAACATCCGATTCTGATTATTTGGATGGGTGAGCCAATACTTTTGGCAATATATTGTATTTATGATGCACTGATGTTGGATTCATGTATTAAAAACTGTATGACTGAGGAAAAGTAAAATGTAATGCAGAAAAATACAATACAATAAAATAATTCAAACCAAAATCTACTCTTGTTGATACTTGGCTTTAGACTGACATGGAGTCACTTTGTCCCGACATGATTTATGCAGGATTATGGCCCAACAGGACAGTCGTAGGGCTTCAAAACCTTTTTAAAGTCTGTCGTTCTGTTTTGTGTTATTCATCGTACTGTGCTATAAATGTAAGACCAATTAATGCGCTGACTAACTGCTTCTGAAAATTAATTTTGATGTCACCGAGTCAACCCTCATTTAGTGATACTAGTTATTCCTTTTGTTACTGGAAACATTTTTGCAAATGTGTCTTCACATTTTACTTAACGTTATTTTATTATAAACATTTATACTTTAATATTTTGATGATATGGAGCTATGTGTCTGGAATAAAGTGTCAAAAGGCTGATGCCTCAAGAGCTACAAAACGGGGGAAATATTTGAAAAGCTCTGAAAAATAAGCATCTTGTAGGTTTTTAGTGAATTGGTTTGATTCCCATCCCTAGCTGAAGCATGCTTGATGCTTTTATTTTTTCAAAAAAGCAGTGCACATGGACTTCAGGTTTTGCTGTGCACTGGACCAAAAGGAGCTTTTTCAGGTATGATACCTGATTTTGGGTAGTTGATGCCCACAGATATGCTGATATTTCTGACCTCAGCATCTTAAGTTGGGAAGTTTCCTCTTGACTGAAACTGTCATTTTACTCGGCTAGTTACCCCAAAAAACATTTGATTCTCTAAAAATGATGCTGTTGATTTTATCATGGACTTACAGAGGTTATGGGGTACAGCATTATGGTGGATGAAACACACTGTATGACAGATATAAATGGCTGAAATATTGACTATAAATGTCTGCAGAAAAAAACAGATATTAAACTTTAGAAGTTTAATAGAATAGATGAGAGTGCCCTTTATTGACATTAAACAAAATGAACCTGATTGGATAGCTTCCCTTTTCAGTACAAACAGCTCATTAAAAAATAGAAGTATAAATTATTATAAGTAGGGGTGGAAGAAAAAAAAACTGATGCACATCAGTATCAGGATTTTTAAATCGATTTTTTCCAAATTTAAATGCTTCATTTTAGTCTGTGTTAATAAGCCACTTTTAAATGCAGTCGTGGCTTTTGAAGAGAGAGTATAAACAGCTGGTAGGGCTGGGCATCGATTCAGATTTTCTGGATCGATTCGATATTCCCAGGTCTCAAATCGATTCGATTCACGATACAATAAGACATTTATTCAGTCTGGGATATCTCAGTTAAAATAATACTGTAAACTTAAAAAGTGATTTTTGACCTGATGCATTATTTAAATTGTTTAATTACCTCCGCCAAGGAGGTTATGTTGTTGGGAGAGTTTATTTGTCCGTCTGTCTGTGAACAAAATAACTCAAAAAGTTATGGATGGATTTTCCGGAAATGTTCAGCATGGGAAAATGAAGAACTGATACAATATTGGTGTTGATCCGGATCAGCGTCTGGCCGCCATGGCAAAAAATGTGATTTTGGTGAATAACTACTGAACTAAAATAGATATCATTATAATTTGATATTATTAATTGCTAATGGTTTGTTTTCATGGTTAAAGGATCTAAATATTTAGATGAAATAAAGGTAGGACTAATATTTATGGTGAAAATCACAATATGGGTGAGGACTGTGGTGCTAGTGGAGGTCTGCGCTCTCCGAGTGCTTTTCTAGTTGTTAAATAAACAATTTAATTGTTAAATACGTCCAAACATCAGCCTTTAAACTCTCCAGTGGTGCCCATATAGTGCTATTTGCTTCTGCCGTGTTTGTTTGATTACTTGCAGTAACATCTCATGAGATTTTGTTCAGTGGAAAGCAGCACTAGACGCAGATCACGCAAGGCTAGCAGAGTTGATAGTATCGTCCCAGCCCTGCCACTTACAGTCCACAAGTTAATTATTCTCTTTAGAACTATTTACAATAAAAAAAGAGAATTCATGAACTAATGAACTGGTCAGTCTAACATTATAATTTTAAAATATGAGAGTGCAGAAGAAGCATGAGTAAACTTGTGAGTCACACAAAATCAGAGGAGTTATAAACCCAATCCATTTGCTCCAAAGGTCCACATCAGTTTTAATGCAAATACGGCGTCATAGTTAGAGGAACAGGTCAATTCTGAATAGGGCTGAACGATTCGAGAAAATGATCTAATTGCAATTTTTTTCCCCCCAATATTGCGATTTACTCTGCGATTGTTTTAATGTTCCTCATCTCATGTATTCTTAGACAAACATAAGCAGTAGATATTTTTATAGTAAAACCAATATGACATTAAATTAATCTAAGGATGAAAGATTGGAGAAAAAGTGAAGAAGTGAAGAACAGCAGCTAAATAGGTATGAAATTGTAAAAACTGGGTAAAAATGGAATGAAAGCAGAAAAAGGTTCATAAATAGGTGCAAAATAGGTATGAAATTGCAAAAAAATTGGGAAAAATTGGCAAAAAAATCCAAAAGCGGCTTAGGAAAATTGATTATGGCAGCAAAATTGGGAATAAAAATTCCAAAAATGGTTCTGACAGTGGCCAAAAAAAGATGAATGGGGGCAAAATAGGCACAAAGTTGTAAAAACCGGGTTAAAAAAGGTAAAAATGGTCCAAAAGTGTGAAAAAAGTGTAAGAATAGAGGTAAAAAAATAAGCTGAAATTGTAAAAAACAACATCACAATGCCAAAATGTTCAACACATTTTGGGCTAAAAATATTGAACCTTCTGCGATTTGAAAATTGCAACAAGCCATATTGCAATTTAATCTAATTTGCAATTAATTGTTCAGCCCCAATTCTGAAAAGAGATACTTCTTGCTAAAAGTATCTGTATCAGTGCAGGTGATGCTAAATTGTAATATCGTGCATCCCTTTAACCTGACAGTAGAAAACAGTAGCAGTAAGACTGTGCAGCAGTGGGTTAATTTTTGGCTTGGCGTGTTGTTTCTTGCTGTCAGCGAGGCGTTAAACCCTCTCGTCTGTCTCTCTCTGGTGAGTATTAGCGATGAGCTGACGGTATCGTGTGTCTCCCTCAGGCCGCAGAGCCGAGCAGTCGCTGAGATCACCGTACGAGTCAGGATTCTCCATGACGGTGAGTGAATCAGCGTCTGCCTCCCTCTCTGTCATTACATCTGTTTATCAGCAGAGGTGTTAATTAACGTTTGATTATGTGTTCAGGACATCGACCCCGACAAGGACTACACCATCCCCCGCCCTCAGACCACCAACTACCAGGAGCCCTACGACGAGTACTACGGACAGGAGTAACTCCCACTGCCTCGCACATAAAGGTGCTTTTTCACAGCAGGAACTTTGGACAAACTGTGTGTGACAGCAGGATCCACAAGGTCTAAACGATCTGCCCCATTAAAGGGTCTCCAAACATCCAGCAGCTGCTCGAATGTATTTAATGAAACACTCGTGATGTTTCCTTTACGCTTCGCTCTGCATCGCTCTCACCCTCATCACAGCAAGGAAAATACTCCAATACATTTTAACCAAGAACATAGGGCTGGGCAATATATCGATTAAATTGATTTATTCAAATTATTTTCTGCAGGAGGATGATTTTTTTTTTCATTCACTTACTTAAAGATGCTATGAGGAGTTTTTAAGTAATGACAAAAAAGTCTCACTTTTAGATATATGCCTGATGGAAATACACACTTTAAGTTTTATAGCATCAAAATAGGTTATCTATAAATGCTATTCCTTAGCCTTCTGGTCTGGTCAGACAGGGCTGGACTGGCCTGGATACTCAACTTCAGGAGCAAGACAATTAAAACTAGAGCAAATTTATATTATTCAGACACGTCTTAGAGCACCGGGCTGTAAGTAGCCATATATTGCCGGCTACAAACCTACGATAATAAGGTTTCCAAAAAGTGCTTGTTGTCACACATCAAAAACTACCGCTACGTAACTAGAAAGAGATACATTACCTCGTGGCTTTGCATCCTGTAAGTTGCTGAAAAAAGAAGTTGTAAAGCAATGCAGAGTTCTGAGGAAGGTCCAAGCTGCATTCATTAGCATCACAACAAACACACACTTTGGCTTGGGTCACGTCTTTTGGTGCGTTCCAGTCGTAGTCAGAAGTAGGAATTTCAGAGTTCCAAGTAGGAAACTGCAACTGGAACGTCCCCCGAAGTCTGAATTTCCTACTGGGAACTCGGTGAAACCTCACCACCCCCGAGTTGACAATCAAAGATTGAGCTCCTGTAATAATCCATTTATTTGCACTTCTGACTGGGGTGTGTCGCTCTAGATCAGCTGTATACATAGTATTGTTAGACTTATATTTACAAAAATCATGCCATAGTGATAATCACATTCTTCATGCAACAACACAGGGCGTGCTAACAACAGCTAACGATACCCTGGTAGATCGGCATGTTTTTTTCCGACTTCAACTGGAACGCCGATAAATCGGAGATGATGTCACTCCCAGTTCGGAGGTTACTGGAACGCAGCATTATGACAGTCGCCGCGCGTGCTCATGGGTAGCAGAGTCTTAATGTCGCCGGTAATAGACTCTCCTCATAGCACCTTTAAAGAGGAAAAGTTTGCTTAGTTTTGGAACATACTTTGATAGTATAAGGCAAAACTTGATTGCTGTATTTTTTGTCACTTGGAGAAAAAGTAATTAAAATTGTAAAATGAGTTTTGTTGAAAAAGGAAATTTATTTTTAGATCATATTGCCCAGCCCTACAAGAAATCGTACCAGGGTGCAGGTCCAATTAAATTGACAACGGTCACCAGCTGAGTTTTAATACATCCATGTTAATTCTTCATTTTCAGACTTCTAAAGACAGATTCATTATTTTTTATCAGATTCATAAAAGTGGACGTTGTGTGATGGTGGGGTAAACCATGATGGTTTACTGCATATTTTGCCAATAAATGAGATTTCTGTGGCCATTTAATAAGATTAAAACATCAGCTGTAAATACTGGCAAAAAAAGGTTCATGTCTGCAGATACTGCAAACAGCACAAGCTGAGTCTCAGCCATGCTAACAGGCTAATAGGCTAACAGTACAGCCCTGAATGTTGATTGATGGCGTATTTTCCCTTAGCTTGTTACTGTCACAGGCAGCAGAATCGACTTTATAGAAAAGTTCCTGGAACTAAAGGTTCCTGGTTCAGTTGAAAAGAACTTGTAACTGATTTATTTCAGATCTAAAGCTGAGGGTGACCCAGCTTCATGCACTACTGCTCCATGTAAATACAGCCTTTAGCGTTTTCATAAATGTCTGCCTCTGCTCTGGATGTGAGAAGTTCAGTCCAAACAAAAAGACTAAAAAGAGTGACTCATCGTGTCGAAGGCTGGACTCCGCTCTGCAGGCGGGAAAAACACAAGGAAAGCAAAAAGGAAGAGACCTTCTACTTCAGCCTTAGGAGAGAGGAGAGTGTGAACCAGCTGAGCAAAGGAGAGGAAGGAGAGGAGGAGGCGGGGACGCAGGAGAGGAGGAGGGAGAATGTGAACCTGCTGAGCAAAGGAGAGGAAAGAGAGGAAGGAGAGGAGGAGGCAAGGACGAAGAAGAGGAGGAGGGAGAGTGTGAACCAGCTTAAAAAGGAGAGGAAGGAGAGAAGGAGGCAAGGACGAAGGAAAGGAAAAGGAGAGAAAGAGGGAGAGAGTGAACCTGCTGAACTAAGGAGAGGAAGGAGAGAAGGAGGTGAGGACACAGGGGAGGAAAAGGAGAGGAGGAAGGAGAGGAGGAGGCGAGGACGCAGGAGAGGAGGAGGGAGAGTGTGAACCTGCTTAACAAGGGACAGGAAGGAGAGAAGGAGCCGAGGACGGAGGAGAGGAGGGAGGAGAGTGTGAACCTGCTTAACAAGGGAAAGGAAGGAGAGAAGGAGCCGAGGACAAAGGAGAGGAAAAGGAGAGGAGGAGGGAGAGTGTGAGCCTACTGAACTAAGCAGAGGAAGTAGAGAAGGAGGGGAAGATTAAGAAGAGGAGGGAGGAGAGTGTGAACCTGCTGAACTAAGGGGAGGAAGGAGAGAAGGAGGCGAGGATGGAAGAGAGGAAAAGGAGAGGAGGAGGGAGTGTGTAAACCTGCTGAAGTAAGGAAAGGAAGAGAAGGAGGCGAGGATGAAGGAGAGAAAAAGGAGAGGAAGGAGAAAAGGAGGCGATTGTGAACCTGCTAAACTAAGGAGAGGAAGGAGACGAGGATGAAGGAGAGGAGAGAGGAGAGGAAGGAGAGATGGAGGTGATGATGGAGGAGAGGAGGGAGGCGAGGATGAATTAGAGGAAGGAGGAGAGTGTGAACCTGCTGACCAAAGGAGAGGAAGGAGAGGAGGCGAGGATGAAGGAGAAGAAGGAGGAGAGGATGAAGGAGAGGAGGGAGGAGAGTGTAAGCTTGCTGAACTAAGAGGAGGAAGAAAAGAAGGAGGCGAGGATGAACGAGTGGAAAAGGAGAGGAAGGAGAAAAGGAGGCGATTGTGAACCTGCTGAACTAAGGAGAGGAAGGAGACGAGGACGAAGGAGAGGAGAGAGGAGAGGAAGGAGAGAAGGAGGTGATGATGAAGGAGAGGAGGGAGGCGAGGATGAATTCGAGGAAGGGGAGAGTGTGAACCTGCTGAACAAAGGAGAGGAGGAGAGAAGGAGGCAATGACGAAGGAGAGGAGGGAGGGGAGGATGATTTAGAGGAGGGAGATTGTGAACCTGCTGAACAAAAGTGAGGAAATGGAGAAGGAGGCAAGGATGAAGGAGAGGAGGGAGAAGAGGAAAATTGAAGGAGGAAGGAGAGAAAGGAGAGGAGGAAGAAGAGGAGGGATGAGAGGATGAAGGAGAAGAAAAGGGGAGGAGGAAGGAGAGAAAGGATAAGAAGAAGAAGAAGAGGGAGGAAAGGATAAAGGAGAGGAAAGAGGTGAATGAAGGTGAGAAAAGAGAGAAGGATAAAGCGTAAGGAGTAGAGGAAGGAGGAGAAAAAGAAGAGGAAAAGGAGGAGGAGGAAGAGGAGGGAGGAGAGGAGGGAGAAGAAGAAAAGAGGAGGAAAAAGGAAGGAGGAAGAAGAGAAAGAAGAGAAGTGTGGAGAGGATGAAGGAGAGGAGAAAAGTGAGTAGGAAGTAGAGGAGGAAGGAAAGATGGAAGAACAAAAGGAAGGAGAGGAGGAGTATTAGAGAAAGAAGAGGAGGAAGAAGAGGAGGAAAAAGAGGAGGAAGAAGAGGAGGTATTAGAGAAAGAAGAGGAGGAAGAGGAGGAGCATGGATGAGATGTGACTCGACAGCAGGAAAACAGCAGACTGTCAGACAGGACTCATGTCGTCCTCGTCATCATCATCTTCATCATCACAGTTATGTTACTCAAACGGTCTGAGCTGCTGCTCCAGAGCCCGACGGAGGAAAAACCAGGAGGTGTGTTTGTGTTTGCACATTTACAGAGACGCTCTAATAAAGTTTTTATGTTTGTAAAGAGTGATGTAATAAATGACCAGAGCGGAAAAGCCTGTTGTCTGACTCCTCCGGCTCCTTCTCTGAATTTAAGAACATTTATTTTAAGTGTAAATGTTCAGCCATTAAACCGCTCTGTTCAGGAAGCATGAGCAGCATTTCCATCTTAAAAATAAAGTTTATAATCTAACAGCATACCTTCTTAACAGGTGGAAGTAAAAGTGTCACACAACCTTTGGCTAAGAAGAAGCCAGTTAGCTCATCTCATAGTATTTACCTTTTTAAAGCTGCTCTCTGATTTTCCCGCATCATGCACAGTTTCTTTGCAGACTCCTCTGCAGGTGCAATATTGAAAAATGTTCTCATGCTATCTGGTGTCCCCTACAGTCCACCAGTTCTTCATGCACAGTCTGTTTACTGTTATTTTGTCAGTGATATCCTCTAATACCAGTGGATGTTTAATATCCAATTTTATCGTGCTTATAATAGTGGCCATGTGGCTTTATCAGCTCCAAAACAGGTATGAGTCTTAAAACTAAAAATAAACACTGTGCAGGGTTTCTGTTATCCAGTACTTACTGACTTTGCAGGTAAAATCTGCCAAAGTCCGACATTTTTAACACCACCAGTCAAAATGTCCGGTGGAAATATTCCCTCCAAGCACAATTTGAATTTTTAAAACAGTTTTCCACGTGTCATTTTATCAAAAAACAACAACGACAAAAACCTGAATCTTATCTTTTATGAATAGTCCTGGTCTATGTGGAACTTTTTTTTTCACACAGAACTAAACTTGTAGCACTTGTTTCATTTACATGACAAAGCATGCAGTACGAAGACAACAGCCAGAGCTGGAGAAACATGTCGAAACAGGCTAAACTCAAAGACTATTTTATGAAACAGAACAGTTTAAAGGAGAAGGATGATGAGGCTGAATCACGGAGGCTGCATCAGATGATGCCGTGCCGTGACTCTGTTACTGACACGGAAAAGGCTTTAGAAATTGTGATGAAGCAGCTGGATGAAAAGCTAAAGTGGAGTTATTACTGTCGAGACAGTAAATATCACCCTGGACAAGAGACTCACTGTATTTGTCAAATTCAAAGTAAAAGGGAGAGTTGAAACACATTTACTGGCAAGTATTTGTCATTATTATGTTATAAATGCTTAAACTGTGTGTGATTACAAGAAAAGAAAAAACAGATTTAAACTTTAAACAGGATTCTCTTCATAAACAATTGTAAATGGACATGTTCAAAGTTTGAGATGACCAAAAATAAACTTAACCTATTTTACAAACACCCACACATTTTAGTTTGCCTGCAGCATTAGTGTCCATGTTACAGCTCGTTATATTAGACCATGTCCAGAACTTTTTATTTATTTATTTTTTGTTTTACTAATGATATTCCCTGAAGCAGTTAGCCCCCTTCATGACTCTTCTCCGGTCTCCCCTTTCCATGGCAGATCTCCTCCACATCTCCTTCTTTAATATTTACAAACTACGATTGATTAAATCCATAAAACACCAACTATGACGGAAAAAGACGATCTAATACAATGAAACACGGTGAATTAAACAAGAATAAACAGCAAAAAAACAGCAAGAACACACACCAGATTGATACTAATGCTGTTATTTACAACCTTTATACATTATTTACTCAGAAAATCCTGATAAACCTCCTATAATTCACTCAGGTATGGCTCTCTGAATCCTCTCTCTCTCTCTGCTCGTTTACTCGAGGAGTTACAGCAGTTTTAATCACGCACAGAGGAGCAGACACACATAGTTCAGACTTTTCCAGTCAAAGAGCAGCATCACCGTGAGTTACAGACACAGTGTGGTGATCAAACACAGTTTAACGGTAATTTTAATAGGACACTGTAATGATTACCGTGGGAAATTTTACCGTGTCATACCATTTTACCGGTAACTGTTACATCCCTACAATAAAACTGACAAAAAAAACACAATTCTCTAATTATATTTAAACACGATAACAACAACTAAATGCAGAACTAAATTCACTTAGACAATAACTCATGAAAAGCTCCAACATTTCTATTTTAGTGTGGTGGGGAGTTGAACCAGCAGGCTTTCTTCCCTTCAGGTTGAACTTCATATCACTGCCCTGTGGACGTAAATTAATCCAAAGGAAATATTCAAATCTGAAGGAAGAACAAAACAGCGTGAGCAGACAAGAGGACGATCAGGAAGCAGCAAACATCCCTGCGGCAGAATCAGTATCAGAGCTGCTGTTGTCTCTCGTGTTTGAGACTTTACCAGCTGGGAGAGTCACATCAAACTAAATATTTACCTTCTTTTACAATCCTCAAGTTTTCTTAATGAGATCAGAACCTCACAAACCGGTCTTAACAAGCATGCCATGTTTAAACGCTGGCATGTGTCCACAGTCATCAGAGTTACAGCTGAAAACACAAACTACACATGCCAAAGGTTTGTAAGAAGAGACATCTTTGTCCAACATCCAATAATACCACTGTATCGACAAGAAAATCTGATTTTAGCTTGATTTTTATCTGAAGATAAACTAATGTGAGGAAACAGAGCCATGTGTGTTTTTACAGTGCAGTCAGAGGCCTGTAGGGGGCGCCAGAGAGCAAGAAAATCAACCCTCACATGTCAAAAATCATATTAAAGTTATTTTAAGGCACAAACCTGCACAAAACTCTGATCTCAGAGCTGGAAAAATACAACAAAAGGAAACATAAAATAAAAAATCATAATCTTACCAAATCCATCCTTAAAGGTACAACAACAGAACAGGACTGCAGAAGACAGTTATTGTGCCAGAAAGATTATTTTAGGTGCTTTTTTTCTTTTGCACTGATAAACTTAAGATGAATTCATATGAAAATGCTGACAACAGTCAAAAGAGCTGAAGCTAGGGATGCACAAATAGGTCGATATTTTAAAACTTATTTTGGCTGATACTGATACGGATATGAAAAATACATTTTTGATAGTCAATCTCCATCTGCACTTCGAGCTAAAACACTGATTTATTTACCTGTTAACAGAAGAGTTGCCCTATTTTGGGAGCCCATACAGTAATTTAAGATTAATCCTAAACAAAATACACAATCTTAATGTAAATATAGAACTCTTGAATATCAGCAGGATATTTTTAATTTATTAATTATTGATATTGTTTAATTACCTGCAGATATTTTATCTGTTAAATTCTGTTAAAAAATAAAAAATAAAAAAAACATGACAGAGAAGTTTTTCCTAATGCCAAAATATATTAGTCTGTCTAGGGCTGTACTAGAGCTAGGAAATATGACCTAAAGTATAATCCCAGATTTTTTCCACCACAAAACTCCATTTTTCATTTTAATGAGACACCAAAAATTTGACATTATCACTCAGGTCTGGCTTTTCATGTTATAAAAACACAAGCTAAGCCAAAAAATGTGCTTTCTAGATAAAAAGTTGATAATGTAGTTTAACTGTAGGCAGGTTTGTGTACATCAGCACAGAAATCTGAGCTGTTTTTACAGTAAATCAATATGAAACTGATTAGTTTTTAATTTCTTTTTTGTTTTTTAAATGCCAGCCTAAACATGTGCTCCTGTAAAACCACACAGGGCTGAAAACTGCTTATTTTCAGTGTTGATATTTTCAAACTTTACAACAACATACCATTAAAGTGAGAAAAGAAACTTCTACAAAATCTTTTACAAATAATATTTAAAAAAAAATGATTTTAATCATATATTGTCCTGCCCTTCTCTGTAATTAACCAGAATGACCAACAGTGATACTGGCTACACAAACATCACTTTGAGCCACAGCATAAGTAATTTGTCTTTTTTTAAAATAACATAGTTAAACTAAAGTGCTCAATTAATAAAATATTATATCCACATAGTTATTATTCAAGTTAATGTTTTTAAATATGAGGATGATGATTGTCTATTAAACAGGCATCATGAAGAAATACTAAGACAAATAAGACGTTTTCATAAAATCCTTTACAGGACAAAACAACAGTAGAATAAATTAATAAATTAATAATTAACTTACTGTTTATGATCCATGTCTCCACGCTGACGCCATCTTTGGTGCTCCTGTTCCTCCTGAGCAGAGGAGTTTCTCCTCCTGTAGATAAACCTCCACGTCCACAATGACAAGGTCTTCACTCTAACAGATAAACTCGAACTTTCCACAAGTACTGATCAACTAAATCTCCGCAGAAATCTGTTAAACTGAAGAAATTAATGTTTGGAGATGAAGCTAGCTCTGTTGGTTAGCTTTCAACCAGCCCGCGACAGCGTAACTCGCGCTCGGTTCCAAAGCCCCGCCCCCGCACGCTAAAGAGGAGCTGTGATTGGTAAATAATGTTCTCGCTCAAAGTTATCGCGAGGTCAGGTTTAGATGGTATGAAAGGTAGACCAATCAGAAGTGAAGGCTAGGCATTTTCTGCCCAGCAACAGCACCCCCTTACTCCTCAGTCGAAAAGGCTGATTTGCTGACTTCGTTCAGATATTTTATCTACATTTTCAGAGAAATAGTGCTTTTTATTTTAGGATATATAAATGATGTCTAATCAATAAAAGAAGTTGAAAGGTATGTTGTATTAGAAAATATTAATTATGTTAAGAAAACAAATATTTTATTTTTGAATATCTCTTTTTCAAATGTGTCTTCTTGGTCAAAATTGTTTTATTTCTGCATTTTTAAAATTATTTAAGATATATATATATATAGATATAGATATAGATATAGATATAGATATATAGATATAGATATATATATATATATATATATAGATATATATATAGATATAGATATAGATATAGATATAGATATATAGATATAGATATAGATATGTTATATTTTCAAACAATTCAGTTCTTTATGCCTAAAGAAATATATTTTTGCTCTCATTGTTGTTTTTTACATAGATACCAAAATATATAATTTTAAGACAAAAGCTTGAAATCATGCTCTACATAAATAAGCAACATTGAAACTGAATATTTACAATAGACAAAAACAGTTTAAATAAGTAAATGATTATGGAAGGGAATAAAGAACAGAGGAAAATTAACAATATAATGCAATTTAAATCACACAGAGGAGGACTGGGTTCGCTGCAAAGACTAAATAAACAAATACATTTGAGTTTTACATTTTTTTTATTTTATTTTTTTGGTCCGAGACAAAAGTTAGAGTTCTGACTGTAATCTTTGAAAAAAAATTGACTTGAAATAAAAAATAGAAAAAAAGAAAAATAACTAGAATGGCAAAAAATACAATTAAATTAAGGAAAAAGCTAAGTTAATTGTAAAATATATATCGATTTTTTTGCAATCCTTTATCTTAACTCATGGGCCTGGATGTCCCCTTGTGCAAAGCCCGAATAAGCTGTTATTCTTCCCGTTATTTAGAAAATAAGACACATTAATAAAATCAAATCAGAGATGGTGGATGAGTCTTAAACTGATTTGGGGCAACTTAGTAGCTTATATATAAGTTTTAATAATGTCAATAATATTACAAACCCTGCTGTTATTATTTTAGGAACAACAGGCTGCAGAGATCTGGTTCAATCTGATATTTTGTTCGTTATCCTTCTGTTTAAAGTTTATTGTTTTTGCCTGCAGTACCTGTTCTCCTCCAGCAGGGGGCGGTGCTCAGGTGTGCAGGCTGGCTCATCAGAACAGGTGAGTGTTGGAGCAGGTTTGACATTTTAACTGAGACAGCATGAGTTCAGCTGTTATAAAGAGAAAGGAGCTTTAAAAACCCAAATACATAAAATAATCCACATTTCAGATCATCACGTGTACGTCTGTCCTGCAGGTCGGCCCTCCAACACCTCCCACCCCACACTACCCCACGTCCCCTCCTCCAATCAGACAACCTTCAATCTCCTCTTCCAATTAGCTGGACTCCAATTACTCAGAGAGACGAGACATCAAACTGGCCTCTTGTGCACTGGAGCAATTAACGGGATATGAGGCGTCTTTACAGCCGCTGAGCTGAGATGCAATTAAAGATCCTCCAGTGCTCCCGTCAGCAGAGGAGACGGAGGTGATGGAGGAGGTTCACAGGGACAGTAACAGATTATTAACATCAACTGCTGAGTCACTCAGAGAAGTCTGGACTTTAGTCTGCAGGGTTAAAGTTCAAGTCCTGCACTGAAACACAGACTGTGGGTCAGCTCTGAAACATTCAGGCCTTAATAAACACGTCTTTGGTCTGGAGAGAACCTGCGCACGCACGGGGAGAACATGCAAAAAAAAGGCCCTGACACACGGGAATCAAACCGGCAACCATCCTGCTGTGAGGCACGTGCACTACCTGCTGCACCAGCCATACAACTTTATACCTTTATGTAAGAAAATAAACAAAAACAAACTTTAATGCAAAAAAATCAACTTGATAAAAATCCAGAGGTCTGGGAGCATCAATAAAGAAGATCAGGGATGATTAAAAAATATATATAGCTTTATCTTTGATTTGAAAAACAAAAAAAAAACTTCTTAGAATTCTGAGACCAATTTTGAGTTTAATCTGTTCTGAGGAAAAAAGATCTGAATTTTGTGAAAAAGTCAGAATACAGTCTTTAATCTTAGATTTCCGACTTTTTTCTCAAACTGAAAAAAATAACATTTAAAAAAAACGAATTTTTTTTCAGTGGCTTCAATCCTCTTTTGTACATAGAAAAAAAATTAAGTTATATTTTTTAAGAATTCTAAGATTCATTTTTACATTAATGTGATAGTTCTGAAGGAAAAAATATACAAATTCAGACTTTAACCTCAGATTTCTGACTTTTCTCTCAGACTTAAGAAAAATAATTCAACCTAAAAAAAAATAATTTTCAGTGGCTCAAATCCTACTTTAAAAAATGTAAATTGTTTTAAATAAAATTAAATAAATTATTGGAAAAGTGCAGAGTTAAAAATGTTTTTGGCCAAAAAGTGAGTAATGAAGGAAAAATATTTTAAAAAATAGGATCTGTACATTTTTTAATTAATTTTTGCTTCTTATGAAAAAATAAAAAGCAAAAATAAACTTCCAAATTCTAGCATAATAAGCATAAGACAACTTCTAATGAATTTTAAAAAAGTTTTAACAAGCTCTTCTCCACAGCGCTGCCCAGTTTAGATATTTTATTTCTCATAAAGATGTAACTCTGATCCTGTGAATATTTTTCCTGTTATGTGGCCCTTATACTCCAATAAATAATTTCCCATTAAAACATAAAAAGTCGCCTTTTGATTAAATCAAACTCTTCTGATTGGATCATTTAACCCTCCCAAACTGAAGAAAGACGACGGCTTCATGTTTCATGCTGTCACTTTAAGAAAAACCAGGATGAAATAATCAGAGAGCCGGGAGTAAAAACCAAACAGTTTATTTATTATATACATTCAATAATAATGAAGAATAAACAGAAGGCAGACACAAGGATGGCATAAAGAAAAAAACATGGTGAAAAAGAAACACGTCACTTATTGAAAAACAAAACACTTGATTGGATGATGAGCTCTGAAGAGCATGAGATTTAAAAAGAACCACATGCAGACTGAACTCATTTAATAAAATCCCTGTACAAAAACAAAAAACCTCCCACATGGTTCAGGTGAGCACAGCGGGGAGTCGACCAGGGTCAGGAGACCCTCCGAAAAACTGCAGCAGGAGGAGTCGGAGTCAGCGTGGGGTTTCACCACGAGATAAAACGAAAGCTGTGAAATTTAACGGATACTCATCTCTGAACCTGCTTCAATTACAAGTGTTTCTATTCCCTGTTTGTTGACTGACAGGCTCCAGCTGCTCTTTATGACACATACAAAGGCTAAAGGAGCGTTTAGAAAAAGATTAAAAAGCCTTTTCCAAACCAGAAACAGCCTCAACACCACCAAACCCCAGAGAGAAAATCTGCATTTTTGCCTCCACAGCATAATTTAATATGTTTGAACTCTACTTTCCACACACACCTGCATTAAAGCAACATAAAAATTAAAACAAATACCTTTAAAGACTTCCTCTTGGCTGTGATAGGAGCATTATTTTGTCTGCTTCAGGTCTGAAAATGTTTTTTAATTGAAGGTTGAATCCTACAATACAATTTCCAGGTGCTTTTCCTTTAAGTTTGACCCCAAAACGGCCTTTTCTTAAAGAGTAAGATGCTTCTTTTTATAAAACAATAAAATCTCCTGTTCAAATCCACCAAACTCCATTCACAAAAACTGCATTTTTACCTTGAAGAGGATCAGAGGAGATGTTTGCTTCCCAAACTCCTGCGTGTTAATCAACTGTTGTGCCGCATTTAAAGGTGCAGTGTGTAGAAATTGGCATTTTAGCACCATCTAGTGTTCAGATGTTGGAATGAGCCCGTCTGTTTCTAAAACATCACTAAAGGTGCGTTCACACCGGATGCTACTTGTACTACCTCTGTGATCACTCTCCATGCAAAGTCAATCTACAGCCTTGATGGGCGGGGCTAACCCTCCCGCGATGCGACAGCTGCTTTTCACATTACCACATAGCTTGTTGCGCAATGTGAAAGTAAAAAAAAAGTTGATCGTTCAGCGGTGTGTGCACATGTGACGGTACCCTAAACAGATAGTTATTCATCTGGACTACAGAGGAACAATCCATGTCCGTGTGGAAACATCAGTCAGTGAGGACATTAGTTCCACATAGACGGACCGCGGTAAACTCACAGGTGATGCTGCTGCATCATCAGCTGCAGTGTTTTGTGTTGATAAGAGAATGAAAAGGATACAGCTGGAATTATGTCGGCTTATACATCCTATTATATGATACATGATATGATCGCGGTGAAACTCGAGCGGACGTGACGCCACCGAGAGACGGCCGACGGCAACGCTGACCAAAATGAGGTACAATGGACGCGCATCGATACGTCTGGGGGGGATGTGATTTTGGTAGCTGGGTCGCTTGCGGTGTGAACGCAGCATAAGAGACGAGAGCCGGTGAAGACCAAACAGGATCATGAACAGGGCATCATTTACAACAGTTACCAGGTGAGGGTTTGTCATTCATATTTGTAACTATTATTTTGATAGATTATAGGTCAGTTAAGATGATGATTATAGGTTTGTAAACTTTTGTAGACTCGTATTCAAAAATCGTGTTTTGCTCTTTTTGACCTTTAAACCCACCCGTAGACAACATGGTGGATCTTTATGTCAGCCTCCACAGAGGGGAGACCTGCAGTACATACCTATAAAAAGATTTTTCTAACTTAATAAAAAGAAAACCAAACTTTTATGATGATGATGACCGTTCACCTATTTTGACTTTACATAGAACCATTTTATCCTATAATCACCAATTCTGTTTGGTTAAATGCTTTCGACTTCTACACACTACACCTTTAAGAAAGTGTTTTAGTTGAGATAGGATTCACTGAAATGCTTAAAACCCCACAAGACTTCAGGAAAACGCTTGTAAAAGTTAAATATTTCTACAAAAAAGGCTCCTAAACCTCTGCTTAAAGGGTCTTTTATTAATGTCAAATTGAGCTCCTCACCGGCTAAAACAGCTTTAATATGATATGATATATTTAAAGTGAACTTGCTTGAAAAAAGCCTCTTTTAATGGCACCAAACCTCATTCAAAAAACAGACAATTTCACCTACAGGAGCAACAGGAGAGACTTCTAATGTTTAAGGAATAAAGATGCACAGAAATGACGAGGAAAGAGGAAAATCAGTTTTTATGGACAGTTTGGTGGATTGAGGAGAGAAATGAAGCTGCCTTAAGGCTGTTTAAGGATGATTTCTGCTTATTTTTGACATTTGTGTGTAACAGAAAGAGCCTGTCAGCGACTAAAAAAGGCTTTAATTGGAAAAACTTTTAAAGTGTGTTTGCTGTAAAGTCTTGTCTTTGCAGAGAAGCTTTTTCATACCAGGATGAGCTTCTTTTTAAATCTGAAAACTAAGAGAAACCAGAGAGATGCTGCAGAGTTTAATGTTAAAAAACAGAATCAGTGCAGCAGAATCCACTCTTAAAAATTAAATGTTTGCAGATGGAGTTTGGTGGCATCAAAAGAGCTGACTGACATCAGCTTGTGGTTTAAACTGTTTTGTTATTGAGGATCATTTCTCTACTTTATTTGTTATAAAGAGCAAAAACCAGAGTCTGTGAGAGCAGTAAAAAAACGTGGCTCTGCAGGATTCATTCATGTCTCTCTGCAATTTTCTCAGCCTGTGGGAGGAAGAAAGGATTTTTATTTGACTCAGCTGTGTCTGCAGTGTTTGGATTACAAAGCAGACATGACGGCTCCTGGTGCCGATCAGGCAGAAGCAATCAAACGCAGAGATTCAGGAGATCTGTGGGCTAAATGTTGGAAACAGCCGAGGTTGATTTCTCTGCAGGCTGGTTGATATCCTCCCTGCCTGAGTCCTTCTTCAGTTTGTTTTATTTTTATTTTCATTATCAAATCAAACCGCGGGGGAGCAGGGGAGCCGAATTAAAGCAAACACATCAGAGCTGATTACGACGAGCTCAGCAGCACAGAGGGGAGATAAAAACCATTATTACATCCACTGGATCGACTCCCATAAAGCCGCCAAGCTGCTCGCGAACGCCTTAAACTTGACTGTGACTCCTCCTCACCGCTGTCGCCTCCCCTCCTCCTCTTCCTCTTCCTCTTCCTCCTCCTCGCCCTCCAGCACTAGGATTTGAATTCATGCACAAATGAAAAGATTCGGACCTCCTCGCCCTCCTGCACAAAGCATGCATAGCAACACTTCTGATAATACTTGTAAGGAATAAAAAGACAAAAAAAAAAAAAAAAAGAGGTAATGCGCGTCAAAAATACTCGTTGGACCTCCTGCACACGTCTCCACAATCATACAAAAACAACGTGATCCCTCCTCGCCCTGAGCGCCGCCCCCCGTATTCTTCTTCTTCTCTTAAAAGAAGACGGCAGGGGAAGCCGTTATTCTTTCAGCGAGTGATTAATGGCTCGGCTCCTCACCTTCACCGCCGCAGACCGCCCACACTTTGTTTCATTGTTGGAATGCGGCCCCAGCCGAGCGGCCGCGTTCCCCTCCGCTGTAATCGGACTTCCAAACGCTGCTCGCTCTTTGTGTCTGCACGTCCCTCATGACTCCATCTGCTCTGATTTCCCTTGTCTGCAGCAAAAACACCTCTGCATCTGAAAAATAAACGCTCTGCAGCAGGGCCGGGACATAAATCCATGTTTTAGGACGTCCTGTCCCATGAAATAAAAGGAAGGACGATCATATCCACACTGATGAAGATTGACATGATTGGACAAACTCGACTCTTACATGATCATTATTCTGAACGCTAAGTCTTAACCAGTAATTATTACTTCATTTAATTTTCAGGAGTATGTTCATCATTGGCAAAAATCAAAACTGTTTGACACCACAGCAACAAAAATCCAGGAGTTAAACCCCAAATATGGAGCCATGTTTTGGATTAGATGATCAAAATTGCAGCAAACTGCGTCACAGTGTCTTATCTGTCCTAAAGTATTGGCAACTGCATAATTCTATCCTCAAAGACATGGAATAGCATGATTTTAACACTTGGAATGAAACATTTTCTGTTTTTTTTTTTAGAAATGGTGTTCCCCAGGGTTCAACCCTCGGCCCACTCGGTTTCCTTCTGTAAATAAAATACTTGTCTGTTATTGCTCCATAAAGATGCAAGCTTTGGTCTACTTCTACCTTCATAAAGGACACCTGGTCAGTTTTTTCCCTAAATGCTTGATTTTCAACACCAAAATTTTCACATCTATGGGCTGTGAAATTTCCAAAAGTAAATTAAATTGATCAGAATAAATTGGCATTTTGATACATTCAAAGAATATCCCAATATTGGAAAAAACCTGGCTTTAAAATGCATCAAAGTCTAGGTCAGTTTGAATGTGGCGTCCCACAGGGTTCAATACTTGGCCCACAACTTTTGCCCAAAATAAATGAGGACCATATCCATCATGATGCCTAATTTTGGTTCTATTATCTCATTTTAATGACCTAAAAATAGTAGCTTAAGTCAAACAAACAGCCTGATTTCTGTTTATATGATGGTAATAGTTGGAAAAAATGATTAAACAAGCAAGGAATCAAAATTTAAGCTTCCTGCCTTTTCAAGCACTGTCCCAATTTCATAAACATGTTCAAAAAATCAGACTGTGTTTGCTTTGAGCTGCGATTTTTTTAAACCATTATACCCAAAAATATCAAAAAAAATTGGGCAGACTGAAAGGAAAGAGCTGATTTATGACAGAAACAGCAGTGGGCTAAGTGTTGAACCTTGTGGAACACCATTTTTAATTAACTTGTCAAAGTTTCCCAAAACTTTGATGCTTATTGATCAGATTGATTCGAATAATGTTAATTTCATGTAAGTCATGACCAAAAAATACTGGTACAATATGAACAGCAGCTTTACTGTGATTTTGAGGACATAAAAGAGGCAAAACTTATTCTTGAAACCTCAATGAATAGAATTTCTGTTTAGACAATGTGTAGGAGCTTTTCTGAGACTTTTGAAAATACTAGATGTTAATTTTTGTTGCTGTGGTATCAATGGTTGTCAATACTTTTAAATTTTACAGTACTTATGTTAAAGTTTGAAACTCTTAAGCTGTGATCCAAAGTTATCTCCAAACTGGAAAAAATGTCATGATAGAAAGCAAGAGATGTTTTCGTCTATGTTGCCCAGCCCTACTCCAAACTCAGTCCTACAGGGTTGTTCGGTTTGCCGCTCAATTCCCCCGAAACGCCTTCAACTGTTTTAAAGTCGACGCTGCTTTAGTGCCATTTCCCAGAGTGCTGTTCAAACACCGTACTGACGGATACGCCGCGACCCGCCACTCGTAAAAAACACAACAAAGCAAAGGCAAAGAACAAAATAACCACAAAAGTAAAAAGAAATACATCAGGACCAAAAATGTGCTTCTTCAGAAAGATCTTTGGAACCAAAAAAGACGTAGTGAGAGTAAATGGAGATACATACAGACAGACCTGGTCGATGATCCATCGAGTCGATGAAGCCTTCACACAAACTTTAAAAGCCTGAACGATCCCAGAGCTCACCAAGGTTTAAAATGACACCTACTTTAAAAATGAGGAATATAAATAGAAAAACGAGCCGTCCGTCACGTGAGAGACTCCTGGTACGTGGTAGCAGTCTGGGAATCCCCCGTTTGGAGAGCTGCTTGTGGCTCGTCCCGTCCGAGCTCGGTCCTTCGCTGCTGCTGGAATGTAGGAGGACAGAGATGTGCCTGGTCCGATATCGGGAAGAAGAAACGACGGGCAGATGGAGGATAAAGGGGGGCACGCAGGGTCCAATCAGAGCTGAGATCTGACTTCCTGTTTTAGTGTCATGGCGGCACTCGGACCGGCGATCAGGACAAATTAATGGCTTCTTCTTGGACAGTTTTTGTGACGTTTGTGTGCATCTCCTTCTAAAATGGCAGCAAAATAAAGAAATGAGGTATGCAGAGAAAGTCGCTTCGTTTTCCTCGTCGGGGTGGGGGGTATAAAAATGACAAAAAAGGACGTATTCCCATGCTGTATGGTTTCCCTCCAGCTCAAACTTTTAAAAATAACTCCCACGTCTGACTCCGAGGATTCATTTGTGCACTTTGACGGATGGATGTAGTGTTTAGAGTGAAGGTACCATTTAGGGCTGACAGGAGAGACGCTCTGTCTGATTGTGTTTCCAGGATTTTGACCGACACTCAGAGATGAGCAGCTGCTTCACGGCTCCCGTAGTGTTTCTAAAAAAACGTCCCTAATATTGTGGCCCTCTGTTCAGAGTCTCCTTGTGGCAGTTTGAATAAGAGAAGAGCACGGAAACAGAAACAGATGATGTGGCCGACGAGCTCCCGTCACAGAGCTAAACTAAAAAAAACAGAGATGTGGTTTGAAGTCCGTCTGAGGGGAAACGGAGAAGAGATGCTTCCAAACAAAGAGCTTTAAAAAAAGGAGTCGTGCGGAGCCATGAGAAATTCCTCGGCTGTCATTTTGTGGTTTTTAGTACGGAGCGAACCGGCTGTATCCCGCCCGGTATAAACTCGCCTGGAAGACAAAGACAGAACAAAAGAGTCATAACTTTATAAAGTGAACGAGTACGTCAGCCTGTCCTCTTAAACAGGGTCACTGCAGACTTTGTTCAGACTAATTTAAGACTTTAAAAAAACAAAATGGAAAAACATGAGCATGATCATTACGAAGTGGTTTGCATTGTCTTAAGGACACAAATGTAACACAAATGTAACGGCTGGATTAAAAAGTCCCCAATACTGTCAAACTTTCAAACAATAATCAGACTTTTTAAGAATTTTCACAGCTCTAACTTTTAGGGCTGAACAGTTTGAGAAAATAATCTAATTGCAATTATTTTCCCCAATATTGCAATTTACTCTGCAATTGTTTTAATGTTCTTAAACAAACATGAGCAGTAGATCTTTTTATAGTAAAACCAATATGACATTAAATTAATCTAAGGATAAAAGATTTGAGAAAAAGTGGAGAAGTGAAGAACAGAAGCAAAATAGGTATGAAATTGCAAAAAAAATGGGGAAATATTGGCAAAAAAAATCCAAAAGTGGCTAAGGAAAATTGATTATGGCAGCAAAATTGGGAATTAAATTTGAAATTAAATTTCAAAAACCATATACAATTTAAAGCCCATGTATTTAAGTTCTATTTTCTTTTTTTTGTCTTTTTCTTTCCTTTCTTTTATCATTTTCTGAATACTCCCATATTATTTACTTAATCTTGACTGCTATCGTATTTATTTTATTTTATTTTAATTTAATTAATTAATGTATTTTTTGACTACTATCTAAAATTATTTTAACTCTTTATAAGATCATTATTTAATTGTTTGATGGTACAGTAATATTGTTGTAGGGATGGGGCTCTGTTGAGCAGAAAGGGGGGAAATAGGGTTATATTGTGTTCATGTAATTCCATCTGTAAACTCTTATTATGTATGATTTAAATATGTTAATAAAAATACTTTAAGCAAAAAATGTTTCAAAAACCACGTAAAAATTCCAAAAATGGTTCTGACAGTGGCCAAAAAAGATGAATGGGGTCAAAATAGGCATAAAGTTGTAAAAACAGGGTTAAAAAAAAAAAAGGTAGGGGTGCTGGTTTGGCGGAGTGGTTAGCAACCAGGCATCCCATCTACTTGCTTCTGCCGGTCCAGGTTCGAATCCCACCTGTGACCAGTTTGCAGAGTGTCTTCCCCTACTCTCTCTCCCCCTTTCACAAGCCTATCCACTGTCTCTCTCCTATCAATAAAGGTACAAAATGCCCAAAAAATACATTTAAAAAAAAAAAAAAAAAAAAAAAAAAAAGGTAAAAATGGTCCAAAAGTGGAAAAAAAAGTATGAATAGAGTGGTTTAAAAAAAAAAAACTACATCACAATGCCAAAATGTTCAACACATTTTGGGCGAAAAATATTGAACCTTCTGTGATTTGAAAATTGCAACAAACCATATTGTGATTTAATCTAATTTGCAATTAATTGTTCAGACCTACTATCTTTCATTATTCCAATTCAGTGCAGGAAAAGTGCAGCTAACCAACAAAAACCTATCTCAGTAACTGCAACTAAATCTAGAAAAATGAAGAGCAGGATCTGTATTTTAAGAAGTTTTATCTCAGCATGTACTCAAGAGCAAGGCCACAAAATTATTTAAAGCTTTCAGGTTCTAAGTACAGTAAACAAAGAAAAGGGAAAACTTGTCAACAACCTAAAAGGTCAGCCTGTGTGAGCAAGTTGAGTTTAAGTTCTGGTTGTCATACATGAAAATATCAAAATCATTGAAGTAAAGTGTTTAATTATGATAGAAGCAGCAGTGGGCCAAGTGTTGAGCCTTGTGGAACACCATTTTTAATACACCTGTCAAAAATCTTCAAAAATGTGGATGATTTTTAATCTAAAATATGTTATTTTCATTTTAGCCATGATTAACATATGCTGGTGCAATTGAAACTTTATTTAGTGGAACTTTAAGAGGCACAAAAACAGAGAATTAAAGTGATGAATCTGATTGTGTTAACTCATTTATATAACCTTGAACTAACCGCTACACACTAAATGCTAAATAACTACATAATAATCACTGTCCCCCTGCTGACTGTGTGACTTAAATAAAATAAATTAAATAAAAACATGATTTCTGTGCTGGTTCTCTCACCATGGCTCCGACTCCGTAAGCAGCAGCAGCTGGAGTTAAAGCGTGGTATGGATCTGTAGTGTACACGCGGCCGTAACTGGAGACACAAACACAACAAACAGCAGGTTATTAGTTCAATTCATAGAAAAAAAAAATAGAATAAATATATAATTATGTAAATATTGTGACCAGGGATGATCAAACTTCACCAAACTTTCATTTGAAGAAATGCTAGACTGAATTAAAAATAAGGAGACACAGGAGCTAAAACTAAGATGATAAAAAAAAATCATGATAAGAAATGAAAAAAATAAACAAATAAATAAAATACGGAAAAATAAGATAGCCTCACATCAATATGCAATAAAATCTGTTAAAATAGGATAATGGAAAGAAAATCAATTAAGAGAATAAATTTCAGAAATAAAGCTGAACTGAATGGTGAAATAAAATCGATTAAAAGAGATGATCAAACTTCACCAAACTTCAATTTGTAGGAAACTTGAAGATGACAAAAAAAAATCATGACAAGAAATAGGATAAAAAATACTGTAGAGGAAAATAAATATTTAAATAATACATTTAAAAAATATATATGTGATAAAATAAAATAAAATAAATATAACATACATAAATATAAATATATAAATATAAATGTAATAAAATAATCTAAGACCAAAAATAAATTAACAGAGACTAAATTTCAGAAACAATCAGGCTGAACTGAAATGGAAAACAAAATGGATTAAAAGGATTAAATAAATGAATATATAAATAAAGATGAACTAATAATAAATATAATCAGCCAAGAGTCAGTAGGTCTTATATTTAAAAAAAAAATTAACCAATAAAAGAACCATAAAATGTATTTTTGAGACACAGGAACTCAACGCAGAGATTTAAAATCAGAATGCTGCAGCTCTTTTTCTCATGTGGAGCATTTTTATTTCCTTCCATGCCTGTTTTTTGTATTTTTTAAACCATAAAAAGGAGGAAACATTTCAATATTAAAGCAAAAGATTGATGGAGTAGACTAGACGAGTCAAACTGGAGGCCAAATCTGACCCGGGAGATTCATAAACATGCCTGTGATATGATTTAAAGGCCCGTTGTTAAATAACACTCCAACTACAGCTCCCATAATGCACTGCAGCAGCTCTCATCAGCAGTAATCAGCTGATTTAATTGAACATTTAAAGCTTAACAGACTTTACTTTTGGCCATCATTATGTGGAACCATAAGCGAAGGAAGACAAACAGAAAAAACAACAAAAGATAATAATAATACTAAAATAAATAAATTGATAAATAAATAAACAAAAGTGGAAACCCTGCCATCCTGAGAAAAACAACTGACATTTGTAGTTCTCACGTTCTTCCCTCCTCTGAGGCTGAGCTCGACTCTACTGCTGTGGCTGAAGACAATGAGCCAATGGGATCAGACTTCACATTATGACATCACACTGGTAGATTTATGTGGGGGGCTGGGACTAGATTTGATTTTAATTAACTTCAATGAACTTAAACAGTGCTCATTGCTTCATCTCCACCTTCACCTGCTCTACCCAGTGTGTGACTGTGACCTCAGGTGACCTCACCTGTCGCTGTAGGCGGCTGCAGCGGCGGTTGCCCCGGTTACAGCAGCGGGCTGGGCGTAGCGATAGGCAGCAGCGGCGGCAGCGGCAGCAGCAGGATATCCGCCCTGCAAACACAAACACACATCAGAGGTTACACACACGCTTTAGAGGGAAACACACCTGAGGCGGAGGTGTGGCTGTGTCAATAAAGGGGCGGGGCTTGAACAGAAATGGGATATACTGACAATAAACCTGGAAAATCTGCAAATGTTTAATATATTTGGTCAATTTTTTTATTTAACCTGCAGATAAAACACTCTGATTAGTAAATACTTTTAAAATCTAAGCATTATTTAAAGTTTTTTCATATTTTTATTCAGATAAAATCTTAAAAAAAACATTTTTAAATCAGGTTTTTCAAGAAAGTTTAACAAAAACTACACGTCATACTTTAAGAGTCTTTTATCTCCTCTATTTAAGCTTCAGAAAAGATTGTTTTCAATCATCATGTTCTTTCTTTTCATTAATTTTCATACACACAGAACTATAAAATACTGTTTGAGTATATTTTTAAGTTTGTTAAAAAAAAAGGGGGATAATATTGATCACTGTACATTTTTAATATTTTACCATAAAATAAAAGTGTATTACATATTATAACACAAATCATATGGGTCTCTAGCATATTTTTTACTGTTTAATTCAGCAAAGGCCCATAAAAATACATTCTAAAATCTTAATTTAAAGGTTCTATAAAAAAGTTTAACCTACAGTACAAATGTTTTAAAGATATCCTCTTATATTTATAATTTTAGCTACAGAGAAGCAACTTTGCTTGCGACACATCCCTACTTTTCTTGCACTCACGCAAGACAAAAAACATTGTCTGTCAGGGTATTTCAATTATATTTCAGGAAAAATTTGTTAATTTAAGGAACAATGATGGGCAAAAATGGTCTTAAAATGAGATAAAAGCAGAATTTAAGTATCATTAGTACAATTTTTTTAAATTTAACTATAATTTACAGTTATTATTAAACTATTCAAGAAATCAAATTGTTTTGTTGTAAATTTTTCACTTTTTAATTCAGCAAAAGCTCATTAAAACATATTATTTGATATAGTTTAAAGGTTTTCAACAAAGTTTAACATAAACTATACATCATATTTTTAAGTATTCTTCTATTTTATTGATTTAAGCTTTAGAGAAGCTACTTTGCTTGCAACACATGCCTACTTTACTTGCATTCTTTTTCATGCAAAAAGATAAAACATTGTTTGTCAGTGTATTTTAATTCTATTTCAGAAAAAAATGAGGTGATTTAAGGTTCAATGATGGGAATAAAAACTGTCTCAAAGTGTGATAAATGCAGAATTAAAGTCTGATTAGTGCTATTTTTAACCATTATTTACAGTTTTATTACACTATTTAACAAATCATATTGTTTTCTAGCAGATTTTTCACCCCATCATTCAACAAAGACTCATAAAAACATTATGAAATATAGTTTTAAGGTTGTCAACAACATAAACTGTACATTATACTTTATCATATCATAAGATAATCTTTGATTTTATTAATTTAGGCTTCAGAAAAGCTTCTTTTCTAGCACTAAGTTCCTGCTTATCTTGTTTTTTTTATAGACAAAATTAAAATACATTTATTGTCAGTATACTGCATTTCTATCTGAGGATAAAGGAGGTGATTTAAGGTACAATCATGGGCAAAAATAGTCTGAAAGTGAAAAAGAAGCAGAATTAAAGCATAAAGTCAACGTCAGATTGTGGGATTATAATTACAGAAAGGAAAAAAATGTAAATGATTTAATTTTTGAAATAAATTAGAAAGCTTAACCGGACAAATAGAGAGGAGAAACACCGTCCTTCTGACTCCCAGGACTGTTTTTATTAATCATATTTGTATTATTTTGTTTACAGGTGAGAGAAAAAGGGAAAGAAAGGAAATGAAGTCCCAACAAACAAACAAACAAACAAACACACCCACGCAGGCCTGACTGTCTGAATCCTCACACTGACACCACATGCAGCGCCTCCATATTAAACCACACCACTGAGTGTCCTGAAGCCTGAGGGTTATGGGGTTAGAGAGGGGCATTGTGGGTAAGCAGAGACAGTCTGTTTACATGCAGCAGAAGATCAGGACATGCTGGAGCGATCAGCCTGACGGGACGAGGGGTGAACCACTGCAGACAAACTCAGAGGAAGACCAGGAAACTCCAGGTGAAAAAATGAAAAGAGTTTAAAGGTGCTATGAGGAGAATCTATTACCAGAGACATAAAGACTCTGTTTCCCATGAGCACGCGCGGCGACTGTCGTAACGCTGCATTCCAGTAACCTCTGAACTGGGAGTGACATCATCTCCGACTTATCGGCGTTCCAGTTGAAGTTGGAAAAAAACATGCTGATCTACCAGGCTATTGTTAGCTGTTGTTAGCACGCCCTGTGTTGTTGTTCACAAATATCAAATGAAGAATGTGATTATCACTATGGCAGCATTTTTGTAAATATAAGTCTAACAATACTATGTACACAGCTGATCTAGAGTGACACACCCCAGTCAGAAGTGCAAATAAATGGATTATTACAGGAGCTAAATAACTGTTCACACTGGGGGCATCCATCTTCAATTGTCAACTCGGGGGTGGTGAGGTTTCACCGAGTTCTCAGTAGGAAATTCAGACTTCGGGGGACGTTCCAGTTGCAGTTTCCTACTCGGAACCCAGAAATTCCTACTTCTGACTACAACTGGAACGCACCAAAAGACGTGACCCAAGCCAAAGCGTGTGTTTGTTGTGATGCTAATGAATGCAGCTCGGACCTTCCTCAGAACTCTGCATTGCTTTACAACTTCTTTTTTCAACAACTTACAGGATGCAAAGCCACGAGGTAATGTATGTCTTTCTAGTTACGTAGCGGTAGTTTTTGATGTGTGACAACAAGCAATTTTTGGAAAACTTAGTATTGTAGTTTTGTAGCCGGCTATATGTGGCTACTTACAGCCCGGTGCTCTAAGACGTGTCTGAATAATATAAATTTGCTCTAGTTTTAATTGTCTTGTTCCTGAAGTTGAGTATCCAGGTCAGTCCAGCCCTGTCCGACCCGACCACGAAGCTAAGGAATAGCATTTCTAGATAACCTATTTTGATGCTATAAAACTCATCTCATCCTTGACCATGAAAACATACCATTAGCAATCGCTAATGGTATGTTTTCATGGTCAAGGAATCTAAATATTTTGATGAAATAAAGGTAGGGCTAATATTTATGGTGAAAATCACAATATGAGGGAGGACTGTGGCGCTGGTGGAGGTCTGTGCTCTCAGAGTGCTTTTCTAGTTTATATTTGTTTTGATCAAACTCACAGACACTTAAATATTTAAATCATTACACTAGCATCTTGTACATGGAATTGTTTCAAAACACTAATTAAAAATGAAGCAGTATTTAAGGTTTTGAAACCAGATCTGAAATGGTGTTCCACAGGGTTCAGTACTTGGTCCACCTTGCTTATTGCTATATTAATGGTGAAAATCACAATATGGATAAGGACTGCGGCACTGGCGGAAAGGAAAGGAAGGAAACTTTAATGTCTTTTGGAGAGTAAATAATGGTAGACTTTAAGTAAACAGGTGAACAGGTAAAGAAAGACACTCCAACAGTCACTCGTGCACTCATTTCAGTGGATTAGTGGAAAACTGAAGCAGTGGTAGTTTTTTTTTTTTAATCCTTCAAACACCTTAAAGGAAAGTTTGTGAGAGCAGAGGAGTTACAGTGAAGGAGTCACACAGAGACGGGCGTACCTGAGGCAACCTGGGACTAAGGACTGAGTCCTGAAACACTAGTCTGAGGGAGAGCAGAGACAACCGCGTCAACCTCCGTAACACACACACACACACACCAAAACACACACTCAAACGCACACAAGCCGGCCGCCCACAGAGCAGCCGCACAGGAGGCTTTACCAGGACCGCCTGAGTAACCACGGGGGAGGTTTTGGTGTTTTTGGTGAGGGTTTGTTTGCAGGCAGCTCTGTGCAGCATCACCCAACGCTCATGCAGAATCACCCAGAGAGGAGGAGGAGGAGGAGGAGGAGGAGGAGGAGGAGGAGGAGGGTTTGTGTCTGTGAGCCGTGAGTTTACTTACATACAAGTCTGCAGCGCCGTAAAACCCATCCTGATACACCACGCTGAGAGGAGAGGAAGACAAGAGGAGGAGGAGGAGGAGGAAGAGGAGGAGGGGGTGCAAACGGAGCGGTGCACAGACCCAAAACCAGTGAAACAACACAGCAACAAAAACAACAACAAAAGAAGAGAGAGACAAAAGAGAGAGAGATTATTTCACACCCATGCAGCATGCAGAGGAAACACTCCACCTGAGCTCCACCTGAAAACTCTGAAGGTCACGGGGTCAAACACAACGACAGGAAGCTGCTGGATTTTACTCTACGTCAGATTTTTACATAGGGGTGTCCCAAAATCTCTGATTAGAGATGTATTGGTATCAAAATTTTGGTAACACTTAACTTGACGATCTAGTTTATAATGCATTAGAAGCACATGCATAAGACGTTATAATGCATGTATAATGGTGTGGCCACACCGGACGCGAATTCGCCAAGACGCGCGTCGAGATTACATACAGAGTCAATGCAAAGACTTGGGGGGGCAGCGCCTCGTTTGCCGAGTTGGAGCATCGACGCGGGCGCGCGCTGCCTGGAGCGTCCGGTGCGTTTGGGGCGTCAAACAAATCGACGCTTGAGTTGAAAATATTGAACTTTCGCCGCTAATTCGCATGACGCTGTGGCGCAGCAGCCAATCAGCGATGACATTCCCCCCCGATGTTATTGGTTTGATGACGTGTGACGCTCCGGCCACCGGCTCCGGCTCAGACCCCTCTGCAAGATGGAGGAGAGGTTGATCTGCGCTGTTTGCTATCATCCGGAGCTATTCGATTTGACGTGTACTCTATAGAGACCGGAACAAAAAGGAGCAGGCTTGGGTGAAAGTCTCTGAGGAGACAGGTTTTGAAGGTAAGTTCTGTAAATATTCGTTTCCAGCTGGATTTGCCTGCACGGGTCATCACTGAGTCCGACAAGCTCCGGCTCTCTACTGCGCCTGTGCAGTGACGCGTGCGCCCCTCAGCTTGTCAAAATGGTCCAGCGTCCAGCCTCGAGCGTTAAGCGCGGCGCGTCACAGGCTTTACGTGCGTTTAAATTCGCCAATTCGCGTCCGGTGTGGCCGTAGCATTATGCTTCATAAGTGTCATTATAATGGTGTATAACCATGTATAAGAACTTGTACCAAGGTTTATAAAGTATTACAAGTGTGGACATAATGTATTATAATCAAGCCTTTATAATGTTTTATACCTGCATACTCAAGTGACAAGAGTTTAGAATGAAGAATCTGAAGTCCTGGGTCACATTAGAACCATCCTTACTCTGGAGAGCATAAACTCTTCTTTTGAATGAATGATAAGTTAATAAAAAGCAAAATAAACAAACAGATGAAACAAAAAAAACAAAGTGAATAAGCACTTGGATAAATGTTTTAGAGCTTCCTTTGAGTGTTTTCAGTTTTCAGCAGAGCAAACGTGGACAGTGTTTCCTGCAGCCCTTTAATTTCATCTCATTTCTGTCATTTGTTTTGTCATCGTTAACCAATCAATCAAAACCCCAGCAGTCTCTCAGCCAATCAGCACGCAGCACCCACATGCACAAACACACACGCATTAAACACCAGGCGTGAATCTGTGCACGGTGACGGAGTGTGTGTATGTCCTTAAGGCTGGCCTGTGTGTGTGTGTTTATGCAAACGAGCTTCAGTCCCATCAGTGCGTCACACTCGGCTGATCGGCTGACAGCTCGCCACCACCGCCGCCGCCGCCGCCGAGGCGAAGTGTGAGCACAGCTGGATTAAACAGAGAGCTGGTCAAACAGCCAGAGCTCCGTCAACGCTCTGATCCAGCAGGTACGAGCAGACAGAAGACTTTGTGTTTTATTTAAGTCCCAGAAGGAACATGAGAGGAAGGCTGAGCGAGGAAACAAACACGAGGATTTAGAGGATCGTTTATTTTTAACAGAAGTCAGACCTGCACATTTTAATTCTTAGAATCACCTTTCACTTAGTTCAAGCTGCACGAGAAAAAGTCCTTTAAAGTCTGATAAAGACCACGATTCGGGGAGAAACCAAGGACACACTTTAACCCTTTAAATCTAAAACAAGTTCGGAATGTAGGTTTATTTATCTTCTATACGTCGGTGTAGATTCTCATTCATCCAGGTCATGGTTATCTTGAAGATTCAAAACCGAGGCAGCTGGACTGTGTTCAGTTTTGGGAAGACGTTTCTATGAGTCCTTTATCCACTCCCCCACTTCTGTTGTTGTTGTCTTCTCCTCTAGTAAGATAAAAAATCTGCCTTGTCCAGCTCTTTGGAACTGAAGAAGCTTCTTGGATGAGAAGTGAAACATCTTCCCAAAACTGAACACAGTCCAGTTGCCTCAATTTTGAATCTTCAAAACGTATCTAGAGTAAATTACTGTAGGAACAGACATAAAGCATGTGCACAAGTCCTTTGTTAGATTCGACTCTTCAGTCTCAGTGTTCAGGATATGATTCTTGGGAACTTGATTTGTTAATAAGTGGAAAACAAGCAACATATAGTCAGCTAAACAAACTCAAAACCCAACTTTTTAGTCTAGCTTTTACCTGAATTACCTTTTACAGCTCACTTTTATAACTATTTTATCTTATTTTACTTTTAAAAAAATGATCTTTTCTATCTTTCCTTATCTAATTTTGTAGTTTTTCTACTTTTTCCACTTCCTTTCAATTTATTATTTATTATAATTGTTATTTTAAATTATTTTTCTTTCTTTCTTATTAAAAATCCTGACTGGTACTGTATCACCTTATGGCATTATTGGGATTTATTTGGTATATTATTAGATTAATCTGAAAAAGACAGTCAGCTCTTTGACCGGAAGTTTAGAAATAAATTCCCAATAATGTCCTAAGGTATTACAAATCTAGTTAAAATGTTAATACAATATCAGTCAGGATATTTTATAAGTTAACATTATTGGTTAACTTATTACATAATCAGGTTTTATTACATTTTTCATTGAGTAGAGTGTAAATTTTGTTCCACTATCAGGTGTTATTACATTATTTTAAATTATTGCATTATAGGGTGCTACATGCCCTTATTTATTTATTTATTTCTCTTTCTTTCCCTTGTCTTTGTAAGGTGTCCTGATGTGGCTTTGTGGGGACGGGGGTTCCATATTTTGATGCATTTCTGTTGGGATGTTCTCTTGTCTGTTGTGTTCTGTTTATAAAATGTGAAACACCATAAATAAAGTTGGAAAAAAAAGAATAATAAGGATAAAAGTGGAGATTAAACTTTTTTCTCGCTCTGTTTGTTTCATCGCTCAGCCTTCACTGAATTAACGTGAATCTTCTTAAAAGTCTTTTTATCAGACGTGTCCACGTGTCCTTCTTACCCGGGGTAGGCGGGGATGGCGGGCTGCGGCACGGCGGCCCTCACGGCGCTGTACACGGGTCGACCCCGACCTCTGAGGTGAGCGCCACGAAACGCGGCGGCGGCCGTGGTGGCAGCTGCCGCTGCAGACGGGTACGGAAACCCTGGGACTTAGAGAAGAGGAGAGGAGAGGAGGGAGTTAAAGGGTTAAAATCTGAAAATCAAACGGCACCCTCTGGGTCTGACATCATGAACTTCAGGCTGCAGCGATGACCAGGTGTGGAGGTCTTACCTGCGTACAGCTCCGGCCCGTAAACCGCCCCCACCATCGGACTCAGCTTCCAGCCCGCTGAGGGGAGCAGAGGAGGGGGTTAGACGCCGATGACAACAGCCAAACATCCAAAACACCGTCATCGTTTATGTTTCTAAACGTTAATGTTGCTCCTTCAGCTCCTTCTTCTTTATTCTAACTCTATTCCAGATATTTGTGTTTGTGCTGATTTCATTTATTTCACACTCTGCATGAGTATTTAATTTAATTTATTGTTTTTTTTTTTCAAATGTCAGCATCCTTGCTGCATTTTATGCATGAAAAAATGACCAAATAAAATCATTTTTTGTTTGTATATTTAATTAAAACAAATATCTTCACATAAAATTTTGCAGGATTTAGTTAAAAAATTAATCACCAGATTGTTGTATAAAGTAGAACCACCAACTGAGGAGCAGGAAATATTTATAATAGATAAACACATCCACAAATTAAGATTACAGGAACACAGTTTGTAAAAAAGTGGGAATAATTAACTGACTTCAGGAGGACTGAAGAGGACAGCACCACTTTTACTGGACAATAAAGACACTGATAAGAGGAGGATTGATAAATGAGGTGGATTTTGCTTTGCCCTGATACTCTGTTACAAAAAGAATCCAACAAAAAACATTAAAAAGATTCTGCAGAATTTACACAATTTAATATAAAAACGGCTTCCAGTAGTTCATGTTAAACCTTCACCTGATGCATTTTATTTAAGAGAATTCAAATTAATCAGTGAAGAAGTAAAATTATCATTTTTCTGTGCATCTTGCTATGAAGTATTTTAATTCAAGAAGCTTTATTGGCATCATATTGTGAAAAAAATATTGCCAAAGCATCACATAAAATGTGCAAGATATTATTACATTCATATGTAACTATTAAAATGTGCTAAATAGATTAGACTAGATTCTCTTTTATTAATTTCTGAAGAACTCCCTCAGGGAAATAATGAATCAGTGGCAGTTAATTATTTCAGATAAAAAGATGCATAAAAAGAAAAAAAAAATACATTTAAATAACAAGAGTAAATATACCAAAATATAAATAAAATAATATTAAATCAATATTATAAAAAATAATAAATGTTCCTCCATCAAAAAATTATAAAAATAAAGAAAAAATACTCTAATATTTTAAATCATTCTGAATAATATTCTACGTTTAATCATAAGCTTTGTGCATTAGTAAGAAAAGAATAAAGGATGTTCAAACAAATACTGAGTCATGACAAACTACTGCTTACGCTGAATATGATTACAAATAATTTGTTCCAATAAATATTAAAAATATATGAAAATAAATAACTAATAAACAACTTTGAAAGCACTTCCCTTTTGTACTCGTGCTACTGTGCAGGTTTTAAGCTCTTCTTTAAGTAAAATAAGCATCATTAAATGTTCCGTTTGCATCGTGCCGTGTGGTCGTACCGTAGGGCAGCGTGCTCAGGGCCTCGCCGTTCGGGTACGGGCTGACCATCTTCTTGTTGGTCATCACTCTGGCGGTGGCGTTATTTACCTGAGGACGGAGGAGAGGACGGTCAGGAATAAAAACAAAGATACAACAATGGAAAATTACAGAAATGGATCATCAGGCTGATATTTGGGATTATTTACAATATAAATCTGTGATTAAATAAAATATTCTGGAGGATTTATACGAACATTAATAGCTATAGAGGTGATTTATTTATCATTCCTAATGTTTATTATTTTATTCCTATAATAATGCTACATTTTCTTGTTTGTTATCATAAAGATGTCCTAACATGAACATGTAATACAGACTTTTATACTCCTAATGATAATCTTTGTTGTAGTTTTTCCTCGAGTTTCGTATAGCCTTTACAAAGATGGACAATATGACAGCTGCCCAAGAGTGAAGCCAAAACACGTCGCCCTCCAGCTGCTCTGAATCCTCCGTGTTAAAAGATGGACAGGGTCAAACTGTAACGCCAGAATATACATAAAATAAATGTTATCAAGCCGAGGCTTTGTAATAACAGTAAGCTCATGTGTGCTCGTTTATGACGGATTTACTTTTTAAATAAAGTTACGTTTCAAAAGTAAAACAGAGCGGCATATCAGGCTGAACATTTTTAAGGCTGAAAGTAGTACTAGCTAACAGTTTTAATTCTGCCGGTAGTAATAGTAAACATTTTAAAGTTTGCCAGTGGTACCAGTGAACACTTCAAAGTCTGTCCGTAGTACTAAAAATATTTTTAAGCTTGCCTGTAGTACTAACAAATATTTTTAAGTCTGCAAGTAGTACTAATAAACATTGTAAGTCTGTAAGTAGTACTAGGGAATACTTTTAAGTCTGCCGGAAGTACTAGCAAACATTTTAAAGTCTGCCAATAGTACTAGTGACACTTCTAAGTCTGCCTGTAGTACTAGCAAACATTTTTAAGTCTTCCTGTAGTATTGGCAAACATTTTAAAGTCTGCCAGTGGTACTAGCAAACACTTTTAAGTCTGAAAGTAGTACTAGTGAACACTTTTAAGTCTGCCAGAAGTACCAGTAAACACTTTTAAGTCTGCCAGTAGTACTTGTACACACTTTTAAGTCTGAAAGTAGTACTAGTGAACACTTTTAAGTCTGCCAGTAGTACTAGTGATCCATTCTAATTCTACTGGTAGTACTAGTGAACACTTTTAAGTCTGCCAGTAGTACTAGCGAACATTTTTAAGTCTGCCAGTAGTACTAGTGAACACTTTTAAGTCTGCCAGTAGTACTAGTGAACACTTTTAAGTCTGCCAGTAGTACTAGTGAACACTTTTAAGTCTGCCAGTAGTACTAGTGAACATTTTTAAGTCTGCCAGTAGTACTGGTGACCCTTTTGCTCAGTTAGTGAAGTCTACTTGTGCACTAGTTGCCCAAAATTGTGTACATGTACTCCAAATTTGAGTACTAGTAGAGCTGAAGTACAGATAATATGCCTGATACCAATTTAAAGCCCAGACAGCTTTTAACAGCCTTAAAACAGTTTTACCAACATCCAAGTTCTCTGTTAATGAAGTAAGAACTACAGAGCCCTGAATATAAATGATACCGGGCCTGGTGTCAGTATTTGTCCTTCTGTCATGAGATTTTCAGCGAGTGTTTGAGGCTCCGTGATGAAGACTTTGGCTTCATTCTTCGCTGCGTCGTCCATATTTGAATAAAGATCTGTGTGTTTATGCAGGGCTCGCCGTTTGGGTGATTCATGGTGAACATGCCGGCAGATCAGAGAAGAAGAAGAAGAGTTTGTTTCTCTGCAGCCGAGGTGACGGCGCCTGATTCATTTCACGGATCGGCGTGCGTGCCTCCCGTCTCGTGCTCGGCTTTAAAGCCAAGATGGCTGATAATCTGCCGGAGCTTCAAAGGCTCTCGGCTGCTTCTTCTCCCTTTGATGGGCTTTAAGAGAGCAGATCATGTCGGAGTAATAACCCGCCATCCCGCCGCGCTGTCAGAGCGTCTTAACGACCTTTAGGGCCGCACGCTCAGGCTCCGCCCCCTCATTCAGCCCATTAAGGCCTCTCTGCCTCTGTCTGACTCATGCTCTCTATCAGAGGAAAATAAGGTTTAATCCACGCACAAATGACAAGGTCACGCTAATGGGTTATTAGCTTAGCATGAGCAGCTGCTGTATGATGCTACAATACAAGAGGCAACACAGGGCAGTAATTTAGAGACGCTTAAATGTACAACCAGTCTAGAGATCAGAGTTAATGTGACGTTTATGACCAAATAAAAAGGGAAAGGGCAGAACAAGCAAACTTATGACTAAATAAATAATTATAAAAAATCAATAAAATAAATTCAAATAAAATAAAATAAAATAAATTCAAATAAAATAAAAATAAAATATATTCAAATAAAATAAAATAAATTCAAATAAAATAAATGTAAATAAAATAAATTCAAATAAAATATATTCCTATAAAATAAAATAAATTCAACAAAAATAAAATAAAATAATTTTAATTCAAATAAAACAATAAAATATATTCAAATAAAATAAAATATATTCAACTAAAATAAAACAATAAAAAATATTCATACTAAATAAAATAAAATAAAATAAAACAAAATATATTCAAATGAAATAAAATAAAATACATTCAAATAAAATAAAACAATAAAATATATTCGAATAACAAAATAAATTCAAATAGAATAAATCAATGAAATATATTCAAATAAAAATAAAATAAAATAAATTCAAATAAAATAAAATAAATTACTCCTGGTCAGTGTCGGTATCACGAAGGCACCGCTGAATCACTCGGGAATAATTTGGAAAATTTCCTCAGGGAGCCTCTCAAAACACACCTGATCTTTTTCCGGTTTTACAACTTTAAAGGCTTACAAATGGCCAATAAATCTCTTTTTTTTTAAATAAAAGAGCAAGGATGAGGTTTAAAGGATTCCTGTACCCAGCGGCTGACCAAAGTTGTTTGGTGTTTCCTTCCACAGTGATCCTCTATAATATCAAATTAATGCCTGATAATAAGAACTGCATGTTTTGGTTTGACCCTTTGACCCATCTGTTATCACTGAGTAGGTGGTCTTGACCTCTTCATGTTGAATTAGATAAAAATGTAAATTGATTTTAAAATAGAGAAGAAAACACTTGGTTGCTTCTTGCAGCCTCAAAATAAGATAAAAATGATTAACTAAGACGTGAGGGGATATTTTGCTTTGTAACCGCTCTAAAACTGGGATCAAATATTCATAACAATAATAATACTAATTGATAATTTAGATCACATAAATTCATGGACCTTGTATTGTTCTGTTAATCATATTCGGGTCAATCCAAGTTGATTATAGTGCGTTTAAAGGGATAGTTCTGTGTTTTTTAGTGGAGTTGTGGAACATGCTTGGCAGAAGTGAGTATATAATGTTATTTAATTGCAACTCAGATTATTCCAGTTTGGAGATTAACTGGGACGCACCACAACAGTGTGACCCCTTAACGGAGGGACCAGCTAATTAATTAACTAACTAAGGATTTGAGTAATGTACAACCCTACTTTGAAAACACCAAACTATTCCTTTAGATGTAATAAAGCAGCTGTAACTGTGTGTGTGAGGGTTATTAATGTGTTTAAATTAATGACATTTGGTTACATCAGGGCATGCAGATCAACTGGACATGGAGATTAAACCTAAAAATGTTAATACTAAATAAAAATCAGCCTTTTTAATCAAGTTTCTGCCCTCCCAGTGCAGCCAGAACAAACCCTCCCCGAACAAAACAAAGTGACATTTCCATATGAGACCAAACTTCAGAGGTTTACATACCTAAAAATAAAAAAATAAAAAATAAGGGAGAGAAAGAGGGGGTGCAAAAACATCTCTTCTGACAAAATTAATAATCATGTAACACAGAAATTACACGCAGCCAAATATGGGCGCATCACAACCAAGAGTGAGTAACAAACAAACCAAAACGAAAACAAATAAACAAAATAAAATCAGCCAATCAGCAAGCATCAGGATGCAGCGTAAGGACCAATCAAAACGATCGCAGCAGTCCCACATCGAACAGGAACGAGACAGACGATCGGGGGCGAGGATGCAGTGAGGAGGAGAGAGACAGAGCCAGTCCATTTAAACATAAAGATGGAGTGACGAGAAAAAGAGAGAGAGAAAAGAGAGAGAAAAGAGGAGAAGATTACACACATTAAAATAAAATAACTCTTCAAAGGAACACAAATATCCCAAGGTGCATCATTCAAATAAAGCAAGTAGATTTGGTGACCATTCTCCTGAAAAATCTCAGTTCATGTGGTGAGAAAAAGAGCACCAAAGGATGGAGAGAGGGGGAGAGGGGGGGAGAGAGGGAGAGAGAGAGGGAGAGGGGGGGGAGAGGGGGAGAGAGGGAGAGAGAGAGGGAGAAGAGGAAAGAGATTTGGTGACCATTCTCCTGAAAAATCCCAGTTCATGTGGTGAGAAAGAGAGCACCAAAGAGAGAGGGAGAGGGGGAAGAGAGGGAGAGAGAGAGGGAGAGAGAGAGGGGGAGAGAAGAGGAAAGAGATTTGGTGACCATTCTCCTGAAAAATTTCAGTTCATGTGGTGAGAAAGAGAGCACCAAAGGGGAAAGGGGGGAGAGAGAGAGGGAATGAAAGGGGAGAAAGAGGGAGAGGGAGAGAGGGGGAGAAAAAGGGGAGAAAGAGGGAGAATAGGGAGAGAAAAAAAGGAGAAAGGGGGAAAAAAGGTGGAGTAAGGGGAGAGAGAGGGGGAGAGAGGGAGAGAAAGAGGGGAGGGAGGGGGGAGAGGGAGAGAAAAGTGGTAGAAAAAGGAGGAGAGGAAGAGAGAGGGGAGAGAGAAAATGGTAGAAAAAGGGGAGAGGGGGAGAAAAGAGGAGAGAGGGTGAGAGAGAAGGGGAAGAAAGGAGAAGAAAGGGGAAAGGAAAGGGGAGAAAGAAAGGGAAGCAAAGGGAAGTAAGGGGAGAGAGGGGAGAGAAAAAGGGGGAGAGAAGGAAGAAGAGAGGGAGAGATAGGGATAGAAAGGGGACAAAGGGGGAGAGAGAGATGGAAGGAAAGGGGGAGAAAGAGGGACAGAAAGGGGGCGAGAGGGGGGAGAAAGGAGGAGATGGGGAGAGAGGAGGAGAAGAAAGGGGGAGAAAGGAGGAGAGAAAGGGGGAGAGAGGGGGGAAGGGGGAGAGAAAAGAGGAGAGAAGGGGGAGAGAAGGGGAGAGGGGGGGAGAAAGAAAGGAGAGAGGGGGGAGAAAGAGAGAGGGGGAGAAAGGGGGAGAGAAAAGGAGGGGAAAAGCGATAGAATAAGTGGAAGAGAGGGGAGAGGGGGAGAAAGGGGAAGAGAAAGGGAGAGAGAGGTAGGGAGAGGGAAAGAGGGGAGGGGGTGAGGGGAGAGAAGGGGAAGGGGAAAGAAAAGAGGAGAGAAGGGGAGAGAGGGAAGAGGGGGAGAAAGAAGAAGGGGAGAGAAACGGATAGAATAAGTGGAAGAGAGGGAGAAAAGGGATAGAAAGGGGGGAAAGGGGGAGAGAGAGGGAAGGAAAGGGGGAAAAGGGGGAGAAAGAGGGAGAGAAAGGTGGAGAGAGAGAGAGGGGGAGAAAGGGGGAGATAAAGGGGAGAGAAAGGTGGAGAGAGGGGAGAAAGAGAGCGGGGAGAATGGTGGAGAGAAAGAGGGAGAGAAAGGTAGAGAGAGGGGAAAGAGGGGGGAAAGAGAGAGAGGGGCAGAAAGGGGGAGAATAAAGGGGGAGAGAGCAGACCTCATTCCCAAATCAAAACTGAAACATGAGACATTCTGCCAGGCATAAACTGTGTGTCACAAACTGAGACCAGAACGACTACGACTACGACTACGGAAACACAAACAGTCCACTACGAGAAAACCAAAAGAAGAGAAACAAAAAAACAGCAGCATCAAAAAAAGACCCAAAAAGAAACAAACAGTGAGGTAAACCCCTTATCGGTTCAGAAGTACATATGGTCATCAAACACACAGTGATGGAACAAAACTTTAATTTTCTAACATAAAAACTGTTTTTAAAGTCGATAACCAAGGGAGATTTTACTACGATTATGTTTATGCAGTGTAGGAGCTCCTTTAACACCAGTTCAGACCAAAAATTCACAAAGTTAAAATGTGTTAATTCTCTTCATTTACTGTCCTTTTTCATGTAATTCTGACTTGTCCACAGAGCTGTTTGTGAGTTTTTTAAACTGACATGAGACTTTCAAAGGAGTAGCAGGGTCCTTATCGTGGGTCAACATGGGAGCAGCAGGACATTAAAATAAAAATACAGGTGTAAACATGCCTTTGGATGGGGAGGGGGCTCTCTGTATCAGGTGTGTGCTTTGTCTGTTTGTGCTAAATTTATTTTAATCCGTCTTGCTCTCCATCCAGACTGTGAGGCATTTCAACAACCTGCTCCAACAGTTCTGGCTGTGCATGTGTCATCATTGGATGGGTATGGTCCGTGATCCTGTGGCTTTAAAAATAAATAAGTAAATAAATAAATAAAGTGGTGGAATTGAACTGAACTGATACCAATTAAATCAGCCTCTCCTCTTCACACATCGACTCACTTTGAGGAGAAATTCAAATTTCTGCGCTGATATGCAGTTTTTAGGGTTTTGTGCACATGCTAACAAGCTGTATTTTGGTTCAAAGTAGGGCTGGGCGATAAAACCTTTAAAAAAAAAAACTATGTGACACAAAAATTACATGACTCAAATTTTGGCTTGTTGTTGTTGTTGTTGTTTATAAAATTTAATAATGTAATTTATTTTTGTTTTGCTTCTTATTTTAATTTTTATGTTTAATGTTTATTTTTTAGGTTTATGTTGTATTTTTTTATGTTTTTTGTTGATATTTTTATGTTTTGATTTTTTTTTTCTTCCTTTGCTCTTGTTTGTTTGATATTCAAAAATCTTCCTCCCCATTTGCACATTACACAAACCACAAACTGTTAAAACCTTCCCTATTTGTACATGTTTGACATTTTCTTTCAGCTCCTACCCTCCAAGACGGAGGGTATATTATTATTATTATCATTATTATGTATTTTATTTTCTTTCTTTTTTTCTTTCATCTTTATTATTATTACTATTATTATTATTATTATTATCGTTTATTTTTGTTTTTAGTGAGATGTATAAATGAATATATGTGATTTGTTGTGATCCTGGAGAAACGGCTTCTTGTTCTGTTGATACATTGGTATCAAGTGAAGGACAATTGAATTGAATTTAAATTTAAATTTGAATGTCTTTTTTCATCTCTCTGCTACTATTAATATCTCTTTTATTTTATTTTTCTCCATCTGAGGTCTCTCTTATATCACTGTTTATGTTACTATTTCACAAATAAAACCTTACAAAAAAGTTTTGCCTTTATGTTATTAAATTATGTTCCAAAACTAAAGATACTTTCCTTTTTTGGTTAAAATGTGTGCTGCAATTTTGTTACGATATGTTAATCATGTAGTTCGAATGAAGGGAGGCCTGTCTACATAAACACAGAAGAAGAGCTGTTTTCACAGTAAATCAAATTTCAAATTCAAATTTATTGTCACTCTGTTCATACCAACGTATCAACAGAACGAGAAGGCATTTCACATCCCACTGAAAATAGACCTAAAAAATAAAAATAAAAATAGATAAAGTGCAACAGTTAAAAAAATGGTGGCAGAAAGCTGTTCAGCAGCCTGGTGGAGGAGCATCTTATGCTGCCGTAGCATATAAATCAACATGGAAACATCTGATCTATATTAAATATGATTTAAGAAACAAATACAAGCCTAAACATGTGCTTGTGCAAAACCTGACATCATTAAACTGGACATTCTCAGGATTTATATTTCATTGAGAGAACTTATGATTGGAAAAAAATCTCAATTTTCATCTTTAAATCTTCTGCAGAAAATAATTAAATTTAATTAATTTAATCACCATGTTTCCCAGCCCTAGTGTGAGCATTAAATCAGAAACTTGAGGTGCATCTTCCTTTCATAAGAGGCTGTTCTTGCTGTGATGTTTTGGTCTGAACCAGCCTGAGCTTCCACCCACCTGCTTTCCAAATATTTCTACAACATTTTTCCACATCGGCCCAAATCCTGGATGGACTCCAAATCAAAATCTGAGCTGCGGTTGTTTCGTACGGTCAGATTCATCTTAAGAGATCTTTTTTCTTTTAACCGGAGCGAGCAGGTTAGTGAAACAGAAAGTGACGCTCGAGCTGCAGCAGATCATCTCTGATTTTTCCTGTTTTGATCTGAACCATGAACGCAGCACGGAGGGTGATTTGGATGGTTGTGGACGGTCGTGTTGCTGAATTAAGGAGGTGATTACAGTCGGTGATTCCCGGTGAGGAGGTGTTAATGATGGGGGGGGGGGGGAATTACTGTTAATAGATCCAATCTGTTAGCGGTGCTGCGTCCATCTGTGTGAGTGAGCTCTGCAACATTACATAACTACAATAATCACGACTGCACCGTCCTTTACATACTGCTTGTGTTAATGCAGGCTATTTACAGCCTATTTTAGGGGGTGGGTTAGGGAGGGGGGGGTCAATTCAGTGATAGATGTTTGTACAAAACTTACCGTTGACGCAGAAACAGCGACCATGGAGACTGACAACAACACACAGAAGTCGTCAGGGAAACAGAAAAAATATAATAAATAAAGGAACAAATGATCCCAGGAACAAAAGAAACCTAAATATCACCCCCCCAACACCCCCCACCCCCAAATCGAACCCTCCTCTTTCTTCTTCTTCCTCTTCTTCCCACAGAGGAAATAAAAACCTGACAGCAGCATCAGAGTAAGAGAGAGAGGATGAGACAGGAGAGAGGAGGAGGTAAAAAAGGTCTAAAACCAGAGAGCTGCACTCACAGGGAGGGCTGCACGATACAAGCGGACACATCTGATGGATTTACCTGCTGCTGCAGGTGGAGTGAAGCCAAATAATCACATTTAAAACAATTACATGCAGCGTGATTCAAAGTGCGTCCATACAGTTCAGCATTATTGGGACTAAAAGTTGATTTTATTCTAACAAAACAAACTCTTTCCCCACCTATCCGACATTTAGTCCATCAATCCAGCAGCAGCTCTGATACTGAGCAACATGAGTCTGATCATAAGGCCCAACACTCCTGAACCATCAGAACCAGCATCAGATTCTGATTAGGGCTGAACAATTAATTGAAAATTGGATTAAATCGCAATATGGCTTGTTGCAATTTTCAAATCGCAGAAGGTTCAATATTTTTAGCCCAAAATGTGTTGAACATTTTGGCATTGTGATGTAGTTTTTTGCAATTTCATGCCTATTTTTTAACTCTATTCATACACTTTTTCCCACTTTTGGACCATTTTTACCTTTTTTAACCCTGTTTTTACAACTTTATACCTATTTTGCCCCCATTCATCTTTTTTTGGTCACTGTCAGAACCATTTGGGGAATTTTTACATGGTTTTTGAAATTTAATTTCAATGTTAATTCCCAATTTTGCTGCCATAATCAATTTTCCTAAGCCACTTGTTGAATTTTTTTTTTGCTATTTTTCCCCATTTTTTTGCAATTTCATACCTATTTTGCACCTATTTATTAACCTTTTTCCGCTTTCATACCATTTTTACAGTTTTTACAATTTCATACCTATTTTGCTTCTGTTCTTAACTTCTCCACTTTTTCTCTAATCTTTTATCCTTAGATTAATTTAATGTCATATTGGTTTGACTATAAAAAGATCTACTGCTTATGTTTGTTTCAGAATACAGAAGATGGGGAACATTAAAACAATTGCAGAGTAAATCGCAGTATTGGGGAAAAAAATTGCAATTAGATTATTTTCTCAAATCGTTCAGCCCTAATTCTGATTTAAACACTTAAACAGCTTCACTTAATAATCCAGTGTAAGTCATCTGTGCTGTTGCTTGTGTGTTTTAATGAGCTCTGTGTGTTTGATTCCTATCGTTGATGTTTGTTTTTTAATTTGTGTTGACACCAACCTGCTAATGGGACTGAGGGTGGACATTAGCTGCTTGGCTATAATCTCATGAGTTTACATGTTAATGTTTATTGATGCATACTGTCCCATTTTTAAAAAAAAACAAATAAAGCTAGAAAAGCACCACTGTCCTCTCCCATATTGTGATTTTCACCATAAGTATTAGTCCTACCTTTATTTCATCTAAATATTTAGATTCCTTGACCATGAAAACATACCATTAGCAACTGGATTCATAATGATATCTGTTTTAGTTCAGTAGTTATTCACAAAAATTACATTTTTTGTCATGGTGGTTTTCTTCTGGATCTAGCTCTAAAGTTTTTGAAGATAGACCTGAAGCGAATCACTCGCGCCATGGCGCGCGCCAGCGCTTCAGCAACGCGGCGCTGACACGCCGCAGCGCATGCAGTGGAATTTGCCTGATAGACTACAAGAGGAGCGAAATGTTCCAAAGTACGTTTCAAGGACGCTGTGCTGCGCTGCGCTGTGCTGTGCTGCGCGACGCGGCGCTTTTGCGTCCAGTGGAATTTGGGGCTTACTCTGTAGTCCGGAATAAAAACCGTCTATCACAGGTACCATCAGACATGCACACACCGCCGATTGGCTGCTGCCGCAAAGTCACACATGACATCGACTTTTTCAATTTTTGCGATGCCATCGATGACCTTGAACGCAGTCAACATGTTGCGGGAGAGTTAGCCCCCCCCATCGCGGCTGTACATTGACTTTGCTAAACAATGATCAGTCAAAAACAGTGGAGCTCCTTTAGCATCCATCAAACATGAAACCACGTTACATATTTCACATTACTCCCTGATACTGCAGCTCTTAAACTGTGATAATTAAGCCTTCATATCGTGCAGCCCTGCCTCAATCCCCAAATACTAGAGCTAAAAAAAGTCAAAATCTTTAGTGAAGAAGGTAAAGGCAGAAACAAAAGCCGTCACCGTCTGCCATGACAACAGTTTTATTCAAACTCAGAGCAGTGAGTCACTCAGGAGAGAGGAGAGCCTGAAATAACCAGTCACCACCAATCCAAACTAATAAAAGATGAGACGATCAAACAGGACAGGACATGAGAAAAGAAACACACAGAAAGACAGACAGACAGACGGACAGATGGTTTAAAGAAAGACAGACAGACAGACAGACAAACTCGACTGGCAACAGGTGACAGACAGATGAGAGAAAATGGACGACACTCAAACAGACGTCTCTCCTGTCCCGTCATGCAGACACAGAAGCAGCCGTGATCGTCCACCGGTGATCAGCTGAGCTAACCGAGTCCATGCAGTGATGCTAACCCCGCCATCCACCTGCACACAGAGCTGAGCACACGCTCTCCACAGATGTCTGATTAAAACTCTGCTGGAAAGGAGCCCTCACACACAGCATGACCCAGGAGTTAGAGGAGAGGTCAGGCTTTTGGATGGTCTCTGGATCCTCCTAAAGCAGGGGTGGGCAACTCTATGTGGCCAACCAGTAATTAGAAAAATACAGCCTATTCTTTTTTATATAGAACTTTCTTTGCTATTATAAAATTTCTAATTATCTTTTATGAGGCATTAAAATACAAAATATAGTATCAGTAAAAACTACATTTGTAAACAATGGTAAATGTAACAGGGCTCCATTGTGCAGCATTTTTGGCACCTAACATTTTTTCTTGGGCGCACTGGTGCACCAAGAAAAAATGTTAGGTGCACCCTTATATATCTTTTTAAATTAGTTTGGGAATTGTTTTTTTTATTTGCCTTAGTTTCAGTTTTGTAAATATCGACTACAGTGTGTGAAGTCTTATTCTAGCTACAAATTTATTAGAGAATAAGACCATCCAATTAAATTGTATTTTGTTGTTCTTCATAAATAGGTTTGGGAATTGTTATTATTATTTTTATTATTATTATTATCATTATTATTATTGTGATTATTATTATGATTATTATTAGTATTATTATTATTATTATCATAATAATTATTTTGGGAATTATTATTATTATTTACCTTAGTTTCAGTTTTTTAAAAACTGACTTTAGTGTGTGAAGTCTTATTCCAGGTTTAAATTTATTAGAGAATAAGACTATCCAATTAAATTTTATTTTGTTGTTTTTCATAAGCAGGTTTGGGAATTGTTCTATTATAATTATTATTATTATTATGATCAAATTATTATGTCCTTAGTCTGCTGGTATTAAAAAAATCCAAACGCACATCTGAGGCCATGCAAAGTCCCTGATAAAACTCTATGAACAGCCAGAAATTAGAGAAAAAGGTGATTCTTTTTTAATGTTAAAGAATCAAAATCAGGTTGGTGACAACCACAAGGCAGACAGAAAGGATGAGATGAACCAAAGAATAACTGAAACTATGATGTATGTCATGAAAGATGGAATAAAAGAGAAGCACTTGGATCTCTTAAAGGAAAAAAACACAGAGTTTTAATCCAGACATCGACTAAAGCTCCACTAAAAACACAAAATGATCCTTTACACATGCAAACATCAGCAGCTACAGGTATGAAGGTGACACCTCCAGCGTGCAGAAATCTGGATTTAACGCTACGATGCTGCAGCTAGCTCCATGCTCAGTAAAGAAGTGAGCATCACCACATCCGACCAAAAAGAAAGCCTGAAGGGGAGGAGTCATGCAGGAAGTCCAAAGTCCAAAGAGAGGCCTGAAGCTCCCTTGAAAACATGCACCGCTCTGCTTCTGTGGCGGCTTCAGTCGTGCCACCTGATCCAGGCAGGTGACATTTCAGAGCTCATGAATCGTCACACAAGTCGACTTTAACACATTCAACACACTCTGGAGGGATACAGAAACATCGACCAGCTTCTTCGCCCCCACCGAGCGAGTCTGCAAACACACCGTCCGTCTGTCCCGCTGCAGGAGCCCATGCACCACAGACAGACTCACACACTCCCAGCATGCAGCAGATCCACAAACAGGACCAGAGCATGCAGAGAGAGGCTCACCGACACAAAGACCACATGCACGGCTCAGGAGGATCAGGTCAGACCGAGCCTCAGAGCCTCGCTCTCTGATTGGCTGATTGAAGGTGGATGGCTGCAGGTGGCTGTCTGTCATTCATGATCAGCACTGCAGGGCAGAGGTGGGCAACACGGCCTAAAATCCATCTCACTGTGCAGGTTTTCCCTCATAGGAGGATAAATCAGCTCCTAATTGAATATCAAACGGTTCAAAACGATATCCACCTGTCAACGAGCATTTTGATTTTAGGAAAAAGAGCTAAGTACGATTTTTCTTGTAAATATAGAGATTTCAATTCAATTCACAAAAATCTTCAAATTAAGCTTCAGTGCAAGATTTACTATTTTTACACTTGGGCTGGGACGATTCACTTTTCTCCTGATTCGATTTTTTGTGATTTTTTAGGTGCCGATTCAATTTAAATTTCGATTCTACGATATTGCCGATTTTTGCAATCTTTAGTTAGCTTTTTTTACACCAGTGAAAAAGATGAACAATGATGATGCCTACAGACTATATCAGGAAAAATACACATCACATGTGAGTCTGTTTTTAGGATTTATTCAGCAATATATTTTAACCAGCTGTTTATACTTTATACTTAATTATTATTTTTTTATTTGTTATATGTTATGGAGAAAAAAACAGAAATATAAAGATGTATACAGACATTATTTAGTGCTGATATTAAAGTGATACCTGAGCGCCTTGTTTCTGATTTATTATGCACATCAATAAAAATATGAAACAGATTTAGAAAATAAATAATATTTTATGGATAAGGAGTGTGATTAAATAAGTATTATTTTTCCCACCATTTCTGGGCTATATAAATCATAGTTTTCATTTCCATATTTTTATTTATTTTTATCAGTTTTGTATTATATTATTACGTTTGTCCACTATTGTATGATTACATTTTACTTTTTTAATTTTTTACATGTAGCAAAATAAATAACAGGAGTAACAGGGAGACAGAGGATGGGAAGGAGCAGTAGCCAGCCTGTAGAAGTATATTTTTATTTTTATTTATTTTATTTTATCTATATTTAAGCATATTTATCAATATTTTATTTAGATTTTTTTTTAAATCTTTTTTTTTTTTTTATTATTTTTTTTATCTGTATTAATCAGCTGCTATTGATTCTTTAAATCCCTGAGGGAGATTTTTCCAAAGTGATTAATAAAGTCCCACCTAATCTGATCTAATCTAATCTAAATTAATCAACTATTACTATAATTACCTTGCTAATAGTCAACTAAACCATTAAGTGAGGATATTAGGCCCATATTGCCCCGCCCTAACGCACCTATCAGTGATGGTATTACGAACATCTGAGACCGTGAAGCTGCCGAACTCGATCACAGGATGAGGATTAAACTTTCGTCCACCATGCAGGACTGACGCTCGCACACGCTCACACCGGCCCACAGGAAGCCCATGCAGCTCCAACATGACCCACAAAAACCAAATAAACCAAAGAATCTCCAAAAACATGCTTCAGAATCACACGTGAAACAAAACCATCAGCGTCAGACCGTCACAGGGTGAGCATGCGTCCATGTGGCTGTGATTCCCAGCATGCACCAGGAGCCGTAAGCTCGTCACGACCACGGAGCTGCAGCAGAGAGCGAGGGAGCGAGGAGGACCTCCCTCTAAGCTCCTCCCCTCACCTCCTCTGCGCCGGCAGAAGGAGTCACATACATGTGGCTGCGAGCTGGACGTCAGTGAGGAGACAAAAGTTAGCACGCCAACGCCTGGAGGGATGGTTTGGAGTTTTCAGAGAGGGTGATGTGAGGCGTCCATCGACACGCTGGACTGAAGAAACGGCTAAACTGACTGTTTTTGGAGAAGCTGATGGAGTATCACTAAAGGGGTTCCCCAAGGTTCTATTCTGGAACCACTTTTGCTCTCTATCTTTAAGCAAAGCGACGCAAAAAAACACATTGTTATGCTGATGACATGATCGTCTACACCTCCATCGATAAAGCTATACAAGAGCTCCAGGTGAATTATAATTCAATACAATCTGCTCTTAGCAATTTAAAATTAATTGTTACAAAAACTAAGTTTATTTTCTCAAAAGCACATTTACAACATCAGAGTAGTTTTAACATTTTTACCTCTGATGGCAAACCTATTGAATTGGCGACCTTCTGTTAGTAGTTGGGCATTTGATAGATGACAAATTTTAATTTATTGTGCATGTTAGCAAACTTGTTAACAAGCTAAAGGTGAAAATTGGCTTTTATTTTAGAAATAAGTCCTGCTTTAACTCTGCTGCTAAACAGAAACTCGTTGAAGCTACTTTGCCGTCTGTAATTGATTATGGTGACATTTGCCTGCTGCCGTATATTAATTTTAATAAATTTTATTTCATTTATATTTAAGCATATTTGTTAACAGTTTGATTTAGATCTTTTTTATTTATGTTTTTTATTTTAAATGTTTTTTTCCAGACATAATTTTATCTGTACATGCAGGCATCCTCATGAGTTTTAAGAACTCTTGATTCAGTATATCATGCATCCCTTCGCTTTATCACTAACACTAAATACATTGCTCATCACTGCACTCTTTATGATCTGGTAGGCTGCACATCCTCATCAGTCTGCATACAACAGCACTGGATCATTTTTATTAGGGCTAGGGCGATTCACTTTGCTCCCGATTTGATTTTTTACCATTTTTTTAGGTGCTGATTCGATTTAAATTCCGATTCTACGATATTCCCAATTTTTGCAATCTTTAGTTCGCTTTTTAAGCACCAGTGAAAAAGATGAACAATGATGATGCCTACAGACTATATCAGGAAAAATACACATCACATGTGAGTCTGTTTTTCAGCAATATATTTTAACCAGCTGTTTATGCTCTCTCTTCAAAAGCCTGGACTGCATTTAAAAGCAGCAATAATCAGAATAGAAAACATCTGAAACCCTTCTAACAAAATGAGATGGTAGAGATGGACGAAGAAAAACACGTCACCCTCTACTGGAGAAAAGCGGTGCCTTTTTCCGGTTATTCCGGCTTATTAAAAAAAGAACATATAAACATAAACAAGGCTTGGCATTTTCTCAAAAAGAAGAAAAAAAAATGATAAACTCTGTAACCAAAAAAGGAAAAGGCTGAAGTCGAGTTCAATCCATGAAATTACCCAGAATATCAAGCTTTATGTTTTTCTGCTTTATGTTCTGCTGCTGCTGCTTTACAGCTGTGTTGGGGATAATTAAATAAATTAAAGTATAAACTGTACAACCTGATTTAGTCATTTCCTTTTTGATTGGTACAAGGTCAATCATGTGCTTCCATCAGCTTCTCCAAACTCTGGATCGATCTGATTCCAAATCAATAACGGCCTTTAACGACCCCATAAAGCCGTCCAAACCATCCCTCTAATGTTAGAGACACACTGCAGAGAATTACCCAGCATGCCTCAGGTTGTGTTCTTGCACCCCCGTCATTCCCATCAAAATAAAACAAACAAAAAGAGGAAACAATCCTTTTAATAAATCATGAGGAACACGCATCACTACAGGGGGGAGCTGACAGGAAGTGATCAAGCAGAATAAAGATGGAGGCACAGAGAGGAGGAGGAGGAGGAAGATTACCTCGATCTTACGCCCTTCCACCAGCGTGCCGTGCAGCTTTTCTCGAGCCTTCTCTGCGTCTGCGCTGTTCTCGAAGGTCACGAAGCCGAAACCCTGCAGGACCACGAGGAGGTTATCGAGGGCGGAGCCTAACGGAGCGAAGGAAACACAAAGTCGAAGCGGTCACTCACCTTTGACCCCCTCTCGTTGAAAATGATCTCCACGTCCAGGATCTTCCCGAATTGCTGCAAAGAGAAACCAAGAGAAACCCGTCGTCACTCCTAAAGGATCATCACGTGAAGCAGTCACCAGCCAATCACAGGGCATCATAGAGAGACACACAACCATTCAATCTCACACCTAAGGGCAATTTTATTAAATTAATGTATTTATTTGATTAGGACAGTGCACATCAATCAACAATTTCATTATACACGTCATTGTAAATATGCCGGAATTAGCATAATAGCTAAATTTCATCTGTTGTCCTAAGGCAGGTGATCAAATAGAAAAAACTACTTAAAGTAGTAAAATACTTCTGTATTTTACTACTTTAAGCTCCACTATTCTTACCCACCTCACTGTTTCTCATCGTTTTGGTCATGTTTTTACAATCTTTACGATATATGAATATATTTATTTATGTATTTCTTCTTTTAACTGTCCTCTACCTGCCCTCTTCTTTTCTATCTTCCTGATGTGACGTTGTCAACATTCAACTTTCTTAAATTTATCTGTGCATCTGTAAATCTATTATCTATCTACTGTCTTAATGTCTTCTTGTTGTTACACATAAAACAAACAAACTTCTCCACCGATGTTCTTCATTAGAGCTACACAGATTTGGTTAATTCCTAAACTATATCAGCTGTTTCAATCCTACCCGTTTGTACTATTTTCTCTCATTTTGAGGAATACAATAACAGAAATTGTAAGAATAAAAACAGAATAGTGGAAAAGCATGTAAGGGCCACAAAAGACAGGAGCAGAGAACCAAATAAATAAAGGAGTAATAACACCTAAGATAAAAAGGAAGAAAGAAAATGAAAAGGCTAAAGCTACCCAAGATAAAATGAAATAGGAGATAAATTAAAGTAAATAAAAACAAAAGAGGATAAAAAAAAAAGAAAGAATAAAAGAGTTTAACATGACCTGATTGTTGATTTTATTGCCTTTTCTGTCTTTGTTTTGTCTGTTAAAGCTCTTTGTAAACTTCTGTTTTTAAAGGTGCTGTATAAATAAAGTTATTGTTAATATTATTATTACATTTTTTTGCATGTGAGTGTTTATAATCATCATCTACAGGTCATAAAACAGCCTTCATGCATGATTTATTACTTTGTTTTGTTGTGGTGAGTTACTTCTCCCCTCCACCAGGTGTCGCTGTTGCACAGAAGACGTCATCCATCATTTAAATGTGACTCCTTCTCCCTGAGTCCTGATCTCTGCTCCCTCCTCCTCCTCCTCCTCTCCTCTTCTCTCACAGCAGCTAATTAACCCGAGGAGACCCTCCTGAGAGCCTCTCTCTCTGTGTTACTCTGATTTATCGATAACGTTAAAAATATCGAGGCCTTACCCCGAACATCTGCCTCAGGTCAGGGTCCCGGAAGCGGAAGGGGATGTTGGAGACGTGGAGGCGTTTGGGGGTCCCTTTGGCCTCCGAGGAGTCGCCCACCGAGCCGCCGGACCCCGTCCCTCCTGAGGTGCACTGTACGCCGGCCTCGCCCTGGGACGTCTCCTCGGGCTTCACCTAGAGGAGGAAGAGGAGAGGAAGAAGGAGGCGGGACAAGGATCCTTAGTATCACAGATCTCACTGTCATCCATTCAGCTGCTCATGAGGATAATTCACATCACTGGATCTGTTTCTGAGTTTAATCACTTAACCTTTTAACTCCCAGCTCGACTGTTTGGTCGATAAATTCAGGATAGATTATGTGTAAAAAAAAAAAAAAAAAAAAAAACCTCATAGTTTGTCTCTGTTAATGTTTTAGGATACAGAAACAACTGAAAACAAACCAAAGTAACTGATATTTTCTTTGTTTGGGATTTAAAGGTGCTATGAGGAGAATCTATTTCCGCCGACATAAAAACTCTGCTACCCATGAGCACTTGCAGCGACTGTCATAAAGAGGTGACCCAAGCCAAAGCGTGTGTTTGTTGTGATGCTAATGAATGCAGCTCGGACCTTCCTCAGAACTCTACATTGCTTTACAACTTCTTTTTTCAACAACTTACAGGATGCAAAGTTGTTGAAATATTTAGTTTTTATTTCTGAAAATGTCTGAATTTCCCTGAAGGAGTCTACCCAAGGATAAATTAAGTTTTATTTAGCTAATTTGAGTATTTTGGTGGCATTATGCTGCTTGGAAAGACAAAAACACCTCCAGGGGAGGGCATGTGGAGAGTGTCTGCGTCCACACACAGGCGGCCGAACAAAAATGGTGATAGATGAGTTTAAACAAACGCCACACACTCAGACTTCTCTCAAAGTGAAGCAGCACCCGGCGGATAAGGTTGAGGACTGTTTTTAATCCTCATATCTCAGTTGACATGCTTTGCAATATCATCTAAAGAAGTACACGTGGCTAAATAATCGAGCAACAAAAAACCTTTGTTACAACTAATGACCCTTTTTCATTAGCTCTACTCCACTCGCCTTGTGCTGCTTTTCCATTAACTTCTTTTTTCAACAACTTACAGGATGCAAAGCCACGAGGTAATGTATCTCTTTCTAGTTACGTAGCGGTAGTTTTTGATGTGTGACAACAAGCAGTTTTTGGAAAACTTGTGGAAAAGATGTGTCTGAATAATATAAATTTGCTCTAGTTTTAATTGTCTTGTTCCTGAAGTTGAGTATCCAGGCCAGTCCAGCCCTGTCCGACCCCACCGTGAAGCTAAGGAATAGCATTTATAGCTAACATATTTTGATGCTATAAAACTCATCTTAAAGTGTGTATTTCCATCAGGCATATATCTAAAAGTGAGACTTTTTTGTAATTACTTAGAAACTCCTCATAGCATCTTTAAACGATGTGCCCAAAGTTCCAAGGTTAAGAGAAAAGCCAGCACTATGCTAGCTTTCTGTTTGCAGATATTGATAGTTCTGACCTATTAGGAGCTGCACACACCTCTCACTGCACTGTCTCAACTGTGACTACACAAACAAGTTTACACGTAGCTGTAGATGAGTCCAATCGTAATCAGCTGGTGAGTCTTATTATAGCTAAACAGCTGAATTTTGCTGTGGAGAAAAAACTGGACGTGCTAGAAAGAAACTGACAACAATTTCAGAATCAGCTGGACAATTTTATTGTAAATAAGCACAAAAATCTAACTCAACAATTTTTTTTTTTAATTGTTCCCCAGTGTAATAAAATAAAAAAACAGCTAGGAGCTTACGCTGTTGCTGGAGGGGGGACTTGCGTTGGCTCCGTTAGCACCGGCCCCCACGTCTGCGGCGCCTTGGGCCCCGCCCCCAAACATGGCCCCGGGGCCGAAGTCCGTCCCTGGCAGCCCGTTCTGGGGAGGCGGGGGAGGGGGGAAAGTCGTGAAGGGCGGAGCCACCAGCCCGTCCTGTCCTCCTGTCGAGTCCTGAGAGCCCTGCAGCAGAGAGAGGGGGAGGGTTTATTATTCGAACCCTTCGGCGCTCTGATGGCGGTAAACGAGGAGCCTTAAATCCTCCCCCCAGCCTCCATATCTCTGACAGCCATGTGTTTTCAGTCGGCCCACCATGAAATATTCAAACACATCTATTATTAAGAGCAGGAAGATTCGATCCCGGCTCAGAGACAGAAGGATGCTGATGGAGAGGACGGACACGACCGCGCCGCCGCCGCGATAACCATGACATGTTTACGGTGTTCCTCTTTTTTATTCTTCCCTTCTATCAGCAGTCATCTATAATTCAGCTCCCCCAGTCCACTGTTCCCTCCTCCCTCTGCTACAGATCTGAAGTGTGTGCACGGTGGATCTGCGGTGTGACTCGCTTCAATCTCTTCAAACACTCAAGGACGTTTTCAGGAGGCTTGAACAAACTCACTCTTCAGGAGAGGAGAGGACACAGAAACACCTTCACCCTGAGATCAGGAGCATTTAGGGAGTCCTCCATCCTGAAACCTGCAGGAAAATCCCCTTTTTACGCAGCCAGAGAATACTTATGACTATATATATCATTTATAGATATTTATTTTATTATTTTTAATCATTTTATTTTGTACTTTTTTATTTTATTATTTATTTTATTATATATATTTATTATAGATATATATCCATCTCTAAATAAAATATTTATATATTATTAATATCATATATATTATTTTATACCATTTTTAAGTATTTTATTTTTCAACAATTACTTTTATTTTTATTTCAATATTTCATTATATATATATATATATATATATATATATATATATATATATATATATATATATATATATATATATATATATATATATATATATATATATATACATTATAGATATATTTCCATCTCTTAATATTATAGTTATAAATTATTAATTTAAATATATTATTTTATACTATACATTAGATTATATTAGATTAGATTGTACTTTACTAATCCCTTTGGGAGAACTCCCTCAGGGAAATTATGATTTTGTTGATTATATGTTATTATTTTGAATAATTTTATTTTTGTAACCACTATTTTTATTTATTTTTATTTCAATATTTATTTATTATATAAACATATATGTATTATTATACATATTTCTAGCTCTAAATATTACAGTTATGTATTATTAATATTATATATATTATTTTATACTATATTTATTTTATTATTTTTGATTAATTTATTTTTTTACCTTTATTTTTTATTTCAATATATATTTATTATATAAATTTAATATAAATTACCATAGATGCATTTCTATCCTCAAATATTATTACCTCTGCCAAGGAGGTTATGTTTTCAGGAGAGTTTGACTGTCTCTGAACAAAATAACTCAAAAAGTTATGGATGGATTTTGAGGAAATTTTCAGGAAATGTTCAGCATGGGAAAAGGAAGAACTGATTCAATTTTGGTGTTGATCTGGATCACCATCTGGATCCAGGAATTGTTCAAAGGATTCTTTGAGGGAACTGTGCTGCTTGGCGGAGGTCTGCGTGCTCCAAAAATTTTCTCGTTACTTAAATAGACTGTTAGATGCACTTAATTTTTACTTTTTATTTCTGAAAATTTCCGAATTTCCCTGAAGGAGTCTACCCAAGGTAAAATTAAGTTTTATCTACCTAAGTTGAGTATTTTGGTGGCAGTATGTTGCGCAGTAAGACAAAAACACCTCCAGGGGAGGGAATGTGGAGAGGGTCTGCGTCCACACAGGCGGCCGAACAAAAATGGTGATAAATGAGTTTAAACAAACACCACGCCCTCAAACGTGCCTCAAAGTGAAGCAGCACCCAGCGGATAAGGTTGAGGACTGCTTTTAATCCTCATATCTCAGTTGACATTCATCTAAAGAAGTATACGTGGCTAAATAATCCAGCATTAAAAAACCTTTGTTACAACTAATGGCCCTTTTCCATTAGCTCTACTCTACTCTACCTGACTCTACCTGGCTCTACTCTACTGTAGTCGCCTTATGCTGCTTTTCCATTAGCCCCGTCGCCTGCCCAACGGGGTGCAGGGTTGCTGTAAACAGATGAGCGGCACTGCGCTGACGTCATTTTGAGTGCGACACAACAATCTGTGGCTTTTTTCACAAACTGAGTAAAAAAGGAAAGCAGAAGAAGGCTGCAGGTGGCAAGAAGAAATACCCCTTGAGAAGCACAGGAGAGTTTTGGAAGCTATACAACAGAATGAAGCCGAGGACGAGAGCAATCCAGCTGCAAACAAAAGACAGATGAGGGTAAGCTAATGGTAGCTACCGCTAGCATGCTAGGTCGTCGCCCTTATGACTCATCGATGATGACATTGTCTGACCAATCAGTAGCCGGAAGTCGGTGACGTCATCTTTAGTATCGACTCAGCTCGCTCGTTACCAGAGGGGAGTCGGTACTAAAACTAGCTTGTTTTAGGAGGTACCAGGCCAGTGGAATCACGCTGCAAATCGAGTAGGGCCAAGGCGTGCTAGTGGAAAAGGGCCATAAATGATATGTTCAACTAATAAATGTAACATTTTGCTTGAAGGACAATAATTTCATTATATCTATCTATAGTTCTTCACATTAAAGTCCCCAGTTATTCTGCCACAAAAAGGCTTTTATTTTGAAAATCTGTGTCTACGTTACTGATGAAGGACTCCCCTGTTGGTGGAGGTACGTGCACCTCACTACGGTAAACTCTGAACTTTTCTGCAGGTGTGAACAGAGTTTAACAGACATTTTAAAGTAAAACCTCCAGATGTGACAGCAAGTGTCTTTCTGGAAATTCCTGCAAATGTGATCAGCGCATGCCTTCCCCTCTCTCACAAAAACACGTAAAACATCATGTTTAACGAGACGTACTGGAAAAACACCGACGTGTCCAACACTTTGACAGCCCCACTTGTAAATAAAGGGATTTAAAAATGTGAGGAATGAAGAAGGAGCGAGTTAGAAAGGTAGATTCGGGGTCACGCCGCTCCCTCCTCCTGCCTGACCTGCAGGCCTGATCTGATCCTGGTGACGCCTGGAGACACTCGGTCTCCTGACGTCCTTTTTAATTAGGCGGAGAGAGTTAGCATCCCGCTCTCTGTTCCTCTAATCCTGCAGCCTCACCGCTCGCTCTGCTGCAGTGTCGACCGCAGCGGCCATAAACGACCAGCTGAGGGTTTAAAGAAGAGAAATAGAGCCATCTGTGAACCAGGAGAGGCCGTCATCTGCAGTGTTCACACTGTGGACCGATTATTTTAGTCTTAGTCTCATCAGAAGCTTTTTCTCCTGATTAAAACTAGACAGTAACTAATAAAAACAAGAGCACATGGACAAAAACTCAAACTAAACTAACTGACATTTTCATCAACAAATAAAAACTAGACTAAAATGTCTGACAGACTTAATCCAATCAGACCTAATATGGTCATGTAGGAAGTAGAGACAAGTGATGGATCTATCCAATCACAGCTACTTTGGTTGTGTTAAAGGTTGGATGAGTTCAGAGGGACATCCAATCACAGCTGCCTTAGCTTGGTGGTGGTGGGATAAGTTGTGGAGCGATCCAATCAGAGCTGCTCTCTTTATGAATTGATATATTCATGTAGAGCAGGTTCACTGTTTGTTGTCAGTTCTGGTATTGTAACTGAGATGCTCTGCCAGGTAGCCTAAATAAAGGAGACTGCATTTCACACAAAGGAACATTTGTTTCTGTTCATTTAGACATTCAGACTTTACTAACATTCAATAAAGGCTTAGTAGATGTTTGGTAGGTAGGTATGTAGGTAGGCAGATAGACATTCAGACTTTACTAACATTCAATAAAGGCTTAGTAGATGTTAGGTAGGTAGGTATGTAGGTAGGCAGATAGACATTCAGACTTTACTAACATTCAATAAAGGCTTCGTAGATGTTTGATTTTATCCAAGAGGAAAACATGACTTCACAAATTCAAGGAAACATAAAAATGCCTTATCCTTTACACTTCAGATTTTAGTCAACTAAAACTAGAACAATTTAGAGACTACAACTAATACTCACACATATTTTAGGCAGAAGACTACAACTAAATTAAGAAGTGTTATGTTTATTACCAATTATATTATAACGATAGTCCTTAGCAGAGATGATGTTAAAAAATTCTATTTTTCATTTTTAGAGTTTTACAGCCACTCCAGCATCATTTCAGAGATACTATTCCACATCTGGACAAATCTCTCAGGTGTTACTTTTATTATGACACCAGAATTATTCAAATAGACCTTGTGGTTGCAGAGATTCACTCTTTTCTTTATGAGGATGTAATTTAAATGCTTAAAAAGGAGCTGAACAGGTTAAAGAAGAATCTGTTTTTTAATTACGGGTGGGAGATAAAATTGATTCCATAAGTATCAGGATTTTGTTTCTGACGATTTTTAAATTGATTTTCTTCCTAATGTAAATGCTTCATTATAGTCTGTGTTAATAAGCCACTTTTAAATGCAGTCCAGGCTTTTGAAGAGAGAGTATAAACAGCTGGTTCAAATATATTGATGAATAAATCCTACAAACAGACTCACATGTGATGTGTATTTTTCCTGATATAGTCTGTAGGCATCATCGTTGTTCATCTTTTTCGCTGGGGTTAAAAAAGCTAACTAAAGATTGCAAAAATCGGCAATATTGTAGAATCAAATCGGCACCTAAAAAATCATAAGAAATCGAATCAGGAGCAAAGTGAATCATCCCAGCCCCAGTTAAAACTAGAAAAGCACTCGGAGAGCGCAGACCTCCGCCAGCGCCACAGTCCTCACCCATATTGTGATTTTCACCATAAATATTAGTCCTACCTTTATTTCATAGAAATATTTAGATTCCTTGACCATGAAAACTTACCAATAGCAACTGGATTCATCATGATATCTGTTTTAGTTCAGTAGTTATTCACAAAAATCACATTTTTGGTTATGGTGGCCAGACGCTGATCCAGATCAACACCAAAATTGAATCAGTTCTTCCTTTTCCCATGCTGAACATTTCCTGAAAGTTTTATCAAAATCCATCCATAACTTTTTGAGTTATTTTGTTCACAGATGGATGGACGGACAAACAAACTCTCCCAAAAACATAACCTCCTTGGCGGAGGTAACCATGCACAGGGGCCCAAAGTGCTGAATGTCCCCCACACACTTTTCCTCCTCCATGTGTGAATGTGTGTGAATCAGTCAGTTGCTAACTGCGCTGCGCTGAAGAAGGATTGTGTTTTCTTATTTATGTTGTCAGCTCAACTCGGCTCGACTATACATGCTGTGTTTTAATTGTATTTATTGATTTTATTGCACATATAAGATGAAACACTATATGAAAAGAAAAAAAAATACATAATACATAACTAAGCAAAGCAACAACATAAAGGAGATGTGCAGGAGGGGCCAAAGAAACTCATCAGGGCTTATCGAGTGGCCTTCCCAAGGACAAGAACATAAAAAAATTAAGTGTAAGTGCTCCTAATTTTTGCGTGGTGCTCCTTAAAAAAATTTGTTTAGGTGCACTGTTGCAACCAATGCAAACGGTTAGCCTGGAGCCCTGCTCAGAAGCTGTTTGTAATGTTGGTAATGAACCATGATATCTTGACAGTCTTACAGAAGCTTCATCATCCAGTGTGTTTGGCCTTTTGGGATCAGAATGAAGAAACAGAATAAACCACGAGCTCCTCCTCCCTCTCCTGTTAAGGCTGGACTCATTCAGCAACACTCCACTAAAACAACAACCCTCTCTCTCCTCTCTGTCACTGTCCCTGCTCTCCTAACCTGTGACTCTCTCCTTTCTCCTTTTACGTCCCGTGAGCAGACCTCGGGGCAGGAACATGGCTGCAGGACACTCCCTTCACAGGCTGCTGCATGTCTGAGCTCACATGTCCCAACAAGAAGCCCTCTGTGATATATCCAGCCTGGATGGATTTAGGGCTGAGCCGTGGAGCATGAGGCTTCTGTTCTTATCGTTACGGTCACAGAAGCTTAAAGAATGAAACACAATCATTAAAAATAGGGCTGGGATGATACAAGTTTTTTAGAAATAGCAATTCTACGATATTGCTGATTTTTGCAATCTTTAGTTACCTTTTTTAACACCAGAGAAAAAGATGAACAATGATGATGCCTACAGACTATATCAGGAAAAATACACATCACATGTGAGTCTGTTTTTAGGATTTATACAGACATATATTTTAACCAACTGTTTATACTCTCTCTTCAAAAGACTGGACTGCATTTAAAAGCAGCAATAATCAGTGAAGAAAACAGACAAACATCTGAAACCCTTCTAACAAACTCAGATGGTAGAGATTGATGAAGAAAAACATGACGCCCTCTGCTGGAGCGGTTACTTTTTTCCAGCAAGGCTTATTAACACAGACTATTAGCTCTTTTCCACTAGCACACCTTGGCCCTACTCAATTAGCAGCGTGTTTCCACTAGCCTGGTACCTCCTAAAACAAGCTAGTTTTAGTACCTACTCCGCTCTGGTTCCAAGCGAGCTGAGTCGATACTAAAAGATGACATCATCGACTGCCGACTACTGATTGGTCAGACAATGTCATCATCGATGAGCCATGAGCACGGCGACCTGCATGCTAGCGGTAGCTAACGTTAGCTTACCCTCATATGTCTTTTCTTTGCAGCTGGATTGCTCTCGTCCTCGGCTTCATTCTGTTGTATAGCTTCCAAAACTCTCCTGTGCTTCTCAAGGGGTATTTCTTCTTACCACCTGCAGCCTTCTTCTGCTTTCCTTTTTTACTCGGTTTGTGACAAAAAGCCACAGATTGTTGTGTCGCGCTTAAAATGATGTACCCTGTTGGGCAGGCGACTGGGGCTAATGGAAAAGCAGCACAAGGCGAGTAGAGTAGAGCCGGGTAGAGTCGGGTAGAGTAGAGTAGGGCTGACGGAAAAGGGCCATAAATTGCAGCATTTAAATTTGGAAAAAAATCAATTTTTGAACAAAAAAATCAATTTAAAATAGTCAAATCAAAAATCCAGATTCTTCTGTGAATCGTTTTTTTTTCTCCCACCACTAGTTTAAACCCCACAGAGTGTAGGTGTGCCTAATAAAGTGGCCTCTTTGGGGCTTGTTAGTGGAGTGGTTGAGTCTGCAGGAACATTCCTGAGGAGCTTCACTGCCCTACAAGGCTGCATATACGGTCCAAACAGAGGAAAGAGGGAATAATGGAAATAAAAAAGGGAGGGGGCGTAAAGGTGGTGCCGGGAGGGGAAGGGGATCATGGGAAATAATGAGCAGCTTTATTTGCCTGGTCTTAACCTCAATTTTCCACTCTGATTTTGAAAATTAGAGATAAGATGAAGCTAAACAAGCGAGTGGAGAAACGCCAAAAAAGGAGCAGATCGAGTATCAAGCTTAATAAAATCTGGTTTTATAAAAAAAGGACCATCTGGAGTCGGGCGTGATTTTCCTCTTTCATGGAGATACCTGAGACACCATATGTTTTCCACACTGAGGCGAGGGGGGGACTTTTTTTAAAGCACATGGCGTCCATCTGCAAAGTTCAACCAGCAAACACCAGGCGATGGAGCCACGAAAATAAAGACATGGAGATGTGATTTTAGGTCAGCTCAGGCTGTAAAGTTTGACAAAATTACTCCTCAGAGCTTCAATCTCTCTCTTTTTCCTCAGACGGGTTGAGAACTATGCCCGTCTGGCTCCGCCCCCTTCCCCCATCCTCGCCGCCACGCTTGATAAAAGCCAGGAGGAGATATTTTCCCCTTTAAACCACCCTGAAGTCACTCACAGATTTTACTGCTCTGCTGTGTCCATCACACCCCAGGCCACGCCCCCTTTCCTTATATGGACCGATCCAAGCTGGAGCAGAGCCTCTGCTTCCTGACTGCTGGCCAATCAGATTGCACAGCTTGTTATTTTGAGGTATGTCAACGGACCACACACAAAAGGATCAGTGTGTTAGGAGCAGAGAATAATGACTGTTAGGGTTGGTTTAACGATAAAATATCATTAATTCTTCTGTTTTTGCTTCAATTTCAACATAATCTGCAGCAAAATACTCCATTTTGAGCCTTAATCAAACAGTAAGAGATTTTTTGCTGTAATCCACATCTGGCCACTTGAGACATCAATTTCATCTAAATTTCACTTGAGCCTGATTTTTTGACATTCGATGACTTTTATTTTAAGCCCAGACAAACTTTTTAATAAATAAATATCTTTTAATAATCTGACTATCATAAACATTAAAGGCCAATATAGCGATAGCAAGTTGTAAGCTTACAAATTTAAATATACTGAATAAAAAAATTTATGTGAAAAACATGGCATGGAGAAAGAGGAGACCAAAGAAGAAAATATGAGACATGCATTTATTGTGACCAAGACAAAGGAGGAGTTAGGCAGAAGAGTAGCAACCAAATGATCTTAAATCAAGTAGAACTGTAGCCAAACTTTTTATCATGAATTCAAAAATAAATACATTTTTGGGGGGCATGTTAAGCTTCTAATCGGTTGTTTTATCGGTTTCCATCTTCTTTTAAATTTGTCTGATATTATTTGTAATCTTGCTGCAGTTTTTTCCATAAAAAAAGTTTATTTGTTCTGTCTATTGCATTATATTGGAGGGATGTGGCTTCAACCAGAGCTTGGTTGTGGTCATTTTCTTTGCTATAAAGAGCAGAACTCTCAACAGGTAGCTGCTGTCTTTATCTATCACGTCTTCATGTGATATCATAAATATATACAGGTTTGGTTCAAGATGGAGATCAATACAGGACTACCTTTATATATTACAGAGTGCTGTAAGAGCCTGAAGCAGAAAACCTCTCCAGTCCAAACTGATCCTGCCGTGCTTCAAGTGATTTTTATTTTTCTGACAGACTGAACTCCACGCCCCACAAAACCCTGAAATCAATAAACCCGACATGTTCAATAAATTCACACATCAGTCCACTGAAATCCTGCTCCCCTGAGAGAGGAGGAAACAGTTTTTAAGAAGTTTGAACTTTTGGAGAAGAAGTTTGGATCTTAATTTGAATTATATTGATCTATTTATATTTCTTTGTTTATTCCCATTACAAATATTTTGTTAAAATCTATTCAGTCTTCTGAGTTTTATTAAATACTATGTTGTTCAGATTTAGGGCTGCACAATTAATTGCAAATTAGATTAAATCACAATATGGCTTGTTGAAATTTTCAAATCACAGAAGGTTCAGTATTTTTTGCCCAAAATGTGTTGAACATTTTGGCATTGTGATGTAGTTTTTTGCAGTTTCATGCCTATTTTTTACCTCTATTCATACACTCAATTTTCTTAAGTCATTTTTGGATTTTTTTAACCAATTTTTCCCAATTTTTTTTTCAGTTTCATACCTATTTTGCTTCTGTTCTTCACTTCTCCACTTTTTCTCAAATCTTTTATCCTTAGATTAATTTAATGTCATATTGATTTTACTATAAAAAGATCTACTGCTTATGTTTGTTTAAGAATACATAAGATGAGGAACATTAAAACAATTGCAGAGTAAATCACAATATTGGGGAAAAAAATCGCAATTAGATTATTTTCTCAAATTGTTCAGCTTTATTTAGATTTCTTCCTTTTGAGTTTAGTTTCTTCTCATTTAGACTTTACCTTTAAATTATCTTATATTGGTTCCTGGTTTACATTAAAGTATTTTTTAACTAAACTTGTGCTACACACCTGACTGCAGAAAAAGCTCAGATTCAATGTGCTGACTTTTCTCATAAAACCTCAATTTATCAAGTTTTTAAAGACATATTCAAATATTTCAAAATTTATTTAGATTTTTTACAACACCAGGATGCTGCACATATCCAGAGCTCTGCAGCTTCACGTCCAGACTGTCCCTTTGTGCCTTTGAGTCGGTGTGAGCGAACATGTGGAGCGTTTTCACGCCTCGCAATATCATCATGTCTGCTTGAGCAGATAATACTGTAGAAGAGCGAGGTAATTTAGGCATAATGTTGGGACTGCAGCGTTCACTTGACACCTTTTAATTCAACTTGTTCACTAACAAGACAACCAAATGGCAGCAACTTAATGCACCTTAGCATGTAGGCAACATAACAAAGTCCAAATAAAGCATCAGGATGAAGAAGGTGATTTATGGAGAAGTGTGGAGCTAAATCCTGGCCAAATGCATTGTAATTTAAAATAAGGATTTAAAAAAAGATTATCTTTGAGCTGAAACAAGTTATTTAACTCCAGCTGATGCAATGAGCAGCTTCTCATTTCTTCAACAACCATGTCAAAGACACATCCTGTGGTCGTGGAAAAGATGTTAGTCTGTTCATGGGAAACTTAGTAGTATACTACAGTGTGAACGGTTGGCATTATAATCATACTTATAGTATGTAGTATACAGTAGATACTAGGGGTGTAACGGTACATGTATCTGTGCCGAACCGCTCGGAACGGACGTTCACTTCGGTACAGTGCTGTATTTGAACGAGTACAGTAAGTTTATGTTAGCCGCTGCACATGGCTCTTTAATATTCACGGGGTACTCGTCTACGATTGGCGTGGTTAGGGAAGGCTTTTTAATATTCATGAGGAAAGTGGTCTGTGATTTGTGCTCTTGTGATCATGTACATATCATGTGGACCTGACGTCTCACGGCGAGCCAATCAGAAGACCAATATCAAAGAGCTTCCATAACCACAGGAGCTTGTGTCTGGGGTGCATCATGGCTACCGCTAGGGACCAACCGGAACTTGGAGACCCTCCCCCGTCGCTGAAATCTCCTGTTTGGGAACACTTTGGCTTCCTGGTGAAATATTGCAACGGAGAAAGACAGGTGGATAAAACGACGGCGGTGTGCCGATACTGTTCAACAGAGGTCGGGTATTTTCCGACAGCACGTCAAACATGCTAACTCACCTGAAACGGCACCTCTCAAGTGTAAAGATTTCCACGGTAAGGAAAAAAACACTGTAGTGCAAATTCAACTGCCGTCTGCATTCAAGCAGCCTCTCCCTGACAGTTTAGATCGGGCCAAAGTGATAACAGCATCCATCAGAGTTTTTATAGCATCAGATCTAAGACCATATTCAGCTGTGGAAAATGCTGGTTTTAAACTCATGCTAAAGGTGATTGAGCCCCAGTGTAAAGTACCCAGTCGTCCACATTTAAGCCAGCTAACTTATTGGTATTAGCAGCACATTGAATTTATTTTGGTTTTAAGTTTGTATAATGACAAATTTTTTGTTTTAAATAAATGTGTTAAACAAGCAAATGGTTTTGCGTTGTTCCCATACTGTACCGAAAATGTACCACACCGAGACCCCAAAACCAGGGTACGTACTGAACCGTCTTTTTTGTGTACCGTTACACCCCTAGTATATACACCAGTATGTAGTATGTAGTACGTTATTATGCCATTGCGGACACAGCCCTCGTTTTTGGTGGCAACTTTTTTTGTGACCAGGCCGTGTGTGTGCATTATGTAGTCCTGGTTACTGTGAGGAATCATTTTTAGCAGTTGTTATTACAGTTTCTTGATGAGGTAATGGCCCTGATCCACTAATTGCTCAACCCCAATCTAACCCATTTTAACTTCTCAATGAGCAAAACGCTTTGTTCCATCTAAGGCCCAAACTTTCTTTTTCACAGCATGTAAGTGGAATATAATCCTTTAGATTTGGGCCAGCCTCTCTCATTAAGGGGAGGGTTTGGTAGTCCTGGGGCGACATCGTTTGGCAGAGATGAAGTCGACGTTCAGCCCGCGGCAGATCCTTCGTTCTCTATCTGACCCACTTTAAGAATAATTGAATCTGTCTGCTTTAGCGCTGAGTCTGCAGGAACACAAACTCTGAAGTGGCACTTTCTCACCAGTGATTCAGAGGGAAATCAGAGTAAAGCTGAGAACATAAAGTCAAATAGGCTCTGAAATAAACATTTGTCTGCTTTTATTGACTCTGGAGCTTCAAGTCCTCCAGACCAGCAGCTTCTTCAACAAACACGTGCAGCCTGGGGGGGGAGCTGGGCGTGGAGGGTGTAAATTCCTCGAGAGCTCGCCGCAGAGCGAGGAGATAAAGTTTACAGCAGGGTAAATACTCAGATGTCACTCAGAGAAACAGTCGATCAGTTTGTCATGATCCTCTCTGACTGGAGGCTCTGCAGGTGAGTTAGAGCGACGAGAAAACACCTGGGAGGGTCCAGAGAAGAGCTACTGTTCATCAAACCTTTATTTTAACAACTTGAGAAAATAATCTAATAGCAATTTTTTCCCCAATATTGCGATTTACTCTGCGATTGTTTAAATGTTCCACATCTTATGTATTCTTAAACAAACATAAGCAGTAGATCTTTTTATAGTAACACCAATATGACATTAAATTAATCTAAGGATAAAAGATTTGAGAAAAAGTGGAGTAAAAACTGGGTAAGAATGGTATGAAAGCGGAAAAAGGTTAATAAATAGGTGCAAAATAGGTATGAAATTGCAAAAAAAAAAGGGGAAAAATTTGGCAAAAAAATTCAAAAGTGGCTTAGGAAAATTGATTATGGCAGCAAAATTGGGAATTAAATTTGAAATTAAATTTCAAAAACCATGTAAAATTCCAAAAATGGTTCTGACAGTGGCCAAAAAAAGATGAATGGGGGCAAAACAGGCATAAGGTTGTAAAAACGGGGTAAAAAAAGGTAAAAATAGTCCAAAAGTGGGAAAAAAGTGTATGATAAAAGGTAAAAAATAGGCATGACACTGCAGAAAAATGACATCACAATGCCAAAATGTTCAACACATTTTGGGCTAAAAATATTGAACCTTCTGCGATTTGAAAATTGAAACAAGCCATATTGCGATTTAATCGAATTTGGAATTAATTGTTTGGCCCTTATCAGGAGTGTTCAATTAAAAGTCACCGAGGTCCGGTAATAAAATTTCCAGCCTTAAAAGGATCAAACCAAAGTCCATTTGTGTCTTAAAGCCTTCCCCTATGCCCACATTTTCATTTTCATTTTCATTTCAACAATATTTATTGTCAATTTTTAATGTAGGATATGTTTTATTACGTGCACAGCTAGGCTCTTTTTAGTAAAAAGTGCATACAAAACACTGACTAAATATTTGTCCTCTTCATTTTTCTGTAATAAGAGAGGTCACGGCATAAAAACATGACGACCTACACTTCCAGTAAAAAGTCAATCATCTTTTCCTTAAACATTTATTTTAGGAAAAGATGATTTTTGATGGGCTGTCGCACCAAACATCTCTTTAGAATAATGGTCTTCATTTCAAAACCAAACAGCCTTTATTTTAGCATAGTAAAAGAGTAAATGACTCTGGACTTTTTCACTTGTCTCCTGCTCTACAAAATTGATACCTTTGAAAGAATATGGAGACCATTCCTTTATTATATTCACTGTAAGCCTTTGCCGTAAAATTGGATTCAAATTTGAACAGTAATATACTGTATTTTTGGTATACAGTAATTTACTGTTAAAGGCTATGCACCATGGGAGCAAAAAAAAAAAACAGCGTTGTCCTGTAATTTACTCATTTACCACAGTTTTATTGTGTTAAAAAAAAGATTAATAATAATAATAATATTCAATGAAAATAGCAATAATGATAAAACTAAATCCTGATGGATAGAAATACAGTCAACATACAGTAATTTTAAAGAACTCCAGTATTTTACTGTACATTTGCAACATTACAGTAATATTCTGTATTTAATTTAACAGTAAAAGCTGTAATCAGAATTATATAAACAGTAATAAACTGTATATTACTTCACAGTATAATACTGTACTTGTAAGTAAAGCAAGTAACTAGAAAATTACAGTATTTTACAGGATCACTGCTGCCAGTAAAATACTGTAGTTTTTACCGTGAAAAGTCTTACAGTGTTTATATAAAGATTTCTGATATAATGGCCAGAGCATTGAAATAAAACTATATTATAAATATTATTTTTATCTGAATTTAGTTCCCACAGTAATTAACTCATTACTGTTTAATGTACCCCTCATGCTAAATGCGTCAGAGTGATCAGAGTTAGCGTCCACAGCAGTAAAGGAGATGCAGCGTCACACTCGCTGTGGCTTCAGCCGGTTTACACTGAAGTATAGAGTGTAAATTATAGGTGGGAGAGTCTGTTGATGTTTTTCACCTCTAAAGTGTAAAGTTCACTCCCACATGGAAATAACCCTGCGTCCCTGTTGCTGTTTTCTCTTTGAAGAGGAGTTAAGAGTTTAGCCAACAGCTGCCGTCACCTACAGGGGGGCTACGAAGGAAACAACAGCTACAGGGCAGAGTGGACGTTACAGGGCTGAAGTTAGACTACTATCACTAAGAAGAACTGTTCAGTCTCATGAACACATCTGTGCAGAGTTTGATGCTAACGTATCAGACTCTGATCAAGACAGATGTGTTGTGTAGCAGCATTATGCATAAAAATAAATGTCATGGGGTGCACAATATCAGCGGTCTGTCATTAACATTGGCAGATTTTGCCTAAAAAGTCAAATATCTGCAGATATCAGAGCTTCATCCGATGAAATGTCCAGAAATATTTCATATAGATGCTGAATCATCTGCAGAAACAATGAAGGAAGCATAATGTTTCATATTATAGTAACATATCACGACATTAATACATTTTAGATATCCTTAGAAACATTTTTTAGTGATACATCAATCACTTCTTAGCTACCAAGGTCCAAACGTACATTAAATCTCTTAAACTCTAAAAACCCTTTAACTTCCAGCTCAACTGTTTGGCAGAGGTCAATAAATTCAGGATTTTCTCATATATTTTTTTAAAAAATCAAGGAATTGTTCTTTAGGATACAGAAAAAAACTGCAAACTAAAATAACTGATATTCTCTTTGTGTGGAATTTATAGGTTCAAAAAAGATAGAAGTTTTCATTAGAATTATTTTTTCTAATACTGATCCGATATGATTTTTTCATATATAATAAACTGTTATTCATCAAACACATTTTCATGTGTCAAACACAGTAATATTTATTTTAAAATGTCATCACATTATTAGATTTTACCTGCTGAAACCTTTAAATCCAACAACAAAGAATATAAATGGTATTTGGATTTTTGTATTTTTTTTTTACTTACATTTCCCTTAATTTATTGATGACCTCTGTCACACAGCTGGTAGTTAAAGGGTTAATTTATTTTTTTAATTGCTTTACTTTCCCCTCTTTTAACTACTGATGCAAAATATAATCAGTAAGAATTTGGTATTTGAAGATAATGACATGTCTGCCAATATATTTTCATTTTATTTTATCATATTTACATATTTTATTAATAGTTTTATTCAGATCTATTGGGTGGTTGGACTGATGGATGAAGAGATGACTAAATAAATGGGTAAATGAAAGAATGGATGGGTAAAACAATGAAAGTAGGATAATGGGTTTAAGAAAATGGATAGATTAAAAGATGATAAATGAACAAACAAATGATGGATGGACAGGGGCATGGATGAAAGAATGGATGTTTTTATTATATTATGACTATATATTACTATGACAGTAATGATAAAAAATTCCTCTCAAAACCTTTAATCATAACAGTTTTTACTTTATCATTTTATTTTGTTAGTTTATTTATATTTTTCTTATTATTATATTTAGATTTTTCCACTTCGTGCAGGTATGGGGGCGTATGTTTGCCTCCGTTTTTTTTGTTTGTTTTTTGCTTTCATGTACGTCTTATGTACATATATATGTATATATATGTATGTTTATAGATACACATACCTTTATTTTGCATTATGATTGCACTTACTGCCCTTTAGTTGTCCATTGTGACCAACTTCATAACTCATGTTGGTCACATGATCGCCAATGTGAAGATGCACGCATTCATTGGAACAAATTAAACAACTCTGTTAATTAAGAGCCAAAAATTAAATTTAAAAGAGTGTTTGAAAAACAGGATGGATGATTGGCTGCAAAGATAGTCTGATAATAGGCAGATGGGTGAATGGATGGTAGGAGGGATAAATGGAAAGATAGATGAATGAATGAATGAAGCCTGCTAACATGAGCATAAATGGATGGATTATATCTGACAGAAAGGACAGATAATTGCATGAACACATGAATAATTGGATAACATGATAAATGAATGAATGAGTGACATGATAGAATGGATGTTTGTTTGATAAAACATCATTAATTTTAATTTAATTTACAATTTAATCATCCATTTAAGTTTTGTTAAATCACTGGTATTATCTGGAGACTTGCTCGCTGCTGTAAATAAAGATGACGGGTCCATATGTTGTTGCCATGCATTCAAAACGACCACCAGAGAAACAACTGGCTTGTGTGTGTTTGTGTGTGTTTGTGTGTCAGTGTGATTGTGTGTTAGTTTGTGAGCAGAAACAACTGTGGCTCAGCACCTGTCTGCCTCCATCTGAGGACGGAGGAGGACTAAACTGTACGGACAGCTAAGACAGCAGCCATGACACATTTGACCAAACACACACACACACACACACACACACACACACGCTGTGCACACATGCACACACACACACACATACATGACACATAAGAGGACGGCGTGTGCAGTCAGCATGCAGAGAGCAGCAGGATCACACTGAGCAGTCATGTCAACACATGCAGACCGAACAGCGGCTGCTGCTTCATGTCAGCGTGCTCCTCCTCCTCCAATTCAACCCCAACAACCACCTACCATCGACCTACACAAACACACACACATATACACACCCGTCAGCCCTCAGGCCGCGAGGTAGAGACAAGACACAGCAGAGTCAAAGAGGACACGCCCACCACAGGGCCATCATCTAAACCGATTTTAAAACACAAGAGACTGTAGACAAAACTTTAAACCAGTTTAACTTCATAATCCTCCATAGTCCACAAACTAGACCTGCAGATGTGGGCTGATCATCCATCCAAACACTACGGCTGCAGTCAAACAGTCCATTTGCTGAAGAAGGTTCCTGACTGAATGAATAAGAGGTGTTCAAATAGGCTAAATGCCTAGTGAAGGACGCTCAGTGCTTCCTTTAATAGAAGCTTATGGCCTTTTTCCATTAGCCCTACTCTACTCTACTCGACTCTACCCGGCTCTACTCTACTCGCCTTGTGCTGCTTTTCCATTAGCCCCAGTCGCCTGCCCAACGGGTTGCAGTGTCACTGTAAACAGCTGAGCAGCACTGCGCTGACGTCATTTTGAGCGCGACACAACAATCTGTGTCTTTTTGTCACAAACTGAGTAAAAAAGGAAAGCAGAAGAAGGCTGCAGGTGGTAAGAAGAAATACCCCTTGAGAAGCACAGGAGAGTTTTGGAAGCTATACAACAGAATGAAGCCGAGGACGAGAGCAATCCAGCTGCAAAGAAAAGACGTATGAGGGAAAACTAATGGTAGCTACCGCTAGCATGCTAGATCGTCACGCTCATGACTCATTGATGACGACATTGTCTGACCAATCAGTAGCCAGCAGTCTGTGACGTCATCTTTCAGTATGGACTCAGCTCGCTTGGAACCAGAGCGGAGTAGGTACTAAAACTAGCTCGTTTTAGGAGGTACCAGGCTTAGATTAAAATTAAAATAAAATGAGAATTAGATTAAATCGCAATATGGCTTGTTGCAATTTTCAAATCGCAGACAGTACAATATTTTTAACCCAAAATGTGTTGAACATTTTGGCAATTTAATCCCAATTTTGCTGCTATAATCAATTCTCCTTAGTCACGTTTGGGGGTTTTTTGCCTTTTTTTGCAATTTCATATTTCATATTTTGCACCTATAAACTTTTTTTCCGCATTTATACAATTTTTTTACCCAGTTTTTACAATTTCATACCTATTTTGCTTCTGTTCTTCACTTCTCCACTTTTTCTCAAATCTTTTATCCTTAGATTGATTTAATGTCATATTGGTTTTACTATAAAAAGATCTACTGCTTATGTTTGTTTAAGAATACATAAGATGAGGAACATTAAAACAATCACAGAGTAAATCGCAATATTGGGGAAAAATATTGCAATTCGATTATTTTCTCAAATCATTCAGCCCTAATTCAGTCCCTCGCTTTATTAATGCATTTGCAACAACTCTGCATGCATGTGTTAAAGGGACAGTCCACTCTGAAAGTGCAGGTGGCATCTTTTCGCACTTCCTCACATCTCATCACTGTTCAGGCTCTGCAGAGAACAACAGTTCACATGATCATCCTGCAGAAATAATCGGACGTGTCTAACATCACACTGCAACCTCTTGTTTGAGCATCTCCCCGTAATCATGTGATCTTATTGAGTTTTCGTTCATGGTAATGGTCAATTAAATATTCATTCAAACTGATCAGAAATGCTTCCATCAGGCTCCCTGTCCTTTTTTGTGGTCTTTATTATCAGTTCATCCATTTATGCAAACAGTAAAGCTTCAAAACTGTAAAAGACGGGAATATCGGGTGTATTTTATTACTCCAGATTAAAGTTTTGTTTGCATGTGTTCATCATAAATACTGTTTTAGTTAAGTATTTTAAATGTGCACTTTATGATCCCATAAACTTTTGGGTCTTGGGAGTCAGGCATTTTTCCTGCATCACTCTTCAATTACCCACCACGTCTACTCTTTTCATTATTATTCATCTTTTAATATCTGTTTTTGTACAATGACGTCTCATACAGCTTTGAGAAAAGAGCATCAGTCGTAAATGGTGCTAATTTATGTTGAACCATGGCAAAGACTTCGACCAAAAATGGCAAAAAAAAATCTCTGAAAATATCCTGTGACTTTGGAAAACTTCCAGAATCAGAAATATTTATGAATATCCAAGGTTGGGTTAGGTTGTTTCAGTTTCTCTCATGCACAGTGTAGCAGAAGGAACATCTGATAAATGATATTAAAATAAGACAAAAGTAGAAGAGAATCAAATAAAAATCCATCTAATTTTCTTTAATAGTTTGTATATATTTCCTTGTGTGTTCAGTCTCCTCTTTGTTAAGTAATTTTTCCCCAATATTGTGATTTACTCTGCAATTGTTTAACTGTTCTTCATCTTATGTATTCTGAAACAAACATAAGCAGTAGATATTTTTATAGTAACACCAATATGACATTAAATCAATCTAAGGATAAAAGATTTGAGAAAAAGTGGAGAAGTGAAGAACAGAAGCAAAATAGGTATGAAATTGCAAAAAAATTGGGAAAAATTGGCAAAAAATTCAAAAGTGGCTTAGGAAAATTGATTATGGCAGAAAAATCGGGAATTAAATTTGAAATTAAATTTCAAAAACCATGTAAAAATTCCAAAAATGGTTCTGACAGTGGCCAAAAAAGATGAATGGGGGCAAAATAGACATAAAGTTGTAACAACGGGGTTAAAAAAAAGGTCCAAAAGTGTTTGAATAGAGGTAAAAAAAAAAAAAAAAAGGGCATGAAATTGCAAAAAACTACATCACAATGCCAAAATGTTCAACACATTTTGGGCTAAAAATATTGAACCGTCTGCGATTTGAAAATTGCAACAAGCCATATTGTGATTTAATCTAATTTGCAATTAATTGTTAAGCCCTAGTCTCCACTGCTTTACGCACAGGCCTTAATAATCAGAATATTTTTTATGACTACAAGCTCTTTTAAACGATATCCCCCAAACCCAGTGGTGCTGATGCAATGGTCCTCATCATTCCATCGTGAGCTTGTATGTTTTGATTTAGTAAGTATTGGATTTGATGTTCTTCCAAAGCCCTTCTAAGGTCTGGACTTTTCTCCTTTGTAAAGTAAACTGATGCAAACTTCCAGGTCGGCCTTCCACGTGAGAGCCTGCAACATCCATCTGCATGATTTCTCTAAAACAGTGAGAGGCTGAAGAGTTGCAGAGTGCTGCAGGAACAAGCCCTGCTGCTAGCCTGAAGCTCTGGCAGCAGCCTGACAGGCCTCACCTGGGCCAAGAACTGGATCGACCGTAAACCACCAGCGAATAAATCAGCACACTCGGCTCTCCTGCTGCAGCATACTCACCGGCAGCACTGCAGGGAAGTAGAGCCCCATCATGGTCTGATCCAGAGGAACAACTGCTGACCAGCTCTCCACTTTCCTCCTCGCCTCCCCTTCCTCCCCGAGCGTCTCCACGTCTCCCCCTCCTCCTCCTCCTCGTCTTCTCTGTCTGTGCTCCAAGACCATGAGCCAACGATGGCTTCAGTCCACGGCAGTCTCGCACATTCGCTCCTTCTCGTCCCTTCTTCTTCTTCTTCTCCTTCTCCTGGTCTCCGCTGATCCCCTTGGGCCTCCTCCGTCCTGACAGCTCTTCTTCTTCTCTCTTGTGTCTTTCTGCTCTCTAATTCACACCACTCGTCCCTTCTTGTTCCCGCCCCTCTTTTAAAACTTTCCCTCCCTCTCTCCTCGTCAGTCCCTCCTCTCCATCACCGAGCTGGAAGCCCACATGAAGCTCCTCAAAAAGCAGCAGGAGGATCGAAGGTGCCGTCTTCGTCCTCCTCCTCGCTCTGCTGCCTCGGCACAGGAACACGACCCTCACTGCATTGCAGCTTTTTTTTTGATGATTTATTTATTGCGTGGCAGCCTGTCAGCTCCAAAAAGCAGCGGTAGGTAGAAGAAGGTAGGAAGGCCCCGATCTGTAGCTGGCTGCGTGGGAAGCAGAGAAGAAGTCTTACAAAATCCCAAACTTGAGCACGAAGGCGAGTCACGCCGACGAGCCTCTTCCTCGTTGGGCTTTGGCTCCTTTTTCCCCGACTTCTGAGGAGCTTCTTCGCAGCTATGAGTGTGCAGTTCCTTCCTCGCTCCGCATTTTCATCTGGGAGGGACTGAACTCTGCGGAAAAAAAGCCCTGATGCCAAGCTTTCAGACATCTGCTGAGTCTGCCTGGAACGGGGTCCAGGGGGGAAGGAGGGACGGAGGGAGGGCAGCGAAAAAGGGCCTGAACGAAGGGGGGCGGGGACGGCGAGGGTGCGAGCCAGAGATAACGGGATGGAGAGATAAATGGATAAAAGGCCGGGTGGAAAGAAAGAGCGAGGGATGACAGGATTAGGGCTGTAAGTGAGGAGGATGAGAGGATGAATGGGGGATGATCTGAGGATTAAGCAGCACAGACTGAACACAGCGATAAACACACACCGGACAGCCGCACACAAACACTCACACTCTGGTGTATTCAGGAGTCCCACTCTGAGGATAAATCGATCAAATCCTCATCAGCTAATTCAGGCTAAAGCCGGTTACTTTAAACACACCGTACGGATAATCAATGGCCTGGACTTTAGTGATCTATCCGAATCAAACTGATCATTAGACGTCCTGCAGTGGGACATCCGACACAGACATTAGAGTCGCCAAGGCTCAACAACTTTTACACTTTTATGCAAAAGCAAGAAATAAAACACTGCTAAATAATATCCAGAAAAATGTTTACAGGAGTGAGGGGAGGTTATAATTAGGGCTGAACGATTTGAGAAAATAATCTAACGGCAATTTTTCCCCCAATATTGCGATTTATTCTGCAATTGTTTTAATGTTCCTCATCTTATGTATTCTGAAACAAACATAAGCAGTAGATCTTTTTATAGTAAAAACAATATGACATTAAATTAATCTAAGGATAAAAGATTTGAGAAAAAGTGGAGAAGTGAAGAACAGAAGCAAAATAGGTATGAAATTGTAAAAAATGGGGAAAAATTGGCAAAAAAAAATCCAAAAGTGGCTTAGGAAAATTGATTATGGCAGCAAAATTGGGAATTAAATTTGAAATTAAATTTCAAAAACCATGTAAAAATTCCAAAAATGGTTGTGACAGTGGCCAAAAAAGATGAATGGGGGCAAAATAGGCATAAAGTTGTAAAAACAGCGTTAAAAAAGGTCCAAAAGCGGGAAAAAAGTGTATGAATAGAGGTAAAAAAATAGGCATGAAATTGCAAAAAATCTACATCACAATGCCAAAATGTTCAACACATTTTGGGCTAAAAATATTGAACCTTCTGCGATTTGAAAATTGCAACAAGCCATATTGCGATTTAATCTAATTTGCAATTAATTGTTCAGCGCTAGTTATAATCTAAACGGAAACCTAAATTTTAAAAAACAAAAGGTTCGAACAGCAATAAAAAGTTTCTGTATATCGAGCTGTGGGACGACTTTATGGAACAATTTGGATATGGAGATTAAACAAAATACAAACGTAAATCTTTTTAAAATGAGGTACAAACAAATGTTTCTAAACTAGTATACAGAAGAGGAGGCGTGTGATTCGAGATGGAGTGAATAAATAAATAAAAATTATGTTGAAATTGATTCATATTTTGCTATAGTGTATGGATATTGGCTATAGATATAATAAATATATGGACAGTTGCTTAATAGGTATATACATGTCAATAAGTATGTATGTGTGTGTGCAAAGGTGTGCATTGATGAAAATTTAATCACCTAACAAGTTTTCATTTTAGTCTAGTTTTAGTCGATGAAATCTGCTGTAAATTTAGTCGACTAAAATCTGAAGTTTTTATGTTTCCTTGAATTTCTGAAGTCCTGTTTTCCTCTTGGATAAAATCAAACATCTACTAAGCCTTTATTGAATGTTAGTAAAGTCTGAATGTCTGTCTGCCTACCTACATACCTACCTACCTAACATCTACTAAGCCTTTATTGAATGTTAGTAAAGTCTGAATGTCTATCTGCCTACCTACATACCTACCTACCTAACATCTACTAAGCCTTTATTGAATGTTAGTAAAGTCTGAATGTCTAAATGAACAGAAACAAATGTTCCTTTGTGTGAAATGCAGTCACTTTTATTTAGGCTACCTGGCAGAGCATCTCAGTTACAATACCAGAACTGACAACAAACAGTGAACCTGCTCTACATGAATATATCAATTCATAAAGAGAGCAGCTCTGATTGGATCGCTCCACAACTTATCCCACCACCACCAAGCTAAGGCAGCTGTGATTGGATGTCCCTCTGAACTCATCCAACCTTTAACACAACCAAAGTAGCTGTGATTGGATAGATTCATCACTTGTCTCTACTTCCTACATGACCATATTAGGTCTGATTGGATTAAGTCTGTCAGACATTTTAGTCTAGTTTTTATTTGTTGATGAAAATGTCAGTTGGTTTAGTTTGAGTTTTTGTCCATGTGCTCTTGTTGTTATTAGTTACTGTCTAGATTTCATCCCAAAGAAAAGGTTTCTAATGAAAACTATAATGAAATGTAATAATAAATAAGGTATTCAGACATCATGTAAAAGGAAGTGGGCTCTCAACATGTTTAATATTTTAGCACTTCATGGTTCAATCTTTGTCCAATGTTTTAACGACTTCAATACTCTGATGTTGTCACATTTGTGCATTTGCATGATCTTGTTTGCGTATATTAAAGCTCAAACAGACTTCAGCGTTGTCTAATCTCTTTTTAAAGTGTATAAATATTTACATTTACAATCTTGTGGCCTCCTCATTTGTGTAATTGTTCTGACCTGCATTGACTTTTAACACAGAGCAGCAGCAGCTGAAGTGTGCCGCCTCTCTCTGAGTGTTTGTGTTTGTGTCGTTAACCCCGATTGTTTCTGTGACCTAAACAGACCGAGACCGACATGTGCGACCCCTCGGGGGTCACACTCGCCACGCACACGCATTCCCACACATATTTACCCCTGACAGAGAGCGGCCGCGGGCGCCCACAGACGCCTGCCACCATTTAACACACTCTTATTGACACAAGCAGACCTGCAGGCAGTTCAGACATGCACACACAACACCAGGCAGGAGCATCAGCAAGATGAATCAGGCCTCGCTAGCAGGGTCTCGGCTAGCTGCTTTAGCATCCTAACCAGCAGGGAAACACCATCCACATATTCAGAATCAGGTGTTCCAGTCTCTTCCATGTTCACAGGTGTATAAAATCATCACCTAGGCATGCAGACTGCTTTAACAAACATTAGTGAAAGAATGGGTCGCTCTCAGGAGCTCAGTGAATTCCAGCGTGGAACTGTGATAGGATGCCACCTGAGCAACAAATCCAGTGGTGACATTTCTTCACTCCTAAATATTCCACAGTCAACTGTCAGCTGGATTATAAGAACGTGGAAGTGTTTGGGAACCACAGCAACTCAGCCACCAAGTGGTAGGCCACGTAAACTGACGGAGCGGGGTCAGCGGATGCTGAGGCGCATAGTGAGAAGAGGTCGCCAACTTTCTGCAGAGTCAATCGCTACAGACCTCCAAACTTCATGTGGCCTTCAGATTAGCTCAAGAACAGTGCAGAGAGCTTCATGGATGGGTTTCCATGGCCGAGCAGCTGCATCCAAGCCTCACATCACCAAGTGCAATGCAAAGCATGGATGCAGTGGTGTAAAGCACGCCGCCACTGGACTCTAGAGCAGTGGAGACGCGTTCTCTGGAGAGACCAATCACGCTTCTCCATCTGACAATCTGATGGACCAGTCTGGGTTTGGAGGTTGCCAGGAGAACCATACTTGTGGGACTGCATTGTGCCAAGTGTAAAGTTTGGTGGAGGGGGGATTATGGTGTGGGGGTGTTTTCAGGAGCTGGCCTTGGCCCCTTAGTTCCAGTCAAAGGAACTCTGAATGCTTCAGCACACCAAGACATTTTGGACAATTCCATGCTCCAACTTTGTGGGAACAGTTTGGAGCTGGCCCCTTCCTCTTCCAACATGACTGTGCACCAGAGCACAAAGCAGGTCCATAAAGACATGGAGGACAGAGTCTGCTGTGGATCAACTGGACTGGCCTGCACAGAGTCCTGACCTCAACCTGATAGAACACCTTTGGGATTAATTAGAGCGGAGACTGCGAGCCAGGCCTTTTTGTCCAACATTAGGAAGAAGCACATTTGTTTGTTGTTTCTTCTGCTCTGTAAAATGTCAACAGAATTGAACACTGAGTTGATTTGTTCTCTTTTTAAAAACATGAAATATCCCTGAATTTATTGATGACCTCTGCCAAACAGTTGAGCTGGTAGTTAAAGGGTTAATGTCGAAATTTCCACTTTAATGTCAACTTCCCAAAAATTATTTTCTCCGTCTAACACGGCTCTAATACTCTTCCGTACTTTTTGTCACCATTGTTTTGAGTTTTTATATTTTATTCTTTAAGTTGCATCTACATTTTTACATCATTTCCCACATTTGCAATTGCTCACTAACAAGGAAGAAGGAAGCTAAATCATTTTCCAGGATGATTCAAGCCCCTGCTCAATCTTTTTCCAGGTTTTCCAGGACTAGTGGGAACCCTGTTTGTGTGCCATCTCTGCAGACCTACACCGCCATCTACTGATCCGGCATGCACACTACAGCAGATTTACAGGGGATTAACTCGTCTCCGAAAGTTGTCATGTAAACGCAGAAGAATTCCGAAAACTGAAAGGAAGAATCTTTGCGGCTTCAAGTCAGGAGTTTCCATGTAAACGGCCCCTAAATATCCCTGAATTTATTGATGACCTCTGCCAAACAGTTGAGCTGGTAGTTAAAGGGTTAATGTCGAAATTTCCACTTTAATGTCAACTTCCCAAAAATTATTTTCTCCGTCTAACACGGCTCTAATACTCTTCCGTACTTTTTGTCACCATTGTTTTGAGTTTTTATATTTTATTCTTTAACTTGCATCTACATTTTTACATCATTTCCTACGTTCGAAATTGTTCACTAACAAGGAAGAAGGAAGCTAAATCATTTTCCAGGATGATTCAAGCCCCTGCTCAATCTTTTTCCAGGTTTTCCAGGACTAGTGGGAACCCTGTTTGTGTGCCCGGCAGCGCTGTGCATGATACAAGGAGTAAATCATTTATTCAGAAATGCAAAGGAGTGCAGTTGAAGGAGTTCAGACGTCGATCAGGGGCTTTCTTTGCCCAGGTGTTTGTCTTACAGGCAGGTGAACCACGCTAAGCATGTGCTAACTGTAGCCGTCTGTTTGTGTGATTCTGTGCCCCGCAGGCAAGACATCTTAAATAACTCGCTTCCATTCCTGTTTCACCTCCGCTCCACCTCCCAGCATCGTCCTCGTGTGTAGACTCTGTTTGTGCTTCAAGAAAAACTCTCAGAGAAATATGAAAAACCAGCCGAACAGAGGAGAGAGCACCGTCACCGACTTCAGCTGCAGAGTCATGAAGACAAACTGATTCTAGAAAAGTCACAACAGGCCAAACTGGAGTAAAAAGACTGAGCCTTCACAGGTTACCTGTCCATCACTTTGACTTAAACGCTGCTAAATGACACAAACATCTTAGCCATAGAGAAAGGAAAGGTACTTACTTCGCTATTATTGTATCTCTAAATATCTATTATGAAGCATTTTAACTAAATATATAGTTTTAGAAAAACTATACTTGGATACAATTGTAAAGGTCATATATTTGTGCTTTAAAAACTAGTAAACACTCGTTCATTTATTGCACTAAAGAGAAGCTCAATTTGGCTTCTGTTATTGAATTTCAAATCCAAATTAAAAAATTCAAATTCAATTTTAATGTCATTCTGTCATTATATTGTCATTACTTTATTTATACATCCTACTGAATATTAAAAATGAATAAATGAAAAAATAAATAAGATTAAAATAATCAATAATGAAACAATAAATACATAAATAATAACAATAATAATAATAATAAAAAAGAATAAAAGTTCAAGACCGTTGCAGACATTGAAAGCCCTGGTGTGTTTGACAGCTGTATATGTGCCTTGTTATGTGTAATAAACTGTAATTTCTGGATTGTGTTGAGTTAAAATATATAAATGTTGGTATAGCTATTCTTTAAGCTTTAAATGTGCTATTTTTTGGTTTATTTAAATACATTCAAGTTACGCTTATGTGGTTCTCTTGGTAATTTAATTTGCTCACCCTGTCCTACAGAATTGCTTTATGAAGATGCATTTCCATAAAAGTCATTGATACTAGTTATTTTATGAAATAGAAAAAGGCAAGCACATACAAATACTATAAAGTGCTTTTAAAACCTAGCAAACATCTTGGCCATAGAGAAAGGAAAGGCCAGGTAGAACAAAGGAAACCACATGGACTAAAGGAAAAAACAATAAAGAAAGAAAAAACAAAAGGGCGGTCGCATTACCATACATTAGGAATGTCACAGAAAAAAAAGTTTTAACATCAGGAATAAAAAAACACCAAATAGAATGTGAAAAGGAAAAAGACACGAGCAACAAAAGACATGGACTAGAATAAATCAATTAACTGCATGCTAAATAAAAACAAACTCAATAATTTTGCCCACCTCGATATATTTACTTTCATGTGTGTTTGTTTTCCTCCCCCTCTCTCTACCAATCAGGCTGGATGACAAGAGGGTTCACTCTGTGCATCTGTCTCAACACCTGGGCGAGTTGGTACTACAGCGGAATGAATGGAGTGAACCATCTGCCAGTCGATCAGTCTTTGAGTGATGCAAGTTAGCAATGCGATGAGTAACAAGGAAGCAAAAACAAATATGAATAAAGGCCCAAAAGGATGGTTTCTAAGCCGAAAGCCACAGCCCCAGTGTGGGAATATTTTAGCTTTAAACAGGTTGAACAAGGTGTGAGTCATGGATGTATTATAAGAACTGGATAGCGTGGCTCCATCATTCAACGGTTTTGAAGCCATAATTTCCCCGTCAGAGCGCCGCCATTGTGCAGCCAGTAGAGAATCTGGACCATATCTGGACGTAGTTGTCGTAAACTGTCGCAAAACTCCCCGGCATACGCCCTACACAATCATTGTGAAACTGCCGTAAACCGTGGTTATTTTTTAAACTCTAATAACTGATGAAAAAGAAACTTTTCAGAAAAAAGAGGACTTGGAAAAAACGCAGCCCAATAATACTTTCATATCACCACAGCATACGGATGGGGGAAATATTTCTACGAGGTGTATTAATTTTTTGAAGTTTCACTACGGCCCGTTCAGATGGATGGGGGAGACTGAGAGTTGACCTATACTGCAGCCAGTCACCAGGGGGAGCAGTTTTTGTGGCGACTTCAACTCAAGCCCAGTGACATGACGTCCATGTTTTTTACAGTCTATGGTGTGAGTCCATTACACAGACAAGCCGATATGTCGCTTTTGTTCGAAAGCTGGGCAACGAAAAAGGGAAATACGACCGACCACCCTGTCCAGTTTTCTCAACTGGAAACAAAAACTACTCAAGGTGCAGCACAGCCTTCGTCCGCTTACTAAAGCATTTATTCAGCAAAGCAAATATAAATAAAACAGTGGAAAATGGTACATTGCAAAAAAAATTCAACCCTTCAATACGGTTGAAAAGCCAGCATTTTGGGAAATGTTACTAACATCTGAGAATGTACATCACAAACAGCAATACCTGAACTCCATTTAATTTCTGATGTTTGATTAATTTATTTTATTTAAAAGCTCTTGGCATTCCAATTCGTTGTTAAATATGCTTGATAAACAAATGTTTATTGCTTTTGATATGGCGTACTCACATTGTTATGCCATATATTATCATAACATTAAAAAATGACCCCAGAATAATGTTGACAATAATATTGTTTATCTGTAATAATTTGTAGGACAATTATCATCCAGCTAAACTAAAACCTTACCTGTCTGTTCAAAAAGAAAGTATGAGCATATCTTGGTCAGATTCTTGAAATGGACAATGAGATGCAAAGCAGCATATCAGGCTTCTTCCTGCTCGAAGGCAGACCAGCTTCCCCTCCTACATCAGCTCACCTTCTCATTTCTATATTCAGAGATATCTAAATTCTGGCAGACTTGCTGCAGGGACAGTCTGACGGTGTAAGGGAAGCATCATGGACACAGCCCAGGATTTTCCATCAGGCTTTTTGGTTTGGTTTGACAGCTTCTGCAATTTGGGGGCTTTTTGGTTGAAGGTCAAATCCATTCTGAGGTATTTAAGACGAATTTTAGAGGAACAGCAGGAGAAAAAAAATCTGTTTTTTTACCTCTTAGAGCAGAGGCGGGTGACTGGCAGCCCTCCACCTCTCAATACAGCCCGTCAATAATTTAAAGAAAAATTTTTTTTTGGTTGAGAGTCGTTAACAGCTCCATCAAAGAATCGAAAAAAAATCAGGAAATCAGGAATCAATAAGGGAATCGTTAAAGAATTGGATCAATTAGCAGATACTTTACGCAGATATAGGCGTGTATGTTTGCCTCTGCTCTTTTTTTTTGGGGGGGGGGGGTCTTATATATGTATACATGCATGCTTATAGATATGCATACCTTTATTTTGCATTATGATCGCACTTACTGCCCTAATGTTGTCCATTTTGATCAACTTCATCACTTACGTCAGCGCCATGATTTGCCAATGTCAAGATGCACGCATTCTTTGTAACAAATGAAAAAACTCTGTTAATAAAGTGCTAAAAATTCGGGGTGCTGGTTTGGCGTAGTGGTTAGCACCCCATGTACTTGCTTCTGTTGGTCCAGGTTCGAATCCCGCCTGTGACCAGTTTGCAGAGTGTCTTCCCCTACTCTCTCACCCCCTTTCACAAGCCTATCCACTGTCTCTCTCCTATCAATAAAGGCACAAAATGCCCAAAAATATACATTAAAAAAAAAAAAAAAAGTGCTAAAAATTCAATAAAAAAAAGTGTGTTTGAAAAAAAGGAAAAATTGTCAAGCTGCACATCAAATCCATCAGAACTGGATTGATTTTCAGGATTGTTAATGGCACTGCTGTCAATAAAATCTTATCAATTCCCATCCCTATTCATTGAAGAACTTACTTAGCTATTATTGTGTTTCTAAATATCTATTATTAGGCATTTAAATTAATATAAAGCGTTAGAAAAACTATATTTGGAAACAATTGTAAAGGTAATGTGTTTGTGCTTTATAACTAGTGAACACTCGTTCATTTGTTGCACTGAAGAAAACCTCAATTTGGCTTGAAATTACAACTAAAATTTATGTGGTTTTTTTGGTAATTTATTTTGCCCACCCCCGTCCTAGAGAATTGCTTTATGAAGATTCATTTTCATAAAAATCACTGATACAAGTTATTGTATAAAACGGAAAAAGATAAACACACAAAAACACTATAAAGTGCATTGAAAACCTAGCAAACAACTGTTTAATCTATTTTATATGAAAGAAAACATGAGCTTTAACACTGATTAAGATTTAAGATGTTCCCCATTAAGATGAGGAACATTAAAACAATTGCAGAGTAAATCGCAATATTGGGAAAAAAAATTAGATTATTTTCTCAGATTGTTCAGCCCTAATGACAGCTGTTCGACGTCAAAAACAAAAACTCTGCAAATGTGCTGCAGCATGGATGTTCTCCTATCTTTTTCCAGAATTGCTGCACCCCTACAAGCCGCCAGCGTAACTGGGAACACGTGTCAGACTGCAGAGAATAAAGCATGAAGCCAAGCCGAGTCGGTGTTTTCGTCTTGGCTCTGCAGTCCTCACAGGGAAGACACTGCAGTCAGAGAGATTGAAGCGCAGAGACAGGGAGAGAAAAATAAAGAATAAATGTGCGGGATGAGGCCTTGGAGAATCCAACATGATGTGATGTTTGGGGGGAGGAGGGGGGAGGGAGGGAGGCTCACAGATCAACACTCCCCTCCTGTGGCACTGCCAGAGAGCTGCACGTCCACAAACACAGAGCACAGCAAAGAGAGTCGAGGCTGAACACTGACTGATGCAGCAGCCTCTACGATGGAGTCTGAGCCAGAATACTTGCAGACTAGGGACGGGCGAATTATCCTGTTTATCAGAAATATGAATATGAAGGAGAAAAGGTGCCAGGGATCATTCTGAGCAAGAAGATAATTAACCTGTTCAGCCCCAAAGTACCTGATTTCAGGAATGCTTGTATGCTCTCCATAATAAAAAACGTCAGAAAAAACGAACTAATCATGTAGAAATATCGTCATGCTCATTATTATATTATCACTATAGATTACTACGACAGTAAGGTTAAAAAATTACTATCATTTTACTCAACTCTTTTTTCTTCATTATTTAATTTTGTTAAGTTTATTTTTATTTATTATTATTATTGCTATTACTATATATTTATTAATTTAATCATTATTAGTCTTTTTATTTCTATGTATTTTTTTTTTATATTTTTCTACTTCATGCAGGTATGGGCACGTATGTTTGCCTCTGTTCGTTTTTTCTTTTTGGGGGAAGTCTTATATATTTATATGCACATGCTTATAGATATGCTACCTATATTTTGCATAATGATTGCACCAACTGCCCTTATGTTGTCCATTGTGACCAACTACATATTCGCATTAACTGTAAAAAATGAAAAAACTCTGTTAATTAAGTGCCAAAAATTCAATAAAAAAAGAGTGTTGGGAAAAAAAAAAAGAAATATCATCATGCTGTACATCTAATTATACCGGAAAAACTCAGGCACACAAACACAATTACACTGCAGCAAGCTATACACACAAATGAGACATCTGCAGAAAGCATTAAAATTATAGAGAGTTAAAATTTGGACTAAGAAAAAAGCCAAAAATTTAAACCTTTGACAACCTCTTTTAAAATGGTGTTCCACAAGGTTCAGTACTTGGTCCACTCCTTGTTCCATAATTAATTTTGGTATACAATGTTGTGAGTACATTAATGACTTTGCAGCAAAAAAAATAAATAAAATACCCAAACCCTTGCACAATGATTTAGAGGTATAATTCTTTTCTAATATGCTCTGAGAGATTTTATATTATACATTTTATATTATTTTAAAATAAACAGCATGTTGCACTTCTTTTATTTTTTTGTCATTCATATATATTTTCTTGTATTATTTTTAATGTTCAGAATTACAGCCTAAAAGCATTCAAGCATTAATAAATTCAGGTCGTGGTCGCTGCAAACCAAAGAGGAACTGTGTTTTAAAACAACAATTTCAATATCTATCAAAATAATAATGACAGTAGTTTTTGGCATAATCTAGCTGCTTAAGTTTGGGTACTTTTTGTTGCTTTGTAGTTATGATTACAGTAATGATAGCCTTCATTAATTGGCACTTTAAATCAAGGATTTATCACCAAATGGGTTCCATAAAAGATAATTAAGAGGCAAAAAAAGAAGTAAACCAGATATTGAACCTTGTGGAACACCAATTTTTGATACTTGGATATGTTTCGATTATTATTTCAACTGTGTTAATGATTGATAACATAGTTATCAGAATGTTAGGGCACATTTTGGGCATTGTGAAGCAGGTTGGTTTAATTTTTTGATGATTAAAATATGTAAAATGTTGAATATTGTATGTCTAGGACTTCTACTTTGCTGTTGCAGTATCAAACAGGTATTAATATCACATGACTACCATTTTTATTTCTTCCTGGTTAATGATATCAAGGTGAAATTTGTGTTTTAGTGTTTTGAATAGACATACTAATTTACCCTAGCAACAAACAGATGCTGCAGCGGGCATCCATGCTCACAGATGGAGACAAAGCTGCACACACACACACTCTAATGGAGTTTGGACGTGCGTCACACACTCAGACTCACAAACGAGGAGGTTTGAGCTGCACAATCGGCCCTGCTGCTTGGAGGTAGATAAGAGAGAAGTCGTCACTCATTACTGAGAGCGGCGTGCATGCAGAGAGACGGCGAGGCGAGCAGAGGGCGTGAGTGATACTGTAGCGCTCGCAGCTTAAAGACGGCGTTTATATCCGAGGGTCAAGCCTGTGAAAGAGAAGCTTCCTCTTTCACACCGTCGGGCTGCAGCAGAGCAAAAACGAACACGACTCCATAATCATCTCAGTAATGATGTTTCTGACCCTGTCATTACGGAGGAGACGCAGGACGAGGTGTGGCTCACGCTCACTGGAAGAGGAGAAGCTTCTGAATGAGCGAAGGCGGCGCAGCATTCAAGGGAGGAGTTTGACGAGCTGCACCATGAATCACAATTTTACCATCACAAAATGAGCATCAGTGTGAAACATGCTGATGACACAATAACAGAGTTATAATGAGTAGGTAAGTAAGACAGAGTTGATCTAAAAAGTCTTCCAAAACTGCCCTATCACCCTCTTTTACAAACCTATAGACTGACTATCTACGGTCAATAAAGGCGGGAAAGGCCCTAAAACGAATTGAAAGAAAATCTTCAAAAACATCATTGGAATATTAATGGTTTGGATTAATGGTGTCGTGGAAGGAAGGAAGAAAGGAAGGGAGGAAGGAAGGAAGGAAGGAAGGAAGGAAGGGAGGAAGGGAGGAAGGAAGACAGAGAGGAAGGAAGGAAGGGAGGAAGGGAGGAAGGGAGGAAGGAAGACAGAGAGGAAGGAAGGAAGAAAGGAAGGACGGAGAAAGAAGGAAGGAGGAGAGGAAGAAAGAAAGGAAGGAAAGAAAGGGATGTATGAAGGAAGGAGGAAAGGAAGGAAGAAAGAAAGGGATGTATGAAGGAAGGAAGGAAGGAAGGCAGGGAGGAAGAAAGGAAGGAAGGAAGGAGGAAAAATGAAAGGGATAATGAAGGACAGAAAGGAGGGTAGGAAGGAAGGAAGGACAGGAAGGGGGGAGAATGAAAGGGATGAAGGAAGGACTAAAAGGAAGAAAGGAAGGAAGGAAGGAGGAAAGAAGAAAGGGATAAAGGGAGGACTGAAAGGAAGAAAGGAAGGAAAGAAGAAAGGAAGGAGGAAGAATGAAAGGGATGGAGAAAGGACGGAAAGGAAGGAAGGAAGGAAGGAGGAAGAAAGAAAGGGGTGTGGGAAGGACGAAAAGGAAGAAAGGAAGGACAGGAAAGAAGAGAGGAAGGACAGGAAGGAAGGAAGCAAGTAAGGAGGAAGAATGAAAGAGATGGAGAAAGGATGGAAAGGAAGGAAGCAAGTAAGGAGGAAGAAAGAAAGGGGTGTGGGAAGGACGAAAAGGAAGAAAGGACGGATGGGGAGGAAGAAAAAAGTAGATAGATAGATAGATAGATAGATAGATAGATAGATAGATAGATAGATAGATAGATAGATAGATAGATAGATAGATAGATAGATAGATAGATAGATAGATAGATAGATAGATAGATAGATCTTTAGCCTCTACCTTCCTTACAATGTCAGATTCAACCTTTGAAAAGATGTCATTCTAAAAGTTATCTCAGTATTAAACCTTTATTTCTTACTCAGTATTTACAAATTAAGATTTACAACGTAAGTGCTAAATTGCAACAACATTTAATGACTGCAGTTGAATGCAAAAGCAGAAATAAGCGATGAAAGCACTGCTTCATTCAGGCAGTCTCCTCCATGTTGTGAGTGTTTCTTTAAAAATAATTTTACTTTCCCTTAAATGAAAAACAACATTTCCTCTCATTTCTGCATTAAAGGTTTGACGTGATAAACAGGCTCGAGCGCTGCAGCAGATATGGTTTAAGAGGCTGCATGTAAAAGATTTCACCCTCCTCTAAGCAGACTTTAAAGTACGAGCATGTCCTTTATATCCCCTCCATTTTCTGTGCCATCAGAGGATTTATTCTTTTTATACCATAAAAGGCTCATCGTAGGCACCGATAGGTCGTTTACAGAAAGGCCCGCTGTGCTAACGTAAAAGAGCCCATCTCCACAGAGTCAAGGATTCAGTGTTATTTTATACTTCAGATTTATTGTTTCAGAGGGTTTGCACGCTGTTGCCAGTGTCTTACCTGACTGTGAGGTTGGTATCCATGGAAACCAGGGTTTAACGGCTCGTTGTTCTGCAGGAGACAACAGGAGAGAGCAGCGTGTAAGTGCTTTTACAAAATGAGCTTTTCAGAGCAAAACTTCAACATTATGGGTGAAACGCTGTCACCGGGGAAAAGCAGATCCATGCAGGGTGTTTATTTAACAAAGCAGAGACGGAAAAGAGCCAAAAAAGAGGATTTATCAATAACAGGCTGCATCTACATCGTAAAAAATAAACCTTACTTAGATGGTGTGCCAAAGTTACAAGGACAGAAGAAGCTCCACAGAGGAAGACAACTGGGGAGGATATTAAATTAAGTTTATGGGGATAATAGGGCTGGAAAATATCGACCAAAAATCTGTATATGTTCCAGCATTTATCGTCTATATCATGGCTGCAATATCGGTATGATGGAGTTGAAAAAGTTGTATTGGGACACCCTTAGTTTATTAGTTTAGCACCTAAGATAAAGAGTTAAATACAGCATACAAAATATTGTAAAAATCACGTTATCCCTAATATTTAGGCCTCATAATCTCTTCTTGTTTGTGACCTCAATACTTTAGGACAACTTTTCATTTATTCACTTTCCTGTGAGATTTCCATGAATCAGCATCCTACAAAAAAAGGACTTAACACAGAGCAATTAAGACATTGAGCAAGAGACCACTTTTTTTTTTTTTTTACTTTGCGTTTATTAATATTTTATGGACTATAACAAATATGAATAAAACAGTTAGCAGACTGGGCCATTACCGTTCATCAGACGACATTTTAAGGTTCTAAATCAACTTCTGATGCAGTTAAGACAAATATTTAGAGAACACTGTGTAACAGAATATATTAGTTCACCTCTTTTGCAGTTGTAACAAATCAAAAAAACAAAACAAAAAAAATATTGAATTTTCATGTATGGCAAAACAAGCATCACCATCACTTTTAGGTTTGTTTAGGTTTGATTTCTAGGACTCCCAGTATCTTTCATATTTATCTCTGGCACATCTTAAAGAAAATGTCAAACGTTCCAAACAATAAATCTCCACAATGATCTCTTTCCATTCCATAATAGATGGAGGTAGGGCTGGGTGATGTGGCCTAGAAATAAAATCCCAGATTTTTTTCCACAACACTCGATTTACGATTTTAATCGATTTTTCCCTCCCTAAGAAAAACAAAACTCCCAGTGACATAAAAATGAAACAAATCAAGTTTTGCCTTTATGTTGTCTAAATGTTTCCCTCTTAAAGTCAAAGTCTGGGTCATAAAAGGTTGATTATGTAGTATAAATGTAGGCAGGTTTGTCTACATAAACACTAAAAGGCTGAGGTATTTTTACAATATTAGCATGAAACTCTCTGATCAATATTTAATCTACTTAAATAACAAATACAAGCCTATAAAAGTGCTTGTGCAAACCCTACAAGGCCGACCATCATGAAAATTGTAATTTTTTTCAAAAATTGTAACTACTTACAATTGGACTGAGGCAAGAAAAAAAAAACTTGATTTTTAATTTTTCAAATCTTCTGCAGAAAATAATTTGAATTAATCGATTTAATCAATTTTTTGCCCAGCTCTAGATGGAGGATGCTTACTGAGCCATTTTCTGATCACTTTTTTACAACTGATTAACAAAATCTGTATCAAGTATCCGTCTCCTTTCTTCAACCTTGCGGATAGGACACCTAAAAATAAAAACTAATCTGAGTCCAATATTAATTTAATTTCTTCTAAAAAAAAAATCCAAAATGATGAAAGTACAGGAAAGTCCCACAAAATATGGAAATATCCATCAGATTTATGCCCACACCTCCAACAGCAGCTGAGTGCAGGTCTATCAGTCTGACTCTTTAATGTTTGGGGTGATGAAATATGAGACTACTTAAATTTTGATTAATCAAATCAATTAATTAACATTAATTGGATGTTTGAAAAGTCAAGTTGATACCAAACAGGTATTTAATCTTTGCGTTTACATAAAAACTCCATAAAAATTAAAATAACTGGCATGATAATTTCTCATTACAGCTTCATTCAGTACATATCTTAATGGAAAATAAATTGATTTATCTCCCAGTCCGGTCACACTGGACATCTCTGGTCAATACTCTGTGAACTGTTGCTGCAGAGTTTTCATCATCAGCCCAAACCGACCAATCAGAATCCAGCAGGAGAGGGCGAGCCCCCACCTCCCCTCCCCGACCCTGCCCCAGAAACCAGTGTTGTGGTTAATTGCTCCATAATTACTTTTAATTAGATTATTTCTGTCCCTCTTCCCCTCTTCCCTCCATGATTTATAATTTTTTCTTTCCTCGCCCCGGCACGAGAAGCGACTGTAGAAAATAATGAGAGCTAAAGAGGGGGGGAGGAAAAGGGGGAGGAGGCATGAACAATGGGAGAGAGCGAAGTTAAAGATGATGTTATGACAGCGGCGAGGGAGACGACACCGGCGCAGCGAGCCCGCCGGCACGCCTGGCAGAGAAAACATGACTGCGTGGTGAGAGTCATGCCGAGGCACCCGGGGGGAGGAGGGGGGTGAGGATGGGTGAGTTTTTAATGGGGGAGGGGCAGCCGACGGAGGAAGCACTTGAGTTTTCCTTAATCTTTGGGAGCAGAGTCTGAATGAGCGGGATGTTTCTGAAGAGGATCAACACGGTTAACCTTCTCGACCCCTGCACACTTCCTCACTGCATTCATTCAGCCAATCAGGAGCCAGCGTGGAAGGTGAAGGGTCACGGCCACTGCAGAGTCTTTCAAACAGCTTGATTTGAGTCTTTAGAAAAAGCTCTGAGTCATCCAAGGTTTACGTCGAGCTCAGACCTTCAGGTTAAGAGCAGTGACAGCCTGATCCTGAAGGTTTCAAAATCAGCTGATAACCAAAAAATACCAATAATAGACCAGGTGTTTATTTGGGACCAGGTGTTTAATTGGGACCCGGTGTTTTATTGGGAGCAGGAGTTTAATTGGCACCAGGCATTTAATTGGGACAGGCGATTAATTAGGACCAGGAGTTTATTTGGGACCAGGTGTATAGTTGGGACCAGGCGTTTAATTGGAACCAGGCATTTAGTGGGAACCACGCATTTAATTGGGACAGGTGTTAAGTTGGGACCAGGCCTTTAAATGGGACGGGCGTTTAGTTGGAACCAGGCATTTAATTGGGACAGGTGTTTAGTTGGGACCAGGTGTTTAGTTGGGACCAGGCGTTTAGTTGGGACAAGGTATTAAATTGGAACTAGGCATTTAATTGGGACATGCGTTTAATAAGGACCAGGAGTTTAACTGTGACCTTGTGTTTAATAAGGGCCAGGCTTTTTATTGGGACAGGTGTCTAATTGGGACAGGTGTTTAGTTTGACTAGGCATTTAATTGATACCTGGCATTTAATTCGGACCAGGCGCTTAATTGGGACCAGGCGTTTAATTGGGACCAGGCATTTAGTTGGGACAGGCGTTTAGTTGGAACAAGGCGTTTAGTTGGGACAAGGCATTAAATTGGAACTTGGCATTTAATTGGGACATATGTTTAATAAGGACCAGGAGTTTAACTGTGACCCTGTGTAAGGGCCAGGCGTTTAATTGGGACAGGTGTCTAATTGGGACAGGTGTTTAATTGGGACAAGCGTTTAGTTTGACTAGGCATTTAATTGATACCTGGCATTTAATAGGGACCAGGCACTTAATTGGGACCAGGCGTTTAATTGGGACCAGGCATTTAGTTGGGACAGGCGTTTAATTGGGACCAGGTGTTTAGTTGGGACCAGGTGTTTAATTGGAACCAGGCATTTAGTGGGACCAGGTGTACAATTGGGACAGTCATTAAATTGGTACCAGGCGTTTAATTGGGACAGGTGTTTAAGTGGAACAGGCGTTTAGTTGGGACCAATCATTTAATTGGGACCAGGCGTTTAATTGGGACCAGGCGTTTAATTGGGACCAGGCGTTTAGTTGGGACCAGGCGTTTAGTTGGGACAGGTGTTTAATTGGGACAGGCGTTAAATTGGGCGATGCATTTAATTATGACTAGGAGTTTAACTGTGACCATGCATTTAATTAGGACCAGGCGTTTTATTGGGACAGGTGTTTGATTGGAACCTAGCTTTTATTTGGTATTTTACGGTAACCCTTTATGATGCCTCAAGGAAATAGGGATGAGAATGGAAATCCAATTCCTACTGAAAATTGTTAACAGCTCCATCTGAGCATTTATATCAAAAGTCGTTTTTAGGGGTGAGTATTGGCAAGAAACTCACGATACGAAACATCAGGGCTGGGACGATACACTTTTCTACCGATTCGATTTCTTACAATTTTATTAGGTGCTGATTTGATTTAAATTGGGATTCTAGGATATTGCTGATTTTGCAATCTTTAGTTAGCTTTTTTAACACCAGTGAAAAAGATGAACAATGATGATGCCTACAGACTATATCAGGAAAAATACACATCATAGGTGAGTCTGTTTTTAGGATTTATTCAGCAATATATTTTAACCAGCTGTTTATACTCTCTCTTCAAAAGACTGGACTGCATTTAAAAGTGGATTATTAAAGCTATGGTCTACGATTTGGAAGCTTGGTACATCTTAATAACACTGTTTATAGGCCGTTAAGGTCCTATGGCCCGATCTGCGCAATATAAAGACCAAAAAGAATGAAAAAAATCCATTCAGTATATCTGCTGAAAAGCGGCATAATAGTTAAGTGAGTCCATCCAATCCCCTGTCTCCCTTCTCTGCACCGTCCCGCCTCCTCCCCCCTACCTCCCTCATGTACCGGTGAGCAGGGAGCTGCACAGCTACTGAAGCGTCATGGAGCCGCAGAAGACCAGCACCGAAATCGGGAGGCCACTTGTGGATCGGGTAGGCTCTGTCTATAGATTTTAGCATAAGTTAGCCACTCATCGTTAGCATTGTAAACTGAGCTGGTGAAGTAATGTAAATCTTCGCCCACAATCGGCTCTGCTCTGATCGGCTTACAGTGGCGACGCCAGACCCGCTTCGCCGCCGGACCAATTGAAATGGCTACCGCTGTGTGTTACAAGGGGGATGACTGTTGTGTTTGTTACTTTCAGCTCTGAGAAATCTCATTTATCTTCAACGCCAATGAATATTTTCCGCCAGCTGGCTTCTTGCGAGGGGGCGTGTTGTTAGGAGGCGACACGAGCTGGGGGGCGGGGTCTTGGAACACGGAGGGGAGGGGTGAGTGAAGGGGGGGCAGGCTGCGTTTTTCAAATCTGTCTCAACAGCCAAACTGGTTTTCAGATCGTAGACCCTAGCTTTAACACAGACTAAAATGAAGCATTTAAATTAGGAAAAAAATAGATTAAAAATGTCATACAAAAAAATCCCAACATTTAACTGAATCCAATTTTCTCCCACCCCTACGATACGTATCATGATACTTTGTTCACAATATAATATCACGATATCACAATATTGTGATATTTTATAATATTATTGATGCCTTATATTACTTGACACAACATGCAAAGGCAAACAATTGCTGTTATTGTGTTACTGCAAAAGTACTGATGCCGGATCACTTATGTAACGGAGACGGTGTGCAGGAGTCTGCCTGCAGTTTTTGTTGATTAAAGGCAGAACACCCACAACGCCTTAGACTTTTTTTCTGTTGTCATGATGTCAATATCATCTGTCGACCCAACAGTCTCGGATCAACCTGACGAGTACCCAGGATTGTATCATTCTCAGTGGCTTCACGTCATAGGAGTAAATGATGGAGTAAAATGCTGAGCTTTATGTGCCCAGATTGTGAGTTCAGCTGAGTTAAAAATGCAGTACAGCGCTCCAGCTTCCCAGCATGCATCTCTCCGTATTTGAAATAGAGATTTCTCATTCCGGCTGACATTGCCTGAGGCTTCGTAGGCTGGAGATTGGTCTCCTTCTCCGTCGTTGGTGAGCAGCAGCTTCTCCTAACACACTCAGTACTTAGAGTCCAAGTCCTGACCGCCTCTCTGTAAACGCGGCACACCAAGGAGAACGTTCCCCCTGGGGACGAGGCACGAGGGGGAAATTGGTTCCAGATGAAACAGGAAGTGGAGAGCGGAGACAAAGAAAGGGTTGTTTCAGACAGAGGTGGGGGGGTAAAGGAGGACGGGTACAAACACTCTAAGGGAGTCAGAGTTTACCGCCCGCAGCATCAAAAGAGAAACGCTCCTGTCTGATTCTTACCTTCGCCCTACATCCAGGACATTTTTTTAACCTCGACTTTCCCTTCGCCGCTCTCGTCTAGACTCGAATTCCCCTCTCTCATTCGTCCATACATCATGAACACATCTGTTTTAACTATTACCAAACACATCTGCGAGCATCATACTCACGAATACCTGGACTGCACATGCAAAACTGTTCTCGGTTAGTTCAGAGCTCCAGAAGTTTGGACCAAGCAACGACCATCTGGGCTGAAAACTGAAGAAATATGCTTCTCAAAGTTCTCCTTCCATTATTGTCAAAACTAAATATTTAAGTGAACTGATGATCCACTAAAACTGCAACAAAGTTTCATCTTCTCATGTAATATACTTAACCATTTACCGATCTGATGGCATATATATTTACATATATTTAATCTGTTATTCATCAAAAGACATTGTTGTCTGTTTGTCAAACTCAGTATCATATATTTTCATTTTTTTATTGCTATTTTATTTCCAAACATTTCCTTCTTTTTAAATGATTTTGCCCCAAATATTTGAATTTTTACGTCATCATGTAATCAACTGTAAGCTTTTTAAACCTTTCAATCCCACACCAAGAAAATATCTGGTTGTGGTTTGTTTGTAGTTTTCTCTGTTAAACTTTGGAATGGAATCAAACAATGACTAGACTTTTTGTTTTTTTAAATATTAAACATTTCTGATTTTATTGATAACCCTGCCAAACAGCTGAGCTGGAAGTTAAAGGGTTAATATGGGGCACAAGAAAAGAGGGTAAGGTGTTATGGGCTGAAAAAGTATGGGAAATATAGAAAATGGAAAAGATGACAGACTCTTTGACACTCCAAACAGACATTTTTATCAGAAGGTAGAGCCCAGTTATGGCCATAATTCTGCAATAAGACCACCCATACCTCCAGGACACTTGGGTTTCCCTTTTTTCCCCTCTATATCATATATCTCCTAATTCTTGACTCCCTATATACCTTTTTATTTGATATTATTATTTTATTTGTATTTATTTATTTATTTTCTTCTAATTATATTGACTAATTAGTTTATTTAATTCCTTATTCTATGTATATTCCATTAAACATGTCACTAAATTGCCTGGATACAACTGGAAATTGTAAAAGAAACTGTAATAGAAAAAACATAAAGATTGAAATGGAAGTTTTATGTGTGTTGCCAGTTTTGCAATAGACAAGGTAATAATTCATGATGGAAAGGTTGTAAACCAAGTACTGAACCTTGTGGAGCCCCATTTCCAATGCAGCTGTCAAATTCCTTAAAAAATGTTGATGTTATGTTTTAAGATAAATATGTTTAAAGAACAAATACGGTAAAAATCTGATTTATAAAATAACTTTGTGATCCGTCAAAGTCTTATATACTTTGATGCCTTTTGCTGCCACCAAGTGGAGCTACAGGCAGCAAAAGACATTAAAATTTTGTTGTTTGTATGCTGTACTGTATTGTTTGTTGGTGCGTTTAAAATTGAAAAGTTAATAAAATATTGTACAAAAAAGAACAATGGATTAATTTATAATAGAAAAAGGAGAGGGCAAAGTACTAAACCTTGTGGAACACCACTTTCAGAATGCCAAGCTCTTAGATATCTTTGACAGCATGAGTTAAAGAAATGAAATAAACATATTAAATGACTGAAATATGCTGGTGCAAACAAATGTAGAGTCTGTCTTCAACTTTTGAGACTTAAAATGAGAAAAATCCTGTAAAGGGGAGCATGCGGAATCCATTTTTGCTGCATTAGTTTGATTTTTTTGTTATGTATGGCATGTTAAAGTGCTGGCACGTTATGAGTACAGTTACACAACTTCTTATTAAATCACATTTGGGGAAGAGGGCGTTGCACAAGCTGCGAAAAGTTGACAAAAAATGGAACGGGAGTGAAATCTAAACCAAAATTACCCCCAACCATTGAATTACAGAGTGGTTTTTGGTTCTGCTGTGGAGGGGGTGGAAAGAAGAAAGAAGAAAGGAGAACGAGGAGGAGGACAAGGAGTTGACGTGGAAGAACAGGAGGAGGGAGCGAGGGAAGAATTTAGAAACATCTGGAATCAATCTGTCTGCCTGAGACGAAGGGCGGAGGGAGGGTGGATGGATGGAGAACAGAAAAGAAGAAAAGAAGGAGATGAAAACGAGGAGGGAGATGGGCAGACGCTGGAGAAGAAGGAGCAGGAATGTGGAGAACAGACATCCAAAGCCGAAGAGGGAATAGAAAGAAATAGTAGTGAATCGTCTGCGTAACGGAGACAATGAGTAATAAGTGAAGAATGCCGTATTTTCTTAAGGGATGGGGGAGGGGATGGGGTCTGAACTTGATACCTAGTTCTTAGGGGATGGTGTTTATGCTCACACACACACTCCTTCGCCATGTGGCTTTGCTTTTAAGCTCCAGAGTCTGGGAAGTGCACAAAATCCCGCACATTTCTTCAGTCTTCAAAAAACGAAATAGGAACTGCACGCCGCTCCAGGTTGAAAGGCAGGCTTTGCACTTTTTGCAACTTTCCATTAAGTTAATTCCACACAGTTTGTGAGCCTTTGAAGGCGCCGGCAAAGGTTTCAGACAGCGCTGGCAGGGATCAGCAAAAGCACAGAAAAAGCAGTCACACGCACGTAAACATGCTCGCTCTGGGCCCGTGTCCCTCTCTCCGAAAAGTAAAGGGCGTCTCTCTTGTTTATTTTCTCTTGCTCCAGCTCGCTCCCTCGCTCCCCTGCTAGCTATTTTAGGAGAAGGGAAGAAGTTGGTGGAGCAAACGGGTAGGAGCGAGGGGAAAGAAAAAGGAGCAGCAGTGGTGGAGGAAGGCAAAAATGACATGAGGTCAACAGATGGTGAGAGGGGAGGGGGATGCAGGGAGAGGGGAGAGGGGTAATTAGAGAGGGGGGTAGCTGCGAGCATCCAGTGATCCCTAACAGGACAGCCTGAGGAGATGGACCGAGCCGCCGTTTGGCTTTTTTATGGTTTTGATTGTGCTGACGAATGGAGTTAAAGCACCAACTGTTACCAAAACCCTGATGCCCCACCCACACGAACACAAACCGAGGTCTAAACACACAAGTTTTTTGCTGAATCTGCGTATCATCAAGATTTTGAAATGCCGTATACGCAGCTCCGGGATTACTGGCTCTCTGCAACTTTTCAGATACGCTCACGTCATAGTTTCATATCTTCATTGACACGCAGCAACGTCAACAACAATGGCGGTGTACAGTGTGGCATATGTGCTGATGAAGCTAGTGACCCTACTATCCCTGTTGCAGCAAAATCTGCTTCTTCTCAATCACCACCGAGTTGAACAATCTCTGTTTGCAACTTTTGCTGCAAGTGCGCATGCCCACTGTTTTTTCATCTTTATGATGATCGTTTTTGAAACTGTTAAGCGTTTTGTCTTTGTGTGGATGGGGCCTAAAACTACGATAAAAAACCTGCAGAGAAGTTAAAGGGAAGCCCAGAGAGAAGATGCACCTGACAAAACCAAAACACGCCATCTTCCTTGAACTCTTACCTCGATGGCAGATCAAAAATAGTCATCCATAATTATACGTTATTGCTCCAAATGTAAATCAAACCAAGATGATACTGGTTTAACCCTTTCATGCATGAAGTATAAACTTACCAAGGGGAATACTTTTTAAAATATTTGTTTTTACTTTCAAAGAAGTTAAAAAGTCATTAAAGTTATTCATCTTTCTACTACAGTGGATACATTTTTTTTCTTTGTGTGTTTGAGTAAGTGTGTGTAGATTGATGTGGATTGGAGGAGAGGCGTTTGCGGGATCTTATGTTTTCATTTAATGCAATTTTTTGCTTTTTATTCCACTTATTGTTATATCAGTTTATCTTTTTTCTCATGGAAAGCACTTTGTATTACAAAGTCATGTATAAAAAGTGCTATACAAATAAAGTTTGATTGATAAATTGATTGATATTGCCCCAAAGCTCAACACAATGTGACATATATGGCAATATTAATGAGAAACACAATATATGCAGAGATTTCTTATTTATCAAATCACTTATTTTGTCAATAATACCAATAGAGCTAGATAATTTCTGATTTATGTACTCTATACGTGGCTCCCATCTGAATTTATGATCTAAAATTACTCCCAAGAATTTGGTTTCATATATTGTTTCAATTTCAGTTCCATTTATCATGTAATTTGCATTCATGATAAGGCTATTGAAGTACATATGTGGAACATAAGTCAAATACGTAACAGGGAATAAGGGGTAGGACCAGACACATTTGACTTTTTCCTACTCTTTTTCGAGCACGTACATTGTAACTTCCGATGAATATTATACAGTGGTTATCTGCATTCCTATTATTACCTCCGCCAAGGAGGTTATGTTTTCGGGAGAGTTTGTTTGTCCATCCGTCTGTGAACAAAATAACTCAGAAAGTAACGGATGGATTTGGATGAAATTTTCAGGAAATGTTCAGCATGGGAAAAGGAAGAACTGATTCGATTTTGGAGTTGATCGAGATCAGCGAAAAATGTGATTTCTGTGAATAACTACTGAACTAAAATAGACATCATTATAAATCCAGTTGCTAATGGTACGTTTTCATGGTCAAGGAATCTAAATATTTACATGAAATAAAGGTAGGACTAATATTTATGGTCAAAATGACAAAATGGCTGAGGACTGTGGTGCTGGCGGAGGTCTGCGCTCTCCGAGTGCTTTCTAGTTTCCTCTGTTTTTGTTATGTATATATTTTTGCTGTTAATATGTTCAAAATAAATAAATAAATAAAAAAAATAGAATTTATTTAACTTTAGAGTTGGTCGTAACATGACCAAACACCTTTATATAGTATTGAATAATGGTGTCAGCATCAATAAAAGCTTGATGTAACTCTACATTGCTGTTAAGGCTTCAGTTTTCTGGAAAAGAAAAAAACATTTGCAGCCTATCAGCTCGGTATCATGTCTCTGTCTTAGAAATACCACACGGACTCGGGTGTTTTCTGAAGCTTGCAGCAGCATCAGTGATGACCCACGTTGGTGAGGCAGCGGATTGACATTTCAGCGAGGCTATGGCCGGAGACGGGAGCACATGTGACAGTTTGGGGGCAGCCTTGGGGAGGAGGCATGTCGAGAGGGGGGTGGGGGTGACATGATGACCAAAGAGGGAAAGCTAACATGCCAGTGTCATGTTAAAGAGCTGCACAAGAAGAGAGAGAGGGAGAGGGAGAGGGCGAGCAAGCCGTGCTCAATTTCCTGCTTTTTATGAATGTAGCCTTCAATCTGATTACGCCTCCCTGCTTTGGCAATCCGGCGCTCACGCTCGTGCCAGTAAAGCTCGGTGAATTCAATTGAGCGAATACAAACACAGAAACAGACTAACAGAGAGGGGGGGGGGGGGGGGGTTGAGCAACTTAGTCTGGAGAATTTTTGAGCTTATCGTCAACGGTTCAAAAGTCAAGAGAGACCGTGGTGGGCTCAAAGTTTAACAGAAATGATTAAACAGAGAAGAGAGCGAAACGTGAGGGAAACATGAACGTACGACCCTGTGGGGTAAATATTAACAACACACCTGGAACATATACTGTAACACACAAGGACACACAGAGGCAGAGATTACACTACAGGCTTTAAAAACATAGATATGAGCCCACCAATAATCCAACTATACCAATATCTATGTATGCACTAGGGGTGGGAGAAAATTCTATTCACACAAGTATAAGGATTTTTTGTTTGACGACTTTTAAATTGATTTTTTTCCAAATTCAAATGCTTCATTTTAGTCTGATTAAATCGCAATATGGCTTGTTGCAATTTTCAAATCCCAGAAGGTTCAATATTTTTAGCCCAAAATGTGTTGAACATTTTGGCATTGTGATGTAGTTTTTTATAATTTCATGCCTGTTTTTTTTTTACCTCTATTCATACACTTTTTTCCCCACTTTTGGACCATTTTCACCTTTTTTTTACCCCGTTTTTACAACTTTATGCCTGTTTTGCCCCCATTCATCTTTTTTTGGCCACTGTCGGAACCATTTTTGGAATTTTAACATGGTTTTTGAAATTTAATTTCAAATTTAATTCCCAATTTTACTGCCATAGTCAATTTTCCTAAGCCACTTTTGGATTTTTTTTGCCAATTCTTCCTCTTTTTTTTGCAATTTCATACCTATTTGTACCTATTTATTAACCTTTTTCCGCTTTCATACCATTTTTTACCCAGTTTTTACAATTTCATACCTATTTTGCTTCTGTTCTTCACTTCTCCACTTTTTCTCAAATCTTTTATCCTTAGATTAATTTAATGTCATATTGGTTTTACTATAAAAAGATCTACTGCTTAAGTTTGTTTAAGAATACATAAGATGAGGAACATTAAAACAATTGCAGAGTAAAACACAATATTTGGGAAATGGTGTTCCACAGGGCACAGCACTCATCCCACAGCTTTTTACTTTATAATTGAATACCTTGTTTAGTTTTTGGACCCAAACTCAGGTAAATGTTTCATTAATAAATACCAGAAACAGAAAAATTCAGCATGCCTCCTTAACCAACTAAAACAACTCCACTCTAGAGTTGTCATGACACAATTTTTCAAATGTTTGTTTTAACTTTGGGGAAATACAATAAGGTGATAACTTTCTTTAATGCAAGTTCCTCACACCTGATATAAAATAACTAGCTCTAGAGCTAGGCAGTGAAAAGTTTAAATGCCATCATGATAAGTTCTGTATGGATTACAATGATACACTTTTGACATATTTATTGTTTATAACACAAAAAACAATAACTATTGCTTTTATTGTTTCAGAAATGCCAGCCTTTTGAATAGCCCCAAAAATCCAATATTTTGCACCCATAGCATAGGCAAATATTAAGATACTGGAAATGTTACAACTTTGTTGGAAGTGGCGTTCCATAAGGTTCAATTCTTGAACCACTTCTTTTTCCATTGGAATTATTATTTATTTGCAACAACTGTTGGTTAAATAACTGAATCAGTCAGAAAATGGTGCAGACCAACTCCTACAATCTGTCAAAAATAAATAAAGCTTTAATTTTTCCAGAGTACCTGTACTTTATTCTTTAATCTGATTTTCATAACACAGCATGACAAAAACTAAAGTCCAATTCTTTGAGTTATTCAAATATACTTTAATTAGGTGTTTGTTTGCAAGTATGGATATTTTTTTAACTCTCCCTGTTTCTGACAGCTAATTGTTTTTAAATTAACTAAAAGTCTGAGGAACATCAAAAACTATTACCTTATCCATCTTCAGTCATTCACCTTCTAACAAAATACAGTGAGTCAATCTACAGGAATGTCTTAATAAGATAAACTAATTGAATTGGCTTGATTGTCCTAATTATCTCTGATGCTAGCTCATTAATCACAATAAAGTCACAACTTTAATTGGCTTTTTCAGCCTATGTTCAGGGCAGAGGCAATTAATCATTGATTGTCAAGTGTTAAATATTTAAATAGTGACTCTTATTGTAATAATTAATGAAGTAATAAATCAGTTGCCTCATGCTTTTGAGGAAACACCACAGATTTCCCAGGACATGGTCTCTTTCGGTTGAAATCTTCACTATTTGTCTTTATGAATAAAGTAGGGGTGGGTAATCAAACAAGCTCAGATTGCAATTTTAATTTTGGATTCCAACAAAGATTTTAACAAGATGATCAAGATTTAACTGTTGCTGAATTAGGGATGTGTTTGCAAGAGTCTGGCATTGCAGTTTCACGGTCCCTGCAACATTTATGTTTAACTGATTGTCCAAGTGACGGAATAATCACAAAATACCAATCTGGTAGGTTAAAAGACGAGTAAAGTTTTGAGAAAATCGTTCTTGTATCTGGCTATTAAGCTGTACCAGAAATTTGGTTCTTACGGAGCAGATCAACACAGATTATGGGATAATATCCATGGACACATAAAATCAAAACTTTTGAGGGTCAAATATCAGCTGCAAGAATCAGAAGCAAGCATGTCCTAAAAAGAAATAAATTCTGGGTAATAGATGCAAAAAAAGCAGCCAAAGAAGGAAGTTCCTCGCACCAGGTGCTGCTCCGAAGTCAGATTACATAAAAAAGCATAAGCCCTTGAAATTTTTATGGACATCTGAATCACCTGACCGAAGAGCGGGGAGTCCTGTCATAAAGACCCAAACCAAGGGAAATTAATAACATGTTTTGAATATGCATGACAGATAATAATAATAATAATAATAATAATATTAATAATAATAAAAATAATAATAATATTAATAATAACAATAATAACAATAATAATAAATAAATAAATAAAAATAATAACAACGTATTTTTAAAGCACTTTTCATATATAAAATCTCAAAATGCTACACAGTAAGTTAAAAACCATAAGGACATAAAAACACTGAAACAATCAGGAAGACTAAAAACTGCATTATCAGCAGTTTGGAGAGGCCTGCGTGAACAGAAAAGTCTTCATGCCTTTTTTTAAACCATATTTTGAATATTCAAATATCTACAGCAGAGGTGGGAAACTGGAGGACTGGGAGCCACATGTGGCCCTCAACCTCACCCACTGCGGCCCCATGATTATTTCCAAAAAAAAATTGTGAATATGAAGAAAAATTAAGAAAAATGAACAACTGCTAAATATGATTGATCATGTTTTACCACGAGTACATACTAGACGAATTAGGGTGGGGTAGATGGCTAGTGCATGTTTTGTTTTATGCAAATCAGTGAGAACCTTGCAAAAATTGTGTTTTAAAGCAGCATTTATGAGGCATGAAAATGTAATAGAAAGTGTGCAAGAAATATAATTGTATTAAATGGAAGAGTTTATATATCTGTGCTTTAAAACTAGTAAACATTCATTCTATTAAAGCACTAAACAAGCTTAAATTGGCTTTAGCTATGTTTTTAAAAAGTGAATATTTATTTTGTAGATTCAGGACATATTAACGTTGGTAGAAGGATTTTTTTAAGCTTTATATTTGCTATTTATGGTTTATGTATAGATTTTTTCCTCAGTAGTGTGAGAAAAAAAAAAAAAAAAAAGTCCTAACCAGTGTCAGAGTTAGTCAGGATTTGACATTTCTGCAGGCGTGCACGCTTTAAAACTAAACCGAGTCCTGATTTACAAACTCAGTCAACAGAAACAAGCTCCATCATGAGTAAAGCTTATAAGCAGCAGTTAAACCAAACTTTACTCCATAAAATAATCTATAAATCCGTCTCCTGATCTGTCCACTCACCCCCCCCACCCGCCCGTTAAAGCGATCAGTCCTCTTAATGCCCTCTCCTAACGAGCTCTGATCTCGTTAACGCCACACAAAGCCTCTTTACTGCAAACGATAGGACAAATCGGCTCGCCCAAACATACGAGAGAGAAAGTTGACCACGCCGCGCCCAGGCGAGGGGGGCCGCCGCCGCTCTGCCTCGTGGGTGAAGGGAGGGGGGACGATAAAAGGAGACGGACGAAGGGATGGGGGGGGGCAGACGTGGAGGGAAAAGCTTTATGATGATGGAGAGATGGATCAGGACGGGAGGGGCCATGTGAAGCTGGAGTCAATTAGCAATCTGGAAATTCGCTCGAGGGGTAAAAATCAGAGGACAGCTAGAGGGGAGGTGGGGAGACAGGAGGAGGAGGGGGGAGGGGGGTCTCATGTATTATTACAGTCCTGATCTACAGTCAGGAAGGGGGGGCGGCAGATGGAATACAAATGTCTGAGAGCATCCACACTTCATCTCACTGTGATAGGTCCACCAGTGCAAATGTTAGCTTGCAAAAAAAGCTACTGACCCAATCACATGGCAGCATCTCAGTGCATTTAGGCATTGAGGCATAGTCAAGACAGCCTGCTAAAGCACATACAAGATCATAAGGGTGGAGAAGAAAGGTGATTTAAGATTGAGCGTGGAAAGATGCCTGGTTGGTCTATGTGTATGATCTTTTTGGATTATTACTAGGGATGCATCAAAATAGAAATTTGTGGCCAAAGCCGAATAAAATATAAATGCTTGGCCGAATACTGAATATCAAACATCCAACGCGATGCTAGGTATTTCACTATAATTTTAATAGATCATAAACAGCTTAGAATAAATGTTTAGACATGTTTTTAAAAGAAAGTAATTGTTTATTGAATATTCTGACATTATTTTATACTCCAGTAGCTTTTGCTTTTCAAAAAAAGCTCAACAAAGTTTTTCATTTATATTTGCATCATTACATCAAACACAATGATGTAATTGATTTGGTCATTGCGTCATATGGTTCTATTTGGCCTTGCTTTTAATTCACTCCACTGAAGGCCAAATGCGGCTTTTTTTGCTATATTCGGACGAACATATTCAGTGCATCCTTAATTATTAGGTTTTTAATACACCCAAAAGAGTTAATTAAGTGCTCTGGGTTTGTCTAATTCAAAGTACAGGTTAATAAGAGGGAATAATATCAATGCAAACAGCAAATCAAAGTCAGGAAAGACATAAAACCCAGCGTTGATTTGTTGACTTTTTATTTTTGTCGTAGTTTTGTCAGCAACCTTTACCATCCTAACAAAAACTACACAGTAACTAATAAAACAAGAGCACATGGACAAAAACTCAAACTAACTGACAATTCCATCAATAAATAAAAACTAGACTAAAATGTCCGACAGACTTAATCCAATCAGACCTAAAATGTCATGTAGGAAGTAGAGACAAGTAAGGAATCTATCCAATCACAGCTACTTTGGTTGGTGGTGGTGGGATCCGAGTGTAAAACATGACTTCAGAAATTCAAGGAAACAAAAAAATGCCTTTAACGTCATATTTTAGTCGACTAAATATACAGCAGATATGGACTAACATGTTGTGAAATTTCATCAAACAAACTAAACTAAAATAAAAACAATTTAGATGACTAATAACTAAAACTTACGATATTTTAGGCAAAAGACTAAAACTAAATTGAAAAGTGCTGTCAACATTAACAGTGATATAACCTTCTGTTTTAGTGCGTGTCAATAGACCATTTTCACGGCTCCACTACTTCCTGAAATTAGTTGAGTACGTTCATTTCCTGTCTTACATTATTGGCCAAACTAATTAATCCAGGTTTGCCTTTGTAACTGCTGCAGCAAGGCACACCTGGCTTAATTAGTTTGGCCAATAATGTAAAACAAATGAAACGTAATATCGTAGGAAATTTCATTTACATTCAGCCTGTGGCCTTTGTGAACTACAATGCAGTGCATGCTAACAATAGCCTGGTAAATCGGCATGTTTTTTTCCGACTTAGTAACTGGAACGCTGATAACTTAGAGATGGCGTCATTCCCACTTCCCTCTTCCCAGATCCCAGATTAATGAACACAGCGTTTACATTTTCTTCTTCCTGTTATCTTGTAAAAACACACCATTGCCTTGTGAAGCTGTCGCTCTATTGTGATCCTTTATCCAATTTTTCAGGTTACACACCACGTCAATATGCTTCCAGTGGGCGAGGGTTACTCTGCTGTGTGGCTTGAGTTAAAGCTGGGTGATATGGCCTTTAAAAAAATCCCAGATTTTATCCTCACAAAACTCGATTTATGATTTTAATTGTTTTTTTTCCTCTCAAAGCAAAAAAACTCCAAGTGGCATAAAAATGACAAGAATCAAGTTCTGCCTTTATGTTGTCAAAATATATTCCTAAACCAATCAGAATTTCCCTCTTAAAATTAAAGTGTGTGTCATAAAATGTTGATTATGTAGTTCTAACGCAGGCAGGTTTGCCTACATAAACACTGAATACAAACCTATAAAAATGCTTGTGCAAAACCTGACAGGGCCACCATCATGAAAACTGTAAAGTTTCAGTATTTATATATTTTTTTTAACTACTTACAATTTAATTAAATGAATGAAAAAAATCTCGATTTTTAATTTTTAAATCTTCTGTAGAAAATAATTCAATCTAATGGATATATTGCCCAGCCCTAGCTTGAGTCCTGCAGCTCCTTCCTCAATCACATAACCAAAATACCTGCACATAAAGCCCCTCTTTGACGACATACTTGCAGACATTAGCTCCCAGAGTCATTTCCTCTTTTGGCCCGTTAAATTCGCCGTTAATTCGGCTCATTCAGAGCCTCTGCTCCGGCTTATCTCTCCTCCCCAGCTGATCACACCATCCATCACTTCCCTCTCATCCTTTATCGCCCTCCCTGATGGATGCAGACTAATGGCTCTGATTCGCTCTCCTTGCCTCCATCCTTTACGTCTCCCTGCATCCATCCATGGGGGTGCCCTCCCTCCTGAAAATAAAGCCTCCATCCAATCTACGGCCGCGACATAAATCACACGCTCAGCATCTACATGAACACTTAACACGTGAACGTCTGTCCAATCAGAGGCCGGCCTGAGTAAGACACGGGTCAGGCTTTAACACAATTTGGTTAAGATGCTCCATCGGCAGGGAGGTGAGATTTGAGAGAGCCATTTAGTTATTAAAATCAGTCATCAGGGGATTGACCAATAGCTCTCTGTGCTGGAGCATCTGCATTTATCATCACCAAGAAGACTGCAGAATTCATCCAATCACCGTAAACAAATAAAACAATGTCAACACAACAATGATGCTCCTCCGCCTGTGCACAATAAGCACGGGCAAACATCAGCCCTCCTGAAAAACATCAATCTGTCAGCAGCACTCAGCGGTGTCACTCCAGCTGGAGAGGGTTTCTAAAGCAAATGAGGTTTCAGCTGGAGGGACTATTAAATCTTTAAATTATTAAAAAAGATGTGAAAATACAAACAAGCTGGAAGAAGCACTGGCATTCACACAGGACACATGTCTAACAGGGCTGGGATGATACACTTTCCTCTCTATTTGATTTTTTACAATTTTTTAGGTGCCGATTCGATTTAAATTGGGATTCTACGATATTGCTGATTTTTGCAATCTTTTGGCCCTTTTCCATTAGCCCTACTCTACTCTCCTTGTGCTGCTTTTCCATTAGCCCCAGTCGCCTGCCCAACGGGGTGAGCGGCACTGCAGTGACGTCATTTTGAGCGCGACACAACAATCTGTGTCTTTTTGTCACAAACCGAGTAAAAAAGGAAAGCAGAAGAAGGCTGCAGGTGGTAAGAAGAAATACCCCTTGAGAAGCACAGGAGAGTTTTGGAAGCTATACAACAGAATGAAGCCGAGGACGAGAGCAATCCAGCTGCAAAGAAAAGACGTATGAGGGTAAGCTAATGGTAGCTACTGCTAGCATGCGAAGTCGTCGCGCTCATGACTCATCGATGAAGACATTGTCTGACCAATCAGTAGCCAGCAGTCAGTGATGTCATCTTTTAGTATTGACTCAGCTCGCTTGGAACCAGAGCGGAGTAGGTACTAAAACTAGCTTGTTTTAGGAGGTACCAGGCTAGTGGAAACACGCTGCAAATCGAGTAGGGCCGAGTAGAGTAGGACCAAGGCGTGCTAGTGGAAAAGGGCCATAAGGTTAGCTTTTTTAACACCAGCTAAAAAGATGAACAATGATGATGCCTACTGACTATATCAGGAAAAATACACATCACATGTGAGTCTGTTTTTAGGATTTATTCAGCAATATATTTTAACCAGCTGTTTATGCTCTCTCTTCAAAAGACTGGACTGCATTTAAAAGTGGATTATTAACACAGACTAAAATGAAGCATTTAAATTTGGAAAAAATAAAATAATCAAACAAAAAATACCGATACTTATGTGAATGGACTTTTTCCCCCCACCCCTAATGTCTAACAGCATCCGCACAGTGATCACGGAAACTTGTGAGCTCGTCTCTTGTACCGCTTTCACACTAAAATTAGTGGGTTAACACAAGTTTTTCAACACAAGCTAACCTGGTAACAATCGGGAAGTGACTCTTTTCCTACTGCTAGCAGATGAGCTGCATGGCTGTTTTTTTCCTCTGGCGCTTCAAGCTGATGTCTCATGTTGATGACATCATAAGTGCAACGAAACATGTCCACGTAAACAATGGAAAGGAGCATAGCAGCCGTGGACGACGCAAAGAGTTACGTAAGTTACAGAAGGAGGGGACGTTATGCCGATGTCATTTGTAAATTAGCGGTTTGACCCGGATGTGATGTTCTCACTGAAGTGGATCAGAGGCAAGCCGATTAAAACCAGTGTCGCTTGCAGGGTCGAAATGCCGATTACACCCTTTCAAACCGCCAACAGGAGCCGATTGTTATCGGGTTTAAACTTGATTTTTTTGCCAGTCTGAAAGGGGTATTAGATTTTCATTTCTGCAGGTAACAGCCACGTTACCTAAAAAAGTTTGTAAAGTGTCTCACCAGTCCACCAGAGGCTTTGACACAGGCTAAGTGCTGGAGCCACGTGGATCGACTCAGTTTGTGTTGAGCCCGGCGCTGCAGGATTTTAAATAACTGCTTTACCCTTGGATCTCTATGTGGCGTACAGCGGTGGTGAAGAACCTTAACCCTTTCATGCATGGTGTCCATTACAGAGGACAGATATTTGGAAAAATTATACGATTTGGTTGCAGTTCCATGTTCAAGTACCAGGTGGTTAACTCCCAAACCCTTGTCTCAAGGTTCATAAAAATATCATCTGTGCATATTTTTGTCATATTTTGATACTGCATCATCAATCCAAAATGGCAATGAAGGGTAAATTGCACCACACCCTTTAGAATGAGAGTTAAATCCTTTTCTCGTTGCAGAATCAGACAGGTTGAAATGTATATCTTCTGATTTACTCCCTCAAACTACAACATTAAAAAAACACGATTTTAACTCGATTGAAAGTGATTTAATTAAAAAAACATTCCTTTGTGATTTAATAATCCACGCATGAAAGGATTAATTATACATACAATTTGAAAGTGTAATTTCATACATTTTTAAAGGTAAAAAATGCAATGTGGACGAATTTACTACCCTTTCATACTCTTTTGGCTTTTAAAAGCCACTAACTCTGGCTGCTATAAAAAATAAAATATCAGATACATTTATTTTGTTGTTTTTTGCTCAAATCTCTTCATCAAGGTCAGCCCTGATCAACAAAAGTGAATATTCAAAAAATGGATTTTAACCCTTAAAAGCCAATTTCACCTGTAATGTTACTGATTGGTTGGAAAAATACTTGGTTATAATGGGAGTCAATGGGCAGTAATGGACACAGATGGACAGAAAATGACCGAAAATCTGTCATTTTTCTGTTTTTATCAATAAATCAATGACATCACAGAGGAAAACGGCATTTAAAGGGTTAAAATCCTTCAAAAAGTTAAATGTTTTGGACTAATATACAGATATAAATTTTCTAATTTTTAGAGCATCTAAAGTTAGTGGCTATTAACAACCAAAACAGGATGAAAGAATGTGTTTATAGTAAAGTACTAATGGGTTAAATGTATTTAAATCAAGACTGGGTGTTTAAAGGAGTTCATATTCTGCTTTAACGCAGGTTTATTTGTGCATGAGGGTGTTCACAATCACTAAAGTTAAAAAACTTCTGTCAATCTTCATATAAATACAAGTCAAATTGGACTTGCAAAATGGGTCAAAATAATGATAATTGTTTTTTTTTCCTGAATTAATCAGCTCTTCTTCACATGATTTTGTTACTACTCCGTTAAGTCTCCTGATAATAAAGTCTTCATTTGTTTCTTCAGAGTAAAAGCCCTCATTTTATGTGGCTTCAATGAACTTAAGGAAAAAGATAAATCACTGCTTTACTGAAATAACCATATTTCAATATTTTTGTGCACTTTATTTGTGGATTAATAATAATACCATAAGATTTTTCTTAACTGGATTATTCATTGTCTTTAGCCCTGATATAACCCTGCTTATGGATATACGATATAACCTGATATTTCAATACCTGAGCATCACTTCTGTCGTGCAGTTTCTCAACATAATGTGATTTTTATTCCACACAAACATCTGCGAGGTCGACACAGCCCCTAATGTGAAACCACACTTAATTCTTGGACATATTTGCCGTCTCTAACAGCCTTTAAACTTGGAGCCTGCTCCTTGTTACAGAAACTTTTCCAGCACTGCAGCCGTCACGACAAACCCTCATTAACGAGCAGGAGGAAAGTGTGGTTGACAAGGTCCTCGCTCCGAAAAACAGCTCGTCTGCTATTTTTAGGTATTTTGGATTAAGGAGCTGTGTTGCTAAGACAGGTACAGAGTCAAATGAGCAGATTTTAATGTTTGGAGTCAGTCTGACACCAGATTCTGTCTCTGAAGAACCAGCTGAATCTTTAATAGAGCTTTTAACCCTCTTGCGGCCCCTTTTATTCCTCTGAAAGAACCTTTTAATTTATAGTTATTGTCTTTTGCCTAAAATATCTTTTAGTTTTAGTCATCTAAATTGTTTTACTTTTAGTCTAGTTTTAGTCGTGAAAATCTGCGGTCAAGTTAGTCGACTAAAATTAAGTTTTTATGTTTCCTTAAATTTCTGAAGTATTGTTTTCCTCTTGGATAAAATCAAACATCTACTAAGCCTTTATTGAATGTTAGTAAAGTCTGAATGTCTAAATGAACAGAAACAAATGTTCCTTTGTGTGAAATGCAGTCACCTTTATTTAGGCTACCTGGCAGAGCATCTCAGTTACAATACCAGAACTGACAACAAACAGTGAACCTGCTCTACATGAATATATCAATTCATAAAGAGAGCAGCTCTGATTGGATCGCTCCACAACTTATCCCACCACCACCAAGCTAAGGCAGCTGTGATTGGATGTCCCTCTGAACTCATCCAACCTTTAACACAACCAAAGTAGCTGTGATTGGATAGATTCATCACTTGTCTCTACTTCCTACATGACCATATTAGGTCTGATTGGATTAAGTCTGTCAGACACTTTGGTCTAGTTCTTATTTGTTGATGAAAATGTCAGTTAGTTTAGTTTGAGTTTTTATCCATGTGCTCCTGTTTTTATTAGTTACTGTCTAGTTTTCCTTAGGGGAAAAAGGAAAATAGTCAACAAAATAAACACTGGTGTTAAGATGCTCTAGCCCACCAATCACTTCCAAAAAAACAAAATAAACAGAAATATGAAGAAAACATGACAACAACTTCTTAGTCTGATTCATCATGAGTAATGGGTGTTACACAATCTACAAATTAGGATAGGTGGTCAAATATTTCTATTAACCTTAGATTGCTGGTTCATGTAATTGTTTTAACATATTAACCCTTCACCTCCCAGCTCAACTGTGTGACAGAGGTCAATAAATTCAGGAATACTTAATGAGTTGAAAAACATAACATGCCATTGTTTGGTTCTGTCCATGTTTTTGGATAAAGAAGAAACTGCAAACAAACCAAAAGACATGATATTTTCTATGTGTGGTACTTCAAGGTTTAAAAAGCTAAAAGCTGTTAATATTAATTAGGGGTGAGTATTGGCAAGAGCTTCACGATACAATACGTATCATGATACTTTGGTCTCGATACGATAATATCACGATATCACAATATTGTGATATACTGCGATATTATACAGTAAACTAGGAAAAAACTAGAGATGGTGAATATGTAACTTCTCCATTGTATTGTAACTGAAATATGTCAACTGCAGTGATACATAAATACACTTAACTTGAAAACACAGAGTGCATCAAGTCACTTAAATTACTGTTAAATTATTCTTTTCTCATTAACAAAGTATTGAAAGCATCCAAACCTGCAGTGCAGCTCAAACTGTAATTGAACACATAAGGAACAAAGTGATTTGAGTTACTGACAGGACAACGGTAAGTTAAAAAATCACATACTTCTCTCGTCACTGTCTGAACTGAATAGACTGCATGAAAAAAACCTGTGCATACATATTTATAAACTGTATTTTATTTCCAACTCTGATAAAATATGAGCTATTATTTTTACAAAAATATCGATACTAAGATTAGAAATATCGATATTGTATTGGGAGTCAAAATATCGCGATATATTGCGATACCGATATTTTTTCACACCTCTAATATTAATATCACCATCATTATTATTTCAAATATTTAACTGTTACTGATGTGATATAAATATATAATCAAAAACATTTTTTGTTTTTCAGACTCAATTTCATCTTTTTTAAGTTATTTTTGACTGCAATTTTGTTTACCAACATTTCTGCTTTTTTTTAAACTGATTTTGTCCCAAATATTTGTGCATTTTTATGTCTTCATGTAATCAGCTGTTAGCTTTTTTAAACTTAAAATCCCGCACCAAAAAAATAAAATGTTTTCCTATTTGTTTGTAGTTTTCTCTGTTCCCTGAAATGTTAATGGTATTAAACAATGATTCGATTTCTTCTGTTTTTTTATTCTGTTTGACATATTGATGACCTCTGCGGGCTGATAATGAAAGGGTTAAAGAACTTTCTTTGCTTTGATTGAAATATCTTTTATTATGCACTTCTATATAATATATACTTTTAGTAGAAACCATACTTGGAAACAACGGTAACACACATATACATGTGATTTAAAAAACAAATTAGGTCTGATTGGATTAAGTCTGTCAGACATTTTAGTCTAGTTTTTATTTGTTGATGAAAATGTCAGTTCAGTTTGAGTTTATGTCCATGTTCTCTTGTTTTAATCAGTTACTATCTAGTTTTCATCAGGTGTTAAAAGGTTGTTGACGAAACTATGATGAAAATAATGAGTCAACAAAATGAACGCTGGGTTTTATGTCTTTCCTGACTTTGATTTTCTGTTTGTTCTGATATTGTTCTTCTTCTCCCTGCTGTCCCGGTCTATCAGTCCACTATAATCCACCTCCATCCATCCATGCCTCTCTCCTGATCCTTCTCCCTCTGCAGCGCTCGGCGATCAATACACCTGATGGTCACGGAGAATCCCCCCAACGCCACACCGCTCATCATCACACCACCTCCTCCACGCCTTAACCTCCCCTCCACCATGTGGAGTCTCGGCTTTACACGGCACCTTTTTTGTCATTGTGTAGGTCGGCCTCACCACCAATTAAAGTATCTGACCAGTTCTCGGGATTCAATTACCTGCAGACGACCTCAAACCGAGTCTGCTCGCCCTTCAGCTCGTGTTGGGCCGGTTTAGTGCACAGAAACACCAACGTCAGCTCGGAGAGTTCCCCATGTGCTGCTGGATTATACCGACACTCCAAAGCATGCGCGTGGAGGTGTAAGAATAGCGTGCACGGGGAAATAAACAGTAATAGATCTGAGGAGAGCCAGCCAGACTGTGCAACACAGGTAGGGCTGGGCATCAGCTAAAGCTTAAAGGATATATCAATGTGTTTTCAGATAAATAAAAGGCAGAGAGGTGATATTAATACTGATTTAAAAGAAACAGTCCATTACAAGCACTCTGATACAAGCAGTCCTGTCTAATTTTTAATTTATTTAATTCAGTTGTAGAATATGTTTATGTTTAAGTTAAACACAGTGCTTAATTTGCAATTAAAAAAGTGTCAGGGTCTTCTAATTTATTTTTGATTTATTTTATTTAATTGTAGTTTATTCTTGTGTTGAAGGTTAAATGTATTGAACCCATTGGTTAATAACAAATAGGTCAGTTTTTCTCATACCTACTATTGCTGCCTACTGTTCTCTGTTTGAGTAATCTCACCTGATCAAGACTTTTCTTACAGTCCATACTACAGAATAAGGAATAAAAGTCTGTTTGATTCCTGCTGATATCATATAAGATCGATATCGATATCGGTATCGACCAATACTCAAGGCTGCAATATCGGTATCATATCACATGTGAAAAAGTTGTACCAGGACACCCCTACTTTACAGTACAAAACACTTATGGCCCTTTTCCATTAGCCCTACTCTACTCTACTCGACTCTACCCGGTTCTACTCTACTCGCCTTGTACTGCTTTTCCATTGGCCCCAGTTCGCCTGCCCAACGGGGTGCAGTGTCGCTGAGCGGCTCTGCGGTGACGTCATTTTGAGTGCGACACAACAATCTGTGTCTTTTTGTCACAAACCGAGTAAAAAAGGAAAGCAGAAGAAGGCTGCAGGTGGTAAGAAGAAATACCCCTTGAGAAGCACAGGAGAGTTTTGGAAGCTATACAACAGAATGAAGCCGAGGACGAGGGCAATCCAGCTGCAAAGAAAAGAGGTATGGGGGTAAGCTAATGGTAGCTACTGCTAGCATGCTAGGTCGTCGCGCTCATGACTCGTCGATGATTGTCTGACCAATCAGTAGCCAGCAGTCAGTGATGTCATCTTTTAGTATGGACTCAGCTCGCTTGGAACCAGAGCGGAGTAGGTACTAAAACTAGTTTGTTTTAGGAGGTACCAGGCTAGTGGAAACACGCTGCTAATCGAGTAGGGCCAAGGCGTGCTAGTGGAAAAGGGCCATTATTGTATTTTATCATTATTTATTTTTATTTCTTGTTTATTTTTGTATGTTTGATTACTTTTTTGTTGTTACATCTGTTCTGTAAGCTAAAGTGGATATAATGTCTATACGATGTTTGTTGAAAAAGGAAAATAAAGACAAATAAAAACAAAAATAAAATTAACTGTCCAATGCCTGAGACTTTTACAAGTGTCAGCATATCAAATGATTATCATTTTTTCTGTTGTTGTTTTTTTTTTTGCAGAGGTATAGATTTTTTCATCTTCTTTACAGATATACGAACATCAATATTTCCATGCATTTCCTAACAGTTGATACAAAAAAGCCAGGTATGTTTTTGGTCGATGTGGCCCGGCCCTAGCTCAGATAAATAATAATAAAACATCCCAGGAGAGCATGTGATGCCCCAGGCCTCGCTGTGCCCCCCTGTAGTTACAGTAAGGCAGTCACATCGGTCCTTCAGAGCCTCGACACGCCGCCGTCGCTCTGCTGCCTCAGCACTCGAGTCATGAAAGCAGGGAAGACCCCGAGCCCCCTTCATCGAACAGCCTCTGTTCTTTGTCTTTCAGCGGGGTCGACCCCCTCCCCCAATCCATGTCTGCCTCTCGCTTTTAACACCTAGCGACAATCGAGGGGAGGCAGGGCGGGCGGGGGGTGCACACGAACACACACAGGGCGATTAACGGCACATGCGGCGTGAATCAGGGTCTGATGTGATGACTCACTTTGTATCATCATCAACGGTCGGAGTGATTTCATGTACGTGAGGAAAAGAAAGATGCTTTTTAAACATGTGAGGGAGCTGCATTTGGCTTTATTACCACCGCCTGTTACCTTTGTCTGCCTCACAGAGCTGCTCTGATGCAGCATCACAGCTTTTCATCTGACATATCCAACTTATTTTAGGGTAAATAAAGAAAGAGTAATGCTTTTATTAGTGTCACTGCATCCACTTCGTTTGATTAAGTGGTCATAAACGTCAAGCTTTGGCAACTGATATGTTTTGTCCAGCAGTAAATTCACTTCCAGGCTTGGAAATTCAAAATAAGAAATGATCAAGAACAAAATATGACAGATAAGGTATTTATGTTTAATGGGAAAGGGAGTGTATCCAGTACTGTGCCCTGTGGAACGCCACTTCTAATAAGGCTGACAAAACGTTAATGCTGCCTTTTATTCAGATAAATGACTTCTCTGATTTATTAATATGCTATAAAATGTTGACTACAGTGTATTATTGGTCATTTAAACCAATCAATTACCCTACATAAGGACTTTAATTTTTGTTGCTATGGTATAGAACAGCTTTCAACATCATCATATTTTTTATTCTTACAAAAAAAACACACACTTCAATAAGATTATCCTGTGGCTATTATGCATATTTCCATCAGAAGATCTTTTTTAATTAATGTTTTTATTTAGCTTTAGGCCTAGCATACATCCCAATATCTAATATTCCATCATATTTAAATAGAAGGGGAGACATGGAGTTAAAATGCTGATTCTTATTTGGCAAATCTAATATTTCTGCTGATAGAAATGGCTCTAACAATAGTACCTATTACAGATTATAAAATGATGATCTTCAGTATTTTTTTAGTGGTAGTTTATGTTTGAAAAATAATCACATGTGTATCAGTACTAATATGCAGAGTTTTCTATATTTTATTACTCAATCTCCACATTCAAAAATGAATCTACTGTGGCTCAACTGATGGAATATTCAAGACAAACTTGATGCTCATTACAAAGAAAAAAGCTGTATGTATAGCTGTAACAATATTAACTCATTTAATATTTATTCCTAGGGATGCTTTTGCTAATATTTTGGTCATAGTGAGCTGAAAACATTAACCAAACATATTCTACATTTTCGCTTTGAAATGCAAAATTCTTCACCTTATCATCACTGAACGTACTTTTATAAATCAAAACTATTTTTTTTCTGCTCACACATAAAGACTGTAACTATGAAAGTGGAGGTTTTGTTCTCATGACAAAAAATATCTGTGTTGATATCAGCAATAATAAGGGATAACCATTGGTTTGATGTCGGTAAGGGCTGATATCAACCTAAAAACTTAAGTGTCTGTATACATCAATATTGAAATTTTTGCTAGTATGTACAGTCGATATATAAGCCACACATATCAGCAAATTACACAAATGTACAATATTGACACACCTTCTCATCGCTGCATGAGAACATTTAGAAATCAAGGGTTTCATTCTTGCACGTTAATTACTGTTGAATTGGGAAACATCAGCATTAAGCATACCACGAAATTGCAATATGGTACATCCTTATTTACTTCACATCCAAACTATATATAAAAAAAGGACATTTATTGAAGAATTACATGATAAATCGTGGGTTATATGGAAAATAAAGTACAGAACAGACTTGAGGCACTGTGGAAAGTGCATGTATATTGCCAGTTGTTGCAAAAATGATTGCTGAATTATAATAATTATGTGCAAATATGGTTAAGGGACAAACTAAGTGCTCTATTTAAGAACATATGCATGTTGATTTGTGCTGATACAGGTAAAGTTTCAGGATAAACTGAAACAAAAAGCAAATATCCAGTGGCATAAATCCTTAAAATGTGATTTCTTTCCCAGCTCTAGCCTGATCTGTGCTGTGCTGTCATAGCTATGGAGCCTGTATCAGATTACCTTTGTCTGGCTTGGTCATGCTGCCTCACTGTTTCACCACAGTAGGGCTGTTTGGGGGTGAAATGTGGCTGTTTTTGGGTAAAATGTTCCTGTTTGTGCAGGACTAAAGCTGCAGGCAGAGGAGCAGGGGCACAATAACCCCAACATCACCCCCGACACTGATGCTGGGGAACAAAAGGAGCAGAAAGGGGGAGGGCAGAGAGGAGAAACAAACCCTGCTCCAGGTGAGATGATGCACCAAAGTGTTTCATTTACCTGTCCGATGTCCCCGACCACCCCCACGGTGCCGTCTATCCGCGGTCTCTTGCACTCCGCCCCGGGGAGCTCCGCCAGGGCTGCCGCCGTCTGCGCGTCCGGCTCCGGGTCCCCTCGCTTCATCCCGCGGACAGCTGCCGGACCCCCGGCCGGGTTGGCGAGGGGTCCCGCGGCTGGGTCAATGTCCCTCTCCCGGTCCATGATCCCCCGATTAACGGGTAGCATTATGGAGGCAACGTCGGTCGACATTAACATCGGATTAGCCCGTCAGAGGGATGGATCCACGGCTCGGCTCCGTACAATAGACTCGTCTGATTTTCAGCCAATTTTCATCAATAATTCCCCTTTAATCTCACACTTATCCTCAGCTACAGCACAACACTAACACCAAGGCTAACATAACACTCTCATGGAAGTGTTTTCCATTAAATATAAACTCCCACGAACCCAAAGTGTGACCTTTTTAATGAAGATCACTCTGCCTGACTGCTGGATCTAACAAGCTAATTAGCTAGCTCACATTAGCAGCGTGCTAGCATTACATTCCGCTAGCTTTTCCCTTTCTGACTGAGGCTGCCCGAGAGGAGAAATGCGGGACAATTCACAGCCTCCTTTTCCTCCACACAAGCGGACAAGTCCTCCTTTCACAAGCCGCCGAGTGAGCCTGAATCCCGGGTGTAATTCCCTCCAGTCCGCAGCCGCTCCTCGGTGCTTCCCTCGCCGCCGTGGATGTGTCCTTCTTGGCTGAGCTCGGTTTCTTTCCCCCGGTTGGAGCCCCAGTCCAGCCAAGAGAGAGAGAGGGGGGCTCCGGAGCTGATCCCGGGTCAGATTTATCCGCACGCTCTGAGGACAGTGAAGCGCGGGGAGATGAGCTGAGCTGATCTGAGGTCTGTTTCCTTCGCCTCCTTCTCCAGCCTTCTCCCAAACCCAACTCCTCCTCGGAGCTCCCCCTCCTCCTCAAGATTCAATCATTTTAACGGGATTTCACACAAAATTTTAACAAATTACTTTTTTATTAAACAGAAAGATTGAACACTAATCTACATGTGCAGACACATATTTAGGAACAAATAAAGAAATTTAAGATTTTCAGGTTTTAAAAGTGTGCCCAAACAAGACAGACAATGGAAGATATTTATAACAAAATTGCAAAATATTTATTACTTTTTTTTTAAATAAGGACATTCAACACCAACCTACATGTAAAACTAAATATTCCAGAGCAAAAAATCCAACTGAACAACTTCATTTAAAAAATGCTAATCAAGACAGACAAAGAAAATATTACAAATAAAGTTTTATAATTGGAATAAATATACATTTTTAGTAAGCACAGTTCATTTTAACAACAGAATTTCAACAATTTTTTGCAGACAGAAAAACATTTAGACAAACAAACATAAATCGTGAAGCTACATGCACAACATATTTCAGAGCAAATACAGCAAATTCTAAAACTTTATGTTTAGAATTATTTGTCCAATAAAAAACTCAGCACCAGCCTATTAGTGCTAAATACTTTAGAGAGAATAAACAAAATAACAGCAACAGTCAAACTTCAATATATAAAAACCTGATAATTACAATTAAATATGCAATTTTTATTGGATAAAAACAGCACCAAGCTACTTGCACAGCTAAAAACATTACAGTAAATTAAAGAAATTTAGCAACTTGATTTTTTTTTTTGCTTCCAATCAAGGAAGACAGAAGAAAATTATATTATTTATAGCAAATTTTTTAAAAAATAATGCCTTTTTTTCATCGGATAAAAAAATAATATAAGCAGCCTAATATTTCAGAGCAAAAAAAGTCTAATTTAACAACTTTATGTTTGAAGCTTTAAGTAATCAATACAGAAAAGGGTAAAAATAGGAGTAAAACTGCAACATTTTGAAAAATATACACTTTTTTATTGGATAAGGAAGTTTGGCACTGATCTACATGCACAACTGGATATTTCAGAGCAAAAAAAAATCTAACTGAACAACTTAATGATTTAAAAAGTGATAATCAAGACAGATAAAACAAATTGTTGTATACTAAATTGCAGAATTTAAAAGAAATATATGTTTGATTAGTTTTTTTAAACAAAATAGATGACGGTGCTTGCTACTTAATATTTCAGAGCAAATTAAGCAGATTTAAATATAATTTGTACAGGAACATTGACCATTTGGAGGTTTATTGTCCTTGCTGTCTAAAGTATGATCAAATATTAAAAGAAACATAGGAAATGATCACCATCAGGGTATATAAAGTGCATAAAATATAAAACATTGCAACAGAAGTCGAAAAAAATCATCCTGAAATATTTTTGAACATTGTATCTGGCATGGTAAAGGACCAGAAAAGGATAAGAATATGTATTTTCTTACTTTAAATCCAATGTTTTCACAGTCTTAATTTTGATTGTGTAAATTGTTTTAAAGCACTGACATTAATAACACTTTAATCTAATCATTGCACTCACATTTATGTATAATGTCATTTATTAGAGGTATTACATAATCTAGTAATAAATTACTAGATGACATAAAGGATGGAAACATGTTTAATCAGCCAATGATTTAAAAGTGATTCAAGTTGCTTATATTTTTTATGTGTTTGCGCCCCCTGGCGGAATTTAACAGGAATAACATCTGATTTAACCTCAGAATTCAAGGAAACAATGTTTTTTTTAAATCTGATTTTACTGTTAAAATGACCTTTACAGCAAAAACATTGATTTAGTTTTCAACATTAATACACAGACATATTTGAGGCATGAATAATTGTATAAAAATCTGACTGTTGGTCCATTGAGATCTGGAGACGGTGCACACCTCTGCTGGACAGTAAACTCAGGTAGGCTGTGGGGTTTGAACCATGCTCAGGTGGGACTGAGGGACCCCCAGCAGCAGCCTGAACCGCTGATCCAAGGCAGGATGGATCCATGTTTATGATGTTCACACCAACCATCTGAATGTGGAGCAGGAGTTTTTGTTGTCTATCAACTCCAACCACTTCTCCCCAGACTTCATCAAGGCATTTTAGAGCCCAAAACTGCTGCTCACTGGATATTTCTCTTTTTCAGACCATTCTCTGGAGCTTGTTGTGTGTGAAAATCCCAGTAGCACTGTTACATATTGTTGACACTCTCAATAAGAAAAATATATAAATAAAGAAAAAATAGCTTAACAAAGGATTATACCAACACTTATATATTCTAACAAAAACTAATTTAAGCTTCTTTTTAATGCTTACCAGTTTTTAAATCTCAAAATTATTACCATTACCATTGTTTCCAAATGTGTTTTTTTACCAATACTATGAATTATATTTTGATATCTCATCAAATATTTTTTGAGATACAATCATAGCAAAGTAAGAACTTTAATGACTTCTAAAATAAACACAAAGCACGTACCAGCAGTTTAAGGTTAGTAAAAATATTTCATCACCTATCCTAATTTTTTCCGTCACGTCGTACTGGTTACTCAGGATGAATCATGTTCAGCATCTGTTGATTTGTTTCTTCATATTTCCACATTTTTTGTTTGTTTTTTTTTGGCAAATGACCGGTGGGCCACATTGAGTGACGTGAAGGGCCACATATGGCCCCTGGGCAGCCAGTTGCCCACCCCTGCAGTAGACCAACAGTTTCTGAGGCCCCAAGAACCATGCCTCATACAAGTCTCTAAAACCACCTTTAACTCCATTCTGATGCTCAGTTTGAACGTCATTCATCTCAAATTTTAACAAACAAATAAACAAAAACAACAATGTCTAAATAAATAATACACATGCATAACAGCTGGGGCAAAACTACTGATATGAAGGAGAGAGAGCAGTATGTTGTTATCAATGGTTGTGCATCAAGCACTCATGTGGAGTGCCACAAGGATCAGTATTGGGGCCTTTATTATTTCTTATTTACATTAATGATTTCCCATTAGCTTATGACTCTTCTTCTCCTGTTTTGTTTGCTGATGATACCAACATGACTTTATCTCATACTGACTTATAAACTTAAATAAATAATGCAAATAAAAAAAATATCAAGGGTTGCAAAATGGTTTAAACTTAATTTAAAAAAAGTCAAGTTTTATAGTATTTGCAGGAAGAGGCAGGAGTTATACCAAGGACCACGCTAGAGTTTCAATTGAGGGAAATGAAATTTCTCAAGTGTGCCATGTCAAATTTTTAGGTATTATCATCTATGAGAAGTTAAAGGAGACATATCATGCTGATGCATGATTTAATACTTACATATAATATAATAAATTTGAAAGCAAGACCTTACACCCCCTTAATTTTCAAAAAATGAGATATTGTATTTTTTCTGACATCCTAGAACGAGATTTGATGCCTCTGAAAATAGGTCATTGCGAGATGTCCGCGAGATTTCAAACGTCGTGACGACACGAGGTACCTTTCTTTTTATTGGAGTAATCTGATAAAACACTTCCTCCTCTGTGATGTCCGTTAGCCACAAAACCGTCACCGAGGAACACATCCACCAGCAGGGGTATATAGATCCCTAACTCACTCTCCCTCATTACCAGCTCTGGCCTGTAGGGGGACTCAATACGCGGTCACTGCTTTGAGCCTGCCGGAAAATACAGTAGAAGAAGAAGGACAGGCTGGCTCTACCCCCGATAGAACTGACCAATCAGAGCACAAAGGGCTGTGACGGTGTAAGGTTACTGTAGGTCAGCTGGAGATCCGAGTGTTTCAACGAGAGCTTGTTATTGGCCTAAAATGAGGATTTTGAGAACGCTATTGTGGGGCAATGAAGGAACTAAATGACTTGTACTGAGGGCAGAAATGCTTTACAGGCATCCTAGTCTGGCATAGTGAAAAGGAGAAACAAGCATGATATGTCTCCTTTAAATTGGAAACAATTATTATTCTTTGATTTATCCATATTAGATTTATGGTAATATAGTCTGGGCAAACACATACCAGTCCAACCTTCTTAAAATTTACTCTCTGCAAAAAACATTTAATAAGATTGGCAACTTTTCCTAATTTAACAGAAACTTCTGCCCCACTCTTTAAAAAACTGAACATTCTCTTAGTTTATGACATAAATATTCATCAGATATGTGTTTTTATTTATAAATACATGTTCTTATCTTCTCCTTTACCAACATCATTTAGAAATTTCTTCAAATTAAATTCACAGATTCACTCATTTAACACCAACAGGTTAGTCATCTTCACTTTCCCTTTTATAAAACTAAACGGTCAGTTCTCCATCAGGTATCATGGTGTAAAAATGTGGAATGATAAAAGACATGAAGCTGAGACTTATCATCATTATACTTTTTTAAAAGGAAATTGTCTTTACATTTAATCCATGGAGCTTAGTTTTACTTTCCTGTGTCTTAAATTTTATTCTAATTCTGTCAACTCTTTTATGGTCTCTATATTTTTTGTTTCTTTGTTAAATCTGTTTATGTTTGTTTGTTTAATTGTTGATTATTATTATTTCTTTTTGTTTCTTCACACACGGTTGAACAAATGTATGCATGTATAACTTCTGAATATTTCCAGTTTGGTCTTTTGTATCTTTGAAAGTGCAAATCTAATAAACAATAAACAGCAGAAAGTTACTCCCTCCTTCCTGATTAAAGTTTGTGTAGTTCAATGTTTGTAAAGGTTAAATCAGGTAGCAGGAGCGCACAGATAGCCTTAGCCTATCAGCTAGCTCCCATGCTAATTAGCCTGCTACATTAGCATGGTTTAGCAGTGAAGCTAGTCGACGGAGAAGTTCACCAAAGTCGATGTTAATTTCAATCCAACACGTTCTTAAGCATCACTGTCTGGTTTAATACTGTTCACCAGTTCACTCTCCAGGATTGTCAAAATAATCTAATAATCTCGATAATGAAAAAGAATATTTGATAAACAACAAATGAGAATATAAATTTATCATAAAATTATAATACCAATATTCATATATTACAACATAAATATAAGTTATTATGCATAATCAGATGAACTTGATACAGAACTCAAGCTAATTTAGTTAATATACATGGATTTAAAGCAATTAAGCTTTTTTCATATCAATAAAATGATGTTTTTCACATTTTAAAACTCAAAGATTTGCTGCTGCCATTTTTAAATAAAGTATTGAGTAATAATCGATTTAACCCTTTCATGCATGAATTACTAGATCACAAAGGAATACTTTTTAATGCTTCTTTTTAACTTTAAACAAGTCAAAAATCATGTTCATTTTTTTCAATGTTTTATTTTGAAGTAGTTTTACATCTGTCCGCTTCACCGTGCATCAAAATAGTTTTTTTTTTTTTACTTGATAAAGATCCACAAACATGTTTTTAACCAACATTTAATGAGAGTAAATAAAAGAAAAAGAAAAAAGCAGAAGTATATATATTGATGCTTTTAAATCCAAATATTCACTTACGAATTACACCCAAAATTTAAAATAAAAAGTAATGAAATTATGTGAAATCTAAATTCCAAACACCAAATTTTCCTTCGTCTGCTGTTTTGGATTTTGGATGCAATATCTCAATATGGTAAAAAAAAAAAAAAAATGCAAAGATTAATATTTATTTGAAACTTTAGTCAATGGTTTGGGAGTTTACCAACTGATAGTTGGACATGATACTGCAACATAAAGGGTATAACATTTATCGTGTGTGGACCAGTGGTGTAGTGGTTCCTTGAGAAGTGGGTATACTCTAAATTTTCACCTTTTTTTTTCAGTAGTACAGAAAAAAGACGGTTTTAGAACCAGTGACATGTAAGACTACTCTATTTACCCCAAAATCTGTCATTTCTACCTGCTCACTATTATAAAATTATCATGACTTAATTAGGAGCAGTTTGTAGTTACTACTGGTCACACAAGCAGAATGGATGAATGTAAAATGTATTTATCATGAGGCAAACACGGTGTTTTGGTTATTGTTTGAGCATTTATTTAAATAAAATACTTTAAATCGGAAGTTGACAATGCATTCTTATTCATATTTAACCAATTTAATCAGTGAAGGCAGCGAGTACCAGCCAGTTAGAGGCAGAGGAGGGTGGGTCATGGCTTCACCATCCTTGAGGGAAAAAAGGGCAACCTGGCAGTTAGATATTACTGAATGGTGCACATCAGGGAGGTTTAGAAGTGGGTATACTCAATGCTGACTGAAAAATAAGTGGGTATACTCCATATACCGGCGTATACCCTCGACTACACCACTGGTGTGGACATATGCATGAAAGGGATAATGTTAAAGGCTCCATGAAAGATTTAGACACTATAAGAGCAAAGTAAAGTTGTAAACAACTTACATGAGATTATATAAAATTATCTCTATTGGATATCTGAGTTTTCTTCATATTTACAGCTGCTGGTTTTTGGGAATGAATGGCGGGCCACATTTAGTGACATCGAGGGCCGCAGCCACTTGCCCACCCCTGAAATAAGGTGTCTGAATATCCTGTTAAATGTAGAGTTAACGCACAATGTTACTGCCATGTGATTGGCTGAAAAGTTAGCTTCATAAATGAGTAGTAATGGAAGAGTGTTTAGGCCAGTTTAGATGGAAAAAATCATTTTCAGCAGGTCGAGTTTAAAGTGGAACTGATGAGAATTAAAAGCAAAATTTTAAGATAAAAGTTGAATTGTTCATAATAAAGCTGAAATACAATTTCCTGAGAAAAGTCAAAATAATGAGATTAAAGCAAAAATCTTGTAAAAAAAAAAAAGTCTAAAGTCGAGAATAAAGTCAACATACCATGTATTTCAACTTGATTATGAACATTTTGACTTTTTTCTCGACATTTCAACTTTTACTTTATTCTCGTCATTTCAACTTTACTCTTGAAATTTGGACTTTAATCTCGGCTTCCCCAAAATTATTCTCTCCATCTAACATGGCTCTTAGACTCTTTCTTAAGTAGTGGATCAGGCTCTGCAGTATTTAGGGTTTTTGTGCCCTCTAGTGGACTTTGATGGACTGGTTTAGTTTTCTTGTTTGTTTGTTTGTTTGTTTGTTAAGTTTGGGACTTCATTTCATCCTGTAAATGAAAAGAAGCAGAAGAAAAATCTTATAGTCTGTCCCTCTCTCAAGATTTTAACTAAACACTTCATACAAATAAAAAAGAGCTGCAGGCCAACAGTTTACATTTTATTATTTCTTATTTTCAAAAACAGCCAACAAAACAAATAAAAAGAGACCACATTAATTTAATTTTCCACAAAACAAACACAGCAAGACTTAGATGAACACATGTCCCTGTATTTACTCAACATACTGACTCGGATACTTTTTAAAAGAATAAATTTGACAAATTTCAATCATCTTTTTACCTCCGCCAAGGAGGTTATGTTTTCGGGAGAGTTTGTCCGTCCGTCCGTCTGTCTGTCCGTGAACAAAATAACTCAAAAAGTAATGGATGGATTTGGATGAAATTTTCAGGAAATGTTCAGCATGGGAAAAGGAAGAACTGATTCAATTTTGGTGTTGATCGGGATCAGTGTCTGGCCACCATGGCGAAAAATGTGATTTCTGTGAATAACTACTGAACTAAAATAGATATCATTATGAATCCAATTGCTAATGGTATGTTTTCATGGTCAAGGAATCTAAATATTTAGATGACATAAAGATAGGAGTAATATTTATGGTCAAAATGACAATATGGCGGAGGTCTGCGCTCTCCGAGTGCTTTTCTAGTTTATTTATTTTACCAAAAGCTGAGACAGCCGATCCAGTCATCCAACCATCACTGTCCTGGAGGGAGTGAATCAGAGGATCTGAACAAACACACATGTTGAAAAATGAAATATCTTAAAGGGATATTTCCAGTTTTTAAGGTGGGGTAATATATAAAAAATTAGAAGTATGAAGAAAACAAAATATCTGCTTAATATGATCCATCATTAGAAGTCAGTACTACATAATACACCAAGTAGGACAGTTAATCAAATATTTTTACTGACCTTAGATTGCTGGTTCATGCTTTGTATTTACAAGTGATTCAAGTCTTGTTTTGCTGTGATAGGACCTCTAAATACCTTTTATGAGACATTAAAATATAATACATAGACGTTGTGATGTCTTGTTGTACAACTTCCTTTTAATCCAATGAGTTTGTTCGAAGATAAAGTTGTAATCAAAACATAATGGAACAGGAAGATGACAATGACAGATTGTTAAAGTTGGACAAAACCACAGATCTGTCCATTTATTGAATAATAATGATAATAAATAAATAATAAAAGTTAGTCAGCTGAGGTTGCTCTCCACCTCAGGCAGGAAGTGTAGCATCAGAAAGAGTCTGAATTACATGGATCCTTTAAGGGCAGGTAGCAAAAACACATCTCTAAATATGGGCATGTATTATTATTTCACGTGTTAATGTTTTAATCATAATCAGAAATACTTTATTAATCCCCAAGGGGAGATTTGGTTGTTTTAGTTTCTCTTATACACACTATAGCAGTGGAAAAAATCAGATAAAGACATTAGAACAGACAGGAGCGATAACTTAACAAAAATAAAGTCAAATGAAATAAATATGATTAAAGAAAAAAAATCTATGATGTTGATCAAAACAAATAAGACTTAATGCTCCACGAGATCACTGCTCACTGACCGCAAGCCATGAAACGTTTGGTTTAAAGTGAAAAAATGACCGAGTTCCCAGAAAGGTAATGGCTAACAGTGAAGGTGATGTGGTTGAAGGGTGTTCGCCCCACTCAGAGTAAGCTCTCTTACAATGACACACCTCTCTGCATATATTAGAAATCAAACTACAGTGAATTGAGTCACACTTACATGATGTTCAATGAAATATCAAGGTTTAAATATTATTTATTTCAAAACAGGCCTAACACACGGATCTTTGAATAAAAGCAGGGCGGGCATAAATGAAGCCCGAAATAGAAGATTTCATAAAACCCAAAATCAAATAAAATGAATATGATTAAAATTAAAGTAAATGAAATGGTAATGCAAATTTAGCAAGCAGGTTGGGACATGCAGTCTTTACGCAATATCAACTTCCTTTTGAAGGAAATATGAGTACAAATTATGAAGAAGTGAGACTCTGAATGACGTCAAGGAATCAAAGTATGACAAATTAAGAGTATTTATAATAAGAATATAAATATATATATATGACAGCACCATTTTTCCAAAAGGCCAGATTGACAGTAAGCTACAGTCTGTCAGTAAGGATGTTTCTCTGTGTAATTACATTTGTGTGTTTACTTATGACCAAATATCAGAGATGTAAAACAGTGAAAAGTTTATTCTCCTGACCTGATGAAGCAGTGAAATCAGGGAGGTGATAAAAAGTCTGATGAAATTTCCAGAGCATGTGTCTCATCCTGAAACCATCCTGACTCCTAAAACCACTGATAACACATCACTCATGACCTCAAGCAGATGTAAGCAAATATTTTAACGAAGCTTTTGATATATTTATTTACAACCTGTTGGCCCTGATGGCTGTGTAAACCCTTTAACTTCCACAAAAGAAATGCCATGAAAAGAATTAAATCTATAGTTAAATTGAATAAAAATCAAGTAAAATGGCCTTTTTTTAGGAAAACATTTAACTTTTTTGGATGCCATATTCATCTCATTTAGTTAATTTAGTTTTTTTTTTAATTATGATGCTGGTTTACCTATCGAACAATTCCTCTTCTTTAATAAGACATAATGTTTTCTCTAGAAGTATGTTTAACCCACATGAAATATAGATATTAAAGAAATTTGATGCATTTATGAATAAGATACATTTATTTAAAGTTTGGTCTACCAAGCAGTTGATCTGGGAGTTTAAACCAGAAGTGTCCAAACTATTAAAACAAATACCTTTTTATTTATTTGTAATCCTCTTAATATGTTTTATTTCTATATTTCAGTTCAGATTTATTATTGTGAATTTTATTCTGTCAACTTCTTTTCTTTACACCATCCTTGTTTTACCTGCTTGTATTACACATTATATTATTTGAATGTTTTTATATTTATTTATTTACCTTCCTTTCCTTATGGTATTTTTTAATGTAATTTCTTAAGATTTTTAATTATAATTAATTTTTTAGCTCCTGTGTTTCCTCACTTTTAATGAAAGATAACGTTTCTTAAGTCCTCCTCTGTCTTTTAATTTTATTAAGAATTTCCTTTTCATGTCTGTCTGTGTTTTATTAATTTAGTGTGTGTTGTATGTGAATTTTGAGAATGGTGGGGTCTTTTATTTTAATTTTTACGCAATTTTCTACTTTTTATGTCATTTATTGTTACTTTATTTCTGATGTGAAGCACTTTGTGCTCCTCATTAATGTATAAAAAGTGCCATACAAATAAAGTTTGACTGATTGATTGTTACAATAACCAAGTTGTCCAGCAACGTTTACAAAGCGTATTGCAGTATTCATCCTTAAGCCGTGGCTGTGGCTGAGATTCAGCGACAACGCCAGAGGAATCTTCGAGATCGAGGGCCTCGAAACTATTTATTTTTCTCCCTACTTTCTTTCTTTCTTTTTTAAATATTATCTAAATATATTTATAGTTTGTTCATTTATTCTGTTTTATTATTTACCTGTTTGTTTTGTCATTATCCTGATTATTTTTGAAAAGTAACTTTGTATTATGTTGTATGTTCATGATACTTTATTGGTTTATGATGTGGTTTATGTATGTGCACCTTGTGTGTGTAAGACATGTCTGTAATTGTTGCAGCCAATGAGTAAGACAAGAAAGAAATGAACAAGTTTAAAAAAAGGACTTTTATGTCTGTGTTTGGGTAATTTAGTGTGTGTTGTATGTGAATTGTGAGAATGCTGGGGTCTTTTATTTTAATTTTTACGCAATTTTCTACTTTTTATGTCATTTATTGTTATTTTATTTCTGATGTGAAGCACTTTGTGCTACTCATTAAAGATGCTATGAGGAGTTTTTAAGTAATTACAAAAAAGTCTCTCTTTTAGATATATGCCTGATGGAAATACACACTTTAAGATGAGTTTTATAGCATCTAAATAGGTTATCTATAAATGCTATTCCTTAGCTTCACGGTCGGGTTGGACAGGGCTGGACTGGCCTGGATACTCAACGTCAGGAACAAGACAATTAAAACTAGAGCAAATTTATATTATTCAGACACGTCTTAGAGCACCGGGCTGTAAGTAGAGATATATAGCAGGCTACAAAACTACGATACTAAGTTTTTCAAAAATTGCTTGTTGTCACACATCAAAAGCTACCGCTATGTAACTAGAAAGAGATACATTACCTCGTGGCTTTGCATCCTGTAAGTTGTTGAAAAAAGAAGTTGTAAAGCAATGCAGAGTTCTGAGGAAGGTCAGAGCTGCATTCATTAGCATCACAACAAACACACACTTTGGCTTGGGTCACATCTTTACGACAGTCGCCGCGCGTGCTCATGGGTAGCAGAGTCTTTATGTCGCCGGAAATAGATTCTCCTCATAACACCTTTAATGTTTGAAAGGTGCTATGCAAATAAAGTTTGACTGATTGATTGTTACAATAACCAAGTTGTCCAGCAACGTTTACAAAGCGTATTGCAGTATTCATCTTCAAGCACCAACATCCTTGCAGTTTACTCTTGTTTTGTGTCTGACAGTGAAGATAAGCTGTCAGTGTCTCCCATCGCTGTTGCTCAGAAGGTCATTCTCGCCATGACAAGGTGTGAATCCAGTGATAGCCCGGGGTTACAAGGTGAAAATCCCTTAAACCCTAAAACTTTAACTTAAATACACTAAAAGGGAGGTTCAGCAGGTGACTCAGTCGTCCATCTATTCGTCTTAACGAGACCCTCGGCGTAAGTTTGGACACCGCTGCTTTAAACGATACGTCAAATTTTAAGAACAGGTAATATGGGTTTTATCATTTCAGATTATATGTTTAAATCATGCATGCATTCATCACAAAACTTATTTTAGGCACTTTTACACTGCACTACTTTAAATTCCATCAACTTTCTGCCATGGGAACTAGGAAGTGGTACATGCTAAATTCCTATCACGTATAAGACTAATTTTAGGGCCTTATCAGTGCTAGTTTCTGTTCATTTACACCCTTCCTGCCTTTCTTCCCGTTTTTGTCTAACATTTTTGTTCAGCATCTTTTTTTAGGCTAGCTGGTTTACATCTGTTAATTTGCTCTCCCAGGCCCTTTGTTTATGCCTTTACTTAATTTCAAACTAAACAATATATCATGTGAATTAAGCACAGAGCCTTATTTTATAGTTAGTGGTTTGATTTTACTTTCAAAATTGCGTAACAACGCACAGTTCGGTTTCGTTTCTTTAACTTTCCTTCCCTCGTTTGGACTCTCTCGCCAACCGCCAACGTCCCGCTATCTCCTCCGCTCATTGGCGCGCCTTCATGTCAATCACAGCTCTCAGCCAATTAGAGTAGAGACTGCCTGAAGCGGGGGCGGGGCGTGGTTCGCATACTGTGAAAACCACAACACGACGTTTCAGCCGAGCAGCATTTCCTGAGGACCACATTACGGAGAGGACGACGAAAGAGAGCATAAAAATAACAAGGTACGCGTTTAATTACAGTTTATGTAGTCATTACTTTGCTGTGGTGTCGCTCTGTGCAGTATTTTTAATGATAAAAACCCCTTTTAATCGATTTAAGGTGCATTTTATAAGAACAAATGCGCTCTGTCTATAATAATGTACCTGAATTCATGTGCACATGTGCATGTGTGAGGATGATTCAGGTGTGTAGATGATTATAGTCATTACAGGTGATCTTTGTGTGCACCTTACAGACTTTAGAAGTGTCATCATGGCTCTGGATGGTTGTGGCCTTCTCTGCAAGTATGTCCTCATCATCTTCAACATCATCTTTGCGGTAAGTTTGTCCAATAAAATGAGAAATAAAAATGTTTTATGGCTGTTATTGGAGTGTAAAACTCCTAAGCTATGTCTTATAACATGAGAATTATGATAAATAAAATTAATCATCCATAAAGCTTTAAAAACACCTATTGTCATATATTTATCATTAAAACAGTGCAGTCTGGTGTATTTTGACATGTTATGTCTGTTATTGGATTAAGTTTCGTTTCTGATGAAAACCCTTCATCTTTCATGCTTCATGAATTTCCTGGAATCAATCTGACCTATTTACTTTAGTCAATGATGAACTGAGTCCCTCTATATTAGGCTCAGATGGATTTAAAAAGCTTTTATGTGTGCTTATTCCAGTGTTATTGCAATAAAAACGAGGCTAAAAGCATTTATAACACTGTTACCAAGGAGGTTGTTGCAGGTAGAAGACATCCCACACTTCATGTTCTGATTATAATAAAAATAAAAACTTAAAAAAACATGAAAAAACAAATACAAAAAAACAATCCAGAATATGGTCCGTGTTGGAGAATGTGTGGTAACAAGTCTGCAGGTCATTTTCATTTATTTGGTGATTGTTCTGTTATTTCTTCTTACTGCATGGATATTATGACTGCAATTTAATTTATTATTAACCCTGAGCTTTATTTGGGGCTTAAAAACACAACAGGTACTTGTTATAAATATTATTAGCTGGTAGGAGAAAGGCAAATCACCAGGAAAAGGTTGAATAAGGAGCCTCCAACGATCACAGAATGGAAAAAAATTATAAAAGAAATTTATACAATGGAATATTTGACATTCTCTCTGCAGTATGCCCCTAAAAAAGGGAAAAAATCCTGGAAAAACTGGAAATCATTTTGTAACCTGATGTGATATCACCCTTTATGAAATCTGTTCTGGACTAACAGGAGACTTTTGAGCTCTAAAGACATTATTATTATTATTATTATATTTTAACCATATCCTTATTGAACATTTTTTGCAAAGCTTAATAAAACAGGAATTGAATAAAAGGCAAATAATGTAAAATAAAAATAATAAAATTAAATGACCAAAACAACAATAATAATAATAATTGAGTACATAGAATTAAAGTAAAAATAAATAAATAAGTAACTAAATAATTAATCAAATGGAGCTCGTGGAAAAGAGATGTTATGTTATGTTTTTGATTTTGTTTGCGTTGTTAAAGGACTCATTTGCACACCTTATTATAAATCCTAACTGTTCTATCTTACAAAAAAAAAGGGGGAAAAAGGGAAAACAAAAAGCATTCTGTACTTAATGTGATAACCCCCCTTTTGTTCATTGTTTAATGTGTTTGTTAAGCAAAAATGTAAAAATACAGTACATAAAAAAATCAGTATTGACATAAATATCTGTGAGAAAAAGTTTGGAAATGTGTTACATTTTTGCATGGCAGGTGTTAAGCCATTTGACTCTCTCACTTGTACACAAATAAAAGGCGATTTTATTTGTGGCAGAATAAATAAAGACTATACACCTCAATCACATCTTTGTTTCAAAGCCTTTCTGTCTGCAGGTTGCAGGATAAATTCCTTTTTTTGCAGAATAAAGTCGACATTTCATCTTAAGTAATTACAAACCAACTTTTAAAAGAAAACATTTGATGTGTTAAATTTAGATTTTTGGTTTCAAATAGCAAAATAACACAAAAGTAGTCATTCAAATATGCCTCAAGCACCAGAACAATTCTCAGTTTGATTAAAATACAACTTATTGATGATTAATAAACAAACATGTTGGTAAATTTTACTCTTATAGACTAAATCTCAGAGGCTTATCGGTAACATGGTAGGTAAATATATAGGTACAGCTTTATTTTTAAAGAGTTGAAGTGTTAATATAGTGACAATAAAGAACTATTCTATTCTATACGCACCATGAAGTCATGAATAAAAATATGCAGCTTATTTTTTGATCAAATGATCTCGTCTGGGTTTTGATATTTGTTGTCATTTGAACATGTTTAAGAACACTGGGTTGAGATGACGTTGTATTATCTTCCACAAACATAAAAATAGTTTTATTTTTACATTATTTAAAGTCCTTTTCACAAACAAATTGGCGTTCTCGTGGCGTGTCTTCACCCTCCCCAGAACTACCAATCCTATCAAAATAAAAGCCTAAATAAATGCATTCTAGACTATGACATTAGCAATAATTAACATTTTATCATCCTAAAACAACATACTGGCACCTGATTATATAAGTACATTTAAATTACTGGATCATGCAAAGCTCCAACAACATGATTTAAAGTTTAGCAGGACACACATAAGCTCCTGGAGTGTTTTTTTTTTATTAATCTACCTGCCACAGTGGCTAAAAGGTAAAAAAAAGTTAACTTATGTCTCCTTTTGTTTAATAAAAAAAGCCGTCATCTCTATGAAAGCTCTCGCTCTCTTATATATTTATCATGAGGATGTGATACCACTGCCCGTGTAAGTGAAACCACCTGTGGTTTGGTTTCATATCTGTTTTTAGTTATCTATATTTATTTTTTTTTCAGGTGGTGGGATTCGCCTGCCTGGGTTTTGGTCTGTGGCTGAGATTCAGCGACAACACCAGAGGAATCTTCGAGATCGAGGGCCTCGAATCGTCCACGTTTGTCATCGGTCTGTCCGTTTATCAAGCTCATCTATGGCATTCAGCTAATTAAATTATTAGGATTTTCTTTTTCCACAATATATCTTTATTTCGGATTTACAAATAAGGTACAGAAACTTGAATAAGAACAAAGCTTCTCGTTTACATTACATTAAAATAAAACTAGGTAATATATCTGTTTTATAACGTGCACATTCAAATAAAACATCAAATTTTACAGAGGCAGAATGGCCACACTGTCAGCAATCATCTTCTTTAAATGTTTTAAGTTTTGATTTAAGTATATATGTTGTTCTTTCAAGCAACAGCCTTGTTAACATCTGTCTTTTTGAGCAAAAAAACGTCTATGAATGTTTTCTCACTCTTCCTGAAGTTACGTTGTTCTGAATAGAAACAGTTTAGGATCCAAAACAATTTGTTTTGAAATAATTTTTCCAATTGTTGTTCTCACCGCTTCCCAAAACACTGTAATTTCTTTGCATAAACAGTGAAGTTTGGTTCCTTTGCTTTCCGTGCATTTTGTGCATGTATCTAAAATTATTATTCTATTATTATTATTATTAAAGTATTTATTTTTCTCTCTACCTTCTTTCTTTATTTTTTAAATATTATCTAAATATATTTATAGTTTTTTCATTTATTCTATTTCATTATTTACCTGTTTTGTCAGTATCCTGATTACTTTTTTCTTTTTAATTTAGATTTCATTAGCTCCTTTAAAAATCAAATATTTCTTCATATTGTTACAAACAACAAGTCCCTCGCGTGCTCCGAGGAGTCGGGACAGGAGATGATACAAAATTATACAAAGACATGTTCCAGCTCTGTACTCAATACCTCGGTTTAACAAAACGTCATCTATAGAAACATAAACATAAAGAGTTGTTGGAAAGAAAGGAATCCTAAAAAATAAATATATAATAAAATAATAATGATAATAATAAAAAAATAAATTAATAAAAAAAATTCTAATAATAATTAAAGGATACACTCATATATATATATATATGTATCTATATCCTGATTACTTTTGAAAAATAACTGCATTATGTTTTATGTTCATGATACCTGTTGTGGTTGATGTATGTGCACCTTGTGTGTGTAAGAAATATCTAATTATTGCAGCTGGTGAGTAAGACAAGAAATAAATGAACAAGTTTTTAAAAAAAAACTTTTACAAGAAAAATATATATAAAAATGTCTAATTGGTGTTAAATGTGTTTAGTAATGTAATAAAAAATAAGTTAAAAAAGTGGGTAGTAGAACTTCACAGACTTAAATGTCATGTGCAAATAAAGATGTTAATATTTTGTTATTAAGAAAACTTTCTTGTGTATTAAATCTGTGACAGCTGTGACGGTCCTGATCGCCCTCGGCTCTGTGATGCTGTTCGTGGTCGCTTTTGGAGATTATGGAGCGTGCAACGAGAAGCGATGTGCTCTGCAAGTGGTAAGACCTTTCTTTTTCTAAACATGCCCACTTCCTGATTCTTTGGAGCAGCTGCACTTTTTTTTTGTCTCTTGTGAAAAGTCAAACACCCCGTTTGCCTCAGAAGACACAATGTGGCTTTATAATCCGCCGTCGCACAGTCTGTGTTAAAAGTTAAAATTGTGGCTTCGTCAGCTTCCTGTTAAAGATCTGATGACGACAGAAGGCAAAGGAGACATGTTTGGAGGATTGTGTTTGTAATTTAAGAAAAACTCTTCCATTAAAATACCCTTTGTATTTTAATCATTTTTCCCCTAAACTACCTAAACATCCGTATTATTAAAGAAATGACTGTAGTACGTATAAAACATATTTAATTGTAATAAATAACACCCTGTTAGCATTCAGTCCAAATTTTGTGACACTCTGATCCTGATTTTCTGAGTTACACAAGAAAAAGGAAAGATGCATTATTACTGCAATTTTTGTTTTTTGGTGCCGCTCAAAAAACAAACAAGTTATTGTGATTTAAAAAAAAAACAACTTTTATTATAATAAATCACTTTTCAGTGCACCTTAAAAACACATTTTTTTCCTACAAAAATAAAAACAACCAAAGTTGGATAACTTAGAGCTATGGTCTACGATTTGGAGGCTTGGTACATCTTAATAACACTGTTAATAAGGCCGTTATGGTCCTATGGTCCGATCTAGGCAATATAAAGACCAAAAATATTGAAAAAAATCCATTCAGTATATCCGCTGCAAAGCAGCATTATAATTGACCAATCCGAACCGCAATTCCCGGCGGTTCGGATTGGTCCGTGTGTCTATCCAATCCCCTGTCTCCCCTGCTCCACACCGTCTCGCCCATGGCCCCGCCTCCTCCCCACTACCTCGCTCATGTACCGGTGATTAGCTAGCAGCACAGCTACTGAAGCATCATGGAGCCGGGAGGCTGTTTCTGTTACCCTCCACATCGAAGAGAAGGAAATGTAAAAGCTTTGAGGAAAGGGCTGAACAGGGGAATAAGCTGCAGAATGATTTGGGATTGTTGAACACTGCGCCGGCCGCCGGCTACTGAACGGCCGCAGCCTCAGCCGGTCGCTCCTGGTTGAACAGGTGATAGCTTTGTTTACTACAGTGGGAGATGTCTGCTGAACAACTCTGGTTAGTCTGTGCCTATACTGGCTAATGACTGAACGTTGTTGGTCGGAGATTAGCATAAGTTAGCCACGCATCGTTAGCATTGTAAACTGAGCTGGTGAAGACACGCCAAGAAAGATAAATCCTCGCCCACAACCGGCTCTGCTCTGGTGACGCCAGACCCGCTTCGCCGCCGGTCCAATTGAAATGTCTACCGCTGTGTGTTACAAGGGGAAGACTGTCGTGTTTGTTACTTTCACTTGAGCTGAGTGTTTTTGGTTGTCGCTGATATTTTATGCCAGCCGGCTTGTTGCTCTGTCAGAGGGGGCATGTTGTTACGAGGCGACACGAGCTGGGGGGCGGGGTCTTGGAACACTGAGGGGAGGGGTGAGTGGGGGTGTCTCAACGGTCAAACTGGTTTTCAGATCGTAGACCCTAGCTTTAAAATAAAATAGGTTATTTAACATATTAAAGCGTCTTTTATTGCAAAAAATCCTTTGCAATTACAATGAATTTACAAATATGAAACTGTTATTCCAAATAACTTAACATGAAAGATTCCTTTTATTGTCACTTTAGGAATCAATCAGTCTTTCTTTTCATCAACATATTTGAACAAAAATCGATATCAACTAGAAGATAGGGCTGAAAAAACAAATAAAAAATAATAAAAACAGAAATAAGAATAGAAAAAGCACATTAATTAAATGAATTTGTAGTAATGCAAATAAAAAGTATGAAATAAAAAAATGTAATAGTTTATAAAAAAAAGTTTCTACCCCAAAAGGTGATAATGACATTATCACGAAAATATTTACAATAATTACAATATAACTGTAACAATATAACAATATGAAATCTGCTTGTCTTTATCGATTAAAATGCAACCTATTTGTTGATATAAAACATTTTTATATGTTCTGGATTGTAAAAAATAGACATTTTAAGTAAAATAGTTTTGCTAACTCTTGCAGTGTTATTTCAAACTTGATGAGCCAAAGTTCCTCTTGTTTATTTTGTGGACAGCAGATTTATGTTGTATTCTGCATATTTTCTAAACATTCTGAGAAGTTTAACCTGCTGATGTTTGGTTAATGAAGGAACAGAAACAGTGATAGAGACAAACTTTTATTTTAGTTTGTTTGCACCAACTTGAGATTTTACTCTTATATATCCTAGACTTCAGGGTGAAAGAGAGACTGCTAATGTAAGAAACACGGAGAGAAAAATCCAATCAACATTTGAATTTATGGAAATGAAATGCAAATTTTGATCAGAAGAATAGGTTTCATGTGTGAGGTATTGGCCTGGTCTCTTTAGTGTTTTGGTTTAACTCTATTTGCAGTTGTCAGGAGTTGATTTTCGTCCCAAGAGCACATGAGTGATGTCACCTTGTTTTTTGAGATAATGTGTATTTGTTTTGGCGTGGTCGTGGTTGCCGTCACTCTGAGCTGTAACAGTGAAGTTAAGACTGAACATGACAGCTGTTGTGACTCGTGGAAATCAAACTTCCTGTGTGTCTCGCCCAAAGTGTCTCGTCCGAACACGTCGACTGAATTTCAGAAAGTGTGGAGAGAGAAAGTTGTTAGCTGCAGCTCCTCCCAGGACAGAGAGCTCATTTAATTATTTAACCCTTTAACTCCCAGATCATGTCTTCAAAAAAAATGTCTTTGTTATACAGAAAAAAACTGCAACAAACCAAAAGAACGGATATTTCTAGTTGCGGATTTTCAGGTTTAAAAAGTTGAAGGCAATTAAATCAGTTTAATCAGTATCACACATGTAGGTAGCAATCTACTCGAGACGCATGTGTGAAGTGACATGTGCCACTGCCATGTACAGGTCCTCCAGCTGGACAATATTAAAATGTTTGTGTGCTATGATTAATCTGGACATTAATTTATATAACGCATTAATTTGCTGGGTAATTAATTAATCTAATTAATGCACTAAAGTGACAGCCCTATTATTTTTTTTATGTTTTTTTAAATTTTCTCTTTTTCCTGAGGAGTTAACAGACTCAAACAATGACTTGATTTGTTCTGTTTTAAAAGTTTAAACATCCCTAATTTATTGATGACCTCTGCTAAACAGTTGAGGTGGTAGTTGAAGGGTTAACAGCTTTTATTTCCTGTAAAAAAAGATAAAAAATAAAAAATAAAAACACTTAGTTTTCGGCCTGTCCCACAGTCAGTAGGTTCTGGTAAAATACCCGTGAAGAACTGGCATATATATCCGGGATAGACTTTTAACTGGGAGCAACTTTTTGTTGGATTGTTGTTGTCATTTACTAATAATTGACAAAATAAAAATAAATTAAAAAATTACTAAAAAGTAAATAATGAAAATCAGACATTGTTTTGGAATTGGGGTTCAACAGAATTATTATAAAAAATCAAATTACTGAAACTGTTTCATTATTTCTTTTTTTATGTTAAACCACAATTCAAAAACAATGTCTGATTTTCATTAATTAATTTTAGGTAAATTTTTGTCTATAGTTATTTTTGTCAGTTTCAAGTTATTTCAGGGACCATGTGGGATTTTCTGTCTTTAACAGAAGGAATTTATGAAATATATTTAATGGAATAAATCATCTTTTCATTGGAGCTTCAGAAGATCAAATTTCATGAATTGTTGGAAAATTGATCCTCCTGGAACACCTTTTTCTGTTTAAACTCATATTTATTCTGTTTGAAAAGACTTTTTTGGTCTTATTAGATAATAAACACCCCATGTTTGAATGTGGAGTTAATTTTGTGTCATTAATTTTCTTCTTTTTTGTCTTTTGTTTTCATTGCTTTGGTTTATGGATCTCACATCATGAAGATATCATTAGAATTATGTTTTTAAAAATACTTAGCAGAAGGATCATTATTTTCCAGCCATTGTATTTTGGTCCATTAAATGTGATTTTAAATAAAATTAAAAATGTTTTCTGCTGCTCTCACTTCAGTTCTCCGTTCTTCTGGCTTTGCTGGCTGTGGCTGCAGCAGCTATCGGAGTGATCACGTACACCCAGAGGGTCCAGGTGAGTGGAATTAAAACAATAAAATAAATAAAACGACACATCAGTTGATTTGAAAGAGCCTCATGTTTCTGCTCTGCAGGTGGGTCACTACGCCGCAGAGTTCTACGCCAATCTGTACGCGGTGTACGTGGTGAGGAACGACCCCGTCATCGGAGTCACGCTCACGTTCATCCAGGAAACAGTAAGAAATCCAACCTTACTTCTTTATTACTTTGAATTAAAACAACACCAGAACCAGTTCCTGCTCTCTTTATCAGGCAAATACAGGATCAAATGTAAAAATGAGGATTTTTTAAAAAAATATTCAGACTCCCTTTTTTAGATATGCTTGTTGTCAGAAAAATTTGTTCTTTTACCGAGAGTGTCAGGCAAAAGACCCGTAAAGTTCACCTCTGACTGGTGGAGCCAACACACAGACGACAAGAGAGAGAGAGCATTGTCTTTGGAAGCTTTACTTGCAAGGAATGGCAGTGTATACAGGCGGAGTATGCATCGTACCATTGGGGCTTTCCCGAGATTACAGAGAATATATACACTTCCACATGACAGCTTTGATACATGATAAATGACACTGATAAAGTTATTCTCCCATGAAATAAGGACTTCTTTGTGGTAATGAAGACGCTGACCAGCTGGGATCTCCATCCTTCTTTTATCCTCTCCTCGCGTCTGGTCCTTTTCATGTAACTTATAAAGAGGTCATATGCAGTACTTTCCGAAGTTCACTCTGTGGTCACTCTCCGGTCAGTTGGTTATTATGTGTATGCTTCCTTTATAAGTCAAGACGAGATCATTTTAAACTTAGTTTCACACACACTAATGATCCATGCACTGAGTACCATATGGACAATATGAAGGCAAAAGCTGATTATAGAGAATATAAGGATAAAGCACACTGAGATAATGAAACATTGATAACTAAGAAACACAATTTTCCTAACACTTGTAAAACGTAAAAATGTCATCTTAAAGATTATCTTTGACGAGGTTCATGTCACATATAAGACTTGATACATCTGTGTGTTGTAATTTAATGTGAAATGATAGTCTTAAGGTAGCTTAGCTAATGGCTAACAGCCGTTAGCTACTATGGCTAACAAGGGCAAACAACAGTTAACGGCCAATAACTGTTGTTTGCATTTGTTTGGCTAATGGTGCATTACAGTTTTAGTCGGAAGACGGAATTTCCGAGTTCTGAGTAGGAAACTGAAACTAGAACGCCCCCCTGAGGCTGGACTTTCCTACTGGTGACAATCACAGATGGATGCCCCCAGTGTGAACAGTTATTTAGCTCCTGTAATAATCCATTTATTTGCTCTTCTGACTGGGGTGTGTCGCTCTAGATCAGCTGTATACATAGTATTGTTAGACTTATATTTACAAAAATGCTGCCATAGTGATAATCACATTCTTCATACAACAACGCAGGGCGTGCTAACAACAGCTAACAATAGCCTGGTAGATCGGCATGTTTATTCTAACTTTGTAGCTAAGACTGAACAATTAAAGCTATGGTCTACGATTTGGAAGCTTTGTACATATTAATAACACCGTTTATAAGGCTGTTATGGTCCTATGGTCCTATCTACACAGTATAAAGACCAAAAGAACGAAAAAAATCCATTCAGTATATCCACTGAAAAGCTGCATACTAGCTGACCAATCAAACCTAAGAACCTGCGACTATTAATTGGTCCGTGAGTTGGTCTGTGAGTCCATCCAATCCTCGTCTCCCTCGCTACGCAGCGTCATGCCCATGGTCCCGTCTCCTCCCCTCTACCTCCGGTGAGCAGCTAGCAGCATTAGCTACTGAACTATCATGGAGCCGGAAAAGCCTAGCGCTGAGACCGAAGCCGCCTCCCTCTCCCGCGGGGCCCAACGGAGCTCTGCCCGCGGGTTGAGGCCTGTTAGCGGGCTAACGGCTAACGGCTAACGAATAGCTTCAGCCGGCCGTCAGACCTTCAGCATCGACTGTTTCGCCCCTGGTTGATCAGGTAATGGCTTTGTTTACTACAGTGTGAGATGTCTGCTGAATAACTCTGGTTAGTTTGTGCCTGCACGGGCTAATAACTTGTAGGGGAGCGGGATAGCCTGTTAGCCGCTAATCGTTTGCACTGTAAGCTGAGCTGGGGAGGACAGGCTGAGAAAGTTAAATCCTCCCCCACACTCGGCTCCGCTCTGGCGGCGCCAGACCCGCATTGCCGCCGGTCCAGTTGAAATGGCTACTGCTGTGTGTTACAAGGGGGATGTCTGTCGTGTTTGATACTTTCAGTTGAGCTGAGCTGTTTTTGATTGAGTTTGCTGCTGATATATTGTGCTAGTCGCTCGTAGCTCTGTCCGAGGGGGCTTTATGAGGCGACACGAGCTGGGGGCGGGATCTTGGAACACGGAGGGGAGAGGTTAGGGAAGGAGGGGCAGGCTGCGGTTTCAAATCGTAGACCCTAGCTTTAATTGCAAATTAAATCAAATCGTTATATGGCTTGTTGCAATTTTCAAATCGCAGAAGGTTCAATATTTTTAGCCCAAAATGTGTTGAACATTTTGGCATTGTGATGTAGTTTTTTGCAATTTCATGCCTTTTTTTTTTTTTTTTTCGCACTTTTGGACCATTTTTACCTTTTTTAACCCTATTTTTACAACTTTATGCCTATTTTGCCCCCGTTCATCTTTTTTTGGCCACTGTCAGAACCATTTTTGGAATTTTTACATGTTTTTTGAAATTTAATTTCAAATTTAATTCCCAATTTTGCTGCCATAATCAATTTTCCTAAGCCACTTTTAGATTTTTTTTGCCAATTTTTCCCTTTTTTTTAATTTCATACCCATTTTGTACCTATTTATTAACCTTTTTCTGCTTTCATTCCATTTTTACCCAGTTTTTACAATTTCATACCTATTTTGCTTCTGTTCTTCACTTTTTCTCAAATCTTTTATCCTTAGATTAATTTAATGTCATATTGGTTTTCCTATAAAAAGATCTACTGCTTATGTTTGTTTAAGAATACATAAGATGAGGAACATTAAAACAATTGCAGAGTAAATCACAATATTGGGGAAAAAAATCTCAATTAGATTGTTTTCTCAAATCGTTCAGCTCTATTCGTAACTGGAACGCTGATAACTCGAAGATGATGTCACTCCCAGTCCAGACGTTAATAAAACGCAGCATAACAACAGTTAGCCATTAGCCGCTACTGCTAACTCTTGCTAGCCATTAGCCGCTACATTTGGCCGCTAAGTATGCTATGTCATAGCCATGCTGCTTGATATGATTGGTCTGTGATGTGTGATGAGCCAAACGATCGTCCAATCACAAGCTGCTGTTGTTTTTGAAGGTTCTGCCCCTGAAAACACTTTCTCAGGGCTCCTTCCTGATGGATTAGTGAAATGCATGTCAGGTTATTTGGCAAAGAGTGAACTGTCCCTTTAACCTTCCTCTCTGTGCAGTTTCACTGCTGTGGAGTGACTGGAGTCCCGCTGGTCGAAGGCTTGAAATGCCCCAAACCAAACAGCATCCTGGAGAACATCGTCATGCCTGTAAGTCCCAGAGCAGAGACATGCTGCAGCTTTAGAGAGATTTGGATTTAATGAGCTGGGATGAACATCTGGAGACTGTTAGCTCTTTAAAGCAGAGTTTAAACCGTTTGTTCCTTCTGCAGAACTGTCCAGGTGTCATCATGTCCAAGCTGGACAGCCAGGCCCCGGCGTTGTTGGGGATCTTTCTCGGGACTGGAGCTCTGCTGGTAAGAAAATATTCACTCCTCTCCTGGACAGGTGGAAAAGGTCTGACCTAACAGTGAGGAGCGTCTAAGAACGGGCCAACATGAGCTGGAGAAAAGGAGAAACTCGGACTGTAAACATGAACATCAGGCTTCCTGCAGATCTTTGATATGCACCCACTAGCCACTTTATTAGGTGGCTGTAATTAATATATGATTAATGTAACTGCTTGGGTTCAGTTCTTAATGTAAAGACAGTTTTTAATAATGTACCAGGTCATATTGAATTGAATCGTGAATCAAATTGATTTGAGACCTTACAATATCAAATCAAATCGATCCAGAAAACATGAATGGATTCCCAGCCCTAGTCTTCATAAACCATCCTGACCTTACGTGGCTAATTATGACCTTGACTACGGTTTTGGTCTGAACTGTACGGCCCTAGCTCAGAGTGAGCGAGCTAGAGCCAAGATGGCCGCCAGGACCACTCCCCAAAATGGCTGCTCCTGTGTCAGGAGTATTTAGGCTTCTGTTGACGTGTTGGGGAAGTGTCGTCCACGTTTGTGCCCTGATTATCCACATTCACAGGCCTGTGGAGGGCTTGGCAATGTGGCCTGAAAATGAAACCCCAGATTTTTTTCCTGCAAAACTCAAATTACAATTTTATTTGTATTCATCATCAAAGAAAAGATAATTTAAACAAAAAATACAAGCCTATAAAAGTGCTTGTGCAAAACCTGACAGGACCACCATCATGAAAACTGTAAAGTTTCAGTATTTAAGTTTTTTTAACTTTGCAACTACTAATTTAAGTCAATGAATTAAATCTTCTGCAGAAAATAATTCAGTTTAATCGATATATTGCCCAGCCCTAGGCCCGTGACACTAACCAGATCAGCTGACTTCTTCTTCTGTGGTTGATAAGCTGAAGTTCTTACCTGTGTCGTGTCTCCTCTGTCTCTTAATCGACCTCTCCTCTCCTGATTTCTCGTCCCGTCTCTGTTTCCTGAAGCTCGTTGCCCTGATCTGCAGCTCCACCCTCAGCTCAAAGCTCAAACAGACCGCCTCCTCCTCCCACTACTTCATCCTGACCCAGTCCTCCCCCATGCTGCCCCCTCCCCAGCTCTCCACCTACCCCCACCACCCCGAGCAGGACCCCGTGGTCTTCACCCCGCTCACTGAGGCCAACGTCCCCCTCATTCAGGCCTAGTTAGTCCTCACTCTTTCCTTCTGCCTCTGCCGGCCTGTTGTTTTTGCATGGTGTCAGTTTGTTTGTGCTTCTTCAGGCGGAGAATCCAACCCGTAAACCTCCCAAAATCAGAAAATCTCTGCCTGAGTGGTGTTCATTATGTTTCTTAGAAATACAGGGTGTCCACAAAGTCTCTGTACTATTTAAAAAAATTATAACAAAGGCAGCTGATGAGATATCTTAACCAGATGTGTTTTATTTAATCAGTGTTTAACATAATAGATGCTATGAGGAGTTTTTAAGTAGTTACCAAAAAGTCTCCCTGTTAGATACATGCCTGATGGAAATACACACTTTAAGATGAGTTTTATAGCATCAAAATACTGAACTTCAGGAACAAGACAATTAAAACTAGAGCTAATTTATATTATTCAGACATGTCTTAGAGCACCGGGCTGTAAGTAGCCATATATAGCCGGCTACAAAACTACCATACTAAGTTTTCCAACAATTGCTTGTTTTCACACATCAAAAACTACCACTACGTAACCTCGTGGCTTTGCATCCTGTAAGTTGTTGAAAAAAGAAGTTGTAAAGCAATGCAGAGTTCTGAGGAAGGTCCGAGCTGCATTCATTAGCATCACGACAAACACACGCTTTGGCTTGGGTCTTTTTGACTTTTTAAATTGCAAAGAGACTTTATGGACACCCTGTGGTTTTATTTTGTCTCAGACATGTTTACTTCACCTACCTTGACGTGTTTTGACATAAACTTCCGGCTTCCTTTAGAAGTGTCACTTGGTGGTAGGTGTGACGTGACATTTCACACCTACCACCAAGTGACACTTTGAAGAAAAGGCAGTAGTTTCCATTGAAACATGTCAAGGTTAGGGATGTAATGGTTACCGGAAAATGGTAAACCACGGTAGTTTCCAACGGTTAACATTACTGTTCCTTTTTTTAATTACCAATTTACTCAAGTTTGATCTCCACACTGTGTCAATAACTCGGAGTGATGCTACTCATTGCTTGGTGAAGATGGTCACTCTGTCTAAAACACAAAGCTGCAGCAAAAGAAAAAGACGATTAAAACTTCTGTGACTCCTCGAGTGAGTGAGCTGACTGAGCCAGAGAGAGGGAGAGGGTTCAGTGAGCTACACCTGAGTGAATTATACGTGGTTTATCAGGATTTTCAGTTTAAATAACCTATAAATCTTATAAATAACAGCAGTGGTATCATTCTGGAGTGTGTTCTTGCCGTTCTTTATTTGCCATATTTCATAATCGATCGTCTTTTTCCATCATAAAAAACCTGGACATGGTCTAATATAACGAGTTGTAACATGGACACTAATGCTGTAGACAAACAAGATGTTTGACTTTATGTAAAATAGGTTAAGATAATTTTTGGTCACCTCAAAACTTTGAACATGTTCATTTACAATTGTTTATGAAAAAAGCCTGTTTAAAGTACAAATCCGTTTTTTTCTTTTCTTGCCAGAGTTGTTTACTTTTATTTCTAATGAAAAAAGGGTGAAAAAATTTACTGAATGGACATTCTGACACATTTATTGACAAAAAAGACCTGCTAAAATTATAATATTAAAGGGGTTAAAAGATTTTTAAGAGTGTGTAAAAGTACCTTTTGAACATTTTGAGCTCACTGCAACAATACCGCGATAATAATAAATGTGATAATTTTTGTCACGATTACTGTGATATGAAATTGTCATACATCCCTAGCCAAGGTAGGGAAAAGTATACATGTCTGAGATATAGGAAAAAAAGAAAACTATTTCTAATCGTGAAATCTCTACGGGCCGGGGCAGATTTTGTACATTTGATTGTGCTCTTTTTTTTTTTTTTTTTTAAATGGACCCAAAATTCACAGATTTCCAACAATCATGAATCCATACAGCTGTTACCAGTTTTAGCAGAGGGTGGAAACAAACCGCCATCAATGACGCTCTAGTAACTGATCGTGATCTCCAAACCCAGATTATTCTAAATTCAGACTTAACTTTAAAGGGATACTTTTTGTTTGTGTCTTTCCTCGCTCTGAGTCGGTGACAAGCAGATAGACGGCATTCTTTGACTGTGTGCAGCAAAAAGGAAGAGACGGGCAGAGCTCGCCATCTGCTAGTTAGCTTAGCTTAAGCAATGGGAGTCAATGGGAAGTGTTAGCCTGCCTCTGCCTACAGTAATCAGATAAACTCCTGCCTCGTTTTTTGGCCCTGTTGTTACATTTTCTTCTATCATCATATTATCGTCTTCTACTCCTCAACAGAAGCTTTGTTTTGTAGACCCACTTGATCCAATGCTACGTGATTTGAGGTAGAGATGTGACATTTGAACGGTTTTCAAAACACCAATCTGATCTAATTTTGGGACACTGGGAATCACAGTATTCACCATCACATTCATTATGGATAAAGGATATATTTATGTTAAAAACTTGAAAAGATGGGACACTGGAAGAGAGTTTTGTGTCAAAATTTACTCAAGTGGATGTAGAAGGCCTTGACTTACAACCTCAGGATGCTTCGTAAGCTTTCTGTTTATGTCCATCAACTCTGTGGCCTATAGCTATAAATGTCCTCATGCAACTGCTCTGGAATGGACTTTATTTATATCCATGAGACCCCCGTACTCTTTCCTTATTTAGATATTATTTTAATTTGAATTCTATTATTATTATTCTCCCTCTTGTTTGTATGTATGTCCCGTTGCTGTTCTTGTTAATTCCTCTCGTGGCTGTATTTTGTATCTTCTTGTATATGTAATTATTTTTTTTTAATTTCAAAAAGTATACCATGAACAAAAGAATGGCTCATAAATGAACAGCTGCAAATCAGATCTCATCGTTCAGTAAAAGAGCCGTTTGAAAGACTCGGCTCGTTTGCCAACGTCACATCTCTACTCAACAAAGCAAAGCCTCTGTTTAGGAGGATATTAATAATAACTTTAGTTATATAGCACCTTTAAAAACAGAAATTTACAAAGTGCTTTAACAGACAAAACAAAGGCAGAAAAAGGCAGAATAACTTCATCAGAGACCACGAGTCAGAGGGTCGTGTTAACTAAAGCAACAAAATAAAAGAAAATAGAATAAACTGAAGGATTGAAACAGCTGATATAATGCATAATGACAAGGAGACAGATAATAGATTTACAGATATATAGATACATTTAAGACTGTTGAAGTTTGACAACATCACATCAGGAAGATAGAAAACAAGAGGGCAGATAGGACAGGTAAGAGAAAAAAAATAAAAAATACTAAGTAAATCAATACATAAACGGAATTTCCTGATAGGCGTTTTTCTTTCTTACATTATTGGCCAAACTAATTAAGCCAGGTGTGCCTTTCTGCAGCAGTTACAAAGGCAAACCTGGATTAATTAGTTTAACAAATAATGTAAGACAGGAAATGAACCTACACAACTAATTTCAGGAAGTAGTGGAGCCGTGAAAATGGTCTGTTGGAGAAGGTAATTCGATGATAGAAGAGATAAAGTAAAGCGGTAAACGATTCACATTAAGCACACAGAGTTGCTGAAGTTTATCTGATGACTGTAGGCAGAGGTAGGCTAACACTTCCCATTGACTCCCAGTGTTTGAGCAAAGCTAACTAGTGGTGGGCAAGCTTTGTCTCTTCTATGTTGCTGCACACAGTCAAAGAATCAAGTCCGTCTGCTTGTCAAGACACAAATAGAACTAAAAGTTGGCGTATCCCTTTAAGCAAGAAATAAAAGCTAAGAATCAGCACCCATCTCTTTTTAGCTGCGGCCAAATTCATGCTCTCCTAATGAAGGTGTCCTGGGTTGGATTCCTCTCCTCTATACTCATGATTTTACCCTCACGATCATTTTTCCCCCATGGTCACTCTTGGCTGTGCAGGTTGGTAGAAGCTGCTTCATAGAGCTTCCTGTCTCACGTTAGTTGGCTGGTATTAATGCTGGAGGTGGTGATCCCCTCTCTGTGCTCCCCTCTTCCTCCCCCTCTTCCATTTCCTCGGCAGGTCATCGCTCTGGTCTGCAGCATCATCCTCCTGATGCAGCTCAGAACCGTCCAGCAGCAGGTCAAAGCGTACTACAGAGCCGTCTACTGATGAAGACGAGGAGGAGGAGGAGGAGGAGGAGGAGGAGGAGGAGTGTGCCTCATGTACCCGGTCCGGCCAGTCCAGTTTTACGTGTGTGAACCACTGATCACACCAGCTGTAGAGTTTTTGTTTTACATTTTAGGTTTTATATTTTGTCACATAACTGTTCTAACCTTTGCTTTTATTTGTCTTTAAGCATTTCCTCTGTAAATTAAAAACAAATCAACACTGGGAGCATTTCTGGTAGGGCTGAACAGTTAATTGCAAATTAGATTAAATCACAATATGGCTTGTTTAGTTTTAAAATCGCAGAAGGTTCAATATCTCATTTTGGCATTGTGATGTAGTTTTTTGCAATTACATGCCTATTTTTTTACACCTCTCGTTACCCCACTTTTGGACCATTTTTACCTTTTTTAAAACCGTTTTTACAAATTTATGCCTATTTTGCCCAAATTCATCTTTTTTGGACACTGTCAGAACCATTTTGGGAATTTCTTACATTGGGAATTAAATTTGAAAATAAATTTCAAAAACTATTTTGCTGCCATAGTCAATGTTCTAAGCCACTTTTGGATTTTTTTGGCCAATTTTCCCCCATTATTATTTGCAATTTCATAGGCATAAAGTTGTAAAAATGAGGTTAAAAAAAAGCTAAAAATGGTCCAAAAGTGGGAAAAAAGTGTATGAGTAGAGGTAAACAAATAGGTGTGTAATTGCAAAAAACTACATAACATTGCCATTGCACATTTTGGGCTAAAAATATTGAACCTTCTGCGATTAGAAAATTGCAACAAGCTATATTGCAATTTAATCTAATTTGCAATTAATTGTTCAGCCCTGCGGCACAGACAGTCAGATAATAGAAAGATTGATCATGTGCCTCACTTAACCCAGTCTAGCAAAGCCAGCAGTAAACAGGGTTTAGCTAAAGAGTTTCAGATTTTTGTTTTACATTTTTAGTTTTATATTTAGTCTAAAGAAAGTTCTGGACTTTTGTTAGAGTGAGAGAGACGATCTGCATCATTTTTTTTCCTCTTTAAAAGAAAAAATTTGCTGTATAAAATGTTTTTTAACTTTTACCATGGGAGCAGTGCCTACCTACGACATCTGATTGGTCCAAAATGAATGTGATTGACAGGAGAATTGTCCAATCACAACACAGATGTGTTAAAAAGATTTTGCCCTCCACACTTTCTGTTAGCTGTATGGATGTAAAGATGGATCGAGTTTGTAGTTTACATTTTTAGTTTAATATTTTGTCAAAAGAAAGTTCTGCTTTATTTTATTTGTCTTTAAGCTCCATTTCAAACATTCAAGAGAAAATGTTCCTTTAAAAGCTGCTGTGATCCTAAGGGAAACGCTCTTCATCAATAACTCACATTCCCGCTAATGAGGCCTTCAGCTTCAGCTGTGTGATTTTCTTCCTGTGCACCCTACAGATAAACATGCCGCTTTGCACTGTGTTGTTGTAAAAGGTCAAACTATTTTAAATAAATGTTTTATGGACGTTTAATCTGCCTTTTTCTTTGTGGAGAAGTGATTGAATCACACCAAACACGATTGACATTGTGCAAGAGAAGTGTTTTTATTGAGTTAGTCCGTCACATTCAGAGCCTAAAAAAGAAAAAAGGAGAGTGCAGCGATTACAGAATTCACATTTAATGAGGTTATATTTCTGGGCGAGAGGCGGGGCATGCCCTCAACCAACTGCCAGCCAATCAAAGGGCAACATAGAGAGACAGTGACCATGCTAACACTCACACCTAAAGACAGTTTAGTCACCAATCAACTTAAAGATGCTATGAGGAGTTTCTAAGTGATGGAAATACACACTTTAAGATGAGTTTTATAGCATCTAAATAGGTTATCTATAAATGCTATTCCTTAGCTTCCCGGTCGGGTCGGACAGGGCTGGACTGGCCTGGATACTCAACTTCAGGAACAAGACAATTAAAACTAGAGCAAATTTATATTATTCAGACACGTCTTAGAGCACCGGGCTGCAAGTAGCCATATATAGCCGGCTACAAAACTACGATACTAAGTTTTCCAAAAATTGCTTGTAGTCACACATCAAAAACTACCGCTACGTAACTAGAAAGAGATACATTACCTCGTGGCTTTGCATCCTGTAAGTTGTTGAAAAAAGAAGTTGTAAAGCAATGCAGAGTTCTGAGGAAGGTCTGAGCTGCATTCATTAGCATCACAACAAACACACGCTTTGGCTTGGGTCACATCTTTACCACAGTCGCCGCGCGTGCTCATGGGTAGCAGAGTCTTTATGTTGCTGGAAATCGATTCTCCTCATAGCACCTTTAATGAGCATGCTCTTGTTCTGAGGGAGGAAGCCAGAGTGCCCAAAAAAACCCACACATGCACATGGAGAACATGCAGAAAAAGCTCGTTGTGATGCACCTGCACGACCAACTGCTACCACGTTAATATGCTTAATTATGATGTTGGTAGGAAATGTGGTTTTCAGTACTTTTAATTTTTAGATATCCCCATAAAAATATGACATGATTGAAACAATAATGTTTGTAAGTTAGATAAATTACATTGTTGAAAAGTTCCAGCACACTATTTGCCCTTTTCCATGAGCCCTACTCGACTCTACCCGGCTCTACTCTACTCGCCTTGTGCTGCTTTTCCATTAGCCCCAGTCGCCTGCCCAACGGGATGCAGTGTCGCTGTAAACAGCTGAGTGGCTCTGCAGTGACGTCATTTTGAGCGCGACACAACAATCTGTGTCTTTTTGTCACAAACTGAGTAAAAAAGGAAAGCAGAAGAAGGCTGCAGGTGGTAAGAAGAAATACCCCTTGAAAAGCACAGGAGAGTTTTGGAAGCTATACAACAGAATGAAGCCGAGGACGAGAGCAATCCAGCTGCAAAGAAAAGATGTATGAGGGTAAGCTAATGGTAGCTACCGTTAGAACGCTAGGTCATTGCGCTCATGACTCATCGATGACAACATTGTCTGACCAATCAGTAGCCGGCATTCAGTGACGTCATCTTTTAGTATGGACTCAGCTCACTTGGAACCAGAGCGGAGTAGGTACTAAAACTAGCTTGTTTTAGGAGGTACCAGGCTAGTGGAAACACGCTGCAAATCGAGTAGAGCTGAGTAGAGTAGGGCCAAGGCGTGCTAGTGGAAAAGGGCCACAAGATAGATGCATGGTAGCTTTGGGGGTTTTGGGGCATAAGTGTCAAGAAGCTAATTTTTGTGGCAAAAACTAGCATTTGCCTTTAACAGAAAGAAGAGTGTACCAAGAAGGTAACCCTGAGGAACACCACTTTTAACACAGATACCTAGCCACGTGTTTCATATTTTAATGATTCAAACACGGTTGGTTTTTTGATTGATTTAGAGTATATGCGAGGGCTTGATTTTTTATTAGGGAAGTTTTTACTTTTAAAAATAAGTAAATAAATGGCTTATGTGCTCCCTTAGTGCATCCAGCTAAGATGAAAACTTTACCCACTTAATTTTCAAACAGGCTTTAATATCTTTATATTCAAATATGTCAGTTATTCAGTTCAAGGGAAAACTGATGTCAATTTATAAAAATACAAACAGAGAAACAAGTTTAACATCAAAGGCCTTAGCATTTTTGTACAACTTGACAAACTAAAGATCATGTTGACCAATCTTGCCCACAAACACCAGGCAGAAACAACATCCTTAGCAAAGGTAATAAAAATCCTATTAGAGTTTTTACAACAGCAAAACTTTGATCTCCCATGTGATTTTAGTACAAACAACATATTGGTACACACAAATAAAGGTAAAGGAAAAAAACTATTGGGTATTTCTTAAACTATAATTATTACAAATCACAGTTTAAGTCCTGCAGAGTCTTAACTGCATTTGTACAGATGTATTTGAATCAATTTAACCAAAGTAATATCCTTTAAAGACAGTTTCTAAAACATCAGGAATGGTGTTCCACAAGGTTAAAAAGTTGGCCCACTTTTTTTTCATAAACAACAATGATGTTGTTGAATCCTAAACTTGGTGTTGGACTCTGTTAAAATTGCTGTTCCTCAGATATCCCGTCTAACTGATGTCAGTGTCTTTTTTATTGATAAACTATATTTCCAATACACTTTTATACCTTCATTACTCACTGTTTCAACATACATATTTACAAGATGAATACATCAAAAGTAAAAAAAATAAGAAAAAAAAGAACTAAACAAAAATTAATGGGCACTCCACAGTCCTCCCCTTGTAACCCATAATCTTCTTTAATTCCATTTTTGGTTAATTTCATCATTTTACTTTGAGATTCAAGATGTTGGTAGATGCATCCAGGTCTTAATAAATAGTGAAAGTTTATTATTATTATTATCATCATCAATATAGTACTTCATTCTCTTCAAATAGAGTTTGTCATCTAGTTACATGTCAGACCATTAATATTATAATATTTATCTTTTAATTTAATTAATCAAAAGGAGGGGAAGTGTTGCTGTCACAGTATCTTTAAGATTTCGTATGAAAGGGAAAATTTTCCAAGATCAAGAAAACAATAGTACACTTTTAACAGAACTACTGCTGATTTTTGGTTGTTTTTCCAAGAACAAAAAGTTTTAAATTATTTTTTTTAGAATAATTCAGAGTTTTGAACTTGTGCTGCATCACGTTATTTGGCTTCATCTTTCACGGCATTTGAGGCCGAATCAATTCTGCATATCTATCTATCTATCTATCTATCTATCTATCTATCTATCTATCTATCTATCTATCTATCTATCTATCTATCTATCTATCTATCTATATATATATATATATATATATATATATATATATATAAAATACATATGTATATATTGGGCACAGCCGTACTGACATATCCTGTAAACATTAGAGCCTCACCTTATTGTGGAGTCCTCATGCACACGTTGGGTCTTGTTGAAGAAAGTTGACTCCATGATCTTCTGAGAGATCAGTCCAATCGAACACCTGATGGGACAACGGTGAGAGGAATTAACAGGATTTATTAAAAATAAAGATTTTTTTGGCTGTTAAGAAAAGTTAAGATCAGTAAACTGAAAACATTAAGTGAAATGTAAAACTGGATTATGTTACTTCTCCATTCACATGTGAAGTGAGGCTTAAACTCAACAGTTATGAGACACAAAGTAGACAAAGTCGACCTCGCTGACCTCAGAATGAGCAGAAGGGGGCGCTGAAAACTCCATGGAAGAATCCGGCACCAGGAAGAGCAGATACTGACCTGTGAGGCAGTCTGAGGGCTCAAACAGACAGAGAGGTCACGGGACTTTATTATTATTTTATTGTTTAATCTTTATGACTGGGAGCAGAAGCTCAGACTCACCGCTCATGTAGTACAAACAGCAGCCTGAGATGGCGCTACAGTCCACGTCAGAGACCCAGGCGAGGCCAGAGGAGGACGAGGGGTACGGGACGACCTTCAGCTGATCTGCAGAGGACGATGTTCAGCTTCATTAAGAGAGAAAAGACGACAGAATACTCCACACTGACTTTATCAAACCTTACAGAACAGACAGACCTGTCTGATTCTGAAATTCTGCATCTCCGTCTCACCAGCCTCCGTTATCCAACAGTTTCACTCGGCTAAATGCTTAACGGCCCAATCAGGGAAGAGAGGGAGCAGCGGGTATGACGACAACAGGAAGTGACTTGACAGGAAGTGAAGTCCCTTCCTGTTGTACAGATAATGGCGGCTAATGTCGGTTAGCCTGTGGTCATCATGGTTACTCAGTTAAACTTGGTGAAATCTGCTCTCCTCATAAGTTTACTTCATAGTGATTGTCTTTGACGAGGTTCATGTCCCATACAAGTGTTAGATGAATCATCTGTGTGGGATAATTAATGTGAAACGACAGCCTTAAGGTAGTTAAGCTATCGGCTTACAGCCGTTAACCACTATGGCTAACGGCTAACAAGGACAAACAACAGTAAATGGCCATTTGCCGTTAGCCATAGCAGCTAACAACAGCTAGCCGCTAACAACAGTTAGCCGCTATGGCTAACTGCCATTAACTGTTGTTTGCCCTTGTAAGCCATTAGTGGTAATGGCTAATGGTAAGCCATTAGCTGCTACATCTAGCTGCTACACATGCTATGTCATGGCAGCCCTGCTTGATATGGATTGGCCTGTGATGAGCCAAACGATCATCCAATCACAAGTTGCTGTTGTTTTTGAAGGTTCTGCCCCTGAAACAGAGGCAGAACTCCTCTCGGATGGATTAGTGAAATATTTCCAATATGGAGCTGTCCATCTGGCATGTCAGGTTAGCAGTTTTTGACTGCTTTTGAAAAAACAACAACATATATTTGTTTTTTGTTTCTTTTTGGAAAAAATCAAGCAGAACTCTCTACATTTTCCCATGCAAATAAATCCATACAAATCAACCCAAGTCTGAATCAAAGAGAAACAGATTTGGATATTTGATAATTCATTTGCTTGGTGTTGACGTTGTGTTTGGTGTGTGTAAAAATGTCTTATATGGCTGTGTAGCTGAAAATTTCTTGTTTAATTTGATGTGCAGCATGACTATATTTCTTCACTTTTTCTTACGTTTTGTTGGAGAGTAGAAGCACTCCTGAAATCAGGCACTTTGGGGTTAAGCAGGTTGTTGTTTTTTTTTTACCTTTAGTATTTAAAGTCATAATGACGATGAAAATCCAAATCAGTGTTGGACAGCTGTTAAACCTCTGGTCACCAGAGATCCTGTTACCTTCCATGTCCTCCTCCAGCTCGTCCTCGTCTTCATCAGGATCTCCAAACGGAGGATAAGGAAGCTGCTGACTGAGCTGATGGGCGTAGAAGTCGAGCTGTTGCATGCTGGGATATCCCGCCTCTGCATCGAAGTGCGACCGAGGCGTAAATCCTGATTTAAAGTTTGCAGGACGACCCTGCTGATCTGGGAGGTTGTGGATGTGGTCGTGAGGGTGTTGGCGTTCGTTTTCATCGTCTTGTGTCGGCGTCCTGGCTGCAGGGTTGAGTGATGAGGATGGATGGGACGGTGGGAAAGACGTAGCTTCAGGTTTGAGGTCTGGAAACTCTTGATCGTGATCATGACCATAAAGGAGCTGATAGAAGGAGTAAGGGTGGAGGTAGAACGGAGGGTAGTTCCATGGAGTGGAGCGGTGACTTTGTGGATTGGTGGATGCTTCTTCGTCTTCTCGGTCTTCGTGTTCTTCGAGTAACGGTGGCGTTTCGCTGCTGTCTGCACTTTTATCTCCATCGTTCGTCCTTTCTTTTGGCTCCTCTTCGTTTGGATTTAAATCATCTTCTTTGGAGTTATGAAGATGATCGTCTGTTTTCAGGCTTGGAGGAGCTGATTCATCGTCTTCGCCCTGATCCATGTTTGGAAAGTAATAAAAGAAGGGATATGGGAGGGGAGGAGCGGGTGGAGGAGTGGAGGAGGCCTCCGTCGGGTTGATGCTGCGGGGCGATGCCACAAAGTCGGTGTGAGAAGGATCCGGTCCGTCCGGCCCTGGGTCTTCGGCGAGGCCTGTCAGGGGGATTTTGGGGTGGTGGTAGTAGTGGTAGTATGGGCTGAAGGCTGCACGGCTCTGGGGCTGCAGGGGCGGAGCTTCAGGTGGGGGGTGGTCGTGCCTGGCGGGTCGATCCTGCTGATGGTCCGACTTTAATGGAGGAGTTTTGACTCGGTCACGGTGACCCGCAGCAGGAGTCTGGGGCGTCCTGTTGGCCTGACGGTCTGCAGCAGAGGGGGGCGGGGAGCTGGGCGTGGTCTCAGGAGCTGCAGGTGAAGGAGTGTGGGGGTGTTTGACATCATGAGGAGGATGGTGATGGGTGGGGTGAGGGTAGAAAGGTGGGGCCAGGTAGAAGGGTGGAGCCCACGGAGGAGGCAGAGGGCTCGATGTGGGCTCGACGGGACAGGCCAGAGTGAACGTCCTCTCTCCGACCTGCAGAGCGAGGGCGTGGTGTCCATCCTGCATCATGGGAGAAAAATGGGACAGCTGATCGTCTTTTTCCATCATAGTTTGTGTTTGATGGATTTAATTAATCGTAATTTGGAAATATTAAAGAAGGAGATGTGGAGGAGATCTGCCATGGAGAGGGGTGAGCAGAGGAGAGTCATGAAGGGGGCTAACTGCTTCAGGGACTGTCATTAGTAAAACAAAAAATAAATAAATAAAAAGTCCTGGACATGGTCTAATATAATATGTAACATGGAAACTAATGCTGCAGGAAAACTAAAATGTGTGAGTGTTTGTAAAATAGGTTACATTTATTTTTTTCATCTCAAAACTTTGAACATGTTCATTTACAATTGTTTATAAAGAGAAACCTGTTTGAGGCACAAATTTGTTTTTTTCTATTCTTGTAGTTACAAACAGTTTAAGCATTTATAACATAATAATGACAAATACTTGATAGAATTGTTTACTTTTTATTTCTAATGAAAAAGTTTAAACAAATTTACTTATGGGACATTTCCTGACACAGTTATTGAAAAAAAGACAAAAGAACTGTTAAAATTATGATATTAAACTTTTTTCCTCCTTTCCTCCCGGAATTAATCTCACGTTAAGACTCTGGTGATTACATTATTGTGAAGTTACATGGCCGATGATCCATAAATATCACTATTGTTGGCCTAAAAAGCGCCAAATTTTACCTTCTCAGTGATTCCACATGATAAATACGGAGCGGCGATGATGACTTCTGCACCGTGTCGCTCCAAAGTGTAACCGCAATAATCGACTAACGTCACCAAAGGAGTCCACTCTCCTCGGACTGAAAAAAAAATAAATAAAATTAGAGTTAAAATCTGAAGAACAAAAACAGCTTCAGTGCAGTTAACTCTTCAACAGGAACACTTTTGTCATTTTTTGCTCAGTTTTGGTAATAATTTTGGTTGCGTTACTCCATAGGCCATGATTTGTCCCATCTCATGGTAAACACTAAAAAAACAAATTTTGATTTTTTTTTCCCAAAATAAAACCCTGTAACTAGAATGTGTATGATGATATTATGTAATGACAGTACGATTAAAAATTGTGGCTATAATGGGGCCAAATGGGACATTTTTTCCTCTTTTAACCTGAAAGGATAAGTCAAGAATTTGAAACTGCAAAAAATAAAAAATAAATAAAAATTAAAAAAAGGATTTAGAGTTCAAATCTGAAGAACAAAAACAGCTCAAGTGCAGTTAAACCTTTGACAGGAACATTTTTGTCATTTTCTGCTCAGTTTTTGGTAATAATTTTGGTCGTGTTACTCCATAGGCCACAAATTATCCCATGCCATGGTAAACATTAAAAAAGACTTTTTTTTTTCTAAATTAAAACCTTGTCATGAGAGCATGTATGATGTTGTGTAATGACAGTGCAATTAAAAATTGTGTCTATAATGGAGCCAAATGGGACATTTTTCCTCCGTTTACCTTTAAGGGTAAGTTAAGAATTTTGACACCGCAAAAAGAAAAAATATATTTTTTTAAAAAAGGATTTAGAGTTAAGATCTGAAGAACAAAAACAGCTCGAGAGCAGTTAAATCTTAAAAAGGAACATTTTTGTAATTTTTGCTCTGTTTTTGGCCATATGTTTGGCTGTGTTACTCCATATACCATGATTTGTCCCATGCCATGGTAAACAGTAAAAAAGACAAATTTTAAATTTTTTCTTCAAAATAAACATGATGATACTGTTCAATGGCAGTGTGATTAAAAATGCTGGTTATAATGAGGCAAAATGGGACATTTTTACAGGTAAGTTAAGAATCTTCACTGCAAAAATAATTTAAAAAAAAGCATCAAAATCAATTTTTTTCCCTAATCTTATGCATATTAAGCCTGAACTAAACCCATGTACTGTGTTAGCGCTCTCAAAACACTCTCCGCGGTAGGGTCGGTTTTGACCCGTGCCTTAAATCAGCTGTAAATTAAACTAAAAACAAAAATCTATCATGCATTTTTCCTTATCTCTTGGTTACCCTGTCAGGCTCCATTATCCATGAAAATATTAGTTTTAACAAAAAGGCAAAGAAACATTTTTTAGCAAGACAACTTCATGAGCGTGAATATCTGTGAACATATTTGAACATCTGTCTACTGCACCATGATTTCAGTTTCTATAATTATTGCATGATGATCACGTTTTTATAACTTGGTCAAAACTGACCCTAGGAACACAGATGACACTATTTTAACAGAGCACTTAAAATTTGTTCCTTTTTTTTTCTTTTCTGCAACACTAATGATGCAATAAACAACATTAAGTGGTTCTTTAAAAGGTATTTCAAAGCTCTAGTGCATTGGTACTGACCCTAACACAGGAGAAGGGTTAGAAAAAAAAACTCCAGAATTTATTTTATGTAAACTATATTTTTTTATGTATTTCATCAAAATAAAACAGCAGCATCATGTAATCAAATTGGCATTTAAAGGCTTGAAAATACGCGCTTAAATATTCTGTAGTTTTGTTTCGGTCTGGAGTTGATTGAATGTTTTTAGTTTAAAAAAAAGAAAAAAAAAAAGAATCTATGATAAAAAGTGTTTAAGATTGCCATTCAGAGTCATTTTAAACAGTCGTACCGTTGACCCTCGGCTCCTCCGTCTCGGTGAGCCCCTGCAGTTTTACCGTCAGGCTGTAGGGGGAGCAGCAGAGTGAGGGCGCAGCGGCGGCCTCCTCGTACAGGTGAGTCGACGGGCACGCCATCTTCACCGGGGTCCCTCGCCACAGCAGGGGCAGCACGTGGTGATCGTCCTGGACACAAATTAATTACTTAAAGTTAGCTCTAAAACCTCAGGATTAAACTTTAATAAATAAATAAATACACTTAAACTTAACCCATCCATGAATGAATTATTAAAATCAAAATTGAATATTTATAAAATGTTTGTTTTCACTTTCAATCGAGTTAAAATCATGGCCATTTTCTTCAACAATATTTTTAAAGGATTTCTAAGTTTGTCCCCGGCAGTGAACACCAGCGGTGTTATTGGTCATTTAATGGAACTTAAATAAAGATCCACAAACACACGTCTTTTACGGACATTTATTAAGAGTAAATAAAATAAAAGCAAAATCTAAAGTACATGTATTATTACTGTGTGGAATTATGGGGATCTACGTTTAAAACCACAACTGAAAATTGTGTTACAACAAAAACGGGCCATCATAAACAAAGCCGGATATTATGATCATACTAACCCATTATTTTAAACTCTCTTGTTTTGAAGTTTAGAGAATTGGTTTATTATAGAGCAATGCAAATCATGTTTAAAGCAAATAATAAAACACTACAGATAGCGTGCAAAGTTTCTCATCTGAGAGTAAATATGAGCTGAGAGATGGAAGCAAGCTTGTTTTACCAAAAGCTAAAAAATAAGTTTAGAAAATGTATTTCTTGATTTTCTTGGAATAGAGCTGATCTCAAACAGGAGCAATGTACTTCCTTTGTTATGTTAAAAAAATCATTATGTGCATTTGTATTTTGGAGTTATGACTAATTAAAAAAAGGGGAAAGATCTATGGATGTGCATGAGTATGTATGGAGGCATGTATATATATGATATGCTTGTGTTTTTTTTCTCTCTTCATTTGTTAATTGTTTCTTTTTTGGTTTCTCTCTCCCTCTTGACATCATGAATTGTGTAGTTTAAGATGCATTAATGAGCTTGGGTTCTGCCTGAGCCTTTTGCAGTCAAAATTGTGTATTGTCTTTTTCTTTTGAAGTGTATATATGACTAAAATAAACTAAACTCAAACTAAACTATTAAATCAAATTATTCACTTGTGAATTACACCAAAATTTTAAATAAATTATATATACACACATATATATACACATATATATATATACACACATATATATATATATATATATATATATATATATATATATATATATATATATACATATATATATATATATATACATATATATATATACATATACATATAAACATATACATATATATATATACATATACATATACAAATATATATAAATACATATATATATACATATATATGTGTGTATATATATATATATATATATATATATATATATATATATATATATATTTATAACACTTTAACATATCTTATTTAACATTTATTCCTGAAAGGCGTGCCGTATTTAGCGCTTGATTTATGATGCAATATCACAATATGACAAAAACATGCACACATAATATTTTATATTTTTAAGAAACTTAAGACAAGGGTTTGGGAGTTTGCCACCTGATAGTTGGACATGTCACTGCAACCTAAATGGTATAAAATGTATTCCAGTTACCTGTCCCCTGCACGATGCCTGACCAGATGACTCCATGCAGTCACCTGATAAGGAGGTTTACAGACTGTTCCACCTTAAGGCTGCTTACAGACTGTTCCACCTTAAGGCTGCACTGCTGCTCATCAGCAGGTTTTATTGGTTTCTTATTTATCTTCTGACAATTAAAACTCTGATATCAAAGTCTGCAGTGCGGCGTTTGTACCTCCCGTGTGATGTGGCAGGCGTCGTACTGAGCCTTCAGACTGAGATCTTTCCACGTGGTCAGGACGGAGTAACCGCAGTGGGGGGGCAGCCGGGTCAGCGGGACCGCGGACTCGTTATCTGAGACAAAGGGAGACATCTGCAGGTTGGACTTAACGTCTGGTTTTAAACATAAAGACGAGAGTGTCTGACAAAGAGGCTCATTTTTAATTATTTTTGTAAGACAGCATCCAACTGCATGCACATATTCCACCGTGTATAAAAAAAACTGACAGTCTTCACCCTGGAGCCCTTTTTGGCCCCATTGACTCTCATTAAAAACACTTTTTCTAATTCTACTGCCATTTCAATACAGAATAAAAAAATCATATTAATTCCTCTGTCTCTCTGGAGACGGGACAAATCACTGCTTGATTACACTGTTTTTTCATGTTTGCAGAGAGGCATTGTGGGAAATTGAGACCTTAATTGAACTAATATAACAGTGACTGTAAGACAGTGTGATAAATTATATACATTAGTTAGAATTTAAAGTTGTTGGTAATTATTGACATACGCCAGACTGATAAAAAAAAAAGACTTTGCATCCATCAAATAGAGAATAAATAATTTTTAGTGTGAAAAAGGACTGAAGCTTACAACCAAAAAGTAAATATTTTCTATGTTTAAAATTTGTAAACATATTCATCATCCTAAAAAATGTACATTATGAGGAGTATATGTTTTTGTATTTTTTTTCTAATAACACTGAAAGTAATCATCCAACTGTGAAAATAATAAAGTTCTATTTAATCCATTTAAATCAATTTTGTTGATGATCACTGACTGACATAAATCCACTTATCAAATAGATCTTTTTGAAGTTTCATCATGTGAATAAACTTACATTTATAAGGTTAAAATATGAAAATACATTCATGTTTGCTTTACATTAGAGGACTGAAGTTAAAGGCCGATATATTTCTATTTCTTGCTTAATATTCTAAAATATATCAAGTATCTCGAAAGGGTGATATCTTGAAGGGAGAAAGAGTACTTTTTTTTTTTTTTGTGGTTGCACAAAAAAACAATCAGTTATTAATCACTGGCATATCCAAGACTGATAACCCCTGCACACAAAAAAGTAAAAGATTTTTGTTTTTAAAAGTTCCATTATGTCACTAACTGGCATTTAGAGGGTTAAATATCTAAAAAGCAACTGTTTGCTATATATATGATCGAATAAATTAATGACTAGAAATATTGAGTATTAAAAATATATTTTATTTAAACATGTATAAAATGTCCTAAAAGAGCCTCAAGAGGGAAAGAGTGAGTTTTTTAAAGGAGGCCTGAGGGTTGAGTCTGACCCGTGTCTCCTTTTCAGCATGTTCTTCCCAAAGACTTCCCCTCTAATCATTTAATTTAATTTAATAAATGTTTAAGGCAAAAGGTCAACAGTAGATGTAAAACAGATTTTTGTTAGAAGTTGGCCGTAGAAGTATCTTTGCTCGGTGTCTCCTGGACTTGCTCTCTGATTCTTTATTTTATTTTATTATTATATTTTATTTTTTTTATTTCCCACCTCGGTCCAGCAGCAGTTGGGCGGCTCGTCTCCTCCTCACGGTCAGAGTCATCCCCTCATCTCCACACTCCACCTCCGGCTGAAACCTCTCCCAGAAATCCTCGGAGCTCCTGGTCTGATCCGGTCGGGGTCTGCGGGGGTCTCCGAGAGCTGAGGACAGAAACCAAAGACCTTCAGAGTAGGGACGGGCATTTTATCCAATGTGCGTGAGAGAGAGAGAGAGAGGATTCAGAGAGCCATACCTGAGTGAATTATAGGAGGTTTATCAGGATTTATGTGTAAATAATGTATAAAGGTTGGAAATAACAGCATTAGTGTCAATCTGGAGTGAGTTCTTGCCGTTCTTTTGCCGTTTATTTGCTGTGTTTCGTCGTAGTAGATCGTCTTTTTCTGTCATAGTTCATGTTTTATGGGTTTAATCAATCATAATTTATAAATATTAAAGAAGGAGATGTGGAGGAGATCTGCCATGGAAAGGGGAGACCAGAGGAGAGTCATGAAGGGGGCTAACTGCTTCAGGGACTATTGTTAGTAAAACAAAAATAAATAAATAAAAAGTCCTGGACATGGTCTAATATAACGAGCTGTAACATGGACACTAATGCTGCAGGCAAACTAAAATGTCTGAGTGTTTGTAAAATAGGTTACATTTATTTTAGGTCATCTCAAAACTTTGAACATGTTCATTTACAATTGTTTATGAAGAGAAACCTGTTAAAAGTACAAATCAGTTTTTTTCTTTTCTTGTTATTACACACTGTTCAAGCATTTATAACGTAATAATGACAAATACTTGCCAGAATTGTTTACTTTTATTTCTCAAGAAAAAGTTTAAACAAATTTACTCATAGGACATTTCCTGACATAGTTATTGACAAAAAGACAAAAGAACTGTTAAAGTTATAATATTAAAGAGGTAAAGTGATTTCAAGACTGTGTTAAAGTACTTTTTAAACATTTTGAGCACACTGCAACAATACCACGATTATAATGATAACCGTGATAATTTTGGTCACAATAACCGTGATATGGATTTTCATATCGTTACATCCCTAGTTCACACTGACCCTCAGTCGGAGTTCATGAGCAAATATCTGCACACGGATCAAACTGCCTGAAAAAGGATGATAAAAACTTTTCCTGCTCCGTCAGTTTACAACACTTCAACTTTATCAACAAACAGCATTTCTGCTGCCGTATGTACAGTTAACACAACTTACATATAGAAATAATTCATTTTTTTTTATATTTATATAATTTAATAGCAGAACCAACCCGCATTAGTGTTTGATTTACAAACACCAGATCTGGTAACTGTTGTTTTAGTAAATCATGGTCCCTGTAATATCTATGAACAGTAGTTACAGAAACAGGAACAGATGGCTCAATATCTGCCACCTACTGATGAAATAAACTCAATAAAAACAAACAAATGTCCAGAAATCCTATAGATTACTGAATATTTAAAGATAAATATCATCACAGTATTTTGTTGTAAAAATGCAAATGATTGTTGTAGCACAATGTATCCATCCATCTATCTATGCATATATCTATCTATGCATCTATCTACCCACCTACCCATCTATCTATGCATTTATCTATCTATCTACCCATCTATCTACCTACCTACCTACGCATCCATCCATCTATGCAACTATCTCCCCATCTATCTACCTACCTAGCGATCTATCTATGCATCTATAATCTATTCTATCTATGCATGTATCTATCTATGCATGTATCTATCTATCTATGCATGTATCTATCTATCTATGCATGTATCTATCTATCTATGTATCTATCTATCTATCTATCTATGTATCTATCTATCTATCTATCTATGTATCTATCTATCTATGTATCTATGTATCTATCTATCTATCTATGCATCTATCTATCTATCTATGCATCTATCTATGCATCTATCTATCTATGCATCTATCTATCTATCTATCTATGCATCTATCTATGCATCTATCTATGCATCTATGCATCTATCTATCTATCTATCTATCTATCTATCTATCTATCTATCTATCTATCTATCTATCTATCCCTCCCTCCCTCCCTCCCTCTCTGTAAACCAGGTGGACTCACCTGAGTCAGCGGAGTCTGCCTGGTATCCCACCCCCGGGCTGTTCACCTTGAGTCGGCCCGTGATGGTGAACTTTCCCCGGGTCACCTGCCGGATCCTTCCCCCTGTGCAGTCTTCTCCGGGAGGCTCAGGTGGATCAGACCTCACGTGCGGCTCACCTGAGCCTCCGTGAGTGAGGGGCGCCATCTTGTGTTTAAACGGTTCTTCAGGTCTTCTTCTAACACTCTCTTCAGTCTGGAGCTTTGTCCCGTCCTGGGTTTCCTCTCTCAGCCTGGAGTGGATGTTCTTCCTGCTCCCGTCATGGCCGAAGCTCAGGTGTGGATGTGATGAGCGCGCGCTCGAGCTCCCTGCAGGTGACGTTACGGCTGTGAGGACGTGAAGGAGAAGAAAGCAGACTGTAAGTCCTCTGTGATTCAAACGCATCGTTCGTTTCTTTATCCTCTGTGCACCAAAACACTGGGACAGGGGGCAGGGCTGCGGAGCTTAAATGGACTGGCAGGACACACCTGGGCGCCAATTAGCCTCGGGGTTGCCAGATCCTGAGAGGGAAACAAGCCCAAGAACTAAGAATTGGATTTTATAACTAAAACTTTAAACAAACACCTACAGTGAGTAAGAGAGGGGGCATTTCTTAATAAATAAGTTCTTATGTGTTTTATTAATAACTGTAACACAGCCAACATGAAGCTCTTTATTAATATTATTTAGAAAAATTAAATTTAAATAATGGCCTCATGCACAGAAAGAAGAGTTAAAAGAAGACTAATGACATTTATTATTTTATTTCTTTTTTACTTTTATTTAACCAGAGAAGCTGATTGAGGTGAGCAGCACAAACAGTTTTAGACAAACACACAGAATCATAAAACAAAAATAAAACACATAAAACAAGACTTCAGTACATTAAAGAAAGAAAATTCACAACTTTAGACAATTTTGCTAAAATTACCCATTTTCAAATGTTCCTGTGACTGTGACCTTTACCTGTTTCTATTTTATACATATTTTTATTTAGTAATTAATAAAATAATAAACTGTGCTTGTCTGTATTTTCAAATCCAGACTCAAAACCCACATGTTCAGGACTGTTGAGTCCATTTAACAAAACCTGACATCCACATCCCACATCTGTTTAATAATGTTGCTGATTTTATTGTTCAACAGTTAATTTGATCATTTTTGTGCTTTTTAAAAAACCTTTGTACAGTGTCCTTGAGTGTCCTGACAGGTGCTTTTAAATAAAATGTATTATTATTATTATTTAATTTTTTTATTTATTCTTATTATTATAATTGGTTTTCTGTTTACATATCCAACAGAAAGGCTCTGACTAACACAGGGATTGGCTCTTTTTACTGTGAGGCACGTACACTTTTAATAAAGTTTATTCTTATTATAATAATAAATGAAGAATTCTGACATGTGCACCAAAATGTAGAATCAACCCCGAGGACAACAGGATCAACAAATCCTGAGAAACACGGAAGAACAAGAATCCACGAGGAAGAGCAATAAGAGAAAAATAAATAAAATAAAATGTTAAAATGAAATAAGTCTGAATATAAAACAACAAGAAATGTTTATTTTTCCTTTTCTTTCGTGTAAATTGAAACTAAAATATATTTACATTTACACTGAGGAGGCTGTTCTACTCTTTGTCCACCAGGGGGCAGCACTACTGTTCAATTAAGCTGCAGGTGCCCTGTGACAAATACATGGCAACAACACAGCGTAAAAACACATTTAAGGATTTAAAACAATAACTAACCTCCTCTCCCCCATACCGCTCATTATCTGTTGTGTTTTGCTATTGTTGATTTTATTGTTATTGTTGATTTTTTTTATTTTATTTTATTGTCTTTTTTTATCTTGTTAAGCATTGAAAGGCGCTTTTAAATATTAATAATTATTATTATCATTATTATTTTTATTTTAATACAATTTATAATTCTGGTATTATGACAATAAATATATGTAGAATTTTTTTTGCATTTTTATTTCATATCATGAAAATGAAAATTCACGTGCTGCCACATTCTCTACTCCATGATTGAAAAGGGGCAGGAAATAATAAAATAATAAAAAACAAGAAATAGTTAGATGGTCTGTCCATCAGATATTTAACAACTACTGCTTATCAAGAAAAAAATATATATATATATTTCGTCTTTATGCATTCTCTTGAACTGTTGAATACTGGTTCAGGCTTTTAAGTCATTTATTAAAGAATTCCATCTTTTTACACCACACACTAAAATCCACATTCATTTTAGAGTAGTAGTTTTCTTTAGGTTAAAATATAAATATCAAATATTACATCATATTTGTCCTGATAAATCCACTTTACATTAACACACATCCAAATGTCACATTTTATTTGGTGATTTCAGTTTAATGAATGTCCTCTTGCCTGAACATCAACTATTTTAAATCAATGACAAACTTTATAAGTTCATATTTTAGTGATTCCAACTGCTGATGTGATTTTTCTGTTACGTTTCTTTCTTACAGGACGACTCTGATCATTCTTCACTTTGTGGTCAGGATGGATTTATCAGAGACACGAGAAGACATTTTCTCACATCGTGAACACCTCTGACATAAATACAGACTGAGCAGGGTGTCCAGGAATTAGACCCAGCCACTGGTTAAAGCAATGCAGCGTAGGGCCGGGAAATATGGACAGAAATCCCATCTTTTTCAAATAAAATCAAATTAAACAAAAATTAACTTTGAATATTTTAAAGATGTAAATGGTTGTCACACTATCAGATGTTATTCCAGTGGAAAGTTAACCGTCATGAGGTACTGTATCTATATATTTACAGCGCAATAGCAAAACTTTTTATAGTAATTAAATAAATTTTGGACATTTCTCCTGTGATATATTTCTGCCTTAGAAGCCTATAGGCAGCAGAGATTTGTCAGGGGCTGTAATTTCCACCATTAGTATCTTTGTACAATTGATATCATGATCTTAAATATATAAAATAAATTAAAAAAAAAGAGTATTCTGACAGATCACTTCTATAAAAGTGCAAATATTTTAGAGGTCAGAACGACCATCATCTATTCTACTTATCCCTTTAGGCTAGAGTGAATATTGAAGAGCATATTTTTAAGATTTTTTACATTTTTAAAGCTAAGATTTTTTTTAAATATGTATATTAGTAGTCACATAAAAACACAAAATGTTGTACATATTTTTGCATTTTTACATAGGCTGCGTTCCAGGCAACCCGTTACTCGTGTTTTTTCCACCTGTGACTCATGAAAATGCACTGGAACGGCAGTCGAACTCGTAACTTACGACCCGTGAACTCGTACCAGATCGATGTGCTCCGAGTTACGACTTCTGACGTCACATCACTGCCTAACTAATAAGGCAGCCTCTAAATAAAGACAAACACTGTAAAGTAAAAACTTCTGTTACATTATGTGCCGTTACCCGATGAGTTAGTTGATAAAGCATAAATCTTATAATGCCTGCCATGTTGGTTAAATTTTATACCAGAATTCCTTGCACTCAAACTGAAGTCGTATTTTGCCTGGAACGCTTTCAGGTCGGAACTCGGAGATTTTAACTGGGAAATATTCGAGATACGGGTCGCCTGGAATGCACCATTAATTACTAGTATAAATCCTTAAAGTAAAGAAAATATTTAACATATGTATATAAGTAATAATATAAAAATGCAAAAATAATTGACAAAATGTTTACATTTTGATATAACTACTGAAATACTATTTAGAGCTGAGATTAAAAAAAATATAGTCTTAATTAAAATAAAAAATGAAAAAACATTTTACATGTTTGCATTTCTTTATAATAACTAATATGCATGTAAAAGTTATTTTCTAAAATATATGCATTAGGTATTATAAAAATATCTGAAATATATTTTTTACATTTTAAAATAACTACTTAAATACTATTTAGAGTTAAGATTTTTTAAACACTTATAGTCTTAATTACTTAAAAAATATAAAACATTTTACTTATTGTTTGTATTTTTATATAACTAATATACTTGTTTGATTAAAAAATGCATTAGTAATTAAATAAAAATGAAAGAATATTTGATATAATTTTTACATTTTGATATAAGTACTGAAATACATTTTTAGAGTTAAGATTTTTTAAACACTTATTGTCTTAATTACTTAAAAATATTTTTTTACATCTTTGCATTTCTTTATAACTTATATACATGTTTAAAGTAATTTTTTAAAAGTATGCATTAGTGATTTTATAAAAAAGCAAAACTTTTTGACATAATTTTTACATTTTAATATAACTACTGAAACACCATTTAGAGTTAAGATTTTTTAAGCACATAAAGACTTAATCACTTAAAAAATGAAAAAAAAAAACATTTTATTTATTGTTTGTATTTCAATATAATAACTAATATGCATGTTGAATTAAAAAAATATGCATTAATAATTTTATTAAAAAGCAAAAATATTTGACATAATTTTTACATTTTAAAATAACTACTGAAATACATTTTTAGTGTTAAGATTTTTTAAGCACTTATCGTCTGAATTACTTAAAAAGTGCTACAAAATTTTACTTGTTTGTATTTTTATATAACTAATTTACATATTTAAATTAAAAAATGCATTAGTAATAATATAAAAATGAAAAAATATTTGACTTAATTTTTACATTTTGATATAAATACTGAAATACATTTTTAGAGTTAAGATTTTTTAAACACTTTAAGTCTTAATTACTTAAAAAATGAAAAAATATTTTACTTAATGTTTGCAATTTTATATAATAACATACATGTTTAATTAAAAAGATGTATTAATGATTTTGTAAAAAAGCAAAAATATTTGGCATAATTTTTACATTTTAAAAAAACTACTGAAATACTATTTAGAGTTAAGATTTTTTAAAACACTTATAGTCTTAATTACTAAAAAATGATTTAATATTTTCCATAATGTTTGCATTTCTTTATAATAACTAATACACATGTTTAATTAAAAAATATGCATTAGTTATTTTGTGAAAATGAAAAAATATTTGACATAGTTTTTACATTTTAATATAACTACTGAAATACTATTTAGAGTTAGGATTTTTTTAAACACTTGTAGTGTTAATTACTTAAAACTGATAAAATATTTTACTTAATGTTTGCAATTTTATATAATAACTAATATACATGTTTAATTAAAAAAAAATATGCATTAGTAATTATACAAAAACTCGTCGCCCAGCCCTATGCCAGCCAGTGTGTGTGTGTGTGAGTGTGTATTCAGTGTCGCCCAGCCCTATGCCAGCCAGTGTGTGTGTGTGTGAGTGTGTATTCAGTGTCACCCAGCCCTATGCCAGCCAGTGTGTGTGTGTGTGAGTGTGTATTCAGTGTGTGTATATTCAGTGTGATGCTGACGATGGGCGCGGTGGCGATGACTCATATTCGGCGTTGCCTGGTTACGGCCAGTTGTTGTTTTCCTGAGTCGATGGGCGGAGGGCGAGCGGGTAAGAGAGAGCGAGGGAGTACAGGGAGTGAAACTCTGGGGAACAGGAGGAGGAGGAGGAGGAGGAGGAGGAGTCACGTGAGGAGCTGCTGGAGTTAAATGTAGTATAATGATGAATCAGAGAGGGGGGGTCAAACCCCCGGCTGGTAACCATGGTAACGGGCTGGCTCCACTAAATAAGAGGAATTTGTGCTGTGAGCGTAAACGTTAGAAAATATTTAGAGACTGCAGCAGGTCAGTGAAGAGTGAGGATCAGGAGGTAGGGCCGGGCAGCAGGGACCGAAATAAAGTCTCAGCTTTGGACACAGTTTAACAGTTTGAAGAGCTAAAGCTTGGTGTTTTGGAAAATTTAGTTTATTGAACTTCTGAGAGCTCAAACTTTCTTATTTAAGGCTTTAAAAATGCAAATCATTTTTTTTTAGTGCCTGTTCCACTCTGTTAAAAGCAGAACTCTTTAAGGTCTTCAAGGAGTTTTTACTAAGTTACTGTTTTGATTTTTTAATATATATTTTTACGAAATTTTCATGGATGTATATTCATAATAATCAAGACACAATAGTCAAAGTTAGACCAGAATGGGACATTTAGGGTGCTCCTGGAAATTGGCAAAACATTAATAGATCAACAACAGAACACCTCCCAAAAAATTAATAGGTAAAAAAAGGAAGTATAAGATAATAATAATTGAAATAATAATAAAAGCATAAAAAAGCAGTGGTATTTATTGAATTGATTAGTGGATAAAAAGGTTAGGAAATTTCATTTTTTTTTAAAACCAAGAAAGCAGACAAGAACACACACACATACATATACAGATAGTAATAATTAAAATAATAATAATAATAATATTTATTATTATCATTATTTTTTATTATTGATAAAAAAGTGAGGAGTGATTTAAAATGTTAGGAAAAATATTCAAAAAAACAAAAAAGCCAACAAGGACATATACACATACATACACAGATATCAAATTATTTTAAATAGAAAAAAAATAATAAATTAGAAATTGAGGAGGGAATAAAAAGGTTAGGAAAAATATCAAAAACATACAAAAAAGCTGAAAAATACCCATTCACACCGATACAAACAGATAACAATCACTAAAATAAAAATATTGATAATAATAATAACAATATTTAATAATAAAATTAATAAATAAAAGTTGAGGAGTGAATTAAAATGGGAAATATATATATAAATAAATATTGGGAAGAAATAGAAAAAAAACAAAAAAAAAAGCTAACAAGGCCATATACGCATACATACACTGATATCAAATAATTTTTAATAATAGAAAAACAGTTTAATAAATTAGGAATTGAGGAGGGAATAAAAATGTTAGAAAAAAAAAACAAACAAGAAACATAAACACACTTACAGCTGATTCCAGTCAAAGTTTTTTAATAGTTTACCTGTTACCAGTCCATCATAACATATATCCCTCCCATTCTTTAAGAATACATATAATATATGAATTTGATTTTTTTATACAGAGATAAAAGTTCATTAAAGCTGGTGTCTACGATTTGAAACCGCAGCCTGCCCCCCCTTCCCTCACCTCTCCCCTCCGTGTTCCAAGATCCCGCCCCCAGCTCGTGTCGCCCCATAAAGCCCCCTCGGACAGAGCTACGAGCGACTAGCACAATATATCAGCAGCAAACTCAATCAAAAACAGCTCAGCTCAACTGAAAGTATCAAACACCACAGACATCTCCCTTGTAACACACAGCAGTAGCCATTTCAATTGGACTGGCGGCAATGCGGGTTTGGCGCCGCCAGAGCAGAGCCGATTGAGGGGGAGGATTAATCTTTCTCAGCCTGTCCTCCCCAGCTCAGCTTACAGTGCTAACGATTAGCGGCTAACGGGCTAACCCGCTCCACTACAAGTCATGGCCAGGACAGGCACAGACTAACCAGAGTAATTCAGCAGACATCTCCCACTGTAGTAAACAAAGCCATTACCTGATCAACCAGGGGCGAAACGGCCGATGCTGAAGGTCTGACGGCCGACTGAGGCCATTCGTTAGCCGTTAGCCCGCTAACAGGCCTCAACCCGCGGGCAGAGCTCCGTTGGGCCTCGCGGGAGAGGGAAGCGGCTTCCCGGTTTCGGCGCTAGGCTTTTCCGGCTCCATGATAGTTCAGTAGCTAACGCTGGTAGCTGCTCACCGGAGGTAGAGGGGAGGAGGCGGGACCATAGGCATGACGCTGCGTAGTGAGAGAGACGAGGATTGGATGGACTCACGGACCAGTTGAACCTTACAGGCTTCTAGGCTTGATTGGTCAGCTAGTATGCAGCTTTGCAGCGGATATACTGAATGGATTTTTTTCGTTCTTTTGGTCTTTATACTGTGTAGATAGGACCATAGGACCATAACAGCCTTATAAACGGTGTTATTAAGATGTACAAAGCTTCCAAATCGTAGACCATAGCTTTAAGTCGATCAGCTGCTGCAGTGATGACACGCTGATTTAAATCCTGACTTACTGCCCGGCCCTACCTTCACTTCCCCGTCTGATCTTAATTCAGTCCACGGCGCACCAGCAGCAGGTCACATGCTCAGAGCGAGGCTCTCGCAGCTGCATGATAAACTCATCATCTGATGTCTTAATTAGGTTTTGATTGGCTGTTTGCCTCCACATCCTGGTTTCACCTCCAGAAGCTCCAGCTCCTCTTCTGCCTCCAGAAAAAACACAACAAACAACAAACAAGAGTTTATTTTAAAACTGCCAGTCAAACAGTTAAGAAAATATTTGTGTTCAGTGGATTTAAATAAGAGCTTGTGTTGATGAGAAGGAAATTACAAAAGTGAAATATAAACGTTACCAAAATAAAATATGACAAATATCCTGATTACTTAACATTATTATTAAAAACTGATTTTTAAATACGTATTTTATTAATTACATAAAAACACAAAAATATTTTACATTTTTTGTGTTTTTATATAATTACTAATATATATATCTTTAAAATAAAGTTTTTAAAAAAATACACATTTTACATTTTGATATGATTGCTCAAATACATTTTAAAATTAAGAATTTCTTTAAACACATATAGTCTGAAAATACATAAATAAGAAAAATAAATAAATAAATAAAAATACAGTAATAATAATGAAATAAAACATAATTTCATAAATCAACAAAGAAAAAATAAATTAATAAAAATAATTATGTTAGTGAATAGTTAACTAATCACAAACAAACCACATATATACGTATTTTAAATTATTATTAAATCATTTGTTAATGATTATGAGATCATTTATATCTTAATTTGCACGACATGTAAGAGCTATTAGGAGAACTAATTATGAATTAACTACATATATACATTTGTAAATGATTATTAAATAATTTCCGAATGATTATGAAATTATTAGGGTTAGTTAACCAATCATTTTTCCATGATTGGCTATAATAGCTTATAGATGTCTTTTTAAATGATTTAATAATCATTAATAAATGTATATATTTAATATGATCATGATTGATTAATTATGTACTAATATCTACTAATATCTTATAAATGGCTTACAAATGATTGTTATTCTAAAGTGTTACCAGAGATTTTTCTGTATCCTAAAACGTTGTCGGACATAAACAATGACGTTATTTTTTTTAACATATTAAATGTTCCTGAATTTATCAACCTCTGCCTTACAGGTATATAGGGAGTTAAAGGGATAAAGAAAAAACGGAGTAAAAGTGAGACTATGAACAAAGGAAAAGAAATGGACTAGAATAGAATAGAATAGAATAGAATAGAATAGAATAGAATAGAATAGAAGAGAACAGAATAGAATAAACCTTTAGTCGTCCCACGCGGGGAAATTTACAGTGTTACAGCAGCAAAGTGGACAGCATTAACAGAATAAAAATAGACTTAAGTATAAAAAATAGCAGCATGTACATTATTCTACCTATATAAGATAAAGAATATAAAATATAAAAACATACCAAGGGCTTGGAAACAAAACTAAAAGCAAATCCTATAAAGATTATAAACACATTTACTGAGTAATTGCACGTGGGATAAGTGATTGTACATGGGTGTACTTCCACACTGTAACTGCACATTGTTAGAGGATTGGGGATTGCACATTAATTGCACATAGTAACTGTTACACTAACATCAATATTAACAGTATGCATATAATATGACAGCACTATTCTACAGTAGGCCACAGGGTATAGTACTACCCCTACATTTGCTTATTAAGAAATATTAATAAATACCCTCCAGGACCTCCAGATAATAACTCTCTAAATGCCCAAATAAATCCTGTAAATATACGGTGCTGCTTTAATCAGCTGTTTGGTAACCTTTGGGCAGGTGTGACGCTGAGTCAGACTGACCACGGCTTTACTGTCGAGCTGAGACTGGACTGTGGCGAGGCCAACGTGCTGGATTAGTTTCACACAGACGTGCAGAAACACTCACTCCATCGGAGAATCTGTGCATCACCAAGAGTCCGATCTGTCTTCACACGTTCACGTCCAGAGTCAGGATCTCCCAGCCCGGGCTGAGCTCACGTTTAAAATGACACAAGCTCGTATTTTTAGATTCTGACGACATGAAAAGTCCCAAAAACCCCAAACATTCAAACCGTGAGTCATACTACTGCAATACCCGGTCAGCTGTGGTCTCACAGTGCTGTCATATTAGATTCATATTGTAAATAATGTTAGTGTTAATAATGTAAATTCTAATCTGTGTTGATAATTTTACTGTTTTTGGCTGAAACTTGTGTTTTGCTGTCTACAGTCCACATGTGGATATCACAGACCTCTGCTCTTGTTCTGACTCATGATCTGAATCATAAATCAGACAGGTTTTGGAGGATGTGGGAATCTTTGCATTCCTTTTCACATGAGCTGTAAATAACTGTCTGCTACTGAGGATGGGAACTGAGGATTTGCCCTTTCAACTGTCTCCTGTTGATTTTTTTTTCTTTTATATATAGATATATATTTTACATATGTAAAAATATGTAACGCATCGCTCATTGTTAGCTTGGGGTGGGATCTCTTTTAGTTTTGTCTTGTGCTTTGTTGTCTGGTTTGTTTGTTCTTAACTTGTGTTTATAAAGTGAAAAACCAATAAAAAGAAATTAAAAAATAGTGTAAATTCATTGCATATAGTCTCATTTTTTAATTTTCCCCCTCATTGGAAGGTTGATACAGCTTAAAGATTTGGCATGTTGCAAACTGCTTACTTCATTTTTATGCTTTTGTCTATTTTAATGTCTTTATTTGATATTCCTATGACTCTACTGTGAATAAGAACAACTGAAACAACCAAATTTCCCCTTTGGGGTTAAAGCTCCACTATGTAAGATTCTAGCTTCACCTCACTAACAATTGGCAAGTGACTCTTTTCCCACTGCCAGCAGACTCGGTCTAATCAGCAGCAGACGAGCTGTGTGGCTGTTTTTTTTCTCTGGTGCGTCAAGCTGATGTCATCATGATGATGACATCATCAGTGCGCTGAAACACGTCCATGTAAACTATGGAAAGGAGCATGGATGCTGTGGACATAGTTTTCTTTACTTTGCCCTTTTATTCTCTCTTTAAAAATTTTACTCTACAACTTTTTACATTTATTTTAAATTTCGGGGAACTTGCTGTATTTTCATTTTTATTACTATACCTTTAACTATTTTACTGATCATTTATGAGGAAGATAAAAAGAAACATACAATACAATCTTTAGGAAATAATATAATACTATACAATAAAAAATAAAATACTTTTACTCAAACATTTGCTTCACCCAAAAATAGAAACATTTACTAAAGATTCTTAACTGCTATTGGTCAACTTTTCTGGGGGTAAAAAAATCCTTTAATCTACTCGCTTTTCAGCAACTAAAAGTATAGACATTTTACAGTTGGTAACTGTGGCTTTTATGGTCAATGGCAGGTTTATTGGTATGGTTTAATTTGACAAAAATCAATGTTTTACCACAGTCATTTTGCCATTCACAGTAATTTACTGTATCATTTTTTTTTACAGCAGGTAGCTGCAGGTATTACAGGAATGCACTGTTACATTTACAGAAATCAGAATGTTTTTCCACAATACTTTGTCATTTACAGTAATGTACTGCAAATAATTTTCTGGCTTTTATGGTTAAATAGTTTTAATTTTACAAAAATCAATGCTTTCCTACAGTCATTTTGCCATTTACAGTAATTTACTGCAAAGCTGTTTACAGTAGGTAGCTGCAGATATTACAGCAAAATGCTGTAAGATTACAAAAATCAGTTTCAGTATATAGATTTTGGGCAACTGTAGTTTTTATGATTAGTTTTAATTTCACAAAAATCAATGTTTTCCCACAGTCATTTTGCCATTTACAGTAATTTACTGTATAGATTTTTTTTACAGCAGGTAGCTGTAGATATTAAAGTACTGCTATATTTACAAAAATCAGATACTGCCATGTAATTGGCTGATGAGCTAATGTGTTAATCAGTAGTTAATTGGGTGTGCCTAATGAAGTTATCGTGTTTGTAGGACTTTACTAAGGAGGTACCAGAGTTGTTACTTTTATGTTAAATACTTAAATAATACATTCTTGTATCTGATGCTCTTCTTCTGCGTATTTAAAGCACGTCAGAGATAAACCTGCAGTATTTAAACTTTCTTTGTGAGAGAAAGTTTCTTTGACGGTCTTTAAAGGCCACATTACTCATGCGCCGCAGTGTTAAATGTCACGTTGTTTTTTTAACGGCACATTCAGCCGGTTATCGAGCTCCTTTACGACCCCAAAGAGAGTCGTAAACCCTCTGCAGGAACAAACGTGAACCTGCCGACCCTGAGAAAGTGTTTTTAAGACATCACTGTTGACACTCGTGCACACACGGAGTGGACGTATCGAACATTTCACTGCTGTTCTCGATGACTCTGGTTTTTCCGGTACTGATCTTCAATAGCAGCCAGACAAAGGGCTGATTATTGAGGGAGCCACCCCATTGGTGCCCTCAGGTCGCTCTGCAGGCATGTGATTGGTCCGTGCGTGTTTGGATATAAAAACGTGTTGTGGGTAAGCTTAGGCTCCGCCCTCTCTGGGTACATCCAGTGGTAGACATTCATGTGTCAGACGCCCGCCGAGTCTCTGCTGTGAAAAATGAGAGCATGACTCACGGCATTTCCTCTCGCAGAAAAGGAAAATTGTTGCATAACTGGAGTCACAAAAATGTAGACTCTGCTCCACAGGCATGTGCGCTGGTTTCATCTTAGACTTTCAGCTTCCTGTTCTCGAAAACAGAAAGTTAGAGGGTCGTATGTACGGGACGTGCCAGCAAATCAGATCATTTATGTGTGGTGTTAAAATAATAAACCATCGAATGTTACACGTGTGAGGAGGGAAGGACGGAGGGAAGGGAGGGAAGGGAGGGAGGTGAGGTAGAAGACAGGAAAAGAGAAAGAAAGAAGGGAAGGAGGCTGGTATGTAGGTAGGGAGGAAGCAAGGAAGCAAGGAAGGTATCTAAGTATAAAGGAAGAAAAATGGAGAGAAGGTGGGAGGGAGGGAGGTAAAAGACAGAGGGAAGGAAGGATGTTAGGAAGGAAAAAAGGAGTGGAGGTCAGAAGGAAGGAATGACGGAGCGAAGGTAGGTAGGTTCCTAAAAGGTAAGAAGGAGACTGGTAGGTGGGTATGTAGGGAAGTAAACGAGAAAGGATAAAAGTAAGGTTTACACAGGGAGGTGGAGGAAGGCAGAAAGAGAGAATAGTAGGTATAGATAGACAGATAGATAGATAGATAGATAGATAGATAGATAGATAGATAGATAGATAGATAGATAGATAGACAGATAGATAGATAGATAGATAGATAGATAGATAGATAGATAGATAGATAGATAGATAGATAGATAGATAGATAGATACGTAGATAGGTAGATAAATACATTAATAGATAGATAGAGATAGATACGTAGATAGACAGATAGATACATGGATAGATACGTAGACAGACAGATAAATAGACAAGTAGATAGATAGATTGATACGTAGAAAGATAGATAGACAGATAGATAGATAGATAGATAGATAGATAGATAGATAGATAGATAGATAGATAGATACGTAGACAGATAGATACATTATTAGATAGATACATACGTTAATAGAAAGCTAGACAGACGGACAGATTGATAGATACGCAGATAGATAGAGAAGTAGATAGATATGTAGATAGGTAGATAGATACGTTAATAGATAGATACATAGACAGATACGTAGATAGATAGATACATAGATAGATATGTAGATAGATAGATTAATAGATAGAAAGATACGTAGATGGATAAGTTAATAGATAGATAGATATGTAGACAGATAAATACATAGATAGATAGACAGATACGTAGATAGATAGATAGATACACTATATTACCAAAAGTATTTGCTCACTTGCCTTGACTCTCATATGTGCTTAAGTGCCATCCCATTCCTAATCCATAGGGTTCAATCTGACGTGGGTCCACCCTTTGCAGCTATAACAGCTTCAACTCTTCTGGGAAGGCTGTCCACAAGGTTTAGGAGTGTTTATGGGAATTTTTGACCATTCTTCCAGAAGAGCATTTGTGAACTCACACACTGATGTTGGACCAGAAGGCCTGGCTCTCAGTCTCTGCTCTAATTCATCCAAAAGGTGTTCTATGGGGTTAAGGTCAGGACTCTGTGCAGGCCAGTCAAGTTGATCCACTCCAGACTCTGTCCTCCATGTCTTTATGGACCTGCTTTGTGCTCTGGTGCACAGTCATGTTGGAAGAGGAAGGGGCCAGCTCCAAACTGTTCCCACAAAGTTGGAGCATGGAATTGTCCAAAATGTCTTGGTGTGCTGAAGCATTCAGAGTTCCTTTGACTGGAACTAAGGGGCCAAGCCCAGATCCTGAAAAACACCCCACACCATATCCCCCTCCACCAAACTTTACACTTGGCACAATGCAGTCCCACAAGTATGGTTCTCCTGGCAACCTCCAAACCCAGACTGGTCCATCAGATTGTCAGATGGAGAAGCGTGATTGGTCACTCCAGAGAACGCGTCTCCACTGCTCTAGAGTCCAGTGGTGGCGTGCTTTACACCACTGCATCCACGCTTTGCATTGCACTTGGTGATGGGAGGCTTGGATGCAGCTGCTCGGCCATGGAAACCCATCCATGAAGCTCTCTGCACTGTTCTTGAGCTAATCTGAAGGCCACATGAAGTTTGGAGGTCTGTAGAGATTGACTCTGCAGAAAGTTGGCGACCTCTTCTCACTATGCGCCTCAGCATCCACTGACCCCGCTCCGTCAGTTTACGTGGCCTAACACTTAGTGGCTGAGTTGCTGTGGTTCCCAAACACTTCCACGTTCTTATAATCCAGCTGACAGTTGACTGTGGAATATTTAGGAGTGAGGAAATGTCACCACTGGATTTGTTGCTCAGGTGGCATCCTATCACAGTTCCACGCTGGAATTCACTGAGCTCCTGAGAGCGACCCATTCTTTCACTAATGTTTGTTAAAGCAGTCTGCATGCCTAGGTGATGATTTTATACACCTGTGGACATGGAAGAGACTGGAACACCTGATTCTGATTATTTGGATGGGCGAGCGAATACTTTTGGCATTATGATGTAGGTAGATAGATAATTTACTGATCCTGAGGGAAATTCAATGCATCTTGTAGCAGGTTACAAGACGAACATGACATGAGGCAATTTTACAAATTGACCCCAGTAAATAGTGATAAAACACCCTCCCAAATATAGTATATTACCCCCAAGAAGAATTCTTTAATCTGTCTTGCTATATAAACTCTTATTTCAAGTAAAGTTTAACTCATTAGTTATTGAACAGTTTTGTTAATTACACATTACAGTACAAATTCCCAGGGCACACCTACACTGCCCACAGGCTTGGCAGCTTTTCTCACCACACTGTCTGAGAACCACTGATCTACTTATTTTCTCATTATAATTAAATATAATTATAAAATATAAGTGTGACTCAGTTAATGATATTAACTGATATTATGATATCATACTACTGATATTATCAAATATTGCCCAATATCGATCACAGGCTCATGTATCGTAGCATAACCTGGCAGCCTTTGTAAGACTGTTAAAGTATCATCAATATTAATTTTATTTAATCCTGACAAAGCTGTTTTACACCCCGAGTTATCAGGTAGAATCGAAGGATGAAAGGCAGGTGGGTAGAAAAGTACAAAGAAAGGCAGGACAGGTAGTTAGGTTAGGAAGGGTGTGTGTGTTTAGGTAGAGAGAGAAAAGGCTGGTGGGTGTGGAAAATTAAATACAAGCGAAAGAGAAGATGGTTGGGCAGGTAAACAGGGAGATAGGTGGGTTAGAAGGTAGATGTGTGGGTTAGTAGGTTGGTAATAAATGCTGTAGGTTCGTAGGTTGATGGATGGTTGGAGTGGTAAATGGGTTGAAAAACTGGTTGACAGATGGGTTAGCGGGTTGGTAGACAGGTGAGTTGCTCATTAGTAGTTGGTTTGATAGATTGCTAGATGGGTGGGTAGGTAGGTTGGTATTTGGGTGGGATGGTATGGGTTGGTAGATGGTTGAGTTCGTCAGTAAATGTTTGGTTTGATAGATAGGTGGGTGCGAAGGTTGGTAGATTGTTGGGTTGGTAGATTGGTAGATAATTGGGTTAGTAGGTTGACATAGGTTAGATGGTAGACTGGTAGGTTGTTGGGTTAGTGGGTTGGTAGATGAGTGGTTTGGTGGATTGGTAGATGGTTGGGTTAGTGGGTTGACAGGTAGGTTGGTTGGTGGATTGGTAGATAGGTGGATGCGAGGATTGGTAGATTGGTTGGTAGATTGGTATGGAAGATGGGTTGGTAGATTGGTAGATAATTGGGTTAGTGGGTTAACAGATAGGTTGGTTGGTGGATTGGTAGATGGGTGGGTTGGTTGATTGGAAGATGAGTGTGTTGGTAGACTGATACTTGGTTGGTTTGATAGATTAATAGATGAGTGGATGCAAAGATTGGTAGATTGTTGGGTTGGTAGATTGGTAGATGGGTGGGTATGGTCGGTGGGTTGGTAGACTGGTAGATGGTTGGGTTAGTGGGTTGACAAATAGGTTAGTTGGTAGATTGGTAGATGGGTTGGTAGATTGGTAGATAGTTGGTTTAGTGGGTTAACAGATTGGTTGGTTGGTACATTGGTAGATGGGTGGGTTGGTCGATTGGAAGAAGAATGGGTTGGTAGATTGATAATTGTTTGGTTTGATAGATGGTGGGTGTGTACGCTGGTAGATTGGAAAGTGTATGGTATGGTAGATGGGTTGGTATATTGGTAGATGGATTGGGTTAGTGGGATGACAGGTTGGTTGGATGATTGGGTGATGGGTGTGTTAGTAGGTGGGTAGGCAGGTGATAGATTAACACTTTTATTTTGAAGCAATCAGTGTTTCAATAACTAAAATACTCTGACAGTAGAGGGAAAAACACATATGATAAACTAAAAAAACAAAAAGAAACATATATATGTGTGCAGTTGATGTAAAATGAGCTGAATCATCTCAGCAGGGTAAAACTTTTTTATGATGCTCAATCAAAACCTCAAACAGAAGCTGTGTGATAACAAACAATCAGTCAAAGACACAAAGAGTCTTTCAACATGACAACAGTGTGCTAAGTGTCTGATTAGTGATAAATGTTTCATATTGTCACTCTGATCTCCTCCGGGTTATTCTGCAGAGGGAGTGTCGACACTCGCTGTACAGTGGAGTATAAACCTGGGCTTAGCTCACCTGCAGGGTGGGGTCCACACGCCCAGGACAGCAGCAGGTTCTTCCACATTCTGCTCTCCCTCTGTCTCTGCTGTTGTTGTTCAGATTGTGTCACTAACGCTGTGGTTGGAGTCTCACCATGTTGTTCTTGAATCTAAAGCCTGATCATGGTCTTAAACATACAGACTCTGGCTTTGCGTGCATGCAGGGACTGGTTTGTTTGTTTACTCAAGGTTGTTAGTGGATGCTGGATGTATGAAACCGATGGAGTAACCGATGGAGGAGAGACTGTGATGAAATCAGCCTGATCTCCATTGATGAGTTGCTTAATCTCTGACTGACATTCTTTCCCACAGGGATCTGGGTGGACTCTGATGTGAAGTAGCCCGATTAAGGTGTGGTGCTCGATGTTCAGACAGTTAAACGTTGTGGGATGGGTTTGCGCGGCCTTCTGTGGGGGCGTGGCCTGTCAGCAGAGTGTTGACTTTAAGATCAACGGCTGAATGAATCACTGGAGAAGTTCTCAAGCCTGATAACTGATGGAAATACGAACCAAGAAACTAAGATACACTCACCAACTACATCATCATGTACACCTGCTCAATTATTAAGCCAGTCACATGGCAGCAACTCAGTGATCCATGTCGACACAGTTAGGAGGAACTGCTTGAGTTTATTCGGATCATAAGAACTGAAAAGAAAAGTAATTAAAGTGACTTTGAATGTGGCACAGTTATCTTTCTAAGTACTTTAGAAACTGCCCATCTACTGGGACTTTACCACTTAGGTCAGGAGGCTGCTCAGAGAAAGAAAAAATATCCATTGAAAAGCAATACCCTGGCCTTTTGTCCTGTCAACTAACTTGTTTTTCCAATGATTTTGCTGAAACTTTCAGCAGATGTTGGTAGATTGGAAAGTTGGTGGTATGGTAGATGGTTGGGTTAATGGGTTCACAGGTAGTTTGGTAGGTAGATTAGTGGGTTGATAGAGGGGTTGGTTAGTGGGTTGACAGATAGGTTGGTTGGTCGACTGAAAAATAAGTGGGTTGGTAGATTGATAATTGGTTGGTTCGATAGATTGATCAATGGGAGGTGTGTAGGTTAGTAGGTTGTTGGGATGGTAGATTGAAAAGTGGGTGGTATGGCAGATGGGTTGGTATATTGGTAGATGGTTGGGTTAGTGGGTTCACAGGTAGGTTGGTTGGTAGATTGGTGGGTTAGTGGGGTGGTAGATGGGTTGGTTAGTGGGTTGACAGATAGGTTGGATGGTCAATTGGAAGATATGTGGGTTGGTAGATTGATCATTTGTTGGTTCGATAGATTGATCGATGGTGGGTGTGTAGGTTAGTAGATTGGTTGGATGGTAGATTGGAAAGTGGGTGGTATGGTTGATGGGTTGGTATATCGGTAGATTGTTGGGTTAGTGGGTTCACAGGTAGGTTGGTTGGTAGATTGGTGGGTTAGTCGGTTGTCAGATAGGTTGGTTGGTAGATTGGAAGATAAGTGGGTTGGTGGATTGATAATTGGTTGGTTTGATAGATTGATCGATGGTGGGTGTGTAGGTTAGTAGATTGGTTGGATGGTAGATTGGAAAGTGGGTGGTATGGTAGATGGGTTGGTATATTAGTAGATGGTTGGGTTAGTGGGTTCACAGACAGGTTGGTTGGTAGATGGGTTTGTTAGTCGGTTGTCAGATGGGTTGGTTAGTGGGTTGACAGATAGGTTGGTTGGTAGATGGGTTGGTTAGTGGGTTGACAGGTTGGTTGGTCGATTGGAAGATAAGTGGGTTGGTAGATTGATAATTGGTTGGTTCGATAGATTGATTGATGGTGGGTGTGTAGGTTGGTAGGTTGGTGGGATGGTAGATTGAAAAGTGGGTGGTATGGCAGATGGGTTGGTATATTGGTAGATGGTTGGGTTAGTGGGTTCACAGGCAGGTTGGTTGGTAGATTGATAATTGGTTGGTTCGATAGATTGATCGATGGTGGGTGTGTAGGCTGGTAGGTTGTTGGGATGGTAGAATGGAAAGTGGGTGGTGTGGTAGATGGGTTGGTATATTGGTAGGTGGTTGGGTTAGTGGGTTCACAGGTTGGTTGGTAGATTGATAGATGGGTGTGTGGTTAGATGGGTAGCTAGGTGACATGTAAACATTTTTATTTTGAAGAAATCAGTCTTCAAATAACTAAAATACTCTGACAGTAGAGTGGAAAACACACATCTGGGGAATTAAAAAATACAAAACCTACTGGATGGGTTTTGCTGGAACTTTCTGCAGATGTTGATAATGGCCTAAAATAAAAATAAGATTTTGGTGGTGATCCAGATAACTGTCATTGGTGTATGATCATTTTTGCTCAATAACTGTCAAACTAATAATGATATTAGCCTGATTCTGAGTTCTAGGTGTGTGTTTTCAGGGTCATGAATCATATTGTGATGATAATTTTATCACAGAATTATTGCTTCTAGATGGAACAGCAATATGTGAGCTACCTCGTGAAGGTCTGGGCTCTCCGATTGCTTCCTAGTCTAAATGATTTATCCTGTTTGTAATCACAGAGTCAGATCTTCTGCCATTGGGCAAAGAGTGGAACATGATGGATCGTTAACCAGCCAATCACAGGCCCAAATTAATCAATTATATAAATACTAATAATATAATCTTACAGATCTTTAAATTGATTCTAGTTTACCAACTCTTTGCTCGAGGCTAAACAAGTGTGTGTGCTCTTTAAAGCAGGTGATGCAGAAATCTGAAGGCTTTCTTGCTCAATCACAGCTGCCTTTAGGAACAGAAAAATTGCACAATGCATCTTGACACTGAAGCCCTTTGTTTGGTATTTATGCACACTCTAAAGTTTGTCACCCTCTGACCCTGCAGAATGCAGAGACACGAGCCGGCCTGCAGCCTCTGGTGGTGTCTGTATCTGCAGGTAGGTTACTGTCAAAGCGAGTAATCACACCTGGGCGGACACAGCCTGACATAATCATGAGCAGGTTTCCATCTGAGCCTGGACAGTTTTAATTGTGCAATTAAATTCAACAATAGGCCTCGTGAATCAGACCTTTGCCATAAACAGTCACTTTCTCCTTACCATAGCCTGTGCTGATCTGGGTATTGCAGAAAACTAAATTATTCAAATATGCACTATACTTCCAAAAGTATTCGCTCACCTGCCTTGACTCACATATGAACTTAAATGACATCCCATTCCTAATCCATAGAGTTCAATATGAAGTTGGTCCACCCTTTGCAGCTATAACAGCTTCAACTCTTGTGCTCTGGTGCACAGTCTTGTTGGAAGAGGAAGGGGCCATCTCCAAACTGTTCCCACAAAGTTGGAGCATGGAATTGTCCAAAATGTCTTGGTGTGCTGAAGCATTCAGAGTTCCTTTGACTGGAACTAAGGGGCCAAGCCCAGCTCCTGAAAAACCCCCCCACACCATAATCCCCCCTCCACCAAACTTTACACTTGGCACAATGCAGTCCCACAAGTATGGTTCTCCTGGCAACCTCCAAACCAAGACTGGTCCATCAGATTGTCAGATGGAGAAGCGTGATTGGTCACTCCAGAGAACGCGTCTCCACTGCTCTAGAGTCCAGTGGCGGCATGCTTTACACCACTGCATCCACGCTTTGCACTGCACTTGGTGATGTGAGGCTTGGATGCAGCTGCTCAGCCATGGAAATCCATCCATGAAGCTCTCTGCACTGTTCTTGAGCTAATCTGAAGGCCACATGAAGATTGGAGGTCTGTAGAGATTGACTCTGCAGAAAGTTGGTGACCTCTTCTCACTATGCGCCTCAGCATCCGCTGACCCCGCTCCGTCAGTTTACGTGGCCTACCACGTGGTGGCTGAGTTGCTGTGGTTCCCAAACACTTCCACGTTCTTATAATCCAGCTGACAGTTGACTGTGGAATATTTAGGAGTGAGGAAATGTCACCACTGCATTTGTTGCTCAGGTGGCATCCTATCACAGTTCCACGCTGGAATTCACTGAGCTCCTGAGAGCGACCCATTCTTTCACTAATGTTTGTTAAAGCAGTCTGCATGACTAGGTGATGATTTTATACACCTGTGGACATGGAAGAGACTGGAACACCTGATTCTGATTATTTGGGTGGGTGAGCGAATACTTTCGGCATTTGCACACCCATCCATGGTCCTTATTGTATCTAAGGACCATGGATCTGTTAAACTTCGTCTTTGCTGTCTTACTCTTTGAAAAAAAACAAACATTAAAAGTTGCTGAAAAATCCTGAAGTGAGGTCTTCAATGTCCTGGAGTTTTGTTGAAGTTGCAGGTTATTTGTCTATGAACACATCAGTGCAGGTCTAATCTTCTTTCTAAAATCTTAAAAAGTATTTCATGGAGTTTCTGCAAACTTTGACGACATGTTCAACCTGATTCAAGGATTAAATGATCAGAATTCTGAAGTCAATGGTCAAGGTCATGGAGCTTCCTTGGCACCCTGTCATCAGAACTAGATTTCAAAGATGCCCACATGGACTTCAAACTTTACTTTGGTGTTTCAAATTGCTTGAGGATGTTTTCTCAAAACTTTGCCACAAGAAAAATAAAAAAAATGTTCCTGCACAGTGTCTCACTTTATGCTGAAAAATGTTTTTTTAGATAACGCTTTAACTACCAGCTCAACTGTTTGGCAGAGGTCATAGTTAGTGTTAGTTAGTGTTTTATTTATTTCATTCAGACATCTGAAATAAAACATTTTCGTACAAGCATATAAGTATATAATTGAATGAAAAGGAACAGAAAGAAGAACAATCTTATATTATCTGCGCCTTTTAGACACTTAAGAAAATATTTCAAAAGCAACAAAACAACAACACGATGATCAACATAATTTACAACAATAATAATAACAAAATAAAACAGCCGTCATCAACAATGCTGCTCTCAAATTCTTTTTGATTCTCTATGACAACAACAGCAAGCAACAATCACCAAAATAATACTAATAATTATAATGTTTGAGAGATTTCATCAATTACAAAAATGGTATTGGTACTTCCTTAACATACTGCCCTTTAATGTTCTTTTAAATGTAAATTTTGATGTGGATTGTTTAATGTCTTTGGTTAGATTATTCCATAAATTAACCCTTTTAACAGAAACAAAACAACCCATCTTTTTTGTCCTAAATTTTCATCAATAAATTCAGGGATATTTAATGTTAAAAAAAAAAAAAAAAAGAATAAATGAAATCCATGTTTGATTCTGTTAACACTTCAGGAAACAAAAAAAACTACAAACAAACCAAAAAACAGAAATTTTCTTGGTGTGGGAGTTAAAGCTTTTAAAGCTAACAGTTTATTAGGTGATGACATAAAAATGCACAAAAATTGGGACAAAATAAATCAGAATAGGCAGAAATAATTGTAATTAAAATAGCAAAAATAATATAAAATAGATGATATTGAGTATGAAAAACACACACACATTATTTATAAATCACCATATTGGTAAATGGTTAAGATAAGTATTTAAATAATAATGATGTAATAATAACTTTTAGCTTTTTAAATCCTACACATAGAAAATAGTTATTTTGGTGTGTTTGCAGTTATTTCTGTATTCTAAATTATTGACGGAAGCAAGCAATGATGTGTTCTGTTTTTTCAACAAATGAAATATTCCTGCATTCAAAAGTCGAACTGGTTTCAGAATATTTTAAATTTATTGCAGATTTTCAACAAACTGATTTGTGAGACAGAGATGTTAAACAGAACTGATTCGATGAGCTTCATTTTGGCATTCAGATGGGTCATAAATGTTCTCGCTGACAGCTTTAAGGTCCTGATTTACGTCTGAATGTTGTTTTAATCTGCTGATCAGCGAGGCGGCCTCTGGTGTGGCCACAGATCTGAAGTCCTCGTCTCATGAAGCAGACCACATGAGCCTGATCAAACCGCGGGAGCCTCTCCAAATCAGACTCCATAAAACATCATGTTCTGGTTTGTCACAGACATCATTCATCTTAAACTGAGACATTAACGAGCTCAGAGCCTGTCTAATAATTCAAGAAGTTATATCTGTTATAGTATCAGACGAGCTTCATTAAGAAATAAAGTTATGATTGCTAAACGCCATCTCCTTCTAAATTGGAAATCCACAGCAACTCTTTCCAGCACACAATGAGTTTATGTCTTTTTTAAAAGTAGAGAAAATTAGACATTCAAAAATGGGAAAAGTGAATACTTTCTACAAGAAATGGATTTTTTTACAACAATGTAACACCCACCCTCCCTTCCTCTTTTTTTTTGCATTTGTATTAGGGCTGTCACTTTAGTGCATTAATTAGATTAATTAATTACACCGCAAATTAATGCGTCATAAAAATTAATCACAGATTAATCATAGCACACAAACATTTTGATATTGTCCAGCTGGAGGACCCGTACATGGCAGTGGCACATGTCACTTCACACATGCGTCTCTAGTCAAACCAAACAAAGCCCAGGTGACAACAGGAATGGCATATTTAAGACTTAGTCTTATTTTATTTTTGAATTTATTTATCTATATTTGTACTACATTCTTTAATAATGCATCAGGCCTAATTGTTTTGCTGGATGTCCTCGACCTTTTTCTTATTTTGAATTTGATTTATGAAACACACTTAAAGTGTAATTTGAGTTGTCTGATTGAGCTTAGAATTTTCTGGACAAGTTGCCCTGACTTTGGTTTGATTTAGTCACCAATAAAAATGTGGATTTACAAATCTTTACTTCTTAGTGTATTCATTTGATTAGTCCTGCACTACAATTTTATAATATCCTAGAATTCAAATTCTTTATTTGGGTACTTTAAACAGATATGAGATTAAAATGTGATTAAATAGATTAATTAATTATAAATCCGGTAATTAATTAGATTAATTTTTTTAATTGTCTGACAGCACTAGTTTGTATGTATATGTATGTATGTATGTATGTAGATGTATATATATGTTTATATGTATACAATTTTATCTATTTTTATTTTATTTTATTTTTTTTGTTATTACTACTATTATTATGCGTGTGTCGTGGTTATTGTTTGTTCTTGTTAAAATGTACAAATTTAATCTAAATGGTGCATACAATGGTGATATTTGATGACGTCAATGTAAACATGTATGTGTCCTTGCTCTTATAATATGAAACAGAAGAAATAAAGTTATTTTCATAAATATCTGGGGCAAAGTGCAGCAGCTGATCAGGAAAACTAGTGCAGGTTTATGAGGTAGTTTGATTTAAAGCAGCCGTAAGAAGTTTAGGTAAGGACGGCTGCTAAAAAAAGAGCATAAATAACACAAAAATAACTCAACAGCAGCAAAACCTGACAAACTAGCTCAGCCCTGATGCAGAAAACATGAATTTAAGAAGCTTAAAACAGAGTTAAAGGACAAGGCAGTTTAAATGTCATCATGTAAACTAAATAAAGAGGCTGTAGAAATGTAAGTGAATCAAGACGTTCAAATGTTAGATGATAACAAGCATTAAATGTCAGGCTAAATGTGAGCATTTAAAGATGAAGCTGATCACTCTGTAGATTTATGCAGAACTTAAAGGGTAATGGACAGAGAAAAAGGATAAAGACGAGTTTGTAATGACAGAAACAGCTCTCATACTGTATTTCAGCTCTTTAAATTAATTTATTATATCAGATGCACTAAAAAAACAACTAAAAATGAAAAATTTTGGCAACCTCGTTAATAGAGGTGCTCCACAGGGCTCAGTACTTGGTCCACTTTTTTTCTATCATTAATAAATATCTTAGCTCAGTGACCTTCTTCCCTGCGAGGCCCATCGTACAATATTTGTCACAAGACATTTTAAACATGCCGGATTTCTTATAGTAAGTAGTGACGGAAAAGGCAGAGGAAAAATTCTTATCTGAGCTGAGCCCACTTATTTAACAAAAGTAAGAAATAATTTTAGGGACCATTTTTCTGAATTCCAGAAAGTTCCATAGATTAACTTTAACAACAGAAACACATTTCTTTTTTATACCTTTTGTTATCTTTCTGAACAGAAAACTTGCAAACACCTCTTTAATTATATTCAGTCTTTTACACAGCACTAAGAAGGGAGTTTAGTTTTGCAGAAAAAAAAATTTGAACTTTGTTTTATAATAAAACAAGTCAGATCAGGTCGGGCATCTCTAAGATCGACACGAACAACATACGTGCAAAACAAACTCCAATTTTAATTGTTTGAAAGTGAAGTTAAATCATGTTAAAATGGGCTTAAACACATTTTTGTTATTTCATTTCTTTTTGGAGTTTAGTGTTTGGTGAGGATGAAGCTATAAGAAGAAGAAGACATACTTCTTTTAAACCCTCATGGGAAATCTCTGTTGTTGAAACATGCTTTTACAAAACCCAAAACCAGTGAAGTTGGCACGTTGTGTAAATCGTAAATAAAAACAGAATACAATGATTTGTAAATCCCTTTCAACCTATATTCAATTGAATACACAGCAAAGACAAGATACTTAATGTTCAAACTGGTAAACTTTGTTGTTTTTTGCAAATATTTGCTCATTTGGAATTTGATGCCTGCAACATGTTTCAAAAAAGCTGCACAAGTGTCAAAAAAGACTGAGAAAGTTGAGGAATGCTCATCAAACACTTATTTGGAACATCCCACAGGTGAACAGGCTAATTGGGAACAGGTGGGTGCCATGATTGGGTATAAAAGCAGCTTCCCTGAAATGCTCAGTCATTCACAAACAAGGATGGGGCGAGGGTCACCACTTTGTGAACAAATGCGTGAGCAAATTGTCCAACAGTTTAAGAACAACATTTCTCAACCAGCTATTGCAAGGAATTTAGGGATTTCATCATCTACGGTCCGTAATATCATCAAAAGGTTCAGAGAATCTGGAGAAATTACTGCACGGAAGCAGCAAGGCCCAAAACCAACATTGAATGCCCGTGACCTTCGATCCCTCAGGTGGTACTGCATCAAAAACCGGCATCACTGTGTAAAGGATATCACCACATGGGCTCAGGAACACTTCAGAAAACCACTGTCAGTAACTACAGTTCGTCTACATCTGTAAGTGCAAGTCAAAACTCTACTATGCAAAGCCAAAGCCATTTATCAACAACACCCAGAAACGCCGCCGGCTTCGCTGGGCCCGAGCTCATCTAAGATGGACTGATGCAAAGTGGAAAAGTGTTCTGTGGTCTGACCAGTCCACATTTACAATTGTTTTTGGAAACTGTGGTCGTCGTGTCCTCCGGACCAAAGAGGAACAGAACCATCCGGACTGTTATAGGCACAAAGTTCAAAAGCCAGCATCTGTGATGGTATGGGGGTGTATCAGTGCCCAAGGCATGGGTAACTTACACATCTGTGAAGGCACCATTAATGCTGAAAGGTACATACAGGTTTTGGAGCAACATATGTTGCCATCCAAGCAACGTCTTTTTCATGGACGCCCCTGCTTATTTCAGCAAGACAATGCCAAGCCACATTCTGCACGTGTTACAACAGCGTGGCTTCGTAGTAAAAGAGTGCAGGTACTAGACTGGCCTGCCTGTAGTCCAGACCTGTCCCCCATTGAAAATATGTGGTGCATTATGAAGCGTAAAATACAACAATGGAGACCCCGGACTGTTGAACAACTTAAGCTGTACATCAAGCAAGAATGGGAAAGAATTCCACCTGAAAAGCTTCAAAAATTGGTCTCCTCAGTTCCCAAACGTTTACTGAGTGTTGTTAAAAGGAAAGGCGATGTAACACAGTGGTAAAAATGACCCTGTGACAACTTTTTTGCATTGTGTTGCTGCCATTAAATTCTAAGTTGATTATTATTTGCAAAAGAAAATAAAGTTTCTCAGTTCGAACATTAAATATCTTGTCTTTGCAGTGTATTCAATTGAATATAAGTTAAAAAGGATTTGCAAATCATTGTATTCTGTTTTTATTTACCATTTACACAACGTGCCAACTTCACTGGTTTTGTATGAGATTTTGGAGGTTATAGGTCAGAGTTGAAGGTGTTTGCTTCTTGTTTTTTCCTCAAACTTTTCCTAAAGTGAGTCGACTTTGTGGGTCTCGGGGCCTCATGTTCTTGTTTGATATCGAGTGATCACACCTTCATAGAAACCCGTCTTCTGCCCTGTAATTGTGTACCTTGCGGAAACATATAACTGCCGGGCAACAGTCCAAGTTGTTTCTTTCAAATGTCTCCAGATCTTCATCTCTCCTCGTCCTCCTCCCTCCTTCGTCCTTCCTTCTCTCCCGCAGGCTCTGACTTGCCCTCGCTTGGCCTCACCTCCTGGAACAAAAGCGGGAAAAAGATCAGGAAGAGGCATTACGACACTGTGGGCTGCTCATGCCTGCAGTGTGTGTCAGTGTGACTGTTTTGTTTGTACCAGCAACACTGCGAGGGGGCGGTGGGGGGGCGGCCTGGAGTCTGTCGCCATCGCAACAAGCGTAGTATCACTCCTAACCAGGACGCTGTTTTGGGAGTTCCCCCCTCAAACAGGAGTGAGTCACTGGCCCTGAATTAAAGAAAAAAAAACACCATCAGCTGAGTGACGAGGACGAGAACAAAAACACAAACATAAAAAAAAAAAAAAAAGGAAAATGAGTCGTACGGCCGCAGAAGCTGCTAAAATAAAGCAGTTTGGAAAAAGAGGCAGAGAGAGGAGGAGGCGGAGGGAGAGATTATGTGATCCAGTAAGTGAGCGGCTCGTCCTGGGTGTGGACTTGAAAAAGAGGGCTGGGTCAAAGTGGGCGGATGGGTAGTTTCTTGTGTTTGTGCATTTAGGCTCAGAGTCTGAAATTAGCTTCCCTGAGAGCAGGAGGAAGGAGTTAGACGAGAAGAGGCGCCGCAGAATCAAACAGTAAGTCCCATTTTATGTGCTTTTCTATCTTTGCAGCAGCTTCAGGATGATAAAACCAACATTTAAGGAAATTATTGTCCATATTTTACTTTTTTTTACAACTTAATTTGAGCAAAATTAGGCCAGGTGAGCTTAAAAAAGTTGTTAAACTTCCAGGACTTCCTCCAAATAGGTGAGGCTTCTTCTTCTACTGATGAGCTCCAACCTTCAATAAAAGCTATAGATAAAGTTTGATCCCGTTTCTTAAGGCACAAGGCTGCTTCTTTTTCTATTTGGGGTTTTTAAACCCATCCAAAGCCACATGTGTCTCATTAAACATGACGGAAAGTTTGCTCAGTCTTTGCCAAATCTTAAAAAATCTTCCATGAGTAAGGGTGGGTGGATGTGTCACATCTTTTAATTGTGTATTCAGGCTCTGATAAGTATGTTTTTATGGGCTTGTTTCTTATCCTTGGAGCATTTATTGGAATTTTAAGTAAATTATCTGCCATATTTTTTCATTTTGATTCAACTTGACAAGCAATAAGAGGCCAAGTAAGCTTTTAAAGTTCTTGTTTACCTTACAAAAAAGCAGCCTTTTATCAACCAGGTGAGGCTTCTTAGCCTTTAAAACAAGCTAAAAAACAAAGTTTAATTCCACTTTAAGACTCCTTCTATAGTTTTTAAAACTCCCAAACTCATCCAAAGCCTCACAAAAACTTTGACAGTTTTTAATTTCTTACATTAACAGTACGAGAATTATCTTGTATTTCAGCAATTTGTTCCATTTGTATCCAATATATAAATAAAAATAGTAAAGATGGAGACTTTTTAACCTGAAAATAACTTCAAGACAAAAAAGTTAAACAATATAAGGCTTCTGATCACCTTAAAAGACACTTTTTAACTTGAAAAACAGCTTTTTTCCAAACCAGGTGAGGCTTCTAGTAGGTCTAACCTTCTATAGAAACTAAAAATAATGTTAAAATGCACTTTTAAGAAGTCAGAAGGCTGCCTCTTTTGCTCCTTTTTGGGTTTTTAAACTCCCAAACCCATCCTCGGCCACATGTGTCTCGTTAAACTGAATGGAAAGTTCACCAAACTCATGCCAGATCTAAATAAAACCTCCATCAGCAACAGTTTCTCCTGCAGGCGACGTCCTCAATGACAAACTATTTCACATGTGTGCTTCAAATTAAAACAAACTGCTGAGCTTTCATTTGGCCCGGGACAGTCTGCCCGCCTCGGCGACAAAAATCCATCCCTGGTTTCTCTGCAGGTTGATGAAGTTAAAGTCAGGAAATGTTTGGAGAGATGTGTCAGGCTGGATCACATCTTGTTGCGTGTGAGGGAGACGGGAGCTGGCAGGCATGAAAGCGTTTTGAGTGTGAATGTGGACCCAGCCCATTGACCACTCCTTCAACGTGAAGGGAACCAGCACATTCCAGATGTGCCTCTGCTTCTGTTCACACCCTTATTCCAGCTTATAGGGACGTACGAGAGGCACTAAAATGCTAAAATTTCCAATCATTAGGAAGGTGGAGATGCTGTTAGAGGAGAAGGAGGAATCCAGTGCTAGGATAATCAGAGAGAAATATCAGAAAAGTGTTATAAGGATGATGATTTTTGGGTTTAAGGTGCTCAAACAGCCAGAGGAGGAGGCCCGGGCGTGGGATAAAGGGGCAGGAGGGGAACTGTTAATCTCTGCAGTTATTTTAAGGAGTGGCAGCTCCGACAGACAAGCCCAAACTCATCTGCCCGCGGCGAAGTTTCCCTCCTTTGCCGCCTCTATTCCAACTCTTTCCATTCATCCAGTGCTGAGTTTTCATCCCCACAGAAACACTCAAACATCTCCAAGTGTGTCGCCTCCATCTCTTGGTCTGTTTGCTGTCGGAGTAATTAAAAAGTGAGGCCGCGCCCTGAGTGCGTGCCAGTTTTCGGCCTCACTCTGCTGCCTTGAAGGATCTTGATGTGCGGAGCTGTCACTATTGGACGCTTTGCCCTCAGGGTCTTTGTTTCAGGCCCTTGTTTACCCTTCAGCTCCGTCTGTGTTTGTGTGTAGATAAATGTGTTCTCTGTTTTAACATCCCGACCACGAGCTCCCCTCCTGTGGCATTAGCACTGAATAGTGAAGGCTGGAAAGTGGTGTAACAAGTTTCCTCTCTCTCTGCAGCACAGTCATCATGCTGATCCTCCTGGCTGCCATCTTTGGCATTCACATCGTTGGCATCATCCTCCTCCTGGTGGCCACCATCGACAATGTAAGGCATCAAACACAACAATCCAGAAGCCTTTACACGACCGCAGTCAAACTTTCCAGCACTTTCTAAATCACAAAAAATTCAGTCAGTATTTGAACAAGTAAAAGTCTTGAAAAGAATCAGCAGTAAAATAAAAAATCAGGTGTAATTTTACCAAACTGCAGCCGAACAAAGTGCTGAGACCGGACAAATTCTTAAATAATGTAAAAATCAAAAGTGGACCAAGTACTGAGCCCTGTGGAACACCATCTTCAAAAGGGTCATATCTGTTGTCATATCTATTTCCAAAATTTCAAAAAATTAAAAATAAATAATGATGTTTTGGCACAATCAGTGGACCAAGTAGTGAACCCCGTGGAACTCCATTGTAAATCAGGTTATCAAAATGACATGACATATTTTTATTTAAAAAAGTCTTTGCTAGCAAACTCTTGCAATTACTCGAAATTAAAAAAAACAAAAGTGGCCCAATCATTGGACCCTGTGGAACACCATTTCTAAGAAGTGGTTTCCAGCCTTTTACAAGCTCCAACACTTCTCAGTATTACTTTGTATATATTAATCTAAGAAAAGCTAGAAAAGAGTCATATTTTTCACCAGAAGTAGCCAAAAACAAACTCTTGGTCTTTGTATTGCATCACTGAGGTTTAGGCACCATCAGTGGACCTAGCAGTGACCCTTACAGACGTATTTTTATACCACAAACTTAAATATTAAAACAGTGCGGTGCCTAATATCCAAATGATTAAGAGCGTCAAGAAATACCAGCGCTATGGAAAAACATAATTACATTACAATAAAAGGCTCAACATCTCAGTTTTTTTTTCCTCAAATTTTCCCTACCATCTTAATTGCATTATTAACCTTTTGGCACCATCAGTGGGCCGAGCAGTGAACCTTGTCGAACACCTTATTTAGTATAGCTGCAAAAATTGTAATTCAAAATTGTAACATTTTGACATTTGTTGTCTTCAAAAATAAATAATTAGGTTGCTGTTTATCATTATCGGATCAGTGGTGCCAAGAAAACAAGAAAAATAAAGACCAGCTAAAAGTTGCAACAAACAAACAAACTGCGTTACACAGTCTAAGTTTCCAAACTGCAAGTACTGAAGTGTTCCAAGTACTGAACCCTGTGGAACACCCTTTGTAATAGGGCTGCCAAATGGTAGAATTCTTTGATTCTGTCAGTACTATGAGTTTCTTAATATGTTTTTGAACAACTTAGTCCTAATTTTTATTTTAAATGAATAGTACAATGTAAAATTTTAAGGTCATCGGGTGTTTTTAAATCAAAAGCTGCACTGTAAAAAAAAAAATGTAAAAAAAATGGTAAAAGCACCGGCGGCAAAGTTTCCAAAATGGAGTCCAAAAGTCAAAACACTTTGAAATCAGATTCCTTTCAGGTTAAGCTCTGTAATTTCCAGTATGAATTATCTATTTTAGGAAACAGTCAAATCTATCTACAGTAATTTCATGTGAAACTACAATTTGTACAACAACAAAGTTATAATGTATAAAAACAAACTCTGTAAAACTAAAGATAAATGTCTGCAGATTTCTAGTTTTATTATGTAATTTTTAGAGAATTAGTAGGTAAAATAGAACCACTGGACAGTGGAAAAATAAGCAACACATCAGAAATAGCTACATTTAAGGCCAATCTCTGCAAATTAAGAATATTTTGTAGTTTTTTATCCTATGCAATAGCCTTTATGAAGTCAGAGAGGGGCGGTGCTAACATGTTGTAGCACTGTAGCATGCCTGCAGGAGTTTGCCTCTGATTTGTGGTAATTAGCTTAAACATCGACCTGATTCTGGATACAGAGGACTTCATTTTGTCAAACAAGCCTCGACATAGATGAGCTTCCTGTTCTGAGGATTGTGACGACCTTAGTGGACCCCTCCTCAGGAGCGAAGTCTCTCTCTAAACCCTTAAAGGCATGAACATTATCTCTGACTTCACGCGTAGACTGGGCGTAAAATCTGACAGTAATGAAGAGTTACGTTCAGCCTGCAGCCGACTGTCAGGCCTTCGCGTTGTCTTACATCCCTCCCTCTCGCTCGGTGGTCCTCGCTCCTCACTGAACTGCATTTTCAACATTTTTGTTTTTTTATGCTTAATTTTAATTAAAAAAAAAAAAAACATAGGACACATGACTCCATGTATAAGGGCTGGCATGGATAAAAATAACAAAACATTTTCAGATGAGGATATGCTGTACCTAATTTTTATATATACGAATACATGTAGGATATTGTTTATGGAGCAGTGAGAGTGCCAAATTACAAAAATTACAAAAATAAATCTATAAAAGAAAAGAATCCATAAAAGAAATGGCTAATAAAAGTAGACATATACAGACAAATAAAAAAAATAAGTAGAAAAGTGCTTAAAAAAAATAAATGAATAAATAAAGTAGCTATATAAAGTGATATTAATCAAAAAATAAACCCTTAAAAGAAAAGGCCAATAAAAGTCTAAATATAAAGACAAATAAATAAAAGTATTTAAATCACATTATAATGTCACTTTAAAAGCGAAGGACATATGCGCAGAAAAATATTTATTTATTTATCAAGCACTTTATTAGCCTTTTCTTAAGGATTCTTATATAATTAACTTATTTATTCATTTATTTATTTATTCTTTTATAGATTTATTTTTGTAAATTGGCACTCTCACTACTCCATAATTGTGTGCCAAGTATACATAATTAATAAAGAATTAAGTCATAAAACATGACATATAAATACAAAAGCAGTTTTAACATGTAAGGATGAAATGCCAGGGAAGGAAGAAAAATAACAACAAAAAAGAAATAGATTTTAAAAGAGGTCATACTATAGTCAACTTAGGAACCAATTAGTACAAGTTAATACAATTGAAGTGATGGCAACAAGACAAACAGGAAAGTAATAAATATATAAAAAATAGTACACAAAATATTTAAGAGTGGTACCAACAGTTAGGAGAACAAACAGATGGGATATTGAGACGGACTGGAGTCAGTGTAAGACAGGTACCCCTAACAGGAGGAGCTGTCAGGTAAGACATCCAGTCCACCTACATATGTTAGAATTGCATTTTCAACATTTTTTGCTGACACGGGACTTTGTCACCGCTGTCACCGAGCGTCAGATATGTGGCATTCCTCTGTGAGGTATGCATACCTGAGCGAGACTCCAGGAATGCCGCAGCGATGACGGGCGGATGTGCATTCCTGCTGCATACTCACAATCCCCCACGCACTGACAGATCTTTAAGAGGCTTGTTTTTGATTGTCTCTTTTTGTCTCTACAGTTTCTGAATTACTTAGAGATCAGGTTAGACTAACAGCAGGAGGTCAATGGGTTGATGTTTAAGTCGGGTAGGGCTGTACTGTGTGAACCTAAAGGCAGAGACGAGAACTGGAAGCTGATATTTTCTTTCTTGTTCATGTTCTGTTCTGCTTACTTGTGATGGACCGCCACACTTTTAGTCATGATCTACATGTTCATCCCCCAAAGCAAAAGCTCTTTTTTAAAGGTGCAGTGTGTAGAAATTTGCATTTTAGCGACACCTAGTGTTCAGACTTTGGAATGAGCCCGCCCGTTTCTAAAACACAACATCATTAAGAGACGAGATGATGGGTTTTTATTCATATTTATGACTATTATTTTGATAGACTATAGATAAATTAAGATGATGATTATAGGTTTTGTAAACTTTTGTAGACTCATACTCAAAAATTGTGTTTCGCTCTTTTTGTCCCTTAAACCCACCCGTAGACAACATGGCGGATTATAATGTCAGCCTCCACAAAAGGGAGACCCACTGTTCATGAATATAAAAATCTTTTTCTAACACTAAAGATGCTATGAGAAGTTTCTAAGTAATTACAAAAAAGTCTCCCTTTTAGATATATGCCTGATGGAAATACACACTTTAAGATGAGTTTTATAGCATCAAAATAGGTTATCTATAAATGCTATTCCTTAGCTTCACGGTCGGGTCGGACAGGGCTGGACTGGCCTGGATACTCAACTTCAGGAACAATTAAAACTAGAGCAAATTTATATTAATCAGACACGTCTTAGAGCACCGGGCTGTAAGTAGCCATATATAGCCGGCTACAAAACTACAATACTAAGTTTTCCAAAAATTGCTTGTTGTCACACATCAAAAACTACCGCTACGTAACTAGAAAGAGATACATTACCTCGTGGCTTTGCATCCTGTAAGCTGTTGAAAAAAGAAGTTGTAAAACAATGCAGAGTTCTGAGGAAGGTCTGAGCTGCATTCATTAGCATCACAACAAACACACACTTTGGCTTGGGTCACATCTTCACGACAGTCGCCGTGCGTGCTCATGGGTAGCAGAGTCTTTATGTTGCCAGAAATAGATTCTCCTCGTAGCACCTTTAATAAAAAGAAAACCAAAGTTTTATGGGGATGATTGCACACCTATCTTAACAGACTTTACATACAAATAGAAACTTTATGTCCTTTATTCACCGTTTCTGTTTGGCGAAATGCTTCCAAATTAAACTCACTACACCTTCATATTAAAATCAGCAGGTCTTTTGGTTTCATTTTGATTGATAGCCTGTTAGCATCTCCCTTTGTGTTTAAGTTTGTATGTCCCTCCGACAGCTGCTTTACAGTCTTAACGTGGTTTAAAATGTAACATCCTGTCCCTCTGTCGCCCCCCTCAGGCCTGGTGGATAACTGACAACTACACCACTGATGTTTGGGCTCGGTGGATGAACACAAACGGCGTGTGGAACCTCACCGACCTGCCAGAAACCTACCCTACAGGTAAGACACACGAGGGGCGGGGCCATACTTAAGTGTTTAGTACTGTGATACATGCAATAACATTAAAGGAAAAAATAAAATAAATAAAACTTCCACAACAGAAAGCATAAGAGCCCTTGAGCTCTTTACTAGACTGATGAATGTTGTAGACCAAGAACTGAACCTCTTGAACTGAAATATTAACCCAAGTAGTGAACCCTGCAGGACTAAAACAGGCTCATTAAGAAGTGGGCTGAGAATAGAACCCTGTGGAACACCATTTCTCATATGCTGATAACAGTAGTGAACGGAGATGTCTAATGAGGCTGAAAAAGAAGTAGACCAAGAATAGAACCCTGTGGAACACCATTTCTCATAAGGCTGATAACAATAGTGGACTGAGATGTCTAATGAGGTTGAAAAAGAAGTAGACCAAGAATAGAACCCTGTGGAACACCATGACGGAGAATAGAGCCCTACGTTACACCATTTCTAACAGCACACCAAGAATTGAACACTACAGAATAGCATTTCTTAAAAGGCTGATAAAAGAAGCAAACTGAAAATCGAACCTTACCGAGCATGATACCTAACAAGACTGACCAAGTCATAGCTAAAGTTAAACTCTTTGGGATTACATTTCTTATCAGGCTTAATATATATGACTACAAATGACTTATAAAGTTTGAAACAGGCTTGATTTCCATGTTTAGCCTCTTAAAGTTATTGCCAACATTTCACTTTAACTCTATAAAGCTGTACAGAATCACTTTTAAGGAGGACAAAAGACGTAGACCAAGAACTGAACCCTGTGGAACACCATTCCTAACAATGCTGTTAAATATTTGAATTGCCACTCGGGGTGTTCCGATCTGATATTGATATCAGCAAAAAAAAAACAATATTGGATTATATCAGCCTGCAATCTTAAATCTCAGATATAAGCACTCTGATACAAGCAGTCCATTCTAATTTATTTTTTATTTATTTAATTTAGTTGTAGAATATGCTGATGTATAAGTTAAGTATAGTGTTTTTTTGACATTTAAAAATATATAGTTTTTGTTTTTACTGGATTTATTGAGATTATTTTTCAGGGTTTTCTAATTTATATTTCATTTATTTTATTTAATTGTGCTATATTCTTATTTTTAAGGTTAAATTTATTGAACCCATTGGTTAATAACAAATAGGTCAGTTTTTCTCATACCTACTATTGCTGACTACTGTTCTCTGGTTGAGTAATCTCACCTGATCAAGACTTTTCTTACAGTCCATACAACAAAATAAGGAATAAAAGTCTGTTTGATTGATATGTGATATTATAACGGATCAATATTGGTGTGGGCCAAAACTCAAGGCTGCAATATCAGTATCATATCGGAGATAAAAAAGTTGTATCGGGACACCCCTAATTTCCACTCCACTCATTTAAACTCGATCTTAATTATTTTTTTCAAAAAGCTCCTGTTTTAGAGAACAGAACTTACAGTGGTCATATTTTCACGGCCAGTATTAATCCAAAAAAAAAAAAAAAAACGTATTTGCTCTCTAAAAACATATTTTAATGATGTTGTAGGTTTAACACTTTGTGTATTAAAGTGGATTTAAATAACAACTAACACTCCTTATTGAAGGTGAAAGCTCACAGGTAGCGCAGGAGTCGAACAAATGTGGTCTGGTTGTTGGTGTCAGAATAGAGGAGGTAAAGGTGATGCTTAATACTGAAATTTAGATCAACTTTGCCCATTTATCATTCCCACTCTCAGCGATTTAACAAAATGATCTATTATTAGAGTACATGCAGGGTTACCGTTCTTCAATTTTATGTTTTTTTAGAAAATGGGTGATAAAAAAAGGCTGTTTTAAAATGCCTTATTCAGTCTGATGTTACATAAACAGCCTAACTTTGGCTTCAGACACAAACATTAACCCTTTATCATGACTGTCTGAAACTGTTTTAAAAGAGGATGTTGAAACCAGATTTTTCAGGAAGTGAAGCACCACAAAAAAGCTCAATGTGACCTGGGTGTGTCTCACATGTGTCCGTCCCTCTGGCTCCCCCTGCAGAATACCTCCAGGCGGTGCAGGCCAGCTCCATCCTCGCCTGCATATTCTCCATCCTTGGCATCTTCGTCTTCATCGCTCAGCTCTTCACCCTCGAAAAAGGACAGAGGTTCACCATCTCCGGGGTCTTCCAGCTCCTCGCCTGTGAGTGTCTCACTGTCCTGTTGTCTTTTAAGAGAAGAGACATGTTTTCATACCTCGTCCTTAAATATTGACAAGTGCAAAAAACTCCTGCATGATTTTATATTCCACAAACACCAAACACTGACAGAATATTAGTGCAAATTATTCAAGAAGTGAAAGCAATCCTGCAGAACATTTTCACCTTGATGCTTTGAAACTGAAACATTATGTTATTGTTTAGTTTAGAAAATACTCAATTTTAAATACATTTCTTCAGTGCCAGTCATGTAAGATCGGTGAATTTTTTAGCTTCAGAATAAAAAGATAAAACTGTAATGAAAACAAGTGGGCCTAGAACTGACCCTTGTGGGATGCCGTATCTCATAATGTTGTCAAAAAGTCTTCTGAGTGGCCTAAGAAAAGAAGAAAAAAACATGTAAAAAACAAAAAACAGTACATATAACGCTTAAGAAAAGCATTATGTCAACCTTTATATACTTTGACTAAATGACAATTAAAAGTTCACGACTAAATAAACACGACACGTGACTAAATCCAATTGAAGCTTCTTTTTAGTGCGATAAAAGAACGTTTACCAGTTTTTAAAGCACAAGTATACTTTCTTTATCATTGTTCCTAAATGTAGACTTTACTAACACTTCACATTTTAGTGATACACCTATAGCAAAGTAAGTTCTTTAATGACTTGTAAAAAAACTGGGTACTCATGATGGATCATATCTAGCAGTAAATGTTATGTTTTATTCATATTTCTTAGTTTGAAAGGAATCGATAAGGGAGTTGTTAAGCAAAAAGACGGACTCTGAGGGAGTCGTTATCGATGAAATGATCATAATAAGATTAATACTGCTGCTCTGGAGTCTTTAATGTTCATCTTCATCGTGTTTATGGTTGTGATTTTATTTAGTTATAGATCATATAAGACCAACGATAACACCAAATAATACATCATTCCAGTCTGCACTTATACAATATACATATATATACTATAAAAGCAATAAATAGAGAAAGATACATTTTCAAGAAGAAAAAATATGGTGTAAAAATGATTGATTTTGCCAAATATTACAGTTTAAACAGGACAAAATCAGAATTTTAAGTTAACCTATTTTCTTACTAGGGCTGCATGATTCTAGGAAAAGATCTAATTCAGACTTTTTTGGCAGACATTGCAATTTCAATTTTTTTTGCAAATTCGATTTTTAAATTAAAGGTAAGAATTACTTCCAAATATATTTATTAACAAGATCCTTGCATGGACACTCTTTAAAGTCCTCGACCAACAGCAGTTATTTTGGACTGCCTTAATTTAGAAAATGTAGTGCAAAATTTTAGATCTTTTCCTTTCATTTTTACATCATATTTTCTTCTTAAACATTTATTTTTGTTTTTTGCTTTTATTCTATATTTATAGTGTAAGTGCAGACTGGAATGACAAAACTCCTCTGAGTCTTTGAGTCCTTCTCCTAAAGATTGATCTGATTAACTTCTCATGTTCACTGTTTCTGGACATGTTATTTGGTGTTATCGTTGGTCTTTTATGATCTATGCTTCCCTGCACCTCCCCTTCTTCGTCGCCATTATGCTGCATTCACACTGCATGCTACTTGTACTACCTCGGCGATCACTCTCCATGTAAAGTCAATGTACAGCCGCGATGGGGCGGGGCTAACCCTCCCACGATGCAACAGCCACTTTTCACACGACCACATAGCTTATCACGCAATGTCAAAGTTAAAAAAAGTTGATCTTTTCAGGCGATGTCGTGTGTGGCTGTGCAGCAACAGCAAATCAGTGGTGTGTGCGTGTGACGGTGTCCCTGACAGACAGTTATTCATCCGGACTACAGAGTAAAAATTTATGTCAGTGTGGGAAACATTAGCCAGTGAGGACATTAGTTCCGCCCAGACGGACCGCGGTAAACTCACAGATGATGCTGCTGCATCATCAGCTGCAGTGTTTTGCGGTTGATAAGTGAATAAAAAGGATACAGCTGGAATAATGTCCGCTTATACATCCTGTTTTATGAAATATGATATGATCATGGTGAAACTCCAGTGGACGTGACGTCACTGAGCGACAGGCGACGGCAACGGTAACCAAAATTAGGTATTTGTGGACGCACGACAATACATCAGTGGGCAACGCGATTTTGGTAGCTGGGTCACTTGCGGTGTGAACGCAGCATTAGTGTGTGTTTCCTTGTTACTCCTCTTGTACCTCCCCCACAAAGATTAAATGAATAACAGATGCTCACTCCGCTATAAATCCACTAAATCCACTATAAAACCAACGCACCCCGGTGTTGAGAAAGTTGCACAGAGTGACTCATCCTCTCATCCAGCCTGTTTGGTGGAAAGAGAGGGGGAAACAAACATGCATGCACGTGCCAACTTATCTGAGGATGTTTTTATTTATCGTCCGATTAACTGATTTATTGATTATCGTAACAGGCCTAACTTTGGTGATTCTTTTGGTGTCTCTCCTCCAGGCCTCTGCATCATGATCGCAGCCTCCATCTACACAGACATCTTCCACCGGGACGAGAAGTTCGGCTGGTACGGCCACTGCTTCATCCTGGCGTGGATCTCCTTCGCCCTCACCTTCATCTCCTCCATCACCTACTTCGTGTTACGTAAGAAGACGGCGTAAATACCGGACTCTAGATTTTACCTCCACCTGGCTCTAACCCTCCAGCTGGACCCGCTGCTCGGCTCCGGCTTCCCGTTGAGGACCTGCTCTCAAATACCAAGTCCTGCTCGACCGAGTCTGTCTGCAGACTCGGTCGAGCACGGACGTATTTGAGGTTTGTTTTCAACCTTGAATTTACGTCTGGAATTAACGAGATCAGGAGTAAAAGCTCTCAGTAATTCTGGTTTTGAACAGAAACGGGTTGAAGAGTAAAGTCTGTGGTCTTTTCCTCTAATGCACATTTACATTTGGACATGAGTGTTGGATACAAAGGGGCGAGTTTCACATTAGTTTGTCATTATTTGATTGTTTGTTTTTTTTCTGCTCTCTAAAGTGCCACTAACTGCCTTTTGTCACATGTTGTAGATTTGTGTGTAATCTAATGATAAGCTGATGCTATTTTTTTAAGATTATTTGTGATCAGAAAAGACTAAATCAGATAAAAGTGTAAATAAAAGAGACTTTGCTCACACTGTCACGGCCTGATTAAACTTATCAGTTCATTAAACTGTCAGAAATCTCAAATTATCAACACTAAATTCACTAAAATAACTTCTGATAAATCTGATACCTTCCTTTTCCAGTCTGCGTGACAAAAAGGCGCCTCCTCGACTCTCCAAGCGTTTGATTTAATCTGTAAATATGTTTTATTTCCCATGATGCTCTTTGTGTCTAATGCTGTTGTATTTTTGCTACCATTATTTCTTATTATCGACAGAGATGATGATTTTTACAGTAATAAAACTTGACTTTCAAACATTTACTGGAGTTCATTTCTGTTTTTTTCATTTCTTTAACTCTTTAACTACCAGCTAAACTGTTTGGCAGAGAACATAAATAAACTTAGGGATACTTAATGTTTTAAAAAACAGAACAATTAAATCATTGTTTGATTTCCTTAACACAGAGAAAACTACAAAAAAAAACAAAAAAAACAGATATTTTCATGATGTGGGATTCTAAGGTTTAAAAAGTTTAAAGTTAATTACCTGATTAATTAAACTGCACAAATATTTGGGACAAAATCAATTAATAAAGGCATAAATATTTGCAAATAAAATAGCAATAAAATAACTTACTAGATGATACTGAGTTTGACAAAAAAAACAAAAATGTTTATTTGATGAATAGCTCTGTTATCTCATTAAAGTTAAGTATTTAAAATAATAATGAGGGTGATAATAATGAGAACATTTCACTTTATAAACCTTTAAATCCCACAAAGGAATATCAGTTATTTTGGTTTGTTTTCAATTTTAAATTATCTACAAGATCAACACAACTCGACTTCTATTAACAGTTTTGCTGACATTTTCACATCGTCCATATCAATTAGCAGGATTTTGAAAATTACTCAAATAAACCATATCGCTTCACCTCTTTAGAAAATAGCTGCAACATTACAGTAAATAAATACACTTATTTAGCTCAAAGAGAATAAATATTTTTTATGAATTCATTTGTTTGATTTAGAAGTCAAAGTTACCATTCAAATATGTAATATCTGGTATCTGTGGCCTGTCTATAAAGCAGAAAAATGTACCTATATTTGCGTATTATATCTGTTAAATGATATGTAACCATAAACACTCGTATGAATGTTTGAGGCACATCAGCCAGAAAGAAAATGTTCTGAAATTATTTTTTCTTTGAGTTTGTTTTGGTGTCTTTTGAAATATAAGAATGCACGCAAATGCTCAAACAAACCCTGATGCAGTAATGTTGGTTTTATTATATTTAAAAAAGCTTACGTTATGAACCAATCTGACTTCTAATCTAATTGTCTCTAATAATCCCCGTAAAATTATTTTATTCAGAGTTTATATTAGATTAAATAGAAGTTTATTTATCACTTTAGGAGACTTTGGGAAATGAAGACTCTAGTAGCACGTTTTATAGCAGATAAGAATATGTAAATATGTAAATATTTAATTAATCAACATTTATTTATCTTGATACCGAACTGAAGAAGCTTCTTGGATGAGAAGTGAAACATCTTACCAAAACTCTTTCAGACACCATGAACTGGATAAATGAGAATCTACAAAGAGGAATTATTTATTTATATAATATCATTTTATTTATATAATGTCATTTTATTTATATAATGTCATTTATTAAAAGGCTTATAAACGCTTTATTTTTGTGTTTTGGTTATTTAATTAAATATCGCTCTTTGTTTTTATGTTTAAAATGATGACTGTTAAGATAGTTTATATTTATTAAATATTCTGTTTTTTTTGTTGTTGAATTTTAACATATTTAAATATTTTGCTGAACAGTAACAGTTTTAATGTTTTAACCTCCGGTCCAGTTTTTACTCTCACAGAACCGAACCAGGTCTATAAATCCAGTCCGGGTTTTCCCACAGACTCTGAGCTCCATCAACACCTGAGACAGGTGAACCCTGACGGACTCACCTGGGCTGGGTCAGGCCAGAAGGTCTGGTTCTTTACGGAGGAAGAAAAGTCCACATGATGCTCCAGAGACCACGAAACCGGACCCTGCTGGACTCTGATGGACCGGACCGACGCAGTGAGACCAGAACCTTCTCCACAGACCGCAGACCGTCGTTTCCGCTCTGGACTCCCGCCAGACCCCCCCAGAGGTCTCGAGACTGAATCAGTTCCTGGGGGCGGGGCACAGGTTTCCCGGGGTCATGATTGGATGATTGAGTCTGAAGGGGCGTGGCCTTAGCTGCAGTGGACTTGTGCACATAGCCTATTAGTCGATAATGAATCAATGAAACTGTTTCATCCTCTGGACCAGGCTGCAGGTCTGAACATGAAGCAAATGATGAGGAGACTTACCTGCGCAGGGGCGTGGCCACATCAGGCCCCCTGGAATTTGATTGGCCACCCCATGTGTCAATCAAAAAGTCTACACTGTGATTGGTTACTGGCCATATAGGCAGCCTGAAAGCAGTTTTTTTAGTGTTTAATTAGGAAAATTTTATTTGTTAGGATTTTAAACTGAGTCTGGACTGAAATCTGTTTTTGGAAGAATGAGGTAGGGCTGGGTAAAAATTAGATTCAATTGATCTTTATTAATATCTTTATCTAGGAGATGTAAAAATGACACAAATATATATTTTATTTCCCCTACGTTAATCACTATATTTTATAGCTGTTAACGTTTGGGAAAATAGTGCAGTGTCAGTATTAATGTAAATGAACCTGCATATATCCAAATTACAAAATTAACCTTTAAATACAAAGTTACAGAATTTTTACAATTTGTTTTTATGTGGATTTGTGGTTTTGGATCTTCGTCCCTCCTCAACGTTTACACCTGTATGTGGGTGGGGCTAAAGTTTGGTTGGTATGGCGGCATCCAAAGGTGAAGGTCAGGCTAAACAGGAAGTGGACATGACGATGGCTGCAGTCTTTCATTTTATGTAAGAACAAAAAAAAAAAACAGTTTCCATCTTTATTTAAACTCAACAGTGACAAACAGCTTATTTCAGAAAATCCAAACCAAACACCGAGCTGGTCCCTCCTCAGAGCGGACTGAAGTCGTCCTCCGGCTCGTAGCGCTCCTCCTCGTGCCCCGGCAGTGCCACGTGAACGGAAACAGCCGGATGGAGCGTCGGTGAGGGGAGGGAGAGGCGGTGGTAAGGCGAGGAGGGGGCGGGGTGAGAGAGGGGCAGGGGGAAGGAGTCGGCATGCGTTAGCCTTGGAGGGGCGAAGGAGTCCTGGTGAGGTGGCCTCGGGGGAGGGGAGGGGACGTCGGCCTCGGGGGGAGCGTAGTATGGCGAGAGGTGGGAGATGGCGTTGTCGGGGTTGGCGGGGGTGTAGTACGGCGGCAGGAGTCCCACGAAGTTGAAGCTGCAGGGGTTGAGGCTGGAGTAGTGCCGGGGTCCCACCATCAGGACCTTCTTGGTGTAGTTGTTGAGGGTGGAGACGCCAGCGGACATGCAGACGGTGAAGGCGAGCCAGGCCACGCTGAGAGAGGCGGGACAGGAAGTAGATCAGTGACATGACCATAAGTGGAAACGCCAACTTTTTCGTTGCTTTCTTGTCTCGCCTCACTCCTGAGCCCATGGCAAGAAGATAGATGCCATTCATTTGACTGTGCTGCAGTAACAAGGAAGAGAGCTCAATGCTAAAGAGCTTAGCTCAAACACTGGGAGGCAATGGGTAGTGTTAGCCTGCCTCTGCCTACAGTCATTAGACAAACTCTTCTCTGTCTTCTTTTACTCTGAAACAGAAGCTTGGTTATATTGACTTACGTCTGTGGTAGATTGTGCTGCAGATGTGACGTACGCAAACAAGTCAAGTTTTTTGAACAGCTCTTTTAAGTGAATGATGAGAGCTGATTTGCAGTTGAGAGTGAGCCATTCTTAAAGGTGTAGTGTGAAGAAGTTGGCAGCATTTCGCTGAACAGAAAGGCTGATTATAGGATATAATGTTTCTATGTGCATATAAAGTCTGTTTAAATAGATGAACAATCACTATAACTTTAACTGTATTTAACTTTCTTTTCATTCTCTAAAACAAGGTGGGAGAGAATGATGAAATATGAGCCTTTCAAGCATTAAGAGTGTTTTTGGGATGAAAAAACAGATTTAGGGGAGAGAATAGTAGTTTTGTGAGAAAAAAATTGCCTTTTTTTTGCTCAAAAATCGATTTTCTTGGGGTGCTGGTTTGGCGTAGTGGTTAGCACCCCATGTACTTGCTTCTGCCGGTCCAGGTTCAAATCCCGCCTGTGACCAGTTTGCACAGTGTCTTCCCCTACTCTCTCTCCCCCTTTCACAAGCCTATCCACTGTCTCTCTCCTATCAATAAACGCACAAAATGCCCAAAAATATACATTTAAAAAAAATAAATTAAAAAAAATCGATTTTCTTGTTCAAAAATCGATTTTTTTCCAAATTGAAATGCTTCATTTTAGTCTTTGTTAATAAACCACTTTTAAATGCAGTCCAGTCTTTTGAAGAGAGAGTATAAACAGCTGGTTAAAATATATTGCTAAAAATTCCTAAGAACAGACTCACATGTGATGTGTATTTTTCCTGATATAGTCTGTAGGCATCACCATTATTAATCTTTTTTGCTGGTGTTAAAAAAACTAACTAAAGATTGCAAAAATTGGCAATATTGTAGAATCGGAATATAAATCAAATCTGCACCTAAAATATCGAATTAGGAGAAAAGCATATCATCCCAGGCCAAGAGAATATGGCAAATTTTAAGGTCAAAAAATCTCATTAGATTTATTCTCATTCACAATTTCTACACGTCTGGATTAAGATCTTATTTGAAGATATAAAAACTGAAAATAAAGCCTGAGCTGCTTGTAAATAATAAGTAAATAATCTGCCAGTAAGACAAGACATTAACTCAAGCAGATATTAAACCTTAATTTAAAGGTGTAGAAGTTTACAGCATTTCGCCGAACAGGAACGGTGAATATAGGATATAATGTTTCTATTTGTATGTAAGAGTCAAACTGGGTGTACTATCATCCTCAAAAAACTTTAGTTTTCTTTTAATTAAGTTAGAAAAATCTTTTTATATCTATGTACCGCAGGTCTCCCCTCTGTGGAGGCTGACATAACGATCCGCCATGTTGTCTACAAAAGTTTGCAAAACCTCTGATCATCATCTTAACTGACCTATAATCTATAAAATAATAGTTACAATTAACCTGGTAACTGTTGAAAAATAATGCCCTGTTCACGATCCTGTTTGGTCTTCACCGGCTCTTAGTGATGTGATGTTTTAGAAACAGACGGGCTCATTCCAACATCTGAACACTAGATGTCACTAACATGCCAATTTCTTCACACTGCAGCTTTAAATGCAAATTGCCTGCAAATTTACACTAACAAATGGCTCCGTCAACTGCGAATCCGCCCTCACTGTTCACTTAAAAGAGTTTGCGTACGTCACATCTCTAACGCTAACCACCGCTGAAGTCGGTCAACAAAACAAAGCCTCTGTTTAGGAGCAGAAGAAGATAACGTAACATAATGCAGTAAAATACGAGTCACAACAAGCACACAGGACCGTTTAGAGATGCTGAAGAGTTTATCTGATGACTGCAGGCAGAGGCAGGCTAACACTTCCCATTGATTCCCAGCATTTGAGCTAAGCTAGCTACCGTCCCTTCTTGTTACTGCGCACAGTCAAAAGAATGGAGTCTATCTGCTGGTCATGGACTCAGGATGAGATAAAATATGAAAACAAAGAAAAAGTTAGCATGTGCCTTTAAAGGATGAGGATTGTTATTGATGCTAATTGAGGTCAAAGGTCGTGCAAGCTGCAGCATCTTTGCCCCCTGGTGTTTCTGGGACTCACTAGAAAGCCCAGGAGTAACCGTAGCTGTGAGGTTTGAAGTCCTCCGGTCCCATCGATGCCGTGGTCTGAAAGACCTGCATGTACATCATGTGACCCACCATCCCGACAAGACCTGCAGGGACAACCAGGAGGGATTACCGTAACTTCTCTATTATAACACACCAACATTTTTACAATTCTTGTCTGGAAAAACACTGTACTCAAATATAACACTTAGTCAGACATCTCTAAAAACTTTTCAAACTATTAATCAATGAAATTTACGACTAAAACTAGCTTGTTTTAGGAGGTACCAGGCTAGTGGAAACACGCTGCTCATCGAGTAGAGCTGAGTAGAGTAGGGCCAAGGCGTGCTGGTGGAAAAGGGCCAAAGAGTGTCTTTGACCTGAGCTTTTTGTTTTTGTTTCTTTGTGCTGTGGTTTTTGTGCTTGTGGTTCCTGACCGTTTGTCAAGGCACTTTGTCAACTTCTGTTTTTGAAAGTGCACTACAAATAAAGTTGTTATTATTATTATTATTATAAACAGTAGTGGACCTAACATTGACCCTTGAGCAGGGCTCCAGAGAACGACCGTTTTGGTCGCACATGCACCCAAAATTTGTAAAAGTGGGCCTAACATTTTTTAGTGGTTGCACCGGTGCACCTGGTGCTCCCCGGGTGAAACATTGACTTCTGTCTCAAGCCAATCATCTCTCTCTCTCTCTCTCTCAAATCAAAAGTTTAGAAGTTGAGAAAGCACATTTCAATATACCTAAAAACGTAATATATTAAAGTTAACACAAGTAACTGCAGCAGCGGAAAAATCCGCCGAAAAGGGACAAAACACAGCCCTCAGTAATCATCCAATCAGCTGTTAGTATGCAAATGAGCCCAGACGAGCCCAGACTGTGGTGTCAGGTTTCAGCATGGAGCTGTAACTCTGAAGAAGCAGCAAAGCTCTGCCAAATTCATCTTAGTGACTGTCAGATAATTAATAATTAACAACAATAATAAGTAAAACAAAATAACATTAACTATAACAGGCACGTGTGGACAAATGACCTGACTGTACATAAAGCTGGGCTGTAAAAGTAATAATAAAAAAAAAGCTAAAAAAAGGAAAAAAAATAAGAAAAATGTCATAAAATGTTCTGCCCTAAATGTTGTTTTTTGTAAATAAGTTTGAGAATTGTTTTTTTAATTATTTACCTTAGTTTCAGTTTTGTAACTTTAGCGTGTGAAGGAGAATAAAACCATCCAGTTAAATGTTCTGTTGTTGTTTGTTAAAATCTGGATAATTATTTGATTTTTCAGTTCAGTATAGCACCTTAAACATTAGCTCTTTTATTTTGAAATATTTTATTTAACTTCAGGTTGAAATATTAAATTTCAGTTCAGTAAGGCACTTTAAGCACTTTTAGTTGGAAATGTTTTATTTTGCTTAATGTTTAAGTTTGAATTTGTAAGTGTTTCTTTACATCTTATTCTTGTTTAAAAGTCATTTAAATTATATAAAAGTATGGAGAGTGGCAAAATGGTGACCTTATGCTGACACTATGAAAAATTTGAAACTAATTTTTGCACCGTTGCAACCAATACAGACAGCTAGTCTGTAGCCCTGCCTCTGAGGGACTCCAAAATCACCGTCCAAACATCAAACATGGCCGCCTACCTCCCAGGACGGTGAAGACGGCGGCGAAGGCGTTGAGCAGCTGCCCCCAGCGCTGCGTGGATGGACACCACGCCCTGATGCACAACTGGACGGACAGCAGGACGCAGCTGATGAGGAGGAGGCCCACGTACATGAGCTCCATGGACAGGGAGAGCCACATCATCGCTGGACGAAGACACAGGAGGAGGTTTGAAATCATTTTACCAAGAAGGAGGAAAACTCACGGAAAAGAGGGATGCACGATGTTATCGATGCAATATGGGTGTGAAGGTTTGTAGATATGTACAGCAGATAAATCAGCTGTGTATATTTAATAATTCTGCAGGATGTTCTTTCCATTAAGAGTGATTAAAAGTGATTTTTTATGAATTAAAAACTCTTCGCTCTTGACAAAAACTATCTGAATTGGCTTTAACGTGTTTGGAAATATCAGAATATCCATAAAAATCCATCATCGTGCATCCTTAACAGTAAATGTCTTCACCTTTTTCTGATCCTGGAGTCAGAGTGTAAAACCCTCGACACTTCTCTTCTGAAAACCAGAAAGACAAAAACAAATTTAGATATCGAGCTCTGTAGTGGAAAGAAGTCTAAAATATACAATAAAACAAAAATAAAAGCAGTGTTTAAATTCTTCACAGTTGAGGAAAAAAAGCTCGACTGCTGCTAATGGCAAGAAAACTAAATATATATTTATATATTTTTGTTCAGTTTTGATCACATACTTTGTTGTATATTGACTCTGCCACTGAAAATGTTGAAACTATCAATTATTTTATTATTTTCTTGATAAAAGTAAATAAATAAAGTCATCTGTTTGTGTCTGCCTGATGCAGAAACACCTTTAGAAACCTAAAAAAGATTTTTCTGCAACTAATTTATGATTTTATTTGACATTGTGTCAATTTTTTGGGGTGTTTGAAAACTTTTTCTCACTACTTTTTTATTTTTAATGCTCTATTTTTCATTTATTATTTTAAATTTTTATTTTTTTGCATTTCTTTTGCAAACTGTTTTTCTTCACAGCTCTAAATGTTTAATATTATGTTTGTAAGAGTGCCTCACAAACATGAACAGAGTGCCTGACTAATGCAGAAACACCTTTACAAAGTCAATTAAAGACTTTTCTGCAATTAATGTAGGATTTTATTTAAGATTATGTACATTTTAAAGGTGTTTGAAAACTTTTTTTCACTGCTTTCCTAATTTTTAAATGCTCTATTTTTCATTTTTTGTTTTGCAATTTTATTTTATTGCCTTTCTTTTGCAAATTGTTTTGCTCCACAGCTCTTAATGTTTAATATTATGTTTGTAAAAGTGCCTTAAAAACATAATCAGAGTGCCTGACTGGTGCAGAAACACCTTAAGAAACACCAAAAAGATTTTTCTGCTTTTAATTAATGATTTTATTTGAGATTGTGTCAATTTTTTAGGGTATTAGAAACCTTTTTTCACTGCTGTTTTTATTCTAAATGTTGGAAATCATGTTGGAATATTATTTTATTGACTTTCTTTTGCAAATATTTAGTAATATATTTATTAATATTTATATCTTCACTGCCCTTAATGTTAAATATTGTTTTTTTTGTATCTGTAAAGCTCTATAAATTGTTGTATTTATGAACTGTTCTCATAAAGACTGAACTTTAACTGCTGTAAACTATAAAAAAAAATCAGTTTTTTTTAATGGCTTGAAAATAAAGTCTAAAATTTGAGATAAAAACTGAATGTTTGGGTTTGCAGAGAGGAAGCAGAGGCGTCGGGTGTTAATAAAAGCCTTTTCTTTACTCTCTTTGTCACATCTGCTGCTTCTCCTCAGCCCCAGTTTGCAGATTTCAGTTCTGCTGTAATTTAGAGGCAAATACGCTGAACTGATTATTGCAGCTGTCGCGTAAACAAGCTCAGAAGAAGATTAACGGCCTGCAGAAACAGGTCGATCCCACTTTTTAAGGAGCAGGAAGAGGCAGATCATCAGCAGGAGGCTACAGGATCATGTTTTTAAATGATGGAGTTAAATAAAACAGATTAATCTACAGTGTTTAACTGGCAAAACTTGATTTAATGATGACAGTATGAGTTCTCCTGTGAGCCGGATCATTCCAGATTTAGACCAAACAAATCTCATAATCTCCAATCAGTGAGCTCAGAGCCACTTAGACTCTAAACACTGGAGACCAGTCCACCAGACGGGAAAAAAACAGCATTAAAAAACAAAAAAAAGCTTTAAATCCACAAAATACAATGTGCAACATATAATAATCACAGTTAATAAATAAGGCAACAGGGCAAAGGGTCAAAAAGCAGCTTTTAAAATAACGACTGAATGAGGCTAATTAAGGAAAAGATCTTTTTGTTTCTGCAGCTCTGAACCTCGTCTTGGGAAACGTTCTCCATGTTTCCTTTTGTTCAGTCTGTTTGCACCTTCAGTGATGCCATGTTAAGATTTTAGAGACTAATTCAGCTCCAAACACGGAGCACTGATGGCTGCAGCTGTCAAATAAACTCAGTGATAATCAGGCCAGAAAGAAGATTTAACCTGTTCAGCCCAAAGTTCCTGATTTCAGGAATGTTTGCATGTTCTCCAGTGAAAACATAAGAAAAGTGAACTATTCATGTAGAAATATAGTCATGCTGCACATCAAACTAAACAGGAAACATTCAGCTACACAACCATAAAAGACATTTTTACACACTCCAAACACAACGTCAACACCAAGCAAATGAATTATCAAATATCCAAATCTGTTTCACTTTGATTCAAACATGGATTTCTTTGAATGGGAAAATGGAGAGAGTTCTGCTTGATTTTTTCCCCAACAATATATATATATATATATACATATATATATATTAATTTATTTATTTATTTTTAAATTATCATTATTTTTTCTCTTTTACCTGTCCTCAATCTGGAACACCTCATCTTCCTGATGTGATCTTCCATTTTATTTTATGTATTTATTTAATTTTTATCTTTTACCTGTCCTCTATCTGCCCTCTTCTTTTCTATCTTCCTGATGTGATGTTGTCAACCTTTAACATTATTAAATTTATCTCTGTATCTGTAAATCTATTTTCTATTTATTGTCATTTCCTTCTCATTATGCATTAAATGAAACAGGCCAGAAAAAAGATTTAACCTGTTCAGCCCCAAACATGCTCTCCAACAAAAACATAAGACTAACTGAACTATTTATGTAGAAATATAGTCATGCTGCTCATCAGATTAAACACGAAATTTTCAGCTACACAACCATAACTCAACGTCAACACCAAGCAAATTAATTATCAAATATCCAAATCTGTTTCACTTTGATTCAAACTTGGGTTGATTTGTATTGAATGGGAAAATGTAGAGTTCTGCTTGATTTATTCCAAAAAGTAAAAAAAAAATTACATAAACATATATATATATACCTTCAACAGTCTTACATGTATCTCTGTATCTGTAAATCTATTTTCTATTTACTGTCACCTCCTTGTCATTATGCATTAAATGAAACACCTTCTCCACTCTTCATTTGTACATGTTAATGTTTCAATCCTACGAGTTTTTATTAATTTCTTTCACTTTGTTGTTTTAGTTAACTCCTGATTGTTGATTTTACTCTCCCTTTTAGTCTGCTAAAGCTCTTTGTAAACTTCTGTTTTTAAAGGTGCTGTATAAATAAAGTTATAATCATTATAAATAAATATATTTCTTTATTTCTGGTGCTGGGGCCGTCTCTGCTCTCATTCATATTAAACTCTGCCCTCGCCTGTGTTTGTGGATCTTATTAACCTTCCTCTCTCTGGGTTTCTAATCCATAATTGAGTCATGCTGCTGCAGACTAAATCTCCACCAGCTGAAAACACACTGAAGATAATCCTCTTTGGGCTAAAACACACATTTATATAAAGGCTCCGGCTCTCTTTATCACCTCACACCTCCTCTCCTGCTCTGACCCCGTTTCACTGCAGAGCATCTGAGGCCACGCCCACTTTTACCTTCACGTATGACCTTTGGTACGCGGTGATGCTCTCAGTCATGATGACCACGCATCATATAATCCCATTTATTATCCTAATTCATCCTTTTATTACAGTTTGGTAAATAATTAATTTGGTCATAGTAGACAATAAAAACAAGAGCGCATGGACAAAAATAAACTAACTGACATTTTCACATGTTTAGATATTTGCATCGTGAATCCAAAACAGCCAACGAAGGCTAAATGAGGTATCATGCCTGTATCCAGATTACACATATATTTATATATTTTTTTAGTTTTGGTGTATGTCACAGGTCAGTAGTTTGATTACAGATATTTTATTTACTCTTAATAAATGTTTGTCAAATGCATGTTTGTGGATCCTCATCAAGTTCCACTAAATCACTCCTGAAATAGACAGATGGATAACCTACAAAAAATAACATACAATATCACCATGATTTGTAAGTTACTGAAAGTAAAAACAAACACTTAAAAAATAAGTCTTCAAGATTTAATATTCATGCATGAAAGGGTTAATCCACTCAGACCTAATTTGGTCATGTAGAAAGAAAGATTTCATCGACTACCATGCTCTGCAATTTCATCAAATAAACTAAAGTGAAAACGATTTAGAGACTAAATTATGACCAAAAAAAGTCAATAAAAATAATACTAAATTAAATAAAATAAAAACTGTGCAAATATCCACCCTGAAAAAAATATAGGAGTAAAACTAAATGATATTTTAGGCAAATTTTCTTTAACTAAAACTAAACAATGCTGTCAAAATGAGCACTGTTTTACTCGTGTCATATTTTTTATCACGGATCAGGAGCTAACATGGAGCTGTGCTGGTGTGAAAAGCCCACACCAGCACAGTCATCATTTAGTCATCTAAAGAATATATTATTATATTATCAATCAAACTATTCACTTGTGAATTACACCAAAATTTAACATAAAAAATACAAAACTATGTGAGATCTAAATACAGAATACCAAAATTTGTATTTTGGATGCAATACAGAGCTGATCAAAATCTTAAGACCAGTTGAAAAATTGCTTGAATATGCATTTTGCACATTTGGACCTTAATGAGGTTTTAAATAGAGCTACAATATGCAAAAGCAAGAAGGGGGAGTGTGACAAAAAACACTTTGAAAAAGTAATTTATTGAAAACAACAAGTAAGCTGAAATAGGCTGTTTATCAGCTGATGAAACGTTTAAGACCATCGCTGTATCTCGATCTGGTAAAAAAAAAAAAAGTGTAAAGATAATATGTGAAACTTGAGACAAGAGTTTGGGAGTTCACTAACTGGTCGTGGGACATGATGCTGCAGCGTAAAGGGTATAAAATTTATTACAAATATCTGCCTACTGTAGTGAACACCATGCATGAGAGGGTTAAAAGACGACATCACATATGCAGTTCTGTAAAAGTGAGTTTTTAAAGTGACTTAAATGAAGCGACAAACTCCGTTCGCCTCATCTCCTGTGGTAGGTTGATCCAAAGTCTGATGAAGAAAGCTCTTTATAGTATTTTTTAAAGACTGACCTGTTGAGAGTGGAAAAATTTGACTGTATGCATGACATTACCTCCTTAATCTGCCAATAAGACAAATTTTACTAAGCAGATTTTAAACCTTAATGTAAGACCCTCACATGGTCAAACTCTCCTTGTTTCATTGGCGGATGTTTTCTCTTTATTAGGGCTGGGACGATACAATTTTCTCCCAATTCTATAATAATATTTAGATATATTATATTCAATATTTGTATCATAATGTTGCATCATTACTAAATAAAATATACTAACATCATAATGTAACAATAAAACCTATAAGGTAATTGTGTGGGCAAAAAAAGCAGCTGACTAATAATCAACCACGTTTTTTGCGTGGTTTTCTGACCCCATGCGTCCGTGTAGATGTTCTCCTCGCAGGTGATGAACAGGCCGGTGTGGAACGTGGGGAAGACGAAGCGGTCGTCGCCCGTCTCCCACGAGAACTGGATGTTGGAGGAGTTGGAGAGGCCGGGCACGGGGATGCAGTTGCTGTGCTTGATGGGCGAGCAGAGCGGCTTCGGCACCTTCTGCTTCCCCACGCACCAGTAGGACGACATGAGGGCCACGCCCCCGAGGAAGAGCGCCACCACGGTCTGCAGGAAGGACAGCAGGGGGGAGCGGATCTGCTGCAGGAAGGTCATGGCGAGGGGTTCGAACCAGGGCTGCTGACGGGAGGAGGCGGGAAATAAAATCAGGACAAGGACGTAAGAAAAAGTGAACTATTAATATAGAAATATAGTCATGCTGCACATCAAATTAAAAAGGATAAACTCAGCCACATTAAAATATAGGACATTATTACAAACAACAAACACTATTAAAACACCAAGCAAAATAATTTCAAGAAAAATCCAAATCTGTAGATGAAACCTGGCATTGCACTCAACACATCTTCACCTGTAGCTCCAACCTACAGAAAGCTGAGACCGAGACCTTTCCATAAACACCAAAAACATAACCTGACATGCCAGATGGACAGTTCTATATTAGAAATATTTCACTAATCCATCTGGGAGGAGCCCTGAGGAAATGTTTTCAGGGGTTGAACCTTCAAAAACAACAGCAGCTTGTGATTGGACGATCGTTTGGCTCAAAACACTCATCACAGACCAATCCACATCAGGTACTGCTATGATGTAACATATGTAGCGGCTAAGCATAGTGTCTAACGGCTAACAGCTTACAAGGGCAAACAACAGTTGATGGCAGTTAGCCGTAGTGGCTAAAACCCTGCCAGTGCCACCATCATGAAAACTGTAAAGCTTCACTATTTATATTTTTTCAAACTTTGCAGCTATTTACAGTTTGTGAATGAAAAAAAAACTTGGATTTTTAATTTGTAAGTCTTCTGCAGAAAATAATTTGAATTAATTGATTTAATTGTTATATTGCCCAGCCCTATACAGAGCATACAGATATTTCGACCCTTTTCCACATCACTTAACCTTTTCCTCTGAGACAAATGCTGTGTTAGAAATCGTTGCCTATCACAGATATAGTGCACTATAAAGTGTGTTTGCCATTTTTAAGTGTTCAAATTCTCAGCAGTTAATTTCATTCACTATATAGTGCACTACTATAATTCCGAGGTCCCATATTTCCAAGGGCATTAATTTGTTTCTCTTTTGTGTACTTCTGTTTAGGTTAGCTCTTTAGACCATTTATCTTTGTTCTTGAATTTTCTAAGTCTGTTGTGGTCCTTAGTATTGTGTTTCAGTTGTGTATTTTATTTTAAATAGTAATTCTGATTTTGCCCTTTTCGACCTCATTTTGTTATTCTTACTTCCTTTGCTTTGAAAATAAAATACCTTTTATTTAAACCATTCAAAATCTGGTTATTTTATGATACTTCCATTTTCCCCATCGAACTGGGGTTGTAACAACCCACAATGCACAGCAACTGTGAGAGTACATACGATGTACCCTATATTGTACTCCCATATACCACAATGCAATGCGGTCGTGTTTTTCCATAAAAGAAGAGAGAGAAGGCTTTTAGAAGCTGCTTTCACTTATAAATGTAAAAACATTAAAGTATCTTTAACACGTCCGTAGTGTGGCTTTCTTACGTCCTTTAGCGGCTGTAAACAGCTTCAAAATTTGCTACTTATCCTCCTGAGAGCCTGATTTGTTTACGGGATGTTTGGCGCGTCCACTTCCTTCATAGGGATTTTTTTAATGTTTTTTGTTGACAAATTATTTACAAGCACCTTACAAACGTCTAGGATAAGTGCAGTTACAAAAATTTTAGAATTCAACAGGTACATAATGAATCACATAAAATAAAAAAACATCACAGGGATATCCGGCTCATCTACTGACGCTATGACATAGGGCTGGGCGACATGGCCTAGAAATAAAATCCCAGATTTTTTTCCACAACACTCGATTTATGATTTTAATCGATTTTTCCCTCCTTAAAAGAAACAAAACTCCCAGTGACATAAGAATGAAACAAATCAAGTTTTGCCTTTATGTTGTCTAAATGTTTCCCTCTTAAAGTCAAAGTCTGGGTCATAAAAGGTTGATTATGTAGTATAAACGTAGGCAGGTTTGTCTACATAAACACTAAAAGGCTGAGGTATTTTTACAGTATTACCATGAAACTCTCTGATCAATATTTAATCTACTTAAATAACAAATACAAGCCTATAAAAGTACTTGTGCAAACCCTACAAGGCCGACCATCATGAAAATTGTAATTTTTTTCAAAAATTGCAACTACCAACAGTTGGACTAAGGAAAGAAAAAATATCTCGATTTCTAATTTTTCAAATCTTCTGCAGAAAATAATTCGAATTAATTGATTTAATCGATTTTTGTCCCCAGCTCTACTATGACTCCAAACATCCGTCAGAAAGCTTCACATCGGTAAAGATCATATTGCACAGCCCTACCTGAAGCCTCCCAGTCTGCTCCTCGGGCTCCTCATCAGGTGTATTGTAAATTATGTATTTATAAAAATGTTTTTGTGTGTTGGTCAAACTCATCATAATCTATTTTAAGTTATTTTTGTATTTTATTTACAAACATTTCGAGTTTATTTTGACCCAAATTTTGTGCACTTTTATGTCATCACCTAATAAACTATTGGCTTTATAAACCTTTAAATAAAGCGTTAATGCACCCAAACAAATTTGTTTTTAAAAAACTGAATATCCCTGAATTTATTGATGACCTCTGCAAACAGTTGAGCTGGTAGATAAAGGGTAAAAACAGAAAACCCAACAGAGCAGACTGTGTGGATAAACTGTTAATCTGCCCAAATTTAAACATTAAATATAAAGTGTAGGAAAGTCTGTGGGAGTTTTTATTATTTTGGTCCTTTTGGTGAAAGAAATCAAAACCCTCATGACAGATTTTCTGATGTTTTTCATTCCTTTAATTTACAAGATATCCCATTTTTAAAGATCTACTTTTTTTAGCCTGGCTTTTAGCTGATTATATTTAATATTTATATTTAATTTTACCTATTTATTTTAACCCTCTTCACATGTTTTATTTTTCAATTTAAGTTCAGATACATCCTTCTGAATTTTATTCTCTGTTAATTTATTTTCTTTCCATTCAGGATCAGGTTTCTTTATTTATACCTATAGGTAAAATAAATAAATACCAACCTTGCCCTTTGTAGTGCACAGCCTCTGTACTGATGATCCTTTTTTTAAAAATAACAATAATTATTTACTCTTATTATTTTTTTATTTTACTGTTTATGGTATGTGTTGTGCATTTGAACGTGCATGTACTTATTTATGTATATATTTGTTATTATTGTTATTTCACTACTGTTATTATTTATACATTCATTATTTATGCATTTATTATTCATTTGCTTATGTCATCTGGATTGGTGTCCAACATGTTCTCGGGTTGGGAGAGGGGGTTAAAAAAAATTTCAAAATTAGAGCATTTTGATAACTGTATACCTGTATCTATGTATTATACTACTGACGCTCAATAAAAATCATTGAACAAAAAAATAAATAAATACAAGCCTATAAAAGTGCTCGTGCAAAACTTGACAAGGACCACCATCATGAATACTTTAAAGATTCAGTTTTTATATATATTCAAAGTTTGCAACTTTTATGTAAAAGAAAAACGCCTTAATTTTAAAGTCTTCTGCAGAAAATAATTTGAATGAAATGATTTATTCGATATATTTCCCAGCCCTATACAAATATTTTTACCCTTTTTCTCATCATGTAAGCTTTTCCATTAAGACAAAGTAAACAAATCTCCTCCAGCCTCCAAACATCCGTCAGAAAGCTTCACATCGGTAAAGATGGTGCTGCACAGCCCTACCTGAAGCCTCCCAGTCTGCTCCTCGGGCTCCTCATCAGGTGGAGGTGGACGTCCTGACGAAGCTGCTGCTGTGTGGAGCTCTGTGGTCGTCCCACTGACCTCTGCAGGCGCTCATCTGTGGACTCACAAACACAAACCGGCTCCCTCTCCTGCTTTAATCCATCTGATTAAATCCAAACACTCGCCTCCATCTGCTCCTCATTTTCATTCCTCGACTCGTTTCCCGCCCATAATCATATTTTCAGGGTCCACAGTGTTATTACAGCAGATGGAAACGCAGACAAACACGACCTTCAAATGTCAAACGAACACACGGACACGACTGGACTGACCTGCACACCTGAGCGGGTCAGTCCAGCAGGGGGCGCCGTCAGGTGGACGGGCCGGAGGTGCAGCTTTAACTGATTTATTATCATTTCATTTTAAAAAAATTCTCCAGTTTAACCCTTTAACTCCCAGCTCAGCTGTTTGGCAGAGGTCAGATGTGTGACTTTTGCTTGTCCACGTTGAGGTTAGCACATGTACACAACAAATTCCAATGAAGCTAGGATGTTATGTAAAACAAAAATTAAAACACAATACAGTGATTCGCACACACTTTTCGACCTAGACCAAAGAAATAGATGACAAATGCAAATATTTCTAGTGCAAACTAGGGCTGTGCTCAAAATATCGATACAGCAAAATATCGTAACGCACTCCTTCAGGATACGTGTATCAATACGGATTCTACAGAATCGATACGGCCTTAATATTTCGACAGGTGTTGTAAATACACTTTGGCTAATGTTAACAGTGGCACAGTTCACGGTAGAAGACGAGCTACATAATGGAGCATATGTTCTAAATTTGACCTTAGGTCTACCATCTCTGAGGATCTGAATTAATGTCTCTTAAGTTGTAGAACCACTTTAAATTCATCCTTGTTCTTTTTCTTTTTCTTCTAAAAAAAACAAAAAAAAAATTGCAAAGAATTTTGTTCAAAGTGTAGTCAATGTTCACATTTTACGTGTATCAGGATACGTATCATATCCTGGCCTTAGTATTGGGATATGTATGGTATCGTGGCCTTAGCATAGGGATACTTATCGTATCGTGGCCTTATTATCAGGATACATATTGTATCTTGGCCTTATTATCAGGATACATATTGTATCGTGGCCTTAGTATCAGGATACATTTAGTATCATGGCCTTGGTATAGGGATACGTACCATGTCGTGGCCCTAACATCGGGATACGTATCGTATCATGGCCTTAGTATCGGGATTAAGTATGGTATCGTGGCCTAAGTATCAGGATACGTATCGTGGCCTAAGTATCAGGATACATATTGTATCTTGGCCTTAGTATCGGAATAAGTATGGTATCGTGGCCTAAGTATAAGATACGTATTGTATCGTGGCCTAAGTATCAGGATACACTTAGTATCATGGCCTTGGTATAGGGATACGTACCATGTCGTGGCCCTAACATCGGGATACGTATCGTATCATGGCCTTAGTACATGGCCTTAGTATTGGGATAAGTATCGTATTGTGGCCTTAGTATAAGATACGTATCGTGGCCTTAGTATCAGGATACATGTAGTATCATGGCCTTAGTATAGGGATACTTACCATGGCGTGGCCTTAATATCGAGATACGTATTGTATCGTTGCCTTAGAATCGGTCTAACTGTCATATCATGGCCTTAATATCTGTATACGTATCATATCGTGGCCTAAGTATCAGGAAACGTATCGTATCGTGAGGTCGCTCTAGTTCTTGATACATTTCTCTTCTCAGTTTTAGCCAGTATTTACTCATTTCTCTTGATGCCTACAACATGTTAAAGCTGGGGTTGGTAATCTGCTTTAGATAGACTTTTTGTAATACTGGTTAAAATGGTCTTTATGACCCAATGTCAGTCAACTCATAATGTGTTCTTAAAATAGAGCGAAAAATATCCGCTATCTACAGCAGGAGTAAAACAGGGAAAACACCAACCAATCACATCTTTGGAGCCCACATTTTAAACCAATCAAATCCCGTTGCCGTTCTGCCCGCCTCCTGCACGTACATTTTGCCGGCTCACACAAACTCTGATTAAATGAGGGATCCAAGTCTGCTGGAGAATGCTTACCTGTCCAGGTTAGGCTTTGAAAATAAGGGAAGCCCGCTGTGAGCCGTGCCACAACCCCAACCAAGCTCTAGTATCCCTCACATTTTAAGACAGGAGTACAGAAATCTAAAATAAACACTTTGTTTTTCTAAGTTTGTTCTGCTGCTCTAATCTCACCACAGCTGCCACCCAGGCTACTGCAGGTGGACGTTCTCACCAGGCTTTTTCTTCTTCTTCAGTTTTACAGCGGTTGGCCTCCAATTGAAAAATGTCTTTTACCGAACCGTTGCAAGAAATTTTTCTGTTCTAGAAGTTGGCCAGTTCGCTAAATTTTTTTCTTCAGATTTGGACTTTGTCTTTGTCCGACGCACCTGCCGGAGTCATAGATAGGTTTGGCTGTTTCTTTGTTCACAAATCAAAATGCTAATTTGAAAATATATTTAAAACAAGAAAGCACTCAACAAACCTACAAACCTCTGTTAAGGTTGCTGTTACGAGTATTAGCAATAGCTCCACAGTAAAGTGTGAGTTTTTATTATTTTGGTCCTCTTGGTGACTGAGATCAAACCCTCATGGAAGATTTTCTGATGTTTTTCATTCTTTTAATTTACAGGATTTCCTGTTTTAAAGATCTGTCTTTTTAGCCTGGCGTTTAGCTGATTATATTTACTATATTTATTTAATTTATTTTAACCCTCTTTACATGTTTTATTTTTCAATTTCAGTTCAGATACATTCTTCAGAATTTTAATCTCTGTAAATTGATTTTATTTCCATTCAAGTTTCTTTATTTGTACCTGTAGGTAGATTTGCTTTGCAGTCTGTGAGATTTCACCACCCGTACGTAAACGCCAAAGACAAAGTTAAAAACAAAAGAACTAATATATTCTGTGTAGGATTTTAAAAAGCTAAAAGTTATTATTTTAAATACTTATCTTAACCATTTACTAATATGATTGATATATAATGTTATTCATAAAAACTTTTTTGTGTGTTTGTCAAACTCATTATCATCTACTTTAAGTTATTTTTGTATTTATATACAACCCCAAAACCAGTGAAGTTGGCACGTTGTGTAAATCGTAAATAAAAACAGAATACAATGATTTGCAAATCCTTTTCAACTTATATTCAATTGAATACACAGTAAAGACAAGATATTTAATGTTCCAACTGGTAAACTTTGTTATTTTTTGCAAATATTAGCTCATTTGGAATTTGACGCCTGCAATATGTTTAAAAAAAGCTGCACAAGTGTCAAAAAAGACTGAGAAAGTTGAGGAATGCTCATCAAACACTTATTTGGAACATCCCACAGGTGAACAGGCTAATTGGGAACAGGTGGGTGCCATGATTGGAGTATAAAAGCAGCTTCCTGAAATGCTCAGTCATTCACAAACAAGGATGGGGCGAGGTCACCACTTTGTGAACAAATGTGAGCAAATTGTCCAACAGTTTAAGAACAACATTTCTCAACCAGCTATTGCAAGAAATTTAGGGATTTCATCATCTACGGTCCGTAATATCATCAAAAGGTTCAGAGAATCTGGAGAAATTACTGCACGTAAGCAGCAAGGCCCAAAACCAACATTGAATGCCCGTGACCTTCGATCCCTCAGGCGGTACTGCATCAAAAACCGGCATCACTGTGTAAAGGATATCACCACATGGGCTCAGGAACACTTCAGAAAACCACTGTCAGTAACTACAGTTCGTCTACATCTGTAAGTGCAAGTTAAAACTCTACTATGCAAAGCCAAAGCCATTTATCAACAACACCCAGAAACACCGCCGGCTTCTCTGGGCCGAGCTCATCTAAGATGGACTGATGCAAAGTGGAAAAGTGTTCTGTGGTCTGACCAGTCCACATTTACAATTGTTTTTGGAAACTGTGGTTGCGTGTCCTCCGGACCAAGAGGAAAAAGAACCATCCGGACTGTTATAGGCACAAAGTTCAAAAGCCAGCATCTGTGATGGTATGGGGGTGTATTAGTGCCCAAGGCATGGGTAACTTACACATCTGTGAAGGCACCATTAATGCTGAAAGGTACATACAGGTTTTGGAGCAACATATGTTGCCATCCAAGCAACGTCTTTTTCATGGGCTGCCCTGCTTATTTCAGCAAGACAATGCCAAGCCACATTCTGCACGTGTTACAACAGCGTGGCTTCGTAGTAAAAGAGTGCAGGTACTAGACTGGCCTGCCTGTAGTCCAGACCTGTCCCCCATTGAAAATGTGTGGCACATTATGAAGCGTAAAATACAACAACGGAGACCCCGGACTGTTGAACAACTTAAGCTGTACATCAAGCAAGAATGGGAAAGAATTCCACCTGAAAAGCTTCAAAAATTGGTCTCCTCAGTTCCCAAACGTTTACTGAGTGTTGTTAAAAGGAAAGGCGATGTAACACAGTGGTAAAAATGCCCCGTGACAACTTTTTTGGATTGTGTTGCTGCCATTAAATTCTAAGTTGATGATTATTTGCAAAAGAAAATAAAGTTTCTCAGTTCGAACATTAAATATCTTGTCTTTGCTGTGTATTCAATTGAATATAAGTTGAAAAGGATTTGCAAATCATTGTATTCTGTTTTTATTCAAGATTTACACAACGTGCCAACTTCACTGGTTTTGGGGTTGTACAGACATTTCTGCCTTTTCTAGTTTAGTTGACCCAAATTTTGTGCATTTTTATGTCATCACCTTATGAACTTTTGGCTTTTTAAACCTTTAAATCCCACACCAAAAATTATCTGTTTTTTGCTTTGTTTGTAGTTTTCTTTGTTCTTTGTGCTTTATAAAACATAACATATCACTGAATTTACTGATAACCTCTGTCAAACAGTTGAGCTGGTAGTTAAAGGGTTGAAACAGAAAAATCCAACAGAGCAGACTGTCTGGATTAAACTCTGTTAATCTTCCCAAATTTAAACATTTAAAAAAACTGTGGGAAAGTTTGTATACTTGCAAATCCTGACTTTAACCACAAAAGTCTGACTTTTCATTTCATCTTTTTTTCCTGATATAATTCTGCTGTTGACCCCAGAATTAAGATTTAAAAATCAGAATTCATATTTTTTAAATACATGATTAAATAAAAATCTAATTTCTTATTTTCTACCAACATGTTTATCTGTGCTGCTCATTCCACAAACACCCAAACATTACAAGTTATACCTTTTTGTAAATGTGACTAATCAGGTTTTCCACTGATAGAAAAAAAGATACTGATTGGAGTTATTCAACAGGAGAAATAATTGACTGAAATAATGTTTCTAAACTTTTCTGAGGAGTGAATTACTGCTTGAATGAGGCTCATCTTTCATGATACACTCTGAATGACTTTGAATGAGACTAAACCTTAATAATATTCTTACAAAGATTTAATTTCAGTTTTTTGGGTCGAGTATTTCTGATAATAAGAAACAACCTCTGCCCTGCTGATCCACCTTACAGCGTAAAAACATGACGTATCAATATAAAGATGGAAAAACAGAAATGTGAATGTTGGAGGAGAAATCAGAGGAGAAGTGTTGAAGCATTTTCTGTGTATTCATATTTCATATACATATTGACAGGTTTCTGATACAGCATGGATTGATAGTGTTACTGTCTTCTCAGCTTGTTCTCTCTTTTTTTTACAAGAATAACAATAAAAAATGATAGACAACACCGTGTACGACTCGGTTTGATTTCATGGCAATGCTTGTCGAATGGATTCGCCCACTGAAGGATGAGAAAGTACTTGGTAAGGCTCAATGCTGATTGGCCAGAACGGGGGACCAATCACGGCCGTGAATGTGTGACACCACCTCTGAAGCTTCTGTCCATCCAGCATCCTCCGCAAAGATGGCCGACCCGTTCGTACGTAGTGTTTATCCTCTTCATTCGCCGCCGTCCTTCTCTTGAAAAATAAGATCGTGTCCGTCAGATTCTCGTGAATACTATCTGTACCGTAAAAACCCCAGCGATGAAAAATAAGAACACTTTTCAAAAGGACCAAAAATGGAATCAAAGACCCAGATATATCCACGCACTCACGCTCGCACACTCGCTCGCACACGTGACTTCTGAAAGGCAACAAATGTCCGTCCTCCAAGGCAATAATGTCTTTGTGGCAAACTTCGACCCTGACATTCCAGCACCGCCGCCGCCGCCTCTCTGGCTCCGCCCCCCTCTCCAGGAATGACAAAAACCAAACTGGGATAAAAATGCGATTAAAGTGAGATACATCCGTTTTGTTTTCATGAGTAAATAACGACGAGTACAAAAGAATAATGAAGCTAAAATAATACTTGTGGTCATCCTAATATAAGATAAAATACTAAAGCCAGAAATCTTCTCTTCTTCTCTGGGTTTCAAACCCAAACTCGCTCAGTCTCCTCCAGAAGAAAATAAATGCTGATATGAAGATTGAACACTTAAGGAAACCGACGTGAGCCCAGAGAGGGAGCTTTTGTTCGCTCGGAGACGGCTTCTCCATCAGTCCTCCATTTATATTTTGATTTTTTTTTTTAAACTGTAGATCCGCTCCTCTAAGTTGCATGTCTGTGTCTTTTTTTTTCTTTTTCAGCTTTAAGTAAAGAGCAAATACTTCTTTTAGAAAAACAAAGGTTTCTCCTCTGCACCGTCCTAAAGTCAACAACGCTGACTCCTGTTGAGAAATTATACATTCCCTTTAGTTCGTCCTCCGCCGCAGACGTCCTCGCTCCTCGCTTTGGGGCTGCTTCACAAACACGAGTCAGTTTAATGTCCCAGCCAACCTACAGGACGAGAGCCAGGACAGAGACGGGTCAGAAACAAGCGTTTAAGTGTATCAATGCATCCCAATTATTGACCGAGTATAAGCTGTGACATCCTCACCCCAGATATTCCACTTTGCACCTCATTTAATCAAAATATTGCTGTGAAAGTAAAAAATTGAATCAACATTTTCACAATTTACCATTTTATTAATGTGCATTATTACAAATACAAGTCCAATTTACCTTCATTTCTCCTCCTGCATCTAAAAATACTCTTTTTTTTTATTTATATGTGCGCTAGGGGTGAGACAAAAAAGCGTTCCACATAAGTATGGGGATTTTTGTTTGACGATTTTTAAATCTATTTTTTCCAAATGTAAATGCTTCATTTAAGTCTGTGTTAATAAGCCACTGTTAAATGCAGTCCAGGCTTTTGAAGAGAGAGTATAAACAGCTGGTAGGCCTGTCATTAAAACAAATTTTGCTGAACGATAAGTGTCCAAAAAATTATTGCCGATAACGATATTGTTGTCAGTATTTTTTTGAAACATCATTTTTTTTCACTCTTGTAATAATAATATATGCAATCAAAAGCAATAAACTTTAATTTCTTAAGAGTATTTAACTGTAATTGAAAGGTCAAGAGCTTTTAAATAAAATAAATCAAACAAACAATATAATAAATTTAACAAACAAAAACATTTTGCTCTGTTTTATTTATATTTACTTTGCCGACCAAACTCCTCAGTAAGCGCTGACTGTCAGGACGAAGGCTCCGCTGCACCTCCCCTTTCTCGTCGTCACTACTTTCAAACAAATGTGATACATCAGCTCGTCGGTGTTCATGAGCTCACACCTTGTTCATTTTGTTTAAAACCAAAATATTCCCACACTGGGGCTGTGGCAGCCGGATTAGGAACCAGATCTTTTGTGGCATCATTCATATTATATTTCTTTCCACCTTACTCCTTACGACGCTCACTTCAGCTCTCTGTGTGTACTAGAACATGACACGGGCGCAGATTTTCACTCCTGTCTCGTTCCCATTTGAATACAACCAAACAAGAACATTTTAAAAATGTTGCATTCTTATTTTAGGTCAAAAAAGCTCTAGCAATCAGGGATGACCCTGATGAAGGCCACAAGCCGAAACGCGTTGGTCTAATAAAGTTGTTTCCTGAACTACAAGTGTTGCTGGAGCTTTTTTGACCTCTTCAAGACTCTTTCTCTCCAAGCACCTTGGAAGTTGGTGAAGTTGTGCCAGAACTTTTTGACCTTTGATTTTCATGATCATCTATTAAAGGAACACTACACCCAAACAACGATTTGGCCTCATTTTCTACTCACCCTCATGCTGAACAACACTGTGGAGTAGTTTTGGAACATCTAGGATGCAGCCGGAGATCTCGGGGAATCCTCGCTGTCCACTGCCATTGATATTATGACTTAGATAAGAGCCCGAACGAACAGTGTCCTTAAAAGTCCACAAAAAGTCCGCAATATTCCTCCATACTGCTCGTGCGCTGTAATCCAAGTGTCCTGAGCGGGTAACGTCCACCATTTACTCGAAACGACATCATTTAGCACATGTTTATAGCCTAAACAGTACTACTTGGCATTTCTATAATACACTCACAGGTGCCTACGGGAGCCGCGGATGAGCAAACAAAGGAATGCGCACTCTGCAATAACTAGGAGCGTATAACAAGAAATCCCACATTCTGCTGTGAGCGACGGAGCTGTGGACAGACACAAGAGGGGTCAGCAGAATGTGGGATTTCTTAGGTTCTTGTTTCTTGTTTTTTTTTTTTGGTGGACTTTTTGTGGACTTTTAAGGACACTATTCGTTCGGGCTCGTATCTAAGTCATGATATCAATGTCAGTGGACAGCGAGGATACCCCCAGATCTCCGGCTGCATCCTAGATGTTCCAAAACTACTCCACAGTGTTGTTCAGCATGAGGGCGAGTAGAAAATGAGGCCAAATCGTTGTTTGGGTGTAGTATTCCTTTAATGTTGTTCCCGCTCCCGTTGCTTTTTTCCCGTCCCGTCCCGATCACGGGATTAAAAATGACTCCCACCCCGTGGAATTCCCGCTGGAATTAAGTGACCCACGGGAATTCCCGAAAAATGTCATCCTCTGTTACTGACCAATGGGTTCAATAAATTTTTATTTTACACATAGGAATATAGTACAATTAATTGAAATAAATGTAAAATAAACTAGAAGACCCTAAAAAGCAGCCTCAGTAAATCCAATAAAAATAAAACATATATTTTTAAATTGTAAAATAACCACTGTGTTTTAACATAAGCATATTCTACAACTAAATAAATAAATAAAAACACATTATAATGGACTGTTTGTATCAGAGATTTTAGATGCAGGTGGATATAATCTAGGGATGGGACAATACACTTAAACTCACGATACGCTGCACCTCGATATGCCCGGGTCAGGATACGATACGTCATGATACAATACCAAAAAAGTAAAAAAAGAAAAAATATTACTGTGTAATTACAACTTATTTGTTTTTGTTTGAGTTGCACACAGGAAAACACAAGGCCTAACAGGCCAAACACAAACAATAAACACTCTCTCTAACCCTAGAGAGGTTAGAGAGAGTGTATGCTAACGAGCAGTAGGCTCGTTTTCGCCAAGGTCCTCTTCACATTTTTATGGTGACGCTGAAGGTGGTGGTTCATGTTTGTTGTGTTGGAGGCGGTGTACGGAATGACAGCATAGCAAAGATTACACACCGTCTTAGTCTTGTCAGTTACTCTATTGTTGTCTTTGTCTTTTTTAATGAGAAAGCCAAAATACTGCCAGACAGATGACTTACATCCGGCAGAGCGTCTTCAATTTGGACCTCATTCCACTCCATCGTTGGGCTTTTTGGAGGCGAGGTAGTTGGTGCTGATGTTTGCTGTCGTCACTTTTGGTCACATGCGCTGTTACCGGACGTGACGTCTTTATTTCGCGATCCATTTTTTTCAAACTCGATGTATTTTGTCACGTACCATATCGCGATATTTCGCCAAATGATATTCCATCCCATCCCTAATATAATCCACTTTTTTTTTTGCTGATACTGGACCATATCTGATGTCAATATAGGATCGGGACAGCCCTACTTTCTCGTGTGCTCTCTCCTCAGTCTTAACAAATGTTCTTAATTACTCACAGCTCCACGACTCCTGCAGCTCCTCCTCCTCCTCGTCGTTCCCCTCAGCCTCTCTCTGACTGCTCCAGGTAAACGGACTTGGCTGGCCGGATGCTCTGGGTAAACTGAGAGAGAGGCAGAGAAAATCGCTGTTATAGAGATTTAAAGTTAGCAGATATTTCATTAACATGCTTCCACTGAATTCACCTAAAAACAGCTGAAAAAACCAACCTCTCCTTCTTTACCTTGTGCTTCGGACACCGCAGTGAGAAATTATCCTCGTTAAGGGAGCAATCTGGGAGAGACAGGAGCTCGTTAATGATCAACATCAGAACAAACCTCAAACATGACTGTGGGCGGGGCAAACTCACCTGCTTCCATGGCACACAGGTAATGATAGCGGAGTGTGCATCCTTTACTGTAGCAGCCGAGGGTCGAGCCCACCATGTCGCAGTACGAGCAGCTCTGAGACGGAGAAACAAAAGCAGACATTAAACACCGAGGAAAGCTGCTGCTAAATCATAAAGCAGGGCTGTTCAATTAGAAATTCAATCAGGCCAGATTTTCAGACTTAGGACATGAGCTGGGCCGGACATTTTTATCAGACGGTGAGTAAAGTTAACCACGTAAAAGAAACATAAATAGATAGAAAACACACTGGATGCTAATTAATTTATTGCCTCATCTAAAAGGGCATAAACCCAATAAAGAGCAGGACTAAACTAAACTTCTGCTGAAACACTGTTTCTTTAAATTTTACACTTCAAACACGTTATGACTAGGGCTGGGTTAAAAAAAATCAATTTAATGGATTTCCCTTTAAATGGTTCATAATCTATCCATAAAATCTAAAGATCAATCTTCTAACGTGGGTAGTTTTTGCTTCATTGGACGGTCCGAGAAGCAGCCTGTGGTATCAGCTCTGCTAGTCTCATGTTTGGCTCTGCTTTCCACTGAACAAGATCTCGTGAGATGTTACTGCAAGCAGTCAAAAAAACATGGCGGAAGCGAGTAGTACTATAGGGACACCACCGGAGAGTTTAAAAGTTGACATTTGGACATATTTCAGATATAAAAAGCATGACAGAAAAGACGAGTTATGCAAAAAACAAGTAACTTGCAGAATATGCATTAATGCTTAATTAATCATATTAATCATTAATATGTGATTAATGTAACTGCTTTGGGTTCAGTTCTTAATGTAAAAACAGTTTTAATAATGTACCAGGTCAAAAAGTCATTTACAGCATTATTTTGACTGAGATAACCCAGACTAAACAAATGTCAAATCGTGAATCGAATCGATGCAGACCTCTTAACCCTCTGGATCCCAAACCCGCCGGCGGGTTCAAAAACGCACTCATTTTAAAACGACTGGCATTTACAAACCGTTTGTCCTATTAAAAAGCCGTAAAAAGTGGCGTTTTCGTCAGATTCTCAAGTTTCCGAGGGTACCTGAACATATCACACATGACGTCGGCAACATTCCTAACAATGGCGGAAAAGGCGGATGATTTTGCGCGACTGCCGTCAACATCGCATTTATTCACAGGTCCACTTCAAAAATCTGCAGAAAATAAACTGTTTGCTCTAGCTCGATTCTGTAAAAAACAATTTTACACATCTTAAAGCTTTTAACAAGCCTTGAATGATCGATATACGTCCTGTATTTACTTCTAAAGAATTATTTGAATATTGCCTTCCATTTGTCTGGTGTCACTTCAGCCTCTGTCTGTTCATCACCAATCAGCATGCTCCATACGTCGGCTCTGTGTCTCCAGAGACTGTTTCAGGGCAGCAGGACCCCCCAAAACAGTTTAAGGGGAGTCCTGTCACCTTGTACATAGTTATTTACAGTTTTCATTGTTCTGGAAATAAATATTCAGAAAATTTCACTGTCCGTTTTTCTTTATTGAATAGTTTCTTGCATTCTGGTTATGTTATATTGCTATGAGACATCGTTGAATTATATCTGGCTTCAGCCCTAGCTCTCCTGAGCACATAGAGGTGTAGAACTTGATATTGCAGTGAAAAATGAGTCCACAGTGAGTGAAAATGTGATAGAAGCAAAAACGGCCTAAAATTCCAATCAACTTATAAGGTCCCAGAATGTGTAGTTTCTGTAAAGGTAGAACCACACCACTTTTTTCCTGTGTTCCTTATGCTTGAGGGTACCTGAAAGTGTGTTGTATATACTCCCACCTTATTTTTAGAATATTTTAAAATCAGAAAATCAGAAAAATTAAATTTTCGTTTCTCTTTTTTCTGATGATTTACAGCCTTTAAATTTTGTTACACTGCATAAAGACATAATTGAGTTACATCAGCTTATAGCCATGGTTGTCCTGAATCCATAGAGGTGCTGGACTTCACTTTACAGAGAAAAATGAGACCACAGTGAGTAAAAATATGACAGAAGCAGAAAACGCTCAGAAATGGCTTGGGATTCAGAGGGTTAATATCAAATCGTATCGATCCAGAAAATCTGAATCGATACCCAGCCCTAGTTATGACAGGTAAATACAGGCACATATTAAGGTGCATATGAATATAAAAAAAAGAGCACATTACAAGGAATGGAGAGATGAACTAAACAAGATCACTTCCTGTGGAAAACTTATCTATAAGATTAATAAAAACTTCGATCTCTATATGGAGATATGGGCCCTTTATCTGGAAATGATTGGAAATTGTTGATCATGTTGTCTAATACTTGTTTGCTGCTGTGTAAGTCTAAAGAGTGGACTTGGGTGATGAATTTAAACATGAGGAATGTGCATCTTATTATTATACTATATTATTTGCCTATGTCATGATTATTACTATATGATGACTATTATTTCTGAATATTCCTTTCGTTGTCATTTAACTATTAATGTTTTATTATTATTTTTATTTCATTAAATACAATTTTATTGTATTTTATTTTATTTTTTATTGTTGTAATTTTTCCTTTTTTTCGTTTGTTTTCCGTTTGTCGTGTTCAGGTTTGAATTACCCTCTTTAAAATGTTGACTCGGACTTGTTAACATTGTATTGCCATGCACACCGGGTGTGCGTTTGTACAGCAAAGTCAATAAAAAAAAGTTTAATCAAAAAAAAAAAAAAGGGCAGATTAAAAACTCCATCTTTCGGTCACAATATAAGGTGCATTAAAAGTAATTTGATCAACAGCAACTTTTCAGAAAGTGTTGCATTCAATGTCTGTAATAATGTTGGATTTTTTGTGAGACCTTGTCAGTGTTTGTCAAGTTTTTTCTATTTTTCTCACATTGATTTCAGGCCACCCGAGGGTTGCTTTTGGGCAGCTAATTGAATAGGGCTGTCAAACTATTAACTATACTACTTAAAAAACAAACTTTGCCCCACTACTTGTGGATTTTATTATGACACCAAAATAATTCAAACAGACCTTGTGGTTGCAGAGATAATAATCTTTGTTGCAGATCTCTTTTCTTTGTCATTTTTGAGCTGAAGGCTTAAAAAAGGGGCTGATACTATAAATGAGTGGACTGATGTTGTTTACAGTATATGTTAAGGAGAGAATCACATTTAAACTGAGATGTAAAACTGATATCTTTGCTGAAATTTGGTCAAAATGGCTCACCTACATTTTAACAGCAAGGCCTGATTTTGTTTAGCAACAACATATGGGAGGCATATCTTCATGCTTTATCGCAAAGGAAGAAACTAATATGGTTATATGTGCATGGTGTCATATGAGTGGTTTAAAAGTTGCTGCTATTTCTTCCTTTATTGTTTGTAACTATGTTATGTTTTCACAAAAACAACAATAAAAAGTAAATTAAAAAAAGGGAGCTGAACAGGTTAAAACCTAGAGACTATGCTGTGTGTAGAAAACACTGCAGTAAGACTGACATCTTCATCATAAATCAGGTCATAAATCCAAATAATCCCAAAATAAAAAGCCTCAGCAGCTGATGGCTGCACTCACTGTCTCTCTGGCGCCATCTAGTGCCTCCTGCAGGCCGTACAGCCTCCCGTTGACCAGGTACACCCCACTGGTCCACACGATGCAGCCCTCGTGCACCCACAGCTCCTCAGGGTCCATGGGCATCTGCGGCAGCTGTGCGAGCTGGGCCAGGGGTCCCAGCGAGTCGAGGGCGGGAGGCGGAGGCTGGAAGGGCAGCGACGCTTTGCTGTTGGACGGGACCATCCGCGGGGAGTCCTCGCTGGATTTGTGCCTCCGTTTGAAGCGGGGGTGCGAGGTCAGCTTCCTGTGCTGGGGCCGCTGCTGGGCCTCGTCCGGCTGCTTCGGCACGTCGAGGTCCGGCTCCCGCTTCAGCTCGGGTATGGGTCTGATGTCCGGGGGGTTCAAGTCCCAGCTGAGGGTTTTAGCGGAGGAGTCTGTGGACCACGTGTGGATCATTTCATCTCTACCGACGAGCGTGGCAGTCCTGAAGGCGGAGGCGAAGGATGAGGGGTTTGAGTCCAGGCCCATGGGGTCGTAGCTCTCGCTGAAGGCCTTGAACGCAGCGTCCGGCGTTTGTGAGTCCTGGAAAGAGCTCAGAGAGTTGGAGCTCACGTCCGAGCTCGGCCCGGTTTTGTTCGAGGCTGTGTTTGTGAGGCATTGTCTGACCTGGGGCTGGTTCTTGGGGAGTTTGGCTGCGTACTCGGCGGGATAGAAAGGCCCGTACAGGTCACCCAGGTGCTTGTAATTGGCCCATTTCTGACACAGGCAGCAGAGTAGACGGCCCGAGTGATTCGTCTCCGTGATCACGGGGCCTGAAACCAAGAAGCCCGACGACGGGAGCGCCTTCCCTGACTGCAGCGTGGCCTCCACCTCGTCCGCCTCCCTCTTCTCCGTCTCCTTGAGAGCCGAGGTTAGGAGGGACTCGATCCCCTTCCCTCCTGCCGCCCCCCCTTTCGTCTTGTCCTCCTCTGCGTTCACGATGGTGCACACCGCCCCGATCTCCGGCACTTTTTTCTCCACGTGAATGTGCGGGACAAACGGGCCCTTCCTGTTCGGATCTACGAGCACTCGACTCGCACTGGGGCTCCCTCCGTCCCCTAAAAGGCTTTCCTTCACCGCCGCCGTCACCGCTGCCGTCGCCCCTCTCCTCCTCCTCCTCTGTCGGCCTCTCGCCCCGAGCGGGTCGTCTTCATCTTTCACACCTTTGCGTCTCCTCCTCGCGGGTTTGACCTCCGCTTCTGGCTGCGTGTCCTCGCTCTCCACGTCCACCTTCACGACCTGCGTCAGCACGGGCGGGGCGAGCGGGGGAACGACCTGGGGCTCGATGATGGGGGGGACAGCGGCGGGTGTGGGCGTGGTTATGGTCTGCACAGTTGGAGGGGGCGTGGCAGCAGCTGGAGTTGGAGTCAGTGGAGCTGGTGGGGCGCTGATGGTGGCGTTTTGGGGCGGTGCTTGGGTTTGAGCCGTGTTAGGGGTGCGTTTCTGTTTGTTCACGCTCCCAACAGGTCGACCCTTTTTCTTACCGGATGGGAAATATCCTTTCGGCACCACGCTCTCAGGGGGTTTCGTATCTTGGGGCGAGAGGCTGGACCTCCCCGAGGACATCTGTCGACTCAGCATGTGTCCCGGATGGGGCGGGGTGGCGCCGTAATAGTCCCCGGCGGGATAATCGTCAAACCCAATGCCGGTTTCTTGCAGCTTCTGTCGGAGCAGATTAGCAGCGGACTGCTCGCCTCTGCGCGTCTCCAGCTGCTGGTAGGTGTTGGTAAAGTGCTGGATGTCGGACAGGGCTGACGACGATGGCGGCGGGGAGCCCTGGACGGGGCGAGGGAGCGGCGGGGGAGGGGGTAGAGGTCCGAGCAGGGCGAAATCCTCCTTGTCGCCTGATCCTGAAGCAGCAGATCCCAACCCGAAGTCGAAGTCCTGCTGCTTTGGCGTCTGATGGGGGTCGCAGGTGAAGGAGGACAAGGGCCCGGCGTCGTCAACCCCTCTGAAGGGGAGCATGTCGTTTAGGGCGTGACCTTCGTCCATGAAGCTGTCGTCACCTGCAGCCCTCTGAAAATGTGCAACGTCCTGGTCCTGCGAGTCGTTAAATTGTGGCACCTCCGGGTGGGAGAAGCCGGGGTAATGATTCGACTCCTCGTCAGCGTGCCCTGTCGGCTTTTTAATATTCGGAGTGATTTTCTGCACAATGGCCTCCAGTTTCAAACCTCGGCCTTTCCTCGGCGGTAAAACTTTGGCGCCACCGCCTGCTGGAGACACGGGCTGCGAGAAGCTGCTCTCTCCGAGCAGCGGGGAGGAAAGGCGAGGACACGGGACGTCCGATCCTGCCGCGTCGTCTTCGGTGTGGTGGCTCGACTCGGTCTGTGCCACGGGGGAGTGGTGGGAGTTTGTGGCGGCCCTCTCCTGGAGCTGCCTTTTGGCGGGGATCGGCGAGATGAAAGATCGGACTCTCCTTCGCAGCATTAACGGGTTTGTGTCTCCTGAACCGCCCGCTTTAGCTGGACGCTGCATTTTTGGCGGAGCTGAGTTCACCTCGGGTAAAGGTTTGGTCGAGCTGGGAGGAGGGGGAGGCGGTGGGAGAGGGTGTTTGGCCTCCTCTGCGGTTCTGCTCACGCCCTCGGGGTCGGCTTGTCCGTGAGAAGCAGGAGCAGGGGGCGGAGCTTGAGTCGTCCTGTAGAAAGGATCCCCCTCCATGATTCGCACGCCCTCTCGTCCCGACTGCTCCCACATCTTCAGATCGAAGAATGGGCTCTGATGATGGAGCGAAGCTTTGCCGGCGTGCTCACCTGGAACATCCGATTGAGGGATCATCCTCGGCCTCTGCTCTGACTGGCCGGCTTTGGGTCGCCCTGGCGAGGAGCCGGGCTGCACCATCACGTCCTTGGAGGTCCTGCTCATGGCTTTGACCCAGTCGCTCATGTCGTGAGGGTGGTGCGGGCCGCGAAACATCTGCAGCTTATTCGGGGACTGAGTCTGTGGGGAGAGGCTGTGATACGGGTGGTGTGGCGGGAAATGTGGGGCGCCGCGGGGGATGATGCCGCCCTCTCTCGATTCGCCGTATCGAAAGCCGGGGAAGGTGGCGCTGCTGCTGGCGGACAGATCAACGCCGTGGAGGAAGGACTGATGCCTGGGAGGCGAGGACAGAGGGTTAGCGGGCATGTGCGGCACATCAGCACCTCCTCCTCCTCCTCGCCTGTAGGGGTCAGCACTGATCACACCAGACGAGTGAGCAGCCTTGGCGTGATACTCCACATCAGCCTCATTAGCTCCACCGCCGCCATGATGGTCAGACTCTCCGCTCGCCTCTTTTGATGACCCTGCCTCCATTTTCACGGCTTGTTTCTCCCCAATCTCTTTCTTACTCAGATCATTGGCTGCTGCCGGAGAGGGAAACGGCTGCTGGATCACGGAGGCTCCACTTTGACTTTTCTCCCTCTCTCCCTCCCTATCTCTCTCTGGTGTGCTGCGTCTGTTTGGCGACACATCACAGATAACCGAGCGCCGCTCTGACGGGGCTAATACGGTGGCGGTGGATGATTTGTGTGCCTCTGATAGCGGCTCGGGCTCTTGCAGAAGCAGCTCCTGCACGGCCGAGGACGACAAGCCGGGCAAAGCTTTCCTCTGCGGGAGGGAGTAGTCGGCTAAGTTTATGTGTTTTGTTGGGGTTGGCTGGGCTTCTGCAGCCTGTGGTAAACGGCTCTGGGAGGCTCCCGCTTCAGCTTTTTCAGCATTTAACATGATCTTGCTACTGGATGCTTCTGACTTCACTAAAGGCTGTGGCTCCGTGGAGAAATCCGTCTCGTTTCCATGCCTCTGGTTTGGATGTGGGAGCTTTCCAGTTGAACCGTCCCCGGCTCCGCTCTGCATCCTCACGGCCTCGTACGGGTGTCTGCTTGGATACTGCTGGACTTGCAGATGTGCAGGAAACGCCTGCTCAGGTCGGCCATAGCGTCGGTCTAAATTGTAACCTTGAAGGACCTCCTGCAGGAGGCTCGGGAACTGCTGCAGCTGCGAGTTCTCCTCGTGGCCTTTTGACCCTCGTTTCACCAGAGCCTCCGCTGCCGCAGAGCTCGCCTCTTTCTGCTGCACAAAACCAGCCTGTGATTGCTGGTAGCCCAAGTATCTGGAATTTGACTCTGCTCCAGCCCGGCCTCTGTTCCGCGTTGACAAATCCGAGCCATATGTCGACTCCGGGTGGCTGTATTTGTGGGGAGGATTTTGAGTCTGTCCAAAGTTTGATTTCTGGCGATGGGAGGAATACAAACTCAGATCCATGCCCTCGTCACCGTTGTGGCTGCTGGCCTCTCTGAAATACGAGTGTGGCGGTTTCTCGTCCACGCAGTTGTCTTGAGGACGCCTCTTTTCGGCATGAGTGGAGACGATGACGCCGACCCCGCCGGCGCTCTGCTGCTCCTCAGATGTGAGCTTTTCCTCGTTGTTGTGTAATCTCGAGCCGACGTGCGGCCTGTTGTCTTTGGCCTGGCCGTTCTGGGCTTTCACTTCTCCGTCTTGGCTGCAGCCTTTGTCTGTTTTCCCGGCTGCACCTTCACTTTTAATCGCTTCATGTTTTATTTCCACCAGCTTCCCCTGACCCCCTCGATGGTCGCTGTGTGTTAAGCCGGGCTCTGAGACGCAGTTTGGCTGAGCAGGGGCGATAACGGAGGTGGTGACGGGCGACGAGGCTTTGGTTTCAGCAGCTTTGAGCTCTTTTGATGAGTCTGACGTGATGGTTTTAACATTCTGCCCCATTTGATATCCTGCTGGTTCAGACCCGCTGCTCGCCCCGCTCATCTGCCTCACCCTCCCGTGTTCCCCTTCTGAAAACCCCTCCTCACGCTCCACCTTTGCTCCAAACGAGGACTCCTCCTCCGCTCCATCTCCAACCCCAGCAGCTCCATCTTTAACCGTGCTAGTGCTGGACGCTGCACTGGCATTCCTGCTCCTCGGGGGCACGCCGTGCTGCCCACCGCCATCTTTGCCCCTCTTCTGCACGAGCACGCTGTCGGTGAGGAGCATGTGCTGCACCGTGTTTGGTAGGTTGGCTACTTGTGAGCTCAAGGCGCTGAGGCTATTCAGGCTGGAGTCCTGCATCTTATCAAGCAGGGAGGCCGAATAAACGCCGTCTTCACGAGGTCCCACCCCTGTGCTCGGACCCATTTTGTTGCTGCGAGGAAGGCCGCCCCCTCCCGCCGCGCTCATGCTGTGAGCTTTGTGGCTGCCGCTGCTACCACAGCTGCTGATGCTGCTGTTTGAGTTGGGTGTGGGGCTCAGCTGGGGCATCGTCTGCAGTAATCGACCTTGGGCGTGGCTGCTACGTGGGTTCGGGTGCGAAGGGGCGTGACCCGAGGGCGTTACATGAGCCTCTGTGACCCCCATGAGAGGAGAGGGGGAGGAGCTACAGCTTGGGGAGTGCACTGCAGAGGCAGCAGGTGAGGGGTTGGATATGGGGCTGAAGTTTTGGTTGATTTGGGGCTGCTGGGCTGCCGGGTGCATCGGGGATTTGGCGATTTCTTGAGCTGCTGCTTGAGGTAAACTGGAGGCCGACGCTTGGTGATGCTTCCCGTACGCAGAGCTCGCCAACGGGCCCTGGATGGATGACTGCAGCTTCAGCGCGCTGTCATATCCCACACCAAGACCGTGCTGGGAGTTTCGATGCTGCAGCGTGGCCTGCTTGTGGTGCGTCTGCGGGGGATATCCGGGGTAGTTTGCAGCATGGTAACCCTGTTGAACGCTTTCCATCTGCCCCACGTTGTTAGCAGCAGCCGAGCTGGAGACCGAGTTTGAACTGTTGACGCTGGGGGAGCTGTTGACTTTGGGGTCGAACCCGGCACCGGCTGCCCCGTCCAGATATCTCTGCGGAGGGGGGCTGTACATTCCTGACGACCCTGTTGACGCAGCGCTCTGCGGGGAGTAGTGTGGGTACTGTGGGGTCATCCTGTGCCCGGAGTGAGGGGGGTAGCTCCTCTGCTGTGGCGTGTGGTGCACCGTGGGAAAAGTCTGCCCGTGCTGCCGGTGCTGCATCTGAGCGCCAGGAACCGCCTGCATCGCGGGGCTCTGACTCATGTTGAACTGGGACGGGGAGAAGGCCCCGGCACCGGCGACGGCACCTGCAGCAGCACCCGCGCTGTACTCCGCAGGGTAGGACATCATGCCGGATGATGCCGCAGAGCCAGATCCAGCGTGGCGGTACTGGTGAGGTAAATGTCCGTCCATATTTGGGTACCCAAACCCTGCGGCGTAGCCCATCCCCCCTCTCCTGTGCCTGTCCTTCGCTCCCATGGAAAAGTAATAATCCATGACGTCCTTCCTGTAGGGGTTGTTGCTGCTGCCGGCGTGAATGCCCGCCTGCGTGGGCGCCGCCTCCACCGCTCCTCTGTTTCGAGCGCTGTAGGCGAGCATGTGGCTGGCCTGGCCGGGGTGGGCGTGGCCTCTGTGGAGGTTCTGGGCCTGCTGCTGCAGCCCGGCGTAGTCGTCGGTCATCCTCGGGGAGATCTGAGGCTCTGCAGGCTGAGGCGGGTACAGCGGTCCACCTCCGCCCCGGGCGCTGAACCCCGGCGGCAGAGAAGGCGGGGCCGGGCTGTTTGAGAAGTTCTGCATCGTCTTTCCGAGTTTGATCGATCTGTCAGTGCGAGGGAATGCAGGGAACGGCAGTGACCATGAATGGAGCCTGGAGCTTCAGTTCATCAGTACATGAAAAGGCCAAATGGTACAAATCTCCAATAAGATGACAGAGTTCTCTTTTAAAAGAGAAGAAACATATTCCAAAAGAAAAGCAGGAGTGTTGAAACAGGCTTCAGGCTAAAAGTGTGAAGTCCTTCCAAAGAGGCTGAAACTGTTTTGGCACTGAGGAGGCGATGAAATCAGCATCACCGTGTGAAACGATCAGCTTCAAACGTCTTTACAGGAGATCAGTCCTGCAGCTTAATGGACGCGAACATCCAACGGCATCTTGTGCAAAATAAAAAACTGTGTTTGGTCACAATCCTTCAGCATGTGTGCAAGGACTCCGCTCACACCTGAGCGTGACAGAAACTGAACCCAGGCCTGAATCCAGAGCCTCGCCGAGAGGAAAACACTCCATCGATATTCTCATCAGCTCTGTAATACTTTTTAGAAAGTCCTTTCTCTCTGTCATTCCCTCCAAAACACCAATTTACTCCTCAGACTGCGTTAGTCTTTTGGTCCACATTCAGATTCTCCTCCTCGGCGCTCTCTTTCTTCAGGGTGTTGCTCTGTTACCGTTGTTTTTTTTCCGTCAAACGTGATTTAATTCTACCGACTTCCATGGCAACAATTTTCCAAAAGGAGGGTAATCCACTTATTCCACTTCAAGTTTGTTCGATTCAGTCTCCTGTTTTCTGATTTTATCGCTTATTTTCATGCAGATCTGTCCTTTTTTTCCAGAAGTTGCCGTCCAGGCTTCAATGGGAATCTGCAAAAACAAAAAAAGGGTCAAAAAGTTAGAAGTGATCAGCTGCTGCTGCTGTAATCAAATAAACAAACGGAGGAAAACCAACAACAAGAACAATGATATGGAAGCGAAGAAGTACCAGAATCCAAATTAAAACGGATTAACAGAAATGCATTTTCATATTCAGAGTAAAGCTGTTTTTTTTCACTCTTAAATAAAATAAATAATAAATTTTCCAAACTGAATTTTCAATTTTCTTGTTCACGACTGCTTATTCTGACTTAATTAAAATAAAAAAGATATTTAAGATTTAATTTTCAAAAGGTGCCCCAGCAAATAGTTACCAAAATTCAATTTGAATTGTCAAATCTAAAAAATTAGAAAGCATTGGAGCTGATGCTTTTTCATTTGGCTACAATTTTAGACTCGTAACTAAAATGAACACTAAATCATCCAAACTGCTTTTTCATTTTCTTCTTTAGGCTGCACATTTTATAGTCACAGAATGAGCAGTCTTAAACAAAAAAATGAAAATGCAGTTTTACATACTATTAATTTTATTTACGAGTCAGAAATTCCGGCCATTACCTCGAGGTGAAAAAGCATTAGCACTTGTGCTTTTTAATTTTCAAATTTGATAATTCAGATTAAATTTTGATAACTATTTGCTGGGGCATTGTTTGAAAATCAAATCTTAAATATCTTTTTCTTTTTGAATTTAATTAAGTCACAGAATGAGCAGTCGTGAACAAGAAAATGAAAATTCAGTTTGGAAAATGTATTATTTATTTTATTTATGAGTCAAAAAAACAGCATTATTCTGAAAATGAAAATGCATTTCTGTTAATCCATTTTAATTTGGATTCTGGTACTTCTTTGCTTCCATGCAATGAAAGAAAAAGACTTTCTGTTGGCAGAGCGATGAGGTTTGTTGTAGGGTTGGGCAATTAATCCTGATTTTATCATTATCAGAGTATGAGCCGTCACAATAAACACATCAAGACTGTCAAAAAGAACGTTTTTGTACACTTTTTAGAGCAGTAAGAACGGGCTAAAGCCGGATATGAGCTGCCTTTAAACTGATTAAATTCAGTTTAACAGAGGCTACAGTTGAATAGTCACCTCCTAAGTCCTTTCCTTACCACCTTTCCTTAACCCTGATGGAAAACATCAGGAGGTTAAGGCAGGGATCATCAACTACATTTCTACATGGGCCAGTTTTTTTCTTGGCGTATGCTTTGGGGGCCGGATTGTAGGTATTTAATCACAGGGCTCCATACTAACTTTATGCATTGGTTGCAACTAGGGCTGAACAATTAATTGCAAATTACATTAAATCTTAATATGACTTGTTGCAATTTTCAAATCGCGGACAGTGCAATATTTTTGAACAAAAATGTGTTGAACATTTTGGCATTGTGATGTAGTTTCTTGCAATTTAATGCCTATTTTAACCTTTTTTAACCCAGTTTTTACAACTTTATGCCTATCTTGCTCCCATTCATCTTTTTTTTCTGGCCACTGTCAGACCATGTTTGGAATTTTTACATGTTTTTGAGATTTAATCCCAATTTTGCTGCTATAATCAATTTTCCTTAGTCACTTTTGAATTTTTTTTGCCTTTTTTTTTGTTGCAATTTCATACCTATTTTGCTTCTGTTCTTTACTTCTCCACTTTTTCTCACATTTTTTATCCTTAGATTGATTTAATGTCATATTGGTTTTACTATAAAAAGATCTACTGCTTATGTTTGTTTAAGAATACAGAAGATGAGGAACATTAAAAAAATCGCAGAGTAAATCGCAATTGCAATATTGTGGAAAAAAATCGCAATTAGATTATTTTCTCAAATCGTTCAGCCCTAGTTGCAACGGTGCACCTACATTTTTTTAAGGTGCACCAGCACAAAAATTAGGTGCACCCAAAGTCTTCAGTGTCACCTTTAATGCCATAAGATTACTATTTTATCACTCTCCATAACATTTATATAATGTAAATGCTTTTCAAACAATACGATTTGAAGAAATACTTTTCTTTATTCAAAGCAAAATTATACATTAAAAAGAAAATAGAGCGTTTAAAGAGGTTCACTGAATGAAACTGACGATTTCAAACTAAAACGTTAAGAAACATTTCCAAATAAAAGTGCTTAAAGTACTTTACTGAACTGAAATTGAATATTTCAAACTCAAACATCTCAAGTTAAAAAAATATTTTAAAAAAGAGCTAATGGAACAAACTGATACACAACATGACTTTTAATTTAATTTAACTTAATTTAATCATTGTCTTTTGTTTTCTCTTTTTTTGTCATTATTATTTTAAGATGTATAAAAAGTATGTATGAAAGCACTGTACATTGCAGATATGTAGATTTTATGTTGATATATATATATTTTTGTATTTTTCTGTTGCTGTTTAAAAACACAAAATATGCTATACTGAACTGAAAAATGAAACAAATATCCAGATTTTAACAACCAACATAACATTTAACTGGATGGTCTTATTCTCCAATAAATTTGAACCCAGAATAAGATTTTACGCACTATAGTCAACATATATAAGGTAAATAATAAAAAAGAAATCCTGGTTGCACTCTGGAGCTCTGAAGCACAAAAAGAAATCCGTGAAACTATTTTTTTTACCCTGCATGTTTTCTCACTTTGCAAACACTGAAGACCACAATGGCCTAAAAAGAACAGAAAATTTGAGAAAGTCTGTAAAAAAAGCCAAAATTCTGAAATTAAATTTAGAATTCTGAGGAAAAAAAGTCAGAACACGAATCAGAAATGTCAAAGTCCAAGAATAAATCAAACTTTATTCGAGAATTCTTACTCTAATTTTAGAATGTGATTTTTTCTTAAAATCGTTAATTTTTTTAGTCATGAAAAAGTTTCATCTAAATATAAATGTATATATTTATTTGCAGTGGCCCTGATGTGGAGAACTGCAGTAAAAGAGGAATTGGACTGCACTTTCACTTTGGTGTCATATTTATGCAACGATGATTTCTCTTCCATGACAAACTACAACGTTCTAAAAATGAACTACAAGAAGCATCTTTGCTTTATCTAACAGGGTTGTTTACTATCGGCATGATTCACTTCATGAAGATGGATGGAAACGTGGTAACTAATTTATAATATTAATATAGGAAACAAAGGTTGAGACAAGTGTATATCATGGAAAGAATGACGGCATCATTACAGCTGAAAATTGACTTTTGATTAGAGGTGGTTGAAAAATACCTGGAAATGTGACTATTTGGGTTGTTGATGAAGTTCTTTAAGTTTTTATTTATTTTTTTTAATTTATTCTATTTTATCATTTTATTTATTTATCTTTTTTATGTATGTTTATTCTGTTTGTTTCTCTTAATTATTTTACAGTATAATGTATATTTGATGTACATTTGCATTATAGGCAGAAACATTTATGTATGCAGTATGTTCTGTACCCTTTTTGTTTTACACCTCTGACCTTGTCTCAGATGATGTTCTGTGTTTAACTGGAAAAAAAAAACTAAATAAAAAGTAGGAAACTAGTATCACAATTGTTCATTATTCATCAACATTATAGACAGTTATCAAAAAAATGCTAAGTGTTTTTAAATAACATTAACCGCCTATCCATCCTATGGAGTAGTGTGAGCGCCAAATTAAACATTTCAATCTATAAAAGAATAAATAAATAAATAATCTAAGAATCCATAAAAGAAAAGGCTAATAAAAGTAGAAATATAAAGACAAATAAAAAAAATAAGTAGAAAAGTGCTTAATGAATAAATAAATAAATAAATAAATAAACAAAGTAGCTATATAAAGTGATATTAATCAAAAAATAAACCCTTAAAAGAAAAGGCTAATAAAAGTATAAATATAAAGACAAACAAATAAAAGTATTTAAATCACATTATAATGTCACTTTAAAAGCGAAGGAAACATGCCCAGAAAAATATGTTAATATGTTATTTATTTAAGATATTATTTACTTAGTTATTCATTCATTAATTTATTTATTTATTATTAAGCACTTTTCTACTTTTTTTTTATTTGTCTTTATATTTCTACTTTTATTAGCCTTTTCTTTTATGGATTCTTATATAATTTATTTATTCATTTATTTATTTATTCTTTTCCAATCCAATCCAATCCAACTTTATTTGTTAAGCGCTTTAAAAAACAACCATAGTTGAAACAAAGTGCTGTACAGGAGAATAAATAAAATACGAGATAAAAGAATAGACATAAAACATAGGTAAAAAGAGTTTTCAAAGACAAGAAACAAGTTAAAAGACATAAAACCAATTAAAATGAAATAAAAACGCAGAAGAAGTAATCAAGATAAAATCAAATAAAAGTAAATAACAATAGTAAAATCGCCAACTACTGTGCATCAAAGGCCAGGGACAAAAGATGGGTCTTAAGGAGGGATTTAAAAACAGGCAGAGACGAGGCCTGTTTAATATTTTGAGGCAGCCCGTTCCAAAGTTTTGGGGCTGCAACAGCAAAAGCACGGTCCCCTCTGAGCTTCAGCTTGGTCTTAGGGACCTTCAGGAGAAGCTGGTCGGCTGACCTGAGACAACAAGAGGGTGTGTGAGGGTGCAGAAGCTCAGAGAGGTAGGACGGGGCAAGACCACGGAGGTCTTGCCGTCTTTTATAGATTTATTTTTGTAATTTGGCACTCCCATTACTCCATACCGTCCACCATTTTAAAAATGATTAAGAAATGAACTAAAGGTTATAATTTTGAAAGCACTGATTTTTCGGCATAGATATTTCTCTATTCCTGAAAATAATGTTTGCTCAGTATTACGTAGCCTACATATCTTGACAGTCCAAAAAAATGAGCAGTTTTATAAACGTCACTTGCTGATATGCTTCAAAATCAGTGCTTTCAAAAATATAACCTTTAGTTTATTTCTTTATTAATCATTTTTAAAATGGTGGACGGATACGCAGTTAAATGTTATAATTTAAAAACACATAAATTAAGCATTTTTCAATAGCTGCCTATAATATTAATGAATAATAAACAAACACTACATTTTTGCAGTTATGAATTTTTTTTTTGCTTATTTGATGAAGCAGATTTTGGTTTAAAGTGTGACTAAAGATGGCATTAAAGTTGTTTATTTTTTGCTTAAAACACATCAAATTATGGAATTATGTCAATGTTATTCATGATCATATATAACAGATTAAATTAAAATCCCTTTTATTCTTTAATAATCCCACAAACTGATTCACTAAACCAACAATAACATCCACATTTCTCCTGCTGCATTCACAACCTTCAGCTTCTTTCTGCTTTAAAATCTGATTCCCGGCTCATAAATGTGCTTTTGTTATATTTTCTATATGAGGTGAACGTCATTCACTGGAACGTTCACACTCTGAGCTGGCGATGGACAGAGAATGGGGTTAGCGGCGGCGGCGGCGTGGACAAGGTCACAAACACTTCCTAAACAAACAAGCCTCTCGCTGCTTTACTGTGACACTAAGGACCATTAACTCCAGACTGTTATTCTTCTTTAACGGCCTTTAATCGCCATGGCTGATAATTAAAGGGATGATGCCGCCTTTATGGGGTCAGCGTGGCACGGGCTCTGCTGTAAAATGGATAATGACCCCCACACACGTTTAGGGACCGTTAGAGCAAAGTCTGGGCCCCACAAAAACACATAATTAGGATTAAAACAAACACTATTATTTATATAATCATTTAAGTATAAACAATCAGCACCTTACAAGGTTTAAAACCTCAATTAAAGGGATTAAAGTGCTGAAATAAGAGCAGAGAGTGTCATTAGAGCGGGACGATAAGGCCTGAAAATAAAACTAAGATTTTTCCACAACACTTGATTTACAATTTTAACTGATGTTCTCCTTTTCAACAAAAATAAAAAATAAAAACATAAAAATACTGCATGCCACCTGGCAATCTAAGCATGTAGTGTACACCTGTTTATGTGTCTTATCTTTTTTTTGTTTTTTTTCTTGTTAGATTTTTTTATAATTATTACTGATTTGTCTACTGGACTTCTTGTATAATTTTTTTTAATTATTTTTTTATATTTATATCTGTAATATTTATTGTCTGGCTGTTAATTCACAGTTTGGGTGTTTTTTTGTGTTCTGTGTTATTTAAAAAAAACAATAAAAAATACCTTACAACAAAAACCAACAACTCCCAATGACCAGACAGTAAAGCAATATTACATACATTTTTAATCATTTATTTCCCATTAAAAAAAAAAAAAAGTTTTCCCTCTTAAATTTCAGGTGTATGTAATAAAATGTTGATCCTATAGTTTAAAGTTGTTTATCTAGTATGTAAACATTGACAGTTGAGGTATTTTGACGGTATATTAACATAAAAACTCTCTGATTATTGTCAAATCTCATTATAAAAACAAATACAAGTCTATAAAAGTGCACAAAGCCTGGCAGGGCCTTACATCATAAAAACTGTAAATTTACAGTATTAATATTTTCAAACATTGCAACAACTTACAAGTGGAGGGAGTCTAGAAAAAAATGTCTTGATTTGTATTTTTTATCTTCTGCAGAAAAGAATTTAAATAACCAGTTTAATCAATCTAATAAATACACTGCCCAGCCCTAGGGGCAATGATTGCAGTATTGTTGATAAATCTGTTATTAGATTGACCAAAAATCTCCAGTCTGAGAAAGCCAAGCAAGCAGAAAAGCTAGCGCTCTTTTGCAATTTAGATGTCGTGCAGAAGTTTAACTGCACTTTTCAGAATTAAAAATATAAAATTATCAACTAAATTGCATCCATGAATTGCGTTTTTGTTGCAGTGAGTTTTTAAACGAGTATAAACATCTCAAACTTGTCTCAAATGTCTAAATTTATTGCATCACACTTGGGAAGAGAGTTAATAAGACAGAATTAATACAAATTTCTTTAACTATTATTGACATAAAGTCAGATTCATGGCCTGCCTGATATTCAATGTCGTGCTGCAACAATGAGTTCTTCAGCAAATTTAAGTTATTTTACAATTTTAACCACTTCTGTCTGCCAGGAATTTTGAATTATTTACCACCACGACTGCCTCTGATGAGACTGAAATGTCTTTAATTTGCAAATCATACCATAAAAAATAAAAATAAATGATAAGCAGAAAGATAATATTGATTCTTTGAGGATGGATTTGGTTTTCGATCCCATCCCTAATCACACTACATCTGCATTCTAATATAACTGCGCCATATAAAACATCTTTTTAATAAAACAGATGTTTTAAAGACGCTTAAATCTTTCCTGGAATATAAAATAAGCTTTTCATACACTGACTTAATTACTCAAATATCTTAGGAACATTTTGTTTGCTGACATTTTATAGAAATTATCCAAAATGGGGGATGTGTATCAACTGACAAGGGTGTGGGAAATGCTCTTTTATTGGCTTTTGGCCTGCATTTAGCTCCATAGAGTGCATGGAGAGAATCTAGCATGCACAGGGAGAATACGCAAAAAAAAGGGCCTGACCAATCAAACCGACAACTTTGTTGCTGTGAAGCAAGTGCTGCACGAACATGCTGACAAAATGGTTGATGTATTTTGATAATTACCAGGAGGTTATGTTATCATCAGCGTCTGTTAGTTTGTTTGTTTCTCTGTTAGCAACATAGCTCAAAAAGTTCTGGACAGATTTTGATTACATTTTTAGGAAATGTCCGGATTGGGGCAAGGAACGAATGATTCGATTTTGGGAGTGATCCGGATCACCGTCTGGATCCAGGAATTTTTTTAATGATCCTTTAACATTGAAAAATACAGGACAAGTTTCCAACACGTTCTACAAGATCTCAAAGACTGATCTGGATCCTGGAAAAATTCTGGATTCTCTGATCCAGAACAAGAAAAACTTGGATATCCTTGGAATTTTCTTCATAGCAAGGGAACAAATAAAGACATAGACTTGCAACAAGCGCCAAAATATAGCCAAGAAGAAGCCTGGACTGCATTTAAAAGTGGCTTATTAAAACAGACTAAAATGAAGCATTAAATTTGGAAAAGAAATGACTTTTGAACTAAAAATTGATCTAAAGGTGCAGTGTGTAGAATGTGGCATTTTATACATCCACCGCATTTCGCCAAACAGAAACGGTGAATATGGGAGATATATGTTTCTATTTGTATGTAAAGTCAAAATAGGAGAACAATCAACCCCATAAAACATTTGTTTTATTTTTATTTAGTTAGAAAAATCTTTATAAAAAAAATTACATTACTGCGGGCCGCTGTTTCGTGTAGGCCGACATACTGATCCGCTGTGTTGTCTACGGGTGGTTTTTAGGGACAAAAACAATGAAGCACGAATCTGTCCGCCGGTTCTGAAATCTACCTGGAATGCAGGTGAAGAAGAGGAGAGGATGGCAGTGGATGCATAGAAAGTTGTTACTCTGTCCTAGGGATTCAAACTGTGTGTATAAACACACACACAACATAAACTGTGTGCTGTGTTCAGGATCCTTTTTGGTCTTCACAGTGTTCCGTTGCTCAGCGACGTGACGTTTTGGCTACGGTTAGGTTCATTCTAGAATCTGAACGCTAGATGTCACTAAAATGCCAAATTCTACACACTGCACCTTTAAAAACTGTCAAACAAAAAATCCCGATACTTATGTGAATCTATTTTTCCTCCCACCCCTACTGAGGACTGTGGCGCTAGCGGAGGTCTGCCCTCTTCGATTGCTTTTCTAGCTTAGACATATTTAAGCAGTTTTTTTTAGGCTTGTAACAAAGAAATGAGAAAAAATATTGGATGTTAAAGATATACACAATTTTATATTTATCATACATTTGTTTTTTAAGGCCACAACAACAAAAAATAAAAGTCTTTGGCACTGACTTTTGTCAGAACTTTAAATATAAACATTTTCAATGCCTGTTTATTGACTTACACATCCTCTGCCTTTATTCAATAACACTGCAGGGGCTTTAAAAACACTGATGGGATTAAACAGTTGATTGGAAACATAAAGAGGCCAAACAAAATGGCTAATTAATGCCTGCACACCGTCTAACATGCACAAACTGACAGGTAGACAAAAACAATCATTGCCACTGTGTAGTTTAGACTGTAAGGGCAAGAATGTAATAAAAAAAGTTTATGGTTGCCATGGACTTTATATTCAAAGTAACATACCATTATAATATCAAAGTATAACTCTGTTACCACAGCATGTACTTAGCACTGCTGTGATTTGAAGTAGGAGTTTTATGGTACCAGTAAATATCTTGGACTGATTGTTTACGATGTGTCAAATAAACCTGATCAAGTAGAGCTTAATATAAATGATTTAAAGAGGATGGAGAAGGAGAATTGTTTGTGTGATTATTGAACATCTACTCTGTTATTTATCCTCTTTTAGTTAATCATTCTGATTATTTATGTGTTTAGTTTGTCTTGTTTGTAATAAAAGATCCACTCTAAAGTTATGGATCTTGTGGGACATGTAGGAAATATATGACATAATTTATAGTGTGTAAAATATTTTATAGTGTATACTGAAGGATACCAACTGTTTGTGTTGAAGCCAAGACCATCAGCAAACCAGAGAATAACTGCTGTTGAGGTTTTTAATCATAAGAGAGCTGGATCTCTTCCACAAGATAGGGAATTAGTCCATAAAAACGCCAAGACTAAGATAAACTTATACAATAGCACAAATATATTGGCAAAAATTGGCATCTATATTCCATATAAATAATTTCTGTAGATAGTTATAGCCAAAATATAGGTTGAAATATTGTCAGAGTAAATGAATGAACCATGATGCTTCACTTTTTCATATCTAAATGTCTGCAAATAAAATCAATCATCATTTTTGACTCTTTATTGATCAATCAAATAAGTAAACTGTTAAGGATTTAATATCTTGTTGCTACTGGACAAATATGTTGGCCATACTGTTGGAGATCATATTTCTTGGCAGTTGTAACAATAAAGGAGCCAATATTTATGACTTCTTATTTTGTTGCTATAATATTAATCAGGCACCAGTACTGTAAGATAGTTACCAAAACTGCATCCAAACATTATAAATGCATATTATCATTACAATATCAGTACTGGTGGATTATATCTGTGTCTGCAGATGCAACAGTTTCTATGAACTGATATGGTTAGTGTTATTGGTAATACTAACTAATATACCATGATGTTTCACCTTTACTTTAATGTCTATTGTCTACAATTAAAGACAATCTCAATCATATTTGTCTGCATCTTTTTGGTCCAAATAAAGAGGAAGATTCCTAATATGAGAAGTAAAGACTTAGAATTTTGTTGTTATATCAAAACAGATATTAATATAGTGGACAAAGTCAACACCACATATATCTGTGTCATACGGGAGATGCTTATGGGAAGGATTTATCCATAAAAAAACAGTTCAACAGGCAAAGATAAACTAAACAAATACGTGGGAGCATATTTCTTGGCAGGTATATACCAAAATTATATATGTATATATAATATTGGTTCTTTATGACTCCTTATTTTGTTGCCATGATATCGACCAGCTTATCAATAGTGATTGACTGTCTCTAAAATGGCATCCTGATATTATGACGATCATATCAGTTATTTATAGTAATTTAAAGTGAAATACTGGTATCTGCAGATGTAGGACTTTCTATATTCAGTATTAAAGAGTATAGTCAGAACATATATATATGTTGGTTGACACCATGATGCTTCACCTTTAACTTAATATCTATATTTAAAAATCAACCAAATCATATTTGTCTGCAGTTTTTGACTAATTAAATTAGAGAATTGTTTGGCATTATTTGACTTGGCATTTTGTTGTTATTATATAAAAACAGCTGTTAGTATGGTAAACAAAGTCAACCTAATACATGTGTGTGATATTGTAAATGCTTATGGGAAGAATTAATCCATAAAAATGTCAAACAGGCAAAGATAAACTGGCTTAATTACACAAATACATTGTCAACATTGTTGGCATCCATATCATTAAAAAGCTATAACAATAAATGAGCCAATATTGTCTGTTTTGACTCTTATTTAGTTGTCGTGATATCAACCAGGTGCTGGCTTTGTAAGAAAATATCTTTAAAGGTTATAAGTTGGTATCTGCAGATGTGATAATTTCTGTAGATATTAATAGCCAATATGGAGCCTAAATACTGGCAGGATGGACCATGAAGCTTCACCTTATCATAACTAAATGTCTACATTTACAGATTCACCATTTTAGTCTGCATTTTTGATCCATTAAATGAAAATTACTAAGATACAAAGTCAATACTTGGAATATTGTTATTATATAAAAACAGCTGTTAGTCTCGTAAACAAAGTCAACTACATGAGTCTAATTCATATGGTAGATGCTTAACAGAGGAATTAATCCGTTAAATATAATTAGATTGTCACCAAAATTGCATCCAATCATTAGAAATGCATACATTAATACAATATTAGTATGATTAAATTCTGTATTATGCAACAGTTTATAGATTTATATCATACCTATGTGAATCAGATGAGATGTTGGAAAAACAAATAATTACCTTTAACTTAATGTCTATATTTAATGACCATTTCAATCATTCTGCCTGCATGTTTTTGTCAGAAAAATGAAATAATCAACCATGAGAAGTCAGGACTTGGATTTTTTTTGCATCAAAGCAGCTGTTAGTGTGGAAAACAAAGTCGACTATATACGTTTGAGTGATATGGCAGATGCTTCATGGAAGAATTAATCCAATAAATATGCTTATAATTGCACAAATACGTTGGCAACATTGTTGGCATCCATATTATTACACAGCTATAACAATAAATGAGCCACTATTGGTTATTTTGACTTCTACATAGTTGACATGATATCAACCAGGTACTGATTTTGTTAGAAAATATCTTTAAAGGTTATGAGTTGGAAGTCAATACTTGGAATATGGTTGTTGTTGTATAAAAACAGCTGTTAGTATGGTAAACAAAGTCAACTACATGAGTCTAATTCATATGATTGATGCTTAATAGAGGAATTAATCCATTAAATATTGGAGATCGTCACCAAAATAGCATCCAAACATTACAAATGGATGTTATCAGTGTTGGTGGAATACATTCTGTATGGTGCAACAGTTTCTATAAACTGATATAGTACGTATCTAAATCAGTTGAGATATTGGTAAACAAATGAATGTACCATGGTGTTTCAGCTTTAACTTAATGTCTATATACAGAGGTCATTTTTGCTTGCATTTTTGTCCAGTTAAAGAAGTCCAGACTTGGAATATTGTTGTTATATAAAAACAGCTGTTACTTTGGTAAACAAAGTCAACTACATGATTCTAATTAATATGGTAGATGCTTAATAGAGGAATGAATCCATTAAATATGATTAGATTGTCATTAAAATCGCATCCAAACATTACAAATGCATGTTATAAGTACAATATAAGTTAAATTCTGTATGGTGCAACAGTTTTTCTATAGATGCAAAGTCGACTATATACATTTAAGTGATATGGCAGATGCTTCATAGAGGAATTAATCCAATAAATATGCTAAAATTGCACAAATAAATTGTCAACATTGTTGGCATCCATATTATTACACAGCTATAAAAATAAATGAGCCACTGTTGGCTGTTTTGACTCCAGTTTTTGTTGACATGATATCTACCATGTGCTGGTTTTGTCAGAAAACATCTTAAAACGTTATAAGTTGTTATCTGCAGATGTGACAATTTCTGTTGGAGCCCTTAGGAATGTACCATGACTAAACATCTACATTTACAGATCAACTTCATCATTTTGTCTACATTTTTTGTTCAATTATATGCAAATTACTAACATAAGAAGTCTATACTTGGAATATTGTTGTTGTTATATAAAAACAGCTGTTAGTATGGTAAACAAAGTCAACTACATGATTCTAATTCATATGATAGATGCTTAATAGAGGAATTTATCCATTAAATATTGGAGATCGTCACCAAAATTGCACCCAAACATTACAAATGGATGTTATCAGTGTTGGTGGAATACATTCTGTATGGTGCAACAGTTTCTATAAACTGATATAGTACGTATCTAAATCTGTATATATAAAGACCATCTCAGTCATTTTTGCTTGCATTTTTTTTGTCCAATTAAAAGAGAGAATTACTAATGTGAGAAGCTAAGACTTGGAATATGGTTGTTGTTATAAAAACAGCTGTTAGCATGGTAAACAAAGTCAACTACATGATTCTAATTCATATGGTCGATGCTTAATAGAGGAATTAATCCATTAAATATTGGAGATAGTCACCAAAACAGCACCCAAACATTACAAATGGATGTTATCAGTACAGTATAAGTTAAATTCTGTATGGTGCAATGGTTTCTATAGATACAAAGTCGACTATATACATTTGAGTGATATGGCAGATGCTACATGGAGGAATTAATCCAATAAATATGCTCATAATTGCACAAATACGTTGGCAACATTGTAAACATCCATATTATTACAATAACATTAAATGAGCCACGATTGGCTGTTTTGACTCCATTTTTGTTGACATATCAACCATGTGCTGGTTTTGTTGGAAACTGTCTTTAAAGGTTAAAAGTTGGCATCAGCAGATGTGACAATTTCTCTAGGAGCCCATAGGAATGTACCATTAACATCTACATTTACAGATCAACTTTATCTTTAATTTTGTCTGCATTTTTGATGAATTACATGAAAATAGCAGTTAGCATGATAAGTCAATACTTGGAATATTGTTGTTATATGAAAACAGCAGTTAGCATGGTAAACAATTAAAATGGTAGATGCTTCATAGAAGAATTCTGTATGGTGCAATGGTTTCTATAGATACAAAGTCGACTATATACATTTGAATGATTTGGCAGATGCAACATAGAGGAATTAATCCAATAAAAATGCTAATAATTGCTCAAATACGTTGTCAACATTGTTGGCATCCATATTATCACGCAGCTATAACATCAAATGAGCTTCCCTGGGCTCCTGTTTAGTTGCTATGATATCCAGCAGGTATGTTTGTTCAGATTTGATGTTACATGTCCTTAAATATAAATGTGCAGCCCAGCTTCATTAAAGCAGCCTGCCTGTCACACAGCTGCCTAATTGATTGGAGCATACGCAGTGTTATTGCAGATCATTATAAATCACCTTTTCTTTTATATTTAATCAGAACAAAGTCTCAGCCTCATTAGCAGCAGCTAGGTAACCTTATACGCAATACATTTAGCTTTTTATTAGCTCTGGGGGTTAGCGTTAGCCTCTATGCCTCAGTGGATATTACATTAGAGCTAGCTGTGCTATGGAGCTCTGCTTAGCCTGTTAGCATCGCGGCTAATTTGTGACATTATTGCGGGTATTGTGAGCGGGGGACGGGGCTCGGGGGCTCCGTGGAGCAGAAGAGCCCCTAACATGAAGCTAAAGGTGTTAGCATCAGGAGGCTAACGTGAAGAGGCAGACGCAGGCTGACGTTCCTGCTGAATAAACAGAGCTAATGTGAGAGGGAGAGGCTAGCTCTCTTACCTGGACGTGAAGGCCCCTCCGAGGCTCAAAGGCGGTTTTGTGGAAGGAAACCCCCGCCTCGAGTCGACCCTCTTCGGCCCAGAGAACAGCCCCGACCGGCGGCGGGGAAGCTGGGGGCCCCCGTCACGACGCTCTGATCCCGGGGCCTGCCTTCCCTCCGATCCCCCCTTTTCCTTTTCCTTTTGTCCTCACCTCCAAAAGCACTGATGGGAGAGAGAGAGCCGTGGGTCCCGCGGCAGCAGCTCCATACACCCCCGCCCCCTCCTGAGGTGATCTCCGGCTCAGATGGAGCTCCTCATGAATCACACCATCCTGCCTTCATCAGCAGCTCAGCCTGCTTTCTCCTCTCCTGGCTTCAGAGCTTCAGAGCAGAAAGACCGCCTTGAACATGCACACACACTCATTTTCCTGCACCCCCTCCCTCATCTCTCTCCATCGCATCCCTCCAGCTCCCCACCCTCCCTCTGATCCGCCTCGGAACCAGAGCCGTGGAGCCGTGGAGCCGGGCTTCACTCGCTCTTTCCTGCAGATCCTTTGTTCTTCAGTCTGATGAGGATGGATCAGGGGGTCTGGGGGTTCACAGGCGAGGATGGAGTCAATGGGGGGGTTCAAACTGGAGGCTCGGGGCCCAAAAGTGGGTCAGGAGTTGTGTCATAAAATGTCTGTCATGTGTTAAAGTCCATATCAAATATGCATTCATGCAGGGCTGCAGCAAGAAAGCGAACAGAAACATACTTTATTAATCAGAAATTCAAGTGTTGAGTGTTTTTGCTTTGCACATGGAGTTAATTTTATGTACGGAAGAATATTAGGGCCATTTTAGAAGGAGAACATAATCTAGGGAGAGTCGAGATTGAAACCAAGATGACAAGAATAAAGTCAAAATGACGAGATTAAAGTTGAAATGTCGAGAAAAAAAGTTGAAATAGTCAAAATAATGACAGGGGTGCAGCTAGAAAGCGGACAGAAAGATACTTTATTAATCAGAAATTCAAGTGTTGAGTATTTTTTGCTTTGCATATGAAGTTAATTTTATGTACGGAAGAATATTAGGGCCATTTTTTAGATGGATAACATAATCTAGGGAGAGTCGAGATTGAAGTCGAAACTTTATAATCTTGTCTTTTCCACTATAACATTGAAATTCTGATTTAAATCTCGACTTTTCCAAAATCATTTTCTCCATCTAACATGGCCCTTATACTCTTCCATAAGTATTAGGGCCATTTTAGAAGGAGAAAAGAATTTAGGAGAAGTCGAGATTGAAGCCTAAATGACAAGAATAAAGTCAAAATGACTAAGGTTAAAATGTCAAAAAAAAGTTGAAAGATACTTCAATAATTAGAAATTCAAGTGTTGAGTATTTTTTGCTTTGCAGATGAAGTTCATTTTATGTACGGAAGAATATTAGAGCCATTTTCGATTTAAATGACAAGAATAAAGTTAAAATAATGAGAGTGAAGTTGAGATGTTGAGAAAAAAGTTGAAAAACAAAATGATGACAGTAAAAATGTCAAGAAAAAACTTATTCTCGTCATTTCAACTGTAATCTAGAAATTCTACTTTAATCTCAACTTTGCCAAAATCATTTCTCCATCTAACATGGCCCTTATACTCTTCCATAAGTATTAGGGCCATTTTAGATTGAAAATTAAAGATCAAGGGAAGTCGAGATTGAAGCCTAAATGACAAGAATAAAATTAAAATGACAAGATTAAAGTTAAAATGTCAAGAAAAATAGTCAAAATAATGACAGGGTTGCGGCAAGAAAGTGGACAGTAACATAATTTATTAATCAGAAATTCAAGTGTTGAGTATTTTTTGCTTTGCATATGAAGTTGATTTCATGTACGGAAGAATATTAGGGCCATTTTAGATGGAGAACATAATCTAGGGAGAGTTCGAGATTGAAGCCTAAATGACAAGAATAATGATGAGATAAAAGTTCAAATATCGAGAAAAAAATTTAAATAAAGTTAAACTGATGACTGTTACAGTTAAAATGTCGAGAAAAAAGTTGAGATCCAGAATAAGTCAACATGCAATGCATTTCAACTTTATTCTCAACATTTCAAACTTTTCCTCAAATAAGCCGAAATCATTTTCTCCATTTAACATGGCCCTGATACTCATTATACAGCAGGGCCATTTAAATGGAGAAAATAGTTTGGTGGAAGTTGAGATTGAAGTCTAAGTGACAAGAATAAAGTCAAAATGATGAGATTAAAGTTGAAATGTCAAAAAAAAGTTGAAATGGTCAAAATAATGACAGGGTTGCAACAAGAAAGCGAACAGAAAGATACTTTATTAATTAGAAATTCAAGTGTTGAGTATTTTTTGCTTTGCACATGAAGTTAATTTTATGTATGGAAGAATATTAGTGCCATTTTGGATGGATAACAATCTAGAGAGAGTCCAGACTGAAGCCCAAATGACAAGAATACATTCAAAATGACAAGACTAAAGTTGAAAATTCCCAAAAAAAAGTTGAAATAGTAAATATAATGAAAGGGGTGCAGCAAGAAAGTTTACAAAAAAGATACTTTATTAATTAGAAATTCAAGTGTTGAGTATTTTTTGCTTTGCACATGAAGTTAATTTTATGTATTAGTATACTTTCTCCATCTTACATGGCCCTTTTACTCTTCCGTAAGTATTTGGGCCATTTTAGATTGAGGAAACAGTTTAGTGGAAGTTACGATTGAAGCGTAAATGACAAGAACAAATTCAAAATGATGAGATTAAAGTTGAAATGTCAAGAAAAAAAGTTGAAATAGTCAAAAATTGACGGGGTGCATCAAGAAAGTGGACAAAGACACTTTATTAAATAGAAATTCAAGTGTAGAATATTTTTTATGCTTTGCACTTGAAGTTCATTTTATGTATGGAAGAATATTAGGGCCATTTTAGATGGAGACAATAATTTAGTGGGAGTGAACATTAAGGTTGAAATGGTGAGAATAAAGTCGAAATTCTGGGATCAAAGTTGAAATGTGTAGAAAAAAAGTTGAAAACAGTCAAAATGATGACAGGTATAAAATAAAGTTGGAATACAGTACATTGTGCATAGAGTTATTCTGGACTTAAAACTTTTTCTCTATATTTTAACTTCAACTGTCATTTTGACTCTATTACAACTTTTCTTGACATTTCAACTTAAACTTCAGCATTTCGTCTTTATTCACTTAATTTCAACTTCAATCTCAAGTTCCCCTAAATTCTCCATCTAAAATGGCCCTAATACTTACAGAAGAGTATAGGAACCATGTAAGATGGAGAAAATAATTTGGAGGAAGTGGAGATTGAAGTCGAAATGACAAGAATAAAGTTAACATGATGAGATTAAAGTTGAAATTGCAAGAAAAAGTTTAAAAACTGTCAAAATGATGAAAGTTTAAGTTAAAATGTCAAGAAGAACACGTTTTTCTCGACATTTCAACTTTAATTAGGAAATTTGACATTGATCTCGACTTTGCCAAAGTTGTTTTTCCCTCTAACATGGTCCTCATACTCTTCTGTATGTAGGTAAAGGTCATTTTGGATTGAGAAAATAATTTAGGGGAAGTTGAGATTGAAGCCTAAATGACAAGAATAAAGTCAAAATGATGAGATTAAAGTTGAAATGTCTAGAAAAAATGTTGATATAGTCAAAATAATGACAGGAGTGCAGTAAGAAAGCAGACAGAAAGATACTTTATTAATTAGACATTCAAGTGTCAAGTATTTTATGTACAGAAGAATATTAGGGCCATTTTAGAAGGAGAACATAATCTAGAGAGAGTGAGGTAGATGTTGAAATGACAAGAAAAAAGTTGAAGTGAAAAGCTTAAAGTTAAAATCTCGATAAAAAAGTTGTAAGTCCAGAAAAAAGTCAACATACAATGTACATATGTAGGGGAGGTCAAGATTAAAGTTGAAATGATAATATATTCAAAAAGATTAAATTTAGGTCAAAATGAGATTAAAGTTAAAATGTCAGAAAAAAAAGTTGAAGGTCCAGCATAAGTCAACATGCAATGTGTTTCAACTTTATTCTCAACATTTCAGCTTTTATCACAAAATTGTATTTTGACTTTATTCTCATCATTTTTACCTATTACTTACTTCCCTAAATTATTTTCTCCATCTATATCGGCCCTATTACTTACTGCAGAGTATAAAGGCCATGGAGAAAATGACTTTGGCGAAGTCGAGATTAAAGTTGAAATGATGGGAATAAAGTCAAAATGATGAGACTTAAGTCAAAATGGAATATATTTCAACTTTATTCTTGACATTTAAACTTCTTTCACCAAATTGTATTTTGACTTTATTTTCGTCATTTCAACTTTAGTATAAAATTCCGACTTTTATCTTGACTAAGCTAAAATCATTTCTCCATCTAACATGGCCCTGATACTCTTCTGTAAGTATAAGGGCCATGTTAGATGGAGAAAATAATGTAAGGGAAGTCAAGATTAAAGTTGAAATGATGAGAATAAAGTCAAAATGACAAGATTTAAGGCAAAATGATGACATTAAAGTTGAAATGTCTAAAAAATGCTGAAATACAGTCAAAATGATGACACTTAAAGTTAAAATGTTTAGAAAAAAGTCAGGAATAATATCAGCATACTATCATCAATTCAACTTTAAATCGAAATTATAAGATTTAAGTTGAATTGATGAAATTTAACGTTGAAATATTAGGTAAAAAGCTGAAATACGGGGAAAATGAAGACAGTCAAAAGAAATTAAAGTCCAGAATTAAAGCAGCTCTACGGAAGATCCTTGCTTGACCTGATAGAGAACTCAACTACCCATGAGCTCTAGCGCGCGCATACTGTCGTAAGGATACAGATCTGCCGGTCGCGTGCATTTGTTTTGTAGGCGAATCACAGAAGCCAGGACTTCGCTCAAAAGTATTCTTCTGTCTTCAGCGGCTGTTTGCAGGATGGATAGCGACGAGGTAATGTATTTATTTTTGACTAAATGACGATGTTAAAAATCGCTAAGTTCAACTTGGTTTTATTACCGTGAAGTCGCCCCCGTCCTGTTGAAGCGATAAAGTGAATAAAAGTAAAGACAACGACGAGCTGGTGATATCACACACTTGAAATAGGTCTAAACAAAACTACATACTCGCACAGTCGAGATTTATTGTGCTGTACTTTTTTCCTGTCAAGTTTTTTTGAGGAACTTCGTCATGAATTAGTCGGCCAACATACCTGATAGTAGTCGGACATCCCTCCTCGTCTTTTATTTCACGCCAGCGAGTGAACGCTGAACCGATGTTTATTCTTGTCCGGGCATTCAGCTTGTTTTTCTCTCGCTTTCCTTGTTTGTATCCTCCGACAAAACTTTTCTCTTCCTAACGTTGTTGCCTCCGCCATGGTTACAGCTCCGCGATTGGCTTTCACCGAGACTTCCGTGTTTTAAACGAATCAGGAATCGGGGGAAGTGACGTATGCCGTAAAGCAGTCCAAACTTGTACTTTTTTAGTGTGGCAGGGTTCCCACCATCCACCTCGAAGTTACATAGCGCCAGTTAAAGGGATACAGACCACTCCAGACCACGACAGAGGTGTCATTGAACTCATTGTAAAGTGGTGGACCATCACAATGAATATCGAAGGATTATATTGTGTTTGAAAAGCTACATAGTGTTGGTTTAAGTTAAAATAAAATGTATTTGAACATTATTCTCGACTTTTTGGCCTTTTTTCTCAACATTTTGATTTTTTTCCCACAAACTTGTATTTTGACTTTATTCTCGTCATTTCAACTTTAATATAGAAATTCCGACTTAAATCTCAACTTCTCAAAAATCATTTTCTCCATCTTACAGGGACCTTATACTTTTCTATAAGTATTAGGGCCTATTTGGACGGAGAAAAATAATGTAGGGGAAGTTGAGATAACGTCAAAATGACCAGATTTAAGATGAAATGATGAGATTAATGTTGAAATGTTGAGAAAAAAAGCTGAAATACAGTCTAAATCATGACAGTTAAAGTTGAAATGTTGAGAAAAAATGTTGTAATTTCAAAATAAAGTGAACATACAATGTGTTTCAAATTTATTCTCGACATTTCTGCTTTTTTTCTCATGTCACAGACTCTACTTATGTAGCACGTTGGCTAGCATCATGTTTTGATTTATTGTCAACATGGAAAATGTGTATTCATGAAATTATTCATTACACTAACGAATATCAAATTAGATATTCGTTAGTGTAATGAATAAGATTCTATTCTAATGAATAGAATCTTATGGTGTTGTACCAGTTGTACCTAGGAAGTCGGAATTTCCGAGATCTTAAGGCTCATTTATGCTTATCATGCGCATGAAAAAGTATTCGTCCGTTTCAAACGATGGTTCCGTCACTGCACACATACTCCTATGTGACTTTTACGTTGGCAGTGAATGTTGAACATTGTATCCACCACGAATCTGTCTCGCTCACCGACCTCCACTTCTCCTTTGCATCCAACGAGCTAACACTTAGCTCCCTCCCGATCTCCTTCCAGCTGTTTTGGATTTTGATTTTTTCGTTGTGTCCCGGACAAGTAACATCATATATATGTTTGTGATTTCACACCAGCTCACACAACTTTTCTTTGAAGAGCCCCGCCATATTCTTCTTCGTTTCCCTCCAGAGATGAGTATCAGAGTGACAGTAGCAACACTGCCCCCACGGTTTTCCGGTGGTACTGCTCCGTCTGGTCTGTATCTGTAAGCTTCAAGGATACGCGCAGAAATACGGACGAAAAGAACGCTAAGCACGGACAGAGAGCTCTGTCCGTATCCGGATCCGTATTTAACGTTGAGCATAAATGAGCCTTTAGTGGGAAATTTCAGCTGGAACACCGGGAAATCTTCACCACCCCCGAGTTGACAATCGAAGATGGCTGCCCCCAGTGTAAACAGATATTAAGCTCCTGTAATATTCTGTTTATTAGCACTTCTGACTCATGTTAGTCGCACTAAATCAGCCATATACGTAGAACATACTGGACTGAACTGGACTGGACTCCTTGGTTTGACATCTTCTTCACGTCCATGTTCAAACCAAACCTCTTCCTCTGTGAATGTGTAGACTTTGCTGTCCTGAAGACATCCTCCATCCGAGATCTAAACATCAAAACGTCTTAAAGAAACGTACCAACCCAGAAGAACCTTGAGAGAGGCCGTGGATTTGGCCGTTTCTGCACATGCTGTCGAACACGGTCAGCTCTTTCTGCCCCTGCTTGACATCAGTGCAGCTCCTTTGTTCTTATTTCATGTCAGACTGATTTAGTGAAGCCTGATGGAGGCACCAGAGGACAAAGGCAATATGGAGGGGAGACAAAGACAAAATTAATGACCTGATAACGATAAAAAAGACAATCAAAAGCTTTTAAAGGGATATTTTTAGTTGAAGTTGATTGTGCTCCTTTTATGCACCAGCACAGACCCTCCGTCATCCTCTGTGGATGTGGACTCGCTGCATCATCACGCTCCACAATAGAGGCGCTACAATCAGAACCCCATTCCCACTGAACGCTTTGTGGCTTATCTGCTCTGTCAAGGGGCCACGGCGTGCTGCGCAGACCTGCTCACGCCCTCCAACAGCCCCAGAACGGCGTGCCCTATAACCCCCCGTGCACGCTGCAGATATGAAAGTGTGAAGCACAAACCAACCCGTCTGAGAGCTGTCAGTCACACCAGGAAAATCTCCCTCAGTTTCTAGACAACAGTTCAATACATTTCATTCCCTTGCAGATACACGTCTATTTCTATCATAGTTGCCATAGCAACTGCATCACAGAGCCTTAACTGTGGATAATTTTCAGGCTTCGGATCTACATCTCTGTTTTTTCCAACATGTGAGACTGACTGCAGACTCTCTCCTCCTTCGATGCAAACCCTCCACCCTGAATCGTCTTCAGTCGAGTGATTGAGAGCGAAAACAGCCAAAGATAAAGGCGTTGATACTCTGAGCGGGCAAGTCATCCTCAGCCAGGCCCCGTCCAATCAACAGGAGCGCCTGCTGGGATGCACACAGACTCACTACAGCGCAGGCAAGGTCACAAAATCTGCTGGTGAGGAGGCTCGAGCGCACAGATGTGAGCGAGAGGCAGGTGTGAATCAGACCTGAGAATACAGAAAACAGCATCATGAGAGGGGCTGTCTGCACTCCAACATGAAGTCTGAGGCTTTTTAAGGACAAAAGAGCATTTAAGATCAAACTGTAGACTAATAAAGCCTGTAAAATCTACAAAAGATCATTTATAACATCAAACTGCAGATTAATAAAGCCTGTAAAATATACAAAAGATCATTTATAACATCACGCTGCAGATTGATAAAGCAAAAATCTTCAACTTTGAACATTTTAACACAGACATGGTAAATTATCTTTTTTCAATGTTTTCATTTCATCAATTTTTTAAAAAGCTGTAAAAAAAATCCACAATAATTCATCTTGAAAATAAGTACATGTGTACAGTTAAATGCAACATGCACATTAGCAACCAACCAATCACATGCCAGTAGCTCAATGCATTCAGGCATGGAGACACCTCACCATGAATCCGTGTTCAGCCTCTAAAGAATCAGTGTTGGGACGATGTGCATCAACCAATCAAAGGTCAGCTTAGACTGCTGCGTTCCTATTGGATGTTCTCCTGCACATGTGCATTCCCGTGCCGACAACAGAAGGAGAGAGTAAGCAGCAATGGCAGACAGAGCACCAGGTAAAATTGCTATTCCAGCATTGGCTAAAACTGCCTACACGGCTAAACAACCCCCCCGAAAAAAGGAAACAGAATTAGAAAAGCAAAAATATAAAAGAGAGGCTGACAGAAAAACGAGCTAAAGTCGTGTTAATGACAGCAGAAGTGGAGAGAACTGTTCAATTTTATGAAAGCAGACGGCTACCGGTAAGTTGAATGCTGCTAACAGTTTAGCCGTCTGCTAACTTTAGTAAAGAGTACGGGTGTAGCTACACTATATAGCCAAAAGCATTCGCTCACCTGCCTTGACTCACATATGAACTTAAGTGACATCCCATTCCTAATCCATAGGGTTCAATATGACGTGGGTCCACCCTTTGCAGCTATAACAGCTTCAACTCTTCTGGGAAGGCTGTCCACAAGGTTTAGGAGTGTTTATGGGAATTTTTGACCATTCTTCCAGAAGAGCATTTGTGAGCTCACACAATGATGTTGGACCAGAAGGCCTGGCTCTCAGTCTCTGCTCTAATTCATCCCAAAGGTGTTCTATGGGGTTGAGGTCAGGACTCTGTGCAGGCCAGTCAAGTTCATCCACAGCAGACTCTGTCCTCCATGTCTTTATGGACCTGCTTTTGTGCTCTGGGTGCACAGTCATGTTGGAAGAGGAAGGGGCCAGCTCCAAACTGTTCCCACAAAGTTGGAGCATGGAATTGTCCAAAATGTCTTGGTGTGCTGAAGCATTCAGAGTTCCTTTGACTGGAACTAAGGGGCCAAGCCCAGCTCCTGAAAAACACCCCCATAGCATAATCCCCACTTCACCAAACTTTACACTTGACACAAAGCAGTCCCACAAGGAAGGATCTCCTGGCAACCACCAAACCCAGGCTGGGCCATCAGACTGACAGATGGAGAAGCGTGATTGGTCACTCCAGAGAACGCTGCTCCACTGCTCTAGAGTCCAGTGGCGGCGTGCTTTACACCACTGCATCCACGCTTTGCATTGCACTTGGTAATGTGAGGCTTGGATGCAGCTGCTCGGCCATGGAAACCCATCCATGAAGCTCTCTGCACTGTTCTTGAGCTAATCTGAAGGCCACATGAAGTTTGGAGGTCTGTAGAGATTGACTCTGCAGAAAGTTGGCGACCTCTTCTCACTATGCGCCTCAGCATCCGCTGACCCCGCTCCGTCAGTTTACGTGGCCTACCACTTGGTGGCTGAGTTGCTGTGGCTCCCAAACACTTCCACGTTCCAGCAGCGACTCGATAGTAACGAACAAACCAAACTCAGAGACTCAAAAATCAACCTTTTTCTGGCTTTCTACCTACTGCAGCTTTAATGTTCAGGGCATATTTCTTCATTCTGCTTTCCTTTAAATTGCATTAAGTTGCTCTGTTTTTAGTTGCTTCATTTTGCTCCACTTCAGGTTGTGTCCTGTTTCATTGCAGAGCTTCGACTTGCATCACTTTGGTTAACAGCTCATCTCGCTGCATTGCTTTACATTGTGTGGATGTTCAGAGCAATAAGTACCAAACTTATTGCTTGGTACTTAGGGTGGTGGGTAAATTTTAGGGTAAGGGACCGGGCTTTCTGACTTTTTGTTGTTGTATCAAACAGTTATCAATATAATTTGACCTTACAACCGTATCAATTTGTAAAATTCTAGCATTAAAAGAAGACTTAAAACGTGGATTTGTTTAAGGGTTGGCCTGCAGCCATTTTATTATCCCAATCGGAGATGCTGTATTCATGTATAATGGAAAAAGAAGTGGGCCAAACACTGAACCTTGTGGAACACCATTTCTCATTCACTGTCAAGAGGCTGCTGTTAACTTATTGTAACAGACAACAGTTGATGTTTTTAGCTGTATTACTGTATTTTCAATAACACTTTAACTTCTGTATTTTAATCAGTTTCTTTACATGTTTCGTCCTCTTATTATTTCTATATTTCATGATGACAGTAAAATAACTATATTTTTATTTGTATCGATATTGCTGTATGCAACTGTGTGTTCTCATTATTTAATAGAAATATCTTATTTACCAAGAAAAAAAATCCAATAAAGACACTAACCCAAACACGTGTCTCCAAATCCAAAAACACAAAACATTTTTAAAAAAAAATCCTGATGTTCTTTTCTAGGAAAAATGGAATCGAGGTGGTGACTGAATATTCAATATTCCCCTTAATACATTGCTACTTACAGCAATTTACTGTACTGACCTTTTACAGTAGATATATCAGTAAAATACTGTTAAGTTAAAAAAAATATATAAGCTATAGTGTGTGGTTTTTAAAATGTTCTGTACTTGAACAATTTTAATCTGATACTATTTCCATTTATATAATAATTCAGATATGTTCAACCCTGTATATTTGTGCACTTTGAGAAGTGTGCACGAGTTTGTTTGAATTTTGGTTTATTAATTCAATAAATTAGCCAAAAAAATGTTTTAAAAAGACTTCTGCACAAAAATAATAATCTTTCATTTACAGATAAAGTCACTTAAATTAGTCTTAGCTGATTCACTTAGGAAAGAGCTCCAACCTTCCCCAATTATGTGGTAAACATGTGACCCTTACTCTTATATTTTATTGGATATATAAATCAAATTTTGCTTAGCAAGGAAAATGGTACTTTGTATAGAAATTGAGGATAAAAACAAGAACAAGATTCCTTGTTTTGACTCCCAGGGGCTGGAAGTTGGCTGGCATGTGGCTGGGAGGGGAAAGGCGGTATCTGTAGTTAATACATATATTTTTTATTGATTATTACTTGAGCTGGTACCTTATATTTAATTTTTTTAAAATAACGATATATCCTCGAAACTTTGTCCTACAATCCAGCTTCCTTGAAATGAGTGAAAAATGGAAAATGTCTCCTCGTTATAATAAAATTTGCTGATTTCATCACTCTTTCCCTCGCAGTGTCAGATCAGTCTGCAGTTTCTCTGACGACCACACGGAGTCAGAATCATACAGAAAACATGCAGCTCAGATCACAGCAGAATAAAATCACTCTGCTGTTATTCCAGCTGAACTCATTGTGACTGCAGATTTTTATTTCTGAGCAGGAGAAATTAAAAAATGAGATTTTTTAAAGTTAAACAGCCGCAGAGGAAAACTCTCCTTTAAAGATTGGAGATCATTTTTAAATCAGACGTCCATGTGTTCAATTAAACAATATTTTTAATTTAGTTTAAGTTTTAGTTCTAGACATCTTAACTGTTTTTATTTTAGTCTAGTTTTAGTCGATGATAAATTATTATTATTGTTATTATTATTATTATTATTATTATTATTATTATTATTATTATTATTATTATTATTATTATTATATTTATCAGAGGAAAAGAGGTTGTTGATGAAAACTATGATTAAAATAATTATTAAAAAAGTTAACTCCACATAAGTTAGGACATTTAACATCACTGCTGGTGATTCAGGTCTTTTTTTTGCTGGTTATATATTTAAATTTGATTTAAATTCAGATTTGTCAAATGAAAATGACTTAAAGTTAGTAATATATTTAATCAAAGACAGTCTAAGACTTTAAGTTCGTGCAGCAAAGCATCTTGATTTAATTACAGGGCCACATAGAGAAAAAATATAAATGTATATATTAAAAAAATCTTAAATCCTAAATGAAATGAATATGATGTCCAAAAGTTCGAAGTTTTTTTTTTTTTCAAAAAAATGTCATTTTACTTGATTTTTGTTCTCTTTTCACTTAAATGATGGAATTAATTCCTATCTTATTATTCTTGTTGCATTAGTGCCCCAATAAGCAAAAAAAAGTCATTGCAATTTTTTGTGGAAGTTAAAGGGTGAAAGCAGAAAAGTGTTTTTTTTAATTGTTAAAATATTTTATTAAGAAAAAAAAATCACTTCATTCACACCAAAAATATTTCTAGTTTCCTTTTATAGCTGCCCCATCATAGTCAATGGATTAATAAGTAATATTTGGAATTTTAAATTTTATAAAATTTGAGGCAATATTCAACAAAACACATTCACCAAACAGAAGAGCTCAAAGTGACATCAAATGCTCCAGAAAACTTTTTTTTTTCCTCAAAAAGTGAAGGGTGACATTAAAACTCTAAATAATTTTGATTACATAATAAAAAAACTTATAAAACTGTAATTTTGGAAAAAGAACTGTCTAATACAGGTGAGTTAAAGTCTGATGAGACAATTTTAGTTCAACTATGAAAAACTAAAAAAAAATATTCGTGTCTTTTTTAAGACAAGATGGTTTGAATATCTGGTCGTGATGAGAGAAAGTGTTTTTTATATATATGATTTTTTTCTTTATTTAAAGCTGTTTAAAAACAGAAAAGTGGCTTTTTAAGACTTTTTACAGTCTATTTTCCTGTTTGTGCTTCATTTACCAAGTCTTACGACCTTATTAACCCTTTAACTACCAGCTTAACTGTAAGCAGAGGTCATCATTAAATTCAGGGATATTTAATGTTTTAAAAAACAGAACAAATCAGATCATTGTTTGGTTCCAGTCACACTTCAGGAAACAGAGAAAACTACAAACAAACAAACAAAAAAAAAAAAACAGATATTTTCTTGGTTTGGGGATTAAAGGGTTTTAACAACCAACAACCATAAATATCTGAGACAAAATTAATTAGAAAAGGCAGAAACGTCTGTAAAAATGAAAAAAATGACACAAAATAGATGATATTGAGTTTGACTAACTCAATGTTTTTGATAAAAAATAGACTTTATAAGTACATATATATCATCATATCAGTTAATGGTTCAGTTTAATATTCAAAATAATAATGATGGTAATAATAATATAAGCTTTTTAAGCCTTTACACAGTCTGTTTTCCTGTGCTAGCTGTACAAAGTCTAATGACTTTATTTGATTCTTATTTGTGATTTTTCTCTTTATTCAAAGCTGTTTAAAATCAGAATAGTGTTTTTTAAGCCTCCATAGTCTATTTTCCTGTTTTTGCTTCCACTATCAAGTCTTTCAACCTTATTAAACTCGTATTTGTAATTTTGTCAAATATAATATATGTAACAGAATAAGCGTTTTTTTGGCATTTAAACAGTCTGTTTTCATGTTTGTGCTTCCTGTACGAGCCTTAAGAGTATTTGATGCTTATTTATGATTTTCTCTTCATTTAAAGCTGTTTAAAACATAAAAAGTGTGTTTTTTATCCTTGTCATTGTCTGATTTCCTGTTTGTGCTTCCTTTATCAAGCTTAAAGACCTTATTAAACTCATATTCATGATTTTTTCTCCATTAAAAGTTGCATACGAAGCCTTATGACTTTATTATTGATGATTTTCTCTTTATTTAAAGCTGTTTAAAACAGAAAAAAATCAAAAGCAGAATGAGTGTTTTTTAGCCTTTATTTACTTTATTTTCCTGTTTGTGCTTCCTGCACGAAGCCATATGATTTTATCTGATTCTTATTTTTGATTTTTTTCTTTATTTAAAGCTGTTTGAAATCAGAAAAGTTTTATTTATCCTTTTCATTGTCTGTTTTCCTGTTTGTGCTTCATTTAACAAGTCTTATGACCTTATTAAACTCATATTTGATTTTGTCTCCATAAAAAGCTGTTTAAAAACAGAATTAGTGTTTTTTAAGCTTTTATACGGTCTATTTTGTTGCTTGTGCACGCTGTAGGAAGCCTTATGACTATTTGATTTTTATTTATGATTTTCTCTTTATTCAAAGCTGTTGAAAAGCAGAAAAGAAGACATTTTCATTGCAATTTTTTTGTGGAAGTTGAAAGTTAAAAGCAGAAGTGTTTTTTTTAGCCTTTATACAGTCTATTTTCCTATTTCTGCTTCCTTTACCAAGTCTTATGACCTTATCAAACTTATATTTATGATTCCGTCTCCATGTAAAGTTGATCAAAAACAGAATAAAAATGTTCTCCGTGCACTAACAGGCTGATAAACCTGGATTTTTCTCCTGCTGCACTGATTCCCTGCAGTTCTCTCCGACGGCCTGCAGATGGTGCTCCATCCTTACGTCTCTCCTCTTCTCACCTCAAACTCTCGCTGCTGCTCTCCTCACACTGAGGCCGGCTGCCACACTCTCCTCGTCTCATAGCAACCGCGGCACCCTGCCTCCTATCGCTACGGATACCGGGAGGGATGGAGGGAGGGTGTGAAGTGAGGATGAAGAGGAGGAGGAGGAGGAAGAGGAGGGGGGGATGAAGCATCAGCATCCCAAACTGCAAACCTGCAAGAATGCAAATGACAAGAGCGTGTGACGAGGAAGTTTACAGACGAGGATGAAGACCACCATCCAGACCACGGTGATGAAGAGGAGGGGGCCTGGCTGACCCAATTAAACCCGTTTGCCCTCCTCCTCCTCTCTCACCTCCTTCTCCTGCAGAACATCAAACCTGATGGTCCATCATCCTCCTCCTTCTGTCCTTGTGACTCGCAGCTTTATTACTCCACTCTCTCTCTCTGGGGGGGGGGGGGGTCCTCTCTGCTGTGATCTATGAGCATGCCTCTGCACAAACAGGCAGAGAGCAGGAGCTGAGCCATCAGCCCATCAGTGCGTTTACATGTCACATTAAATCAGCGATTCACAAACATCCATGTGGATCAGATTAACCAATAAAAACACTGATTTCATCACGACTTCGTGCACCAGCGGAGGAAAATGAGGGGTCAAACGCAGCCCCATAAGCTGAAAAGTTGATTTTAAACTGCAAAAATAGGTTTAAAAGACACAAAAAATGAACTCCCAAACTTCCTCCTTATGCCTTAATGTCAGATCTCAGTGGAGACCTGCACATATTGTGTCTGATTTTGTCCTAAAGTTCAAGCAAACTGGACGTTTTATGGCTCATGGATAAATTCCTGGTTTGTCTTTGTGTATGAATCCTGTTTTTTAATCCTTGTCCAGCTCAAGATGCTGTTGTTGCTATTATTCAAAGACTGTCTGATATTCCTGCCCATGCTGTGAGGGAGATCATCTTTCCGTCATGGATAAGTGACAAACACCTTCTAAAGTGAACTGGCATCAGATTATCATGGAGTGTCTTCCTCTTGAACACTTGACTTGATTGCTTACTCTACAAACATGGACTCCATCCCTCGATTTCTCAAACACGACCGAGGCTTTGACTCTTAAGGACACACTGTTTGATTGACCATGGACGACGAAGGAATTAAGAGAAGGAAAAACTTTGACCTGGACCATTATTTAGTTTCTGTTTTTACATTTTTAACTCTGTCCATGATGGCTGTGCAGACCAGTGTCAGTCTGAGCTGTTAACTGTTGTGAGAAAAAAAATGGAAATTAATATATATATATATTTATATTATATATATATAGGATTGTTGCTCCTTTCCAGCACGTCATTTCTCACTCTTATCTCCCAAACTTCAAACACAAGCCTCAGTCCTTCCAGAACAAAAGCACAAACATAGACGTCCAGTTGAGCACCATGACCAAGGATCACATCCATCAGAGTGAATAAAAGAAAGTTAAATTAACCCATGGCCACTTTATTAAGTACGCCTTCCTCGTCATGTGAACCCCTTTCTCCAAGATGTTGGTCAATCCACTGTGTAGATAGATAGATAGATAGATAGATAGATAGATAGATAGATAGATAGATAGATAGATAGATAGATAGATAGATAGATAGATAGATAGATAGATAGATAGATAGATAGATAGATAGATAGATAGATAGATAGATAGATAGATAGATGAACGGATGGACGGACAGACGGACGGACGGACGGACGGACAGACGGACAGAGAGATAGACAGACAGATAGATAAATAGATATATAGGTAGATAGATGGATGGACAGATGAATAGATAGATAGATCGAAAGATAGATAAGAAATAGATACATCGATAGATAGATAGATCGATTGATAGATAGACGGACAGACAGATAGATAGATAAATAGATAGATAGGTAGATAGATGATAGATGGATGGATGCATAGATAGATAAGTAGATAGATCGATAGATAGATCGATAGTGTTATATTCTTTTGCAAAGATTATTGATAGTAGAAAAAAAGCTGTACTTGCTATTTGCCTTTGCTTACCTTTTTATTTTTATTTCTGTTGGATTTGTATAGAGATATACATATGTACGTTTTCCATTTTAAGTTCGTAATAAACATTCATTCATTCATAGATAGATAGATAGATAGATAGATAGATAGATAGATAGATAGATAGATAGATAGATAGATAGATAGATAGATAGATAGATAGATAGATAGATAGATAGATAGATAGATAGATAGATAGATAGATAGATAGATAGATAGACAGATAGACAGATAGCTACTTTGTTGATCACGAGGGAAATTCAAAGCATCTAGTACCAGGTTACAAGACAAATGATATGAAACAATTTTACAGATTAACCCCAGAAACAAAAATAAAACCCCCTCCTAAATATAATATATGGACCTTTAGAGAATTAAAGAAAACCCTGGTGAATAACAACTTGAGCAGTTAAAGAGACTAAACAAGTTCTGTGCAAAAACCTGAAGTGTGCAGGGATAAAATTAACAAGATGACGGGGTTGACATGGAAGCAACAAGCCATTTCACAGTAAACATTAGAGCAGGGGTCTTTAAAATCTCCAGCCCGTCACCCTTAATATAAAAAATCAGGATGATGGAGCTGGACTGTGTGACAAACAAAGAGGTGATAGTTGGAAAGTGGATTTAAAAAGGACATTAATCAGTGTTACTCCCGGCACGAGCAGGGAGCTGACGCTGTGAACTAAAATAAAACAGTCTTCTCATACGTGTTGTTCCTCTCAGATCCTCCTGATACGTAAATCATCCACTCCTGCGGTGTATCTCTGACTCTCTGTTTCCCCGTCATGCCTGTAACACGCGTGTGCTGAGACCTCACATGACAGCAGGCAGGGGGATCCACAGTGTGAGGTCACAAGAGAGAGAGAGAGAGAGAGAGGGAGGAGGTGTTTTCATGAGCATGTGACTCTTTATCATCATCTTCATCTCCATCACAGGTGATGTGGAGCTGTAACAGGTGATTATTTAATCTAGAACTCTGATGAATATTCACCTTAAAGCTCCTTCATGCTCTCTGCAGACAGAATAATGATAACAATAAATTTTATTTCTATTGCACTTTACATTTTTGCAATCTCAAAGTGCTACATAATTAAAAAAATAAACTATTTAAAGAACAAAAATCAAGATAAAGGGTTCAGAAATAAGTTTAGCAAAATGCCTTTTTAAAAGGATGAAGATTTTCTTCATCTGTGGAGCCCTCTGTGCTACACTGTCATGTAACTGAGTTTAAGTGTAAAAGTTTACTTAAGTTTACTTTATAAGGTCATTTTCAGTTTAAAAAAAATAAAATTTCAAGTATACAGCAAGTATGCTTATCTATGTACCAGTGTCCTTGGTATAGACTTCTAGTCAACATTTTTGTTTATTAAAGTACACTTCAGATATACTTATATAAACTATTAAAAAAATACTATATCTTGCTATTTTACTTGTTTTACTTTAAAGGTGCTATGAGGAGAATGTATTACCGGCAAAATAAAGACTCTGCTACCCATGAGCACGCACAGCGACTGTCGTCATGCTGCGTTCCAGTAACCTCGGAACTGGGAGTGACATCATCTCCGACTTATCGGTGTTCCAGTTGAAGTCGGAAAAAAACATGCTGATCTACCAGGCTATTGTTAGCTGTTGTTAGCACGCCCTGCGTTGTTGTTGTTCACAAATATCACATGAAGAATGTGATTATCACTATGGCAGCATTTTTGTAAATATAAGTCTAACAATACTATGGATACAGCTGATCTAGAGCCACACACCCCAGTCAGAAGTGACAATAAATGGATTATTACAGGAGCTAAATAACTGTTCACACTGGGGGCATCCATCTTCCACTGTCAACTCGGGGGTGGCGAGGTTTCACCAAGTTCCCAGCAGGAAATTCTGACTTCTGGGGACGTTCCAGCTGCAGTTTTCTACTCGGAACTCGGAAATTCCTACTTCTGACAACAACTGGAACGCACCAAAGACGTGACCCAAGCCAAAGCGTGTGTTTGTTGTGATGCTAATGAATGCAGCTCTGACCTTCCTCAGAACTCTGCATTGATTTACAACTTCTTTGTTCAACAACTTACAGGATGCAAAGCCACGAGGTAATGTATCTCTTTCTAGTTACGTAGCGGTAGTTTTTGATGTGTGACAACAAGCAATTTTTGGAAAACTTAGTATCGTAGTTTTGTAGCTGGCTATATATGGCTACTTACAGCCCGGTGCTCTAAGACGTGTCTGAATAATATAAATTTGCTCTAGTTTTAATTGTCTTGTTCCTGAAGTTGAGTATCCAGGCCAGTCCAGCCCTGTCCAACCCGACCGCAAAGCTAAGGAATAGCATTTATAGATAACCTATTTTGATGCTATTAAACTCATCTTAAAGTGTGTATTTCCATCAGGCACATATCTAAAAGTGAGACGTTTTTGTAATTACTTAGACACTCCTCACAGTCCCTTTAAGTTTACAAAAATACACTTCCAAGTGTAATGCTCTAATGGAGATCTGTGTTTAATTTTAAACCGGTTAAATCTACTAAAACAGTTTCTTGTTTGGATGAAACAACATCTATTCATTCAGTCTTCTTTCTGTATAGAGCTGGATCGTTAATGGACCACCTGCCCTCCAAAAATTCCCATGATTCCTCAAGGCGACGAGTGTTTACACAGCCTGTGTGACCAACGCCACTCCACCAGCTTTAGTTTAAGTCCAGAAGTTTCTGAAGATGTCTGATAGTAAACACACCACCGTGCAGACAGCATGATGGATCCTCACGACCCTTTGCTTTTGTTTTACTCTGCGCCCCCTGGTGGCAGGATTCATTCTGGAGGACTCTAGTCTTTCTGCCTCCTCTGCTGTCCCTGACGTCCTCCTGCAGGTCTGAAGTTTCCATCAGACCTGCAGGAGCAGAAACATCTGCACAGATGTGGTGGAGAGACAGAGGGACGGAGGACGGCGGGTGCAGTTGCGCAGCAACCATCTCTCTCTCCTCTTTAACCCTTTCACGACATCATCCTCACCTTCTGTGCTCGCTCATGTCGTCCTCTCCCTCCATCTGTCCCTCCTCATCCTCCCATCTCCACTTTAAGACTCTGGATTCGTGATCCATGCGGTCTCACCTTCATCTCGATTATTCATCCTCATGTCAGAGCACCTGTCGTCGTTTCTGCTCGCACGCCTTTCTTCACTCTGAGTCACTCGTGTCAGAGAACAATCACAGTTGGTCCTCTACTCTGATTAAAACGAGTGTTTCTATCAGACTGAAGAGCTCTGAAATTATTTTATAACTACAACAAGGTGGAGGAGAATAATGAAGCATGAGCCTGTGAGCATTAAGAGTGTTTTGGTGCGAAGAAAACAGATTGAAGGGAGAGAATATGGCTCATTTAAAGGCCAAATAATCTCTTATTAATCTGATTCTAAAGCACATATTCCTTACATGTCTGGATTAACCGTTGGCAAAGTGCATCAATAAATTTAGGGATATTTAATGTGTTAAAAAACAGAACAAATCAAATCATTGTTTGTTCCAGTAACACTTCAGGGAAACAGAAAAAACTAAAAACCAAGAAGACAGATATTGTTTTGGTGTGAGATTGAAAGGTTTTTAAACCTGACAGTAAATTGTGTGATGACATAAAATAAAACATTAATATTTGGGAAAAAAATCAATAAGGCGAGGCAGAAATGTCTGTAAAAATGCAAAAATTTCTTAAAATAGATGGTATTGATTTTGATGAATAAAAAAAATTTTTAAACACTTTATTTATATAAGATTTTAATTTCTACAACATTACAACGCAGAACTTTAGAAACATACATAAAAATAAATAAATAATAATGATAGGAAAGGAAAAGGAAAGAAAAAAATATATATATATTTACACATACACCCATACACGTACATACCTATGTACATGTATATACACAGACATAAAAGCTAAACACACACATATACATATGTATGCCTGTATATAAACAAACACATATGGTAATTGAAATGAAAAACTTTAGGAAAAGAAAAAAAAAAAAATAATTTAAAAAAAAGAAGTAAATAAAAGGGAACAATGTGCATTTGAATTAACCATAAGGGAAAGACCTCTTAAAGGTTGTTAATTTAAAGACCAGACCAGGTAAACTTTTCACATGTTGCATAAATGGATCCAAGACTTTATAGAAAAAAAGTTTTTTCAGAACAAAGACTTCATTTATATATATCATCATATCAGTTAATGGTTAAAAGTTTTAAGTTAAATATTCAAATTAATAATGATGTAATAATAATAATTAAGAAGCTTTTAGCTTTTTAAACCTTTAAATCCCACAAATGAAATGCCACTTCTTCTGTTTGCAGTTTTTTTCTGTATTATGGAACATCAACAGAAACAATGATGATCAATATTCATTAAACTCTACCAAACAGTAAGATATTAACCTGGACTGGTGTGATGAATGTGGAGTGGAATAATCATTTAGGATATTTTTATTTGAAGCAGACAAACTCACTGGCCTGTGTTTGAGTTTTTGCAGTGAAGTCTTGCAGACAAATGATTTAATTGCAGTTCCTTAATTGGCCACTAGAGGCGAGATGTCTTAAGTTTTTGGAGGGTCAGGATCTCCCCTTTAAATCCAGCTCGAGCTCTTCATCTCCATTTTAGCTCTCCTCTCTCAGCGCTAAAAGCTGAGTAATTCTGCTGAAAAGTGTCTCTGTTAGGACCTTAAATCAACCTCCAATCAGCCGGAATTTCAGAGCGAAATAAAAGTTAAAGCCTTAAAGTTCAGCCCGTGGAACAGTTTAATATTCCGCTCAGCTGCCAGCTTTAAGACTGAACATTTAGAGGTCAGAGACGAACCCGTGCCAACGCTGAGCCGTGCCAAAACCCAGTCCGTCCTCCTCTGCCGCTCTTCGATTATCCTGGATCTTAAAATGAGCTGCCTCTGCGTACGGCGCCGTTATAGGAGGCCATTTTTCATCTGACATCGCCTCTGCTCGGCCTGGTTTATCCTCCCTGTTCAGTCTGAAGAGTCTTCATAATATCAGCAAAAGGATTAAAAATGAAAAACCAGCAGAAGAGAGTCAACAATGTTTCTGTTTACTCATCATCTTCATCATCTTCATCATCCATCACTCCCGCTGACGTCGGCCTCTATTGTCCGCTCATAAAAGAGAGAATACTCCAGTATTGATTATTGGTGTCACGGTTTCACTGTGAGCATTATTTTGGTCTAAATAACTCAGCACGTCGATCAGGATGTCCAAAAATACTTTAACAACAACATGCCGTCTGATTTAAACATAAATAGACACACACTTTATAGCCACATGTAGGGCTCGACTGATAGTGCTTTTTTGAGGCTGAAGCTGACACTGATATTTGGCAGAAAAAAATACAGATTACCGATTAATTGGCCGATTAATTTAAAATATAAATACAAAATTAATTTTGAAAAATTTGGTCCTAAAAAACAATAATGAATATGTGAATTACAGGCAGAACATTTTATAGTTTGGTCTTTTAGTATTTGTTTAACTTTACACCAGTGATAAAATTTACAATAAAAAACCCAAAACCAGTGAAGTTGGCACGTTGTGTAAATGGTAAATAAAAACAGAATACAATGATTTTCAAATCCTTTTCAACTTATATTCAATTGAATACACAGCAAAGACAAGATACTTAATGTTCAAACAGGTAAACTTTGTTATTTTTTGCAAATATTAGCTCATTTGGAATTTGATGCCTGTAACATGTTTCAAAAAAGCAGCACAAGTGTCAAAAAAAAGACTGAGAAAGTTGAGGAATGCTCATCAAACACTTATTTGGAACATCCCACAGGTGAACAGACTAATTGGGAACAGGTGGGTGCCATGATTGGGTATAAAAGCAGCTTCCCTGAAATGCTCAGTCATTCACAAACAAGGATGGGGCGAGGGTCACCACTTTGTGAACAAATGTGTGAGCAAATTGTCCAACAGTTTAAGAACAACATTTCTCAACCAGCTATTGCAAAGAATTTAGGGATTTCATCATCTACGGTCCGTAATATCATCAAAAGGTTCAGAGAATCTGGAGAAATTACTGCACGTGGCAGCAAGGCCCAAAACCAACATTGAATGCCCGTGACCTTGATCCCTCAGGCGGTACTGCATCAAAAACCCGGCATCACTGTGTAAGGATATCACCACATGGGCTCAGGAACACTTCAGAAAACCACTGTCAGTAACTACAGTTAGTCTACATCTGTAAGTGCAAGTTAAAACTCTACTATGCAAAGCCAAAGCCATTTATCAACAACACCCAGAAACACACGCCCGGCTTCTCTGGGCCGAGCTCATCTAAGATGGACTGATGCAAAGTGGAAAAAGTGTTCTGTGGTCTGACCAGTCCACATTTACAATTGTTTTTGGAAACTGTGGTCGTGTCCTCCGGACCAAAGAGGAAAAGAACCATCCGGACTGTTATAGGCAAAGTTCAAAAGCCAGCATCTGTGATGGTATGGGGGTGTATTAGTGCCCAAGGCATGGGTAACTTACACATCTGTGAAGGCACCATTAATGCTGAAAGGTACATACAGGTTTTGGAGCAACATATGTTGCCATCCAAGCAACGTCTTTTTCATGGGCGCCCTGCTTATTTCAGCAAGACAATGTCAAGCCACATTCTGCCGTGTTACAACAGCGTGGCCGTAGTTAAAGAGTGCGGGTACTAGACTGGCCTGCCTGTAGTCCAGACCTGTCCCCCATTGAAAATGTGTGGTGCATTATGAAGCGTAAAATACAACAACGGAGACCCCGGACTGTTGAACAACTTAAGCTGTACATCAAGCAAGAATGGGAAAGAATTCCACCTGAAAAGCTTCAAAAATTGGTCTCCTCAGTTCCCAAACGTTTACTGAGTGTTGTTAAAAGGAAAGGCGATGTAACACAGTGGTAAAAATGACCCTGTGACAACTTTTTTGCATTGTGTTGCTGCCATTAAATTCTAAGTTGATGATTATTTGCAAAAGAAAATAAAGTTTCTCAGTTTGAACATTAAATATCTTGTCTTTGCTGTGTATTCAATTGAATATAAGTTGAAAAGGATTTGCAAATCATTGTATTCTGTTTTTATTTACAATTTACACAACATGCCAACTTCACTGGTTTTGGGTATTGTAGAATAATATGCAAAAAAAAAGCACTGAACTTCTGGACATTAATTATATAATCTTAAAAAGAGTCACTGTATGTTGTACTTTTTGTTGATGGAAACTAAAGGAAGGTTAAAGTAAAGATAGAACAACTTTTTAAAAAGTTGGAAACCGATAACTATGAGAGGAAAGCAACAAAAACACTGAAGTAACATTCTTTTTATAGACATTTTTCCTTTTTCTTTGCAGCTTTCAATCACAAAATAAAATGGTGTTCAAATTCCTGCCAACCAAAACAAATAACCGTTTTAAAAATGTAAGTATATGGATTATTTATGAACTCTTTGTCACATCATTAGTTCATCAGAAGCAGGTTTTAGTTCAGGTAGAACCACTTTATTGTAAACATGAGGTAATGTGCGTGAGGAAATTAAATATTTTGTGGGACACTGCACATATTTCACAAACTTATTTAAAGAGGCTGACTAAAGTCATAGTGAGAAGAGGTCGCCAACTTTCTGCAGAGTCAATCTCTACAGACCTCCAAACTTCATGTGGTCTTCAGATTAGCTCAAGAACAGTGCAGAGAGCTTCATGGATGGGTTTCCATGGCCGAGCAGCTGCATCCAAGCCTCACATCACCAAGTGCAATGCAAAGCGTGGATGCAGTGGTGTAAAGCACGCCGCCACTGGACTCTAGAGCAGTGGAGACGCGTTCTCTGGAGTGACCAATCATGCTTCTCCATCTGACAATCTGATGGACCAGTCTGGGTTTGGAGGTTGCCAGGAGAACCATACTTGTGGGACTGCATTGTGCCAAGTGTAAAGTTTGGTGGAGGGGGGATTATGGTGTGGGGGTGTTTTTCAGGAGCTGGGCTTGGCCCCTTAGTTCCAGTCAAAGGAACTCTGAATGCTTCAGCACACCAAGACATTTTGGACAATTCCATGCTCCAACTTTGTGGGAACAGTTTGGAGCTGGCCCCTTTCCTCTTCCAACATGACTGTAACCCGAACTCTGTGGACAAAAATGAAAAAACTGGTCTTCTTTTTCAAGTGCTATGGCATGACTTTGCTTAAGTTTGCTTGTTACTTTGCTTCTGGTATGTCGTGCTCTACTAGGCAGCTATGGTGTTCATCTCATCATAACAGATAGATTTACAATGCTTCAGTACAACCCGATCCATTTATTTAATTTAGTTATCTTCTCCCATCTGTTTTCTCTCTTTTATTTTGTTGTGTTGTAATTTGTTTTATTTTATTATTATTTGTTATGATTATTTTTTCCACCCAGGAGGTTATGTTTTCAGGAGAGTTTGTCCGTCTGCGTGTGAACAAAATAACTCAAAAAGTTATGGATGGATTTTGATGAAATTTTCGGGAAATGTTCAGCATGGGAAAAGAAAGAACTGATTCAATTTTGGTGTTGATCCGGATCAGCGTCTGGATCCGCCATGACGAAAAATATGATTTTCATGAATAACTACTGAACAAAAATAGATATCATTATGAATCCAGTTGCTAATGGTATGTTTTCATGGTCAAGGAATCTAAATATTTAGATGAAATAAAGGTAGGACTAATATTTATGGTGAAAATCACAATATGGGAGAGGACTGTGGTGCTGGCGGAGGTCTGTGCTCTCCGAGTGCTTTTCTAGTTTATTATTATTATTGTTATTTTCATTTTATTTATATACTTTGGGGAGTTTAAGTGGCAAACAAGGTTGATATGAGGTTGTAAATGTTTTAGAGGTGATGAATTGTGGAGGCTGTGAAAGTTTTTAAATGAATTCTGTGCTTGCCTCCAACTTTATCTAATGTCAGCAATTGTTTTTTCTTTTCTTGCCATCAATCGAATGCATATGTCTCATTTTTAAAACCCTCAAGTGATTGTAAACTCCTGCTTTAATTTATTTTTGTAAACAAAATGGGTTGATTGATTGATTGAATGTTAATATTACAAAATTAAAGGCTCACACCAGTTTACTAAGAGGAGGCCTCCATTATGAAACTCACAGTATTTAAACAAAGGTTTTAAACAGGCTGCAGTGAGTCCTTACGTCAAATTAAACACTGAAAACAGTAAAAACATGAATCATTCCTTAAATCTGGGATATCATTGGGCCACAGAAAAGCCTCCAGCCTCAGCTCAGCTCCAATCAGCTGTGCAGCTTACTTGAAGATGCGACATTAAATGTGAAAGTTATCTCCCTCCCTTATGTGCAGACTTGCCTTGTCTTACTGCACTGGGTTGCTGCCATGTGTGTGCCTGATTCTGTCTCTCATAGATGAGCTTGAATCCATCAACATCTCCACCTCCTCGCCTCCACGTCTCTGCTTAACGAGTCATCCATCCTGTTGCTGGGTAACAGCTAATTGTTAAAAAGTGAAGGCTCTTTCTGAGCAGCAGAGAAAAGATGAACGTTCTCCACCGGAGAGTCCGCTTAAGGTCACAGCGTCTGAAGGATGGAGGGAGACGCCAGGCTCGTTTCATCGGACTGATGGCGGCACTTTAACGCCTCGGCCTGTCCTTCTTTTACCCGCCGCCATGCTCCCTCCTCTCCTTTCCCATAATCCACTGAACCCTCGCCCATAACTCACTCACTTCCTCTTCCTTTTATTACCAACAGCCCACCTCCGCTCTCTCTCCGTCCTCATAATTCAAGCTGACGCATGCTGAAGGAGAGAGAATCACTCTAAAACAAGCACAGGTGTCCTTCACATCTAACATTTACCTGAATACACCACCAAAGAAACAAAATATTTAATATTCAGACTGATTAACTTCTCCAAATATTCACTCATTTTTCATTTGATGCCTGCAAACAGAGGCAGTCAGTCTTTAGGCTGAAGTATATTTTAGTTTTAGTCATAATTTAGTCTAAACTGTTTTAACCCTTCAAAGATGCTATGAGGAGTTTCTAAGTAATTCCAAAAAAGTCTCCCTTTTAGATATATGCCTGATTGAAATACACACTTTAAGATGAGTTTTATAGCATCAAAATAGGTTAGTTATAAATGCTATTCCTTAGCTTCGCGGTCGGGTCGGACAGGGCTGGACTGGCCTGGATACTCAACTTCAGGAACAAGACAATTAAAACTAGAGCAAATTTATATTATTCAGACACGTCTTAGAGCACCGGGCTGTAAGTAGACATATATAGCCGGCTACAAAACTACAATACTTAGGCTACGTTTACATGGAACTCCTGACTTAAAGGCGCAAAGATTTTTCCTTTGCGTTTAAGAATTCTTCTGCGTTCAGACGACGACGCTCGGAGACGAGTTAATCCACTGTAGTGTGCATGCCGGTTCAGTAGATGGCGGTGTAGGTCGGCAGAGAGGCAGCGCTGCTACAGCACACGAATGAAGAAGAAAAACTTTCACATACAACAATGGTGAATAGACGCACAGAGACGCAGGAGTTTCTTTTCTGGACAACAAATCTGTCTGGATAGTTTTGACTGGATAACAAACTGAGCACGATAAGCAGCTCACACACGTTACCTGGCGGACGGCCGAAGCTGTTGTTGTTCCTGGTATGCGTGCGCAGCCTTCATGTGAAAGAGTACTGCACATGCAGGGACATCAGCGTTTCACCCTGAAACGCTCTGATACGGGTTTGCACGGAGCTGCATGGAGAGCAGATTCAAATCTTTCCATTCTGGAGCCTGTTTTCAAAAGTTTCCATTTTCAACGAGTTTCCATGTAGACGCAAGGCTAAAACGCAATGAAAACTTATCAGATTTGACCGTTTTCAGCACCATGTAAACGCGGCCTAAGTTTTCCAAAAATTGCTTGTTGTCACACATCAAAAACTACCGCTATGTAACTAGAAAGAGATACATTACCTCGTCGCTTTGCATCCTGTAAGTTGAGAAAAGAAGTTGTAAAGCAATGCAGAGTTCTGAGGAAGGTCCAAGATGCATTCATTAGCATCACAACAAACACACGCTTTGGCTTGGGTCACGTCTTTACGACAGTCGCCGCACGTGCTCATGGGTAGCAGAGTCTTTGTGTCACCGGAAATAGATTCTCCTATATAAGTTAGGCCCCATCCACATTAAGACAAAACACAACAGTTTCCAAAACGATCGTCATAAAGACGAAGGCGTCTCAGAAAATGTGTGCGTCTACATGAATGCACTCGATACACATGAAAACGCTGTAAAACACATGCCAGACCTCTAGGGGTGCTGTGACGATATGATGGAAACAAGCGGAAACAGATGAAAAAACAGTGGGCATCTGCACTTGCAGCAAAAGTTGTAAACAGAGATTGTGATAAAGTGATCATAAAGTGCTGTAATGTGTCCTCGATAATTGTTTGTTCAACTCAGTGGTGATTGAGAAGAAGGAGATTTTGCTGCAACAGGGATAGTAGGGTCACTAGCTTCATCAGCACATATGCTACACGTACACCGCCATTGTTGTTGTCGTTGCCGCATGTGGTGCATGCATGTCAATGAGGATATGAAACTATGACGTAAGCGTATCTGAAAAGTTGTGGAGAGCCAGTAATCACAGAGCTGTGTATACGGCATTTCAAAATCTTTCCACTCTGGAACCTGGTTTCAAAAATGATCGTTTACAGACCCCCAAAACGCCATCTTCGTATGGATGATACGCAGATTCAGCAAAAACTGATGCGTTTAGACCTCGGTTTGTCTTCATGTGGGTGGGGCCTTAGTCATGTGCTGACAGGTGCCTGGTTTGGAATTGTTTTTTTCCCCCTCTTCTTTCCTCTTGTTTTCTTTTCTATGAGCACTTTGAGTTACATATGTTGTCGGAAAAGGGCTGTATAGATAAAGTTTGATTGATTGATTGTTTGAATGGGAAACGCAGTGTAGAGGATGAATAGATGGATGATTTCTTTTTATGTTTACGTTTTAAACGACGTCCCAACTTCACTGGAGCTGAGGTAGATGCTCGTCTAGTCTACCTCAGTCCTCCAGCCCTCAGCCGATCTGACTTTGGCCTTTAAATGTCCACTTTCTGCTCGTCCAGCTTCATGGATGATAAAGTTTATTCGTCTAATTTTGAGGATTTCAGCGACTCTCTCCTGACGACTAAACTCCTCCCTCCTCTTTTGTTAAGCCTCACTCTCTCCATCAATAATCGAATGCTGCTCGCTCAGTGTGAGAGGAAAATTAATGTGACCTGGGAGTGACGGGGAGGTGGGCCGCGGCGGATGATGGATGAGGAGGTGGGCGTCAGTCGAGCGGTCTGGGGGTCATGTGACAGCCAGAAGGTCAGGATGGAGACCGAGGCAGCAGCAGGACGTCCGGGATTGTTCTGTTCAATGTGTTTTTGGCAGCTCGTAAAAATGTGGCGTGAGTGTTGGTGTTTCTGAGGAGGGTTTAAGGAGGTTCTTCAGGAGTTTTCACTAAACTCTGATCCACTAAGAAGGGAAATTCTTTTAGCATTTGTTTTTTAATAATCAGTATTTGTGCCAAATTATCGCGTTAAATTAGATTCTTTAATTACAGTCGTGATTAGCAGGCTATGTTTCTTAATCTCGTTAATCTAACTAAAATCTAACATCATTTTACCACAGCTGTGGTTTGGTCCAAGGAAGAAGCCATTACATTCTGGTGCTGATCCGATCCAGACTGACATCCCAAAATAACATTTTAGTATATAATGAAGTTCCATTACTTAACACTGGGCTGGATTTTGTCCCACCCACAGCACCATCTGATTGGTTACATGAGATCAGCCAATTAGCAGTGAAAGCTGTGCATGCAGAGTTCTGCTCACAGACACAGAGGAGGAAATGCTTTGCCGATGGGGAGCCTGTTAACGTTAAAGAAACCTGTGCAGCGGATCTGCTTGCTCGTAGTCCCTACAAAAGTGCCATTTAATCACTCAAAACAAGGTTGCTGATAATGTCAATACATAAATAGTCCGTCATCACAGAAGTTTGTGTATGTTTGTTTGAAAATTCAACCCCCAAAAGTCCACATGGAGAACATGCCGCAAAATATCAGATTCATCATTTTGTTTTTTAAAATAATTCTGTTAAACCATAATTCAAAACCAATGTCTGATTTTTATTAGCTGGATTTCAGTACATTTTTATTTATTATTACTTGTCCATGTGTGTATGAGTAGGAAGATATGTATGTCTGTATAAAAGTCTGTATTTTCTAGTGGGTGGGATTAAATAAGCTACTTCTTTTTCCCCAGTGTATTTTATTTTTTCTTTCCTTTACAAGAACAAAGTAAGAAGAAAAAAACAACACAAAAAACACCCAGAAAGGGAATGAGAAAAAGGGAAACATGAAATAAACAAAGCTGATGTAACTTAATAGACAATTATACATTATGTAAGGGAAAAATAAATAAATAAATAATATCATAAGCCAGCTCACAGACAAATATTCATACAGAGCAACATCCACCTCAAACACCAACGGTCTGATTTTTTTTTACATAAGAGATAAAAGCAGCCAAACTTCATCAAACTTTGTGTTGGTCCCTTGTAGCATGTATCTCACCTTTTCTATTTTCAAAAAATGTATGATCTTGCAGATCCATCTGAAAGAAGGTGGATGGTCATTCTTCCAGATAAAAAGAAAGAGACGCTTTGCTAAAAGTGATGAATAAACCAAGCTGCTTTGTCAGATTAACACGTTACTTCTTCATACTCCTTCTTTCATTATTTTGGATTTTGTCAGGTTTGTATCGTATTGTTCTGCTTGTTCACTATGGTAGGATTATTTTCCCATTTACTTTTTCTTCTTTGTTTACATGCCGCGATATAAACTACAACTATCACAGATTCATTTTGTTATGCTTATCAGAAAAAGCATTTTTATATTCTGCTTTTATTCACTTCCAGCTGTTCAACTACGATTCGATCCTGCATCATAAAGATCGATCTGCTTTAGTGAATGTTTGGTTCAGATTTTAGTCACCATCTCATTGATGATTTGGTTTATGAGTTAAACTCCTAACAGGCAGACTTTCCTCCTTAAGCGTCCTCCTGGGACGGACATCAATATTAAAGTTTTGTGCTGAGCAGAGACACTAACTGTCCTCATTTACGTCTCACTCCGCTGCACTCGTCTCAGACTTCAGATTTAGAGGAGAAGACGATGTTCTGGCTCTTCGGATGACTTTGAGGCCCCGGCGGGGGGGCGGGGGGTGTCACTGGTATTGATCAATAGTCCTATTAAAGCCTGATAGATATACTGTGGTCATTTTGGACCAGGTCATAAAACCCTAATGCATCTTTAAGTCACTGAGACAAAGATCTGCTGCCAGAAACGACAAAATGTTCTGATTTAGAGACTTTTGGTCCAGTCTGGTCTGAGGGTTTTGATGGATCAGGTCCCAAATATGATCAGAAAAAGCTGAAATGATGATGCTGCAGCATGAAAACAGAGCATGAAGGTAGCTCACATATGTCTGAAACATCTATAATCAATAGTTCCATTATAAAGTTACCATCACAGTATGAAACATGACCCTGAAAACATGTTTGTTTGTTTGTTTGAGAGCAAGATTTTACAAAAACTACTGGATTTAGGCGGTGATCCAGATAACTGCCATTCTTTCTTTGATTTGTTTATTTAATATTGAAGTTTATTTACCAGAAAAATGAACTTGAGTGTCCTGATGAAGACAGTCAGCAGCACATTTACAAAGTTATAGACATAAAACAATTAGAGACACAGACATTCATACATCAGAGCAGAGAATCATCAGTCAGAGCATCTACAGCTGCTTCATCTTCCTCTGCAGACTTTAACCTGCACTCAAAAACATCTAAAGAGACAACTCTCCAAGACGGTCTGTCCTGCAGCAGGTTCCAGTCTGCAGGAGCAGCTCTGAGACTTCTTTGCTTCAAGACAAACTTTAGGGACAGAGAGCAAAAGCAGATTTAGTGACTGAGTCAAGATTAGGCTAGACGTAGAGTACAGCCTTATAAATCATCAATTTCCTTCATATGGAAGTTGACATCGCTTAAAGGCTCTGCATGCTGCAACCTGCTTGCTTAAAGGTGCTATGAGGAGAATCTTTTTCTGGCGACATAAAGACTCTGCTACCCATGAGCACGCGCGGTGACTGTGGTAAAGACGTGACCCAAGCCAAAGCGTGTGTTTGTTGTGATGCTAATGAATGCAGCTCGGACCTTCCTCAGAACTCTGCATTGATTACTTCTTTTTTCAACAACTTACAGGATGCAAAGCCACGAGGTAATGTATCTCTTTCTAGTTACGTAGCGGTAGTTTTTGATGTGTGACAACAAGAAATTTTTGGAAAACTTAGTATTGTAGTTTTGTACCCGGCTATATATGGCTACTTACAGCCCGGTGCTCTAAGATGTGTCTGAATAATATAAATTTGCTCTAGTTTTAATTGTCTTGTTCCTGAAGTTGAGTATCCAGGCCAGTCCAGCCCTGTCCAACCCGACCGTGAAGCTAAGGAATAGCATTTATAGATAACCTATTTAGATGCTATAAAACTCATCTTAAAGTGTGTATTTACATCAGGCAGATATCTCATTTGATCTATTTTCATTTTAGTTGTTTTCATTTTACTTGATTTTAGTTTAAATCCGTTCCTTCATTTGTATATATTTAAATATTTAAATATTTAATATTTAACATACATTTTGTATTTTTTATACCCCCCTTGCATCTTGCACGACTTCTATTATATTTTATTATATTTTTCTATAATAACTTGCACCTTATCCTCAATTTTTTATTATTCATAGTGTACTTGAAAACTGCTAACTGTAGCCTATGCAACGAAATCTCGTTCCATAAACACCTGCTGCAAACTGAATGACAATAAAGTCTGTCTAAGTCTAAGTCTAAATTAATTCTCCTGTCTATTCTAATGTCTTCATTGGATATTTCTTACTGAATTTCCCCCCAGGGAATAACTGTTGTTAGCCGTTAGCTGCTACTTACAACCGCTACATATGCTACGTCATACGTAGCAGCGTTGCTTGATATGATTGGTCTGTGATGAGTGTGACGAGCTGCTGTTGTTTTTTGAAGGTTCTGCCTCTGAAAACATTTCGAACGGCTCTTCCCCCGGATCGGTTCATGAAATATTTCAGATTTATGGAAATGTTGATCTTACGTGTCAGATTAATTACCAACAGACATCTCCTGAAAATTTCCGCTAATGGGGGGTTATCTGTTTGACCCTTTGACTTCCAAACTAAGAAATCCATTTGCAACAGATTATTTGTTGGTAAAATTGTGCTCCTTCTTCTTCATTTAGCAAAATTTCAGGCTTTATACCCAATCAGGAAGCAGATACTGGATGTTGGTCAACCAGCTGATTGACTTGCCTGTTAAGGGTTACCATGGGCATGTATGAATATTTTTAAAGGAGACATATCATGCTGATGCATGATTTCATACTTACATATAATATAATAAATTTGAAAACAAGACCTTACACCCCCTTAATTTTCAAAAAATGAGATATTGTATTTTTTCTGATATCCTAGAACGAGATTTGATGCCTCTGAAAATAGGTCATTGTGAGATGTCCACGAGATTTAAATCGTCGTGACGACACGAGGTACCTTTCTTTTTATTGGAGTAATCTGATAAAACACTTCCTCCTCTGTGATGTCCGTTAGCCACAAAACCGTCACCCAGGAACACATCCACCAGCAGGGGTATATAGATCCCTAGCTCACATTCACTCATTACCAGCTCTGGCCTGTAGGGGTACTCAATACGCGGTCGCTGCTTTGAGCCTGCCGGAAAATACAGTAGAAGAAGAAGGACAGGCTGGCTCTACCCCCGATAGAACTGACCAATCAGAGCACAAAGGGCTGTGACGTTGTAAGGTTACTGTAGGTCAGCCTTGAGGCCGAGTGTTTCAACGAGAGCTTGATAATGGCCTAAAATGAGGATTTTGAGAACGCTATTGTGGGGCAATGAAGGAACTAAATGACTTGTACTGAGGGCAGAAATGCTTTACAGGCATCCTAGTCTGGCATAGTGAAAAGGAGAAACAAGCATGATATGTCCTCTTTAATTTCTGTGACAAAACTGTGTTTTTCATATGAAAACATCCAAGAGAGAAAAAAGTTAGGTATTGAGCGGCTGACTCAGATTTCTGAGGAACCATAGATATATTTTTCATCATCAAATTTATTTCCTTCACATAAATCATGATTATTAGAGGATCTGAAGATATATGGAAAGACTAACTCTTACTCTGATGGTTGCTCTTGCTGTTAAATGTTTGAGGAGTAACCCATCAGATCCAACCTGGGTTTACAAACACTATTCAGAGAGGTGAGTCAGGAAAAATAGACAAAGATGGGCTTTCAAAACTTTAAATACACTGACATGGTGGCAAAAGTCAACCACACGGTTACAATACCAGTCAAAAGGTTAACCAACAAAATCTACTCATTTCTAAGTTGTGCCATTATCAACATCTCCTGAGAATTTCAGTAAAATTCATCCAATAGTTTTGTGTAATCTTGCTTAAAAAAACAAAAGCTTGACCTCCTTGGTGGAGGGAACTTAAATGTGCTTATTGGCTCATTTAAATAAATTTACACAAAGACCGAGCAGAGCTCCAAAGTCACCTTAACGGGACGGTTTTCTTTATTTGCTCCAATCATCCTGTTTACTCCCGTCACTGCGTCCCCCTGACCTCGGATTATTAACATGTATGGAAGATCTGATCCTAAACCCGGTCTCTGCAGCTCTTCTCTGTTTCTGAGGACGAGATGGAGCAGCCCGGCCCCCCCGAGGCTGCTGGATGCCATCAGCAGAGTGGGCTATGGGGGGCAGGCCCAAGCAACCCACCATACAGCCACCATATGGCCCAGCATTCCCAGGCAGGACTCCCCCACCCCCACTCTGACATCCTCCCAGTCCATGAGGACGAGCAACAGGAACAGAGGGGGAAGGGGGAGGGGCTTAAAATGACGGACAAGGTGTTTAAAAGGTGAGGAGAGGCTTCCTTCACCTTATAAGGTCGTCCCAAGGTCAAACCGCTTCAGTTTTGGACTCTGGTACGATCCTCATCTATAAGAATCATCCCACCTGCAGGAGGATGTTTGGGTTAACCCTTTCATGCATGGTGTCCACTGCAGGGCACAGGTAACTGGAGTAAGTTTTATACCATTTAGGTTGCAGTGACGTGTCCAACTATCAGGTGGCAAACTCCCAAACCCTCATCTCAAGTTTCTTGAAAATATTGCATCTGATATGCATTTTTTTGACATATTGTCATATTACATGATAAATCCGGGGCTAATTACACCACATCTTTCAGGAATAAGTGTTAAATCCTTTCATTGTCAAAGATTTAGACAGGTTAAAAATATATTTACAGTCCTGCTCAGTATTATTGGCACCCCTTCATTATTTTCATTGCTTTAACAATATCTTCAGAAATAAATTTAAATGTACCCAATTTATGTCATCAGGATCTTTTGATTGAAGGTCCAAAATACTTTAACAATAAAAACCTATTTTTACAAGTTACATATTGTAATTTCAAAGAGAGAACTGAAAATAGCATGTGCAGCAATAATGACACCCCTCTTCAGTGTTTTGTTGCACACCCTTTGGCACTGATGACAGCCTCCAAATGTTTCTTGTAGCCATCTATAAGCTTCTTGCACTTCTCAGCTGGTATTTTCTCCCACTCTTCTTTTGCAAACTGTTCAAGCTCTTGAACATTTGCAGGTTTCTTTTCCCCAATGGCAGATTTCAGCCATACCAAAGATTTTCAATCAGGTTGAGATCAGGACTCACTGCTGGCCATTTTAAAACAGGCCTTTTTTCCCCCTTTTCAACCATTCCTGTGTGCTTTTGGATGTGTGCTTTGGGTCTTTGTCTTGCTGGAGGGTCCACGATCTTCGACTCAAACCAAGTGTTCTTACATTTGGGTCGGACATTTGGCTCTAAAATTTCTTGATAATTCTCTGATTTCATGATTTCTGTGATACGGTCAAGGCCTCCAGTACCCGATGCAGCAAAGCAGCCCCAAACCATTATGGAACCTCCACCATGCTTAATTGTTGGTAGGGTGTTCTTTTCCTTGTAGGCTTCAAGTGGTTGCAATTAAAACTGCCTATTCTAAATATGACTGCATGATCATAGTAGCTAATGAAGTATAATTTACAAACCTTAATATGTGAACATTACTTCTGCAGAGTTTGAGTCTGATAAAGTGATGCAGAGCAAAGTTAGAGAGGTTTGTAAAGAAACTGTACTGTCACATTGTGTACTTAAACTTCATGGGTGCCAATAATGATGAGTAGGACTGTACATAAGAATAAGAATATATATGAGGAACATTGAAAATTTTGGTGTAATTCACAAGTGCATAGCTTGATTAAATAGCAATAATACATGTACATGTAGATTTTGATTTTATTTACTCTGAATAAATGTTTGTAAAAGACATGCGATTGTGGATCTTTATTGAGTTCCATTAAATTACTATTTGTTCCATTGGTGTCCACTGCAGGGACAAACGCAGAACTCCTTCCAAAAATACTGTTGAAGAAAACAGCCATAATTTTAACTTATTTGAAAATGAAAACCAACATTTAAAAAATATTCCTTTGTGATTTAATAATTCATGCATGAAAAGGTTAAACCAACTCCAGCTAATGAACTCAATCTAAAAACTCATTAATTCAGCCTGGCTTTTATGTCGAGCTTTATTATTTTAACGACTATTACAATTACTTATTTCTGTGTAGCAATTTTTATTACCTCCACCAGGATGTTGTGTTATCGTTTTGTTTTTTCATTTACTAATGGTTTGTTTTCTTGGTCAATGAATGTAAATATTTTGATGAAATAAAGGTAGGACTAATATTTATGGTGAAAATCACAATATGGGAGAGGACTGTGGTGCTGGTGGAGGTCTGTGCTCTCTGAGTGCTTTTCTAGTCTTATTAAGTTCTAGTTTAATATTTTATTGTCTGATGTTTTACTCCATTTTTAATATTTGCTTATATATTTTGATATAGTTTTATCTTTTTACATTTAATCTTTTGACAGGTATTTGTTATGAATTAATTTTGTTTTATTCAATTGATGTTTCTTCGTTTTATTGCTTTTATTGTTTATTGCTTGGTTTTATTGTATCCATTCCTATAAATTTTGTAGATTCTGTGGTGTAAATTAGTAAATTAGTCTCTAAATCCTGTCGACATTCTACCAACTATTCATTACAACTACAGTGAAATATACAGAGTAGATGGACCTCTGCACAGTGTTTATTAGCTAAGTGGTAGAAAGAAAGTGGCGATCATTATTTAAGTTTGTGTATATGTGCATGTATATTTATATGTATACACATATATGTGTGTGTATATATAAATGTCTTTTGTCAGTTTTTTTGTATTGATGTAAAACACAGAGCTGCAATTCAATTCGTATGAACTGTGAATATAAATAAACATTGATTTATTGATTGACTGAATCAGGCACACCTATTCAATGACTTCTTAATGCAGAAGTTTAAGCTAATAGGCCAATTACAAGGCAGCAGCTCAGTGTACTAAGGCATGTCGGCAAAACCATCTGAAGTAAATGGAGCATTTAAAGGAGAAGAAAAGGAGATTTAAGAGAGTTTGAAAGTGGCGTGGCTGTTGGAGCTTCAGAAACTGCTGATCTACTTGGATTTTCAAACAACCAGCTACAGAGAATGGTCTAAAAAGAGAGAGTATCCAGCGGGCAGCAGTTTTCTGGGCCAGAATGTCTTACAGCGTGTTTCCACCAAAAGCGTCGCAAATTTTTCGCGCGTTGATATTACATACAAAGTCAATTTAAAGACATGAATTGACGCTGAACGAGCATAGAGCGGCGTCAAGTGTCGAGCGTTTCCAGCGAAAAAACGCTCGCTGCTCACCGCTTAACGCTTGACGCTTGAGTTGAAATAATTGAACTTTTCGAGCAAGCGAGCGTTTTGATGCGCCGGAACAGCCCATCAGCGTGGAGATCGTCACTGACGCAGGGCATTCTGGGGTTCGGAGTCTTGCTAATTTGACCAACTGCTAGACTGGAGTCGGATGGAAAGGCGCTCCGCAGCTGGAATGGAGCGCCTGTAGTTGGTATCCAGGTGGGAGATCCTGGCACCAACCCTGGCTAGCAGGTCTTCATACTGGGCAACAGTCAGCCTGATGTACCGCTGGAACCGCCCCTGATCCAGACGCAGCTCCTGCAAGAGACGGTGGAACTCACACCGCCTCAATAGGGTAGCATGCATCCATTACCGACGTCGGCGCCTAGCCCGCAGCTGACTTCTCCACAGCAGGTACAGAGCAGCGATGGTAGTAATCGGAGCCATGTTCAACCATGATATATGATGGAATGACAATGGCGGACTTTTCATGCAACGATGCTGCGGTGAGCGTTTTTTTGCATATTTGTACCAGCATCAAAACTCGAGCGTCTAGCGCAGCGCGATTTCACTTTACCAGAAGTCAGACCTCGGGTGTAGATGATAGAAAAGGAACAGGAACCCAGCCAAAGTCTGCAGAGGACCATTTCTGTTCAACACAGAACATGTCAGAGGCAGAAGACCACACAGGGTGCCACTCCTGTCAGCTAAGGCCAGGAAACTGAGGCAGCAATCTGCAAGGAAGATCGTAAAAGTGTCTCTGATGAGTCTGGATCTCTGCTCCACAGTCAGAGTTTAGTGTGAGCATCATAAACATGGATCCATCCTGCCTTGGACCTTGGATGGTTCAAACCCCACAGCCTACCTGAGGATTGCTGCTGACCATGTCCCAGATGAAGATGTTTGTTTTAAAGAGATCAGAAAAAGAGGCAGAGACCAAATAATGAAGAAAACTTGCTGTCATGTGCGTGAAACTTATATTTTTTATTATTAATACTCAACACTTCATTTGTTCATCATGTACAAAGAGAAAGAATAGTCTTATTGAGCTCTTATAATATCAGTATTATCCTTATTAGAAGTACCTTAATGATGCTTTTTTGCACTTTTGTCATGACGTGGTTAATTCTGTTATTGAGATTACCTTGATACAAAAGAAAGAAGGTAAAAGTTTCCCCCGGTGTTCAGTATTTACACGACCTGTACAGTTATTTGTCTCTGTGTGGTGTAAAAATTGTGGGATAGTTTCAAAGAAAAAAGGGCCACAAAAAGAGAAAAAAATGGCCAAGGATAGGATTTATGTATACAATTAACGCTATTCACATGTTAACATCTGAATCACCCCACAGTTAATTTAGTCTTGGTGTAGTTTTTGCTCAAATATGGGAAATACATTTAGGAGCAACCCCTTATTTCATATTCAGTCATAAAACAATCCATCTTTAAGTGAAATATAGGAACAATGAACATGGAAAATAGCTTCTTTAACAAACAAACTGTACACTATTTGATATAAAATCCAGTATGCATCTTTAAAAAGCAGTATTAACACACGCTTCACACTTAGAGCTTTAAAATGTCCAAAAACACAAGATCAAATAAAGAGCCTCACCAGTGCTTTAAAATCACAGTTTGATCATTTCTGCATGAAGAGTGAGCCTCGAAGAAGAGAAAAGTGCCGAATAATCGTTTCAAACAACCTGCAGAACATCACATTTGTGTGCAGCGGCGTGTTATCCGAGGTGATATTTACATCCTCCACCTGCAGGATTTTCCGGCCCGCTAACCTGCCACAGCGGCTTCCCCGTGTTGTTAATATGTGACACAGTGTTTTAACTCTACACGCACCCTTTGATTAAATGTGCCGTGGCAGAGGACCAAATTTAGCCGTGAGCGAAATTAATGCAAGGCTCCTGACGCTCGGCTGGAGGTGCGAACTGGCCCTGATGATGGCATGTTTGAGCACAGTGACGGGAGCAGCTCCACCTCCCAAAACATCTCAGTCTAGCTGCAGGAACAAAGTGATTCACGTCCACGTTCAGAGGACAGTTAGAGCCGTTCGCTGCTCTTTTATTGCAAATGAGGAAGGAACAGAAGAGGCCTGTGTGGCAAACCGAACACAGAAAACAATCCACCGCTTTAGCCGCTAAACAGAAACACAGGAGAGATGGTTTGTCTTTGAAAGGCTGCAGAGAAGAGGCCCAAAACAGGAGATAACATGGCTGCATATGTACATCAACAATCACAACTCATGTGGAGAGAACAAAAAGAATCAAATATCAGAGCAAACAAGCATCAAGTCACATGTTTCAATATGCAAGGTAGAGTAAAAAAAGTTCCCCTGAAGCATGACTCAGCATAAAATGAGACAACAAACCTTTAATAAGGGGTTGCACAAATGCATTTCAGACTCAAAATGGTGGCAAAGTTTCCAACATGAGGTCCAGTTTGGTTCTCGTATTTTAAAGATTGATCTTTACTAGGGCTGGGACGATACGTTTTTCTCGATTCCACAATAGTTAGCTAGCTTTAGTTAGTTTTTTAACACCAGCGTAAAAGATGAACAATGATGATGCCTACAGACTATATCGGGAAAAATACACATCACATGTGAGTCTGTTTTTAGGATTTATTCAGCCAGCAATATATTTTAACCAGCTGTTTATACTCTCTCTTTTCAAAAGACTGGACTGCATTTAAAAGTGGCTTATTAACACAGACTAACATGAAGCATTTACATTTGGAAAAAAAAAAAAAATCATAGCAAAAAAAAAATAATTTTAAAATTGTTACCAGGATATGTATGTATTGGTACCAGGTGCATTGTTTTCAACAACCCGATAACCTTTGATCAACAACAGGTCTCTGCAGGAGTTAGGTCGACCAGTTTGCTTTTATTCCAGAGTTTATCCGCCCAATAATTCATCCAACTGGCTCCTTATGAATAGGATTGACAGGGTGATCGTCCAATCATCTTTCAGATACATTTTGAAAAGGTTTGAGGTCGTCAGAATCTAACTTGAATATTTTATCTAAAGCAAAACAACACATGGTGCCATACTTTCTTTATAGATCTTGGACTTTAACCATAAAATAATGTGAACTGGAGGTTATTTTACAAAAAAAGAGCTCAACAAGAAAAAGATTCAAACCATTAATACAGGACTGTTTCCCACGATATTAGCCCATCAGCATTTTAACTAGCCTAAATTTTATAGCGAGGAAGTTAATGGCTGAAGTGGTTTTGTGTTTTTTTTAACAATGCTTGTGTTTTTAACTGTAGCTGTCTAAAAAAATTACAGCTCCTCCATTGTCAAGTTGTTGTTTTAGATTTATTGGTTGTAATTTATTGCCTGAACATCTTTTCCTTTTGTATTGATATTTGGCGTGTGCTGCTGACCTCTTCGCAAGGTCGCCTTTGTAAATGAGATCCTGATTTCAATGGGTTTTATCTGGCTAAATAAAGGTTAAAAAAATATAAAAAATAAAAGCCTACAAATGCATGAAGAAATACAGTAAAACATCACCGATGTCTTTGGACCTCTACGAACACTCCAACACGTAAGCAAACGTCACTCAGGGCGTCATCGTGGCCGAGCCATTACGCACCAACTTGGGGAAAATTTCCTCTTTTATTAGCAAAACTGCCTTTGCACCATGACATCTAATTCACAATGAATGGGGCCAACAGCCTGACAGAGTAAGAGCTATATATGTCTTATTAAAGGGACAGTTTTTAAAGTCAGGTCATATGAGGTGCATGTTATTAGCATAAAGATTGGCCACAGAGATGTAAATCAGTACAAAAAGAACTGGCAAGGAAACTCAGGTTATATACTGCAGCGGATGGGGCAAAAAACCTTAAACCCTTTAGATCAGGGGTGGGCCACATAAATTTCATTCACAATGTCTATGGGCCAAATCATTGCATGCTCTTAAAATAAACAAAACAATTATTAAAAACTTATCACAAATAGTTAAAGGTGGATTGATGTCCACATTATATTGCAAAAAGCCAAAAAAACAAAGCTGAAAAAGAGCTAATATGAAGCTAACTTAACAACATTTATGCTTTATAACTGAAATACAAAATCATAGCTTATTAATTATGGAGAGAAATGTTTGTAATTGTACTCTGCAGTGACTTTTAGATGTTAATCTAAGAGGACTGGAGACTGGCAGTGCTAGCAATGCTAAAATAGCAGCTTCCTGCATGATATTGTCAGTAAATGCCATGTTGTTGTAGTTTAAACAAATTCAAGTCACATATCACATTTACATGAGAACTTTAATTCCCCTTTAATTCCCAAAAAACTTAAATCCTCTTTAAAATGATAATTCCGAATAAAACGTAATTCCGAAGTAAGTGGCTGGTGTATTCTGATTTTAAATCGGAATTGAATAATTCCTCGTTCATGTATACGTTGATTTCACCTTAAATTAATTCTGGTCGTTCTACACATGCTTGTTTCTTTGTCCTGTTGCAATGAGGAGCAGGATGCTGACAGGAACAGGGTGGCTGCCTGAAGCAAGCGTGGGATTCCACGCAAGCCGAGACAGTTTATTTAATTAGAGCCTTCTAGGATTTGGAAATAATGAAAAGAGTGGATGGATGTATGCATTACCATATGGACCTTTAAAAGCTGTAGCATCCAAGTTGGACGAGGATTCCCTGATGGAGACGATGAACTGGAATTTTTCTATCGGTACACGTAAACACGTAAATACGTAAATACATAAATACGTAACTACGTAAATACGTCACTACGTCATGTCCGCCCCATGTCCAATCAGAACAATTCCCAATCACCAGGTCTTGAATAAAGGCGAATAAACATGTTTTCTATGTAAACACGAAGGAGAAAACTTTAATTCCGAACTATTTAATTCTGAATGATTAATTCCGAATTGAAAGCATCATGTAACCGTGGCTACAGAGACCTTATTCCTGGTTCGGTTGTTCGGATGGTTCTCACACCAACCACAAAATTAACCCTGGAACCAAGACCCCCCTTTTTTTAGGGTGGACCGGAGTTCTTGTGATGTTTAGGCCCAAATCCACCAAAAACTGGAGTTTGTTTGGTCATATACGAAAGTTCGTGCGAGTGATCCGTGATCTCTGCTGACCTGAAATTTAAGTTGATAGATGGTTTTGTCTTTACAAACAATGTAGAAAATAGTCAATGTCCACAAATCCAACTAAAAAAATCATGTAACCATGGCCACAGAGACCTTGTTCCTGGTTCGCTTGCACATTCGGATGACTCTCACACCAAACACAAAATGAACTCTGGAACCAAGACCCTGTTTTTAGGTGGACCGGAGTTCTTGTGATGTTTCGGCCCAAATCCACCAAAAACTGGAGTTTGTTTGGGCGTATACGAAAGTTCGTACGAGTGGTCGGTGAGCTCTGCGGACCTGAAATTTAAGTTGATAGACGGTTTTGTCTTTACCAACAATGTAAAAAATAGTCAATGTCCACTAGTCCACAATTCAAGCGTATTTTGGAACAAGGTTGCTTCATCACCTTAAATGCGAACAGTACCGAACCAAACAACCTCATGTTGGAAATGCACCAAACTGATCCTCAGTGAACTACACTTGTGTTCATTTTTCACAATATCGTGCTGAAATTCTCAGCAATATGAACAAACATCAACACTGGCAGACACCCAGTGTGTATTCAGTGTGTGTACATGTCTCCATACATGTATATTAGTGTGTGTGCATCTTCCTTTACCACAGTGATATCTATTCCAAACATAGAGAGGGAACAGGATAGGCCGGGTCGATGATGGCTCTAAATTCGGTGTGCAATCACGATCAGAGCCCGGGTCAAAAAAAGCGGGCAACAAAAACACAAACAACTTTTTTTTTAATCATCAAGGACTGCTGCTTAAAAATGAAGGATCACAATATACTGCCTCTATATGCAATATCATCTATGTATACATGTATTATTGTATTACATAAATGTGTAGATAATTGAATTCATCTCAAAAAGCATGAAGAAGAGCTTACCTTAAAAAGATAAAAGTCTAACACAATTCAAGGGAAACTTAGCAAAGACTCCTAAAACTAAACTTTCCCCTTTTAATCACCAAACGTCTACACCTACAGTAAAATTATCCTCGATTTCCAACACTTTAGTGAAAAGATGTAAAAGCATAATTCTTAACATAATCATTATACTGATTGGTAAACTATCATAATTAAGTAAACATGAGATTTAAAGAAAAGAGGTTCAATTATATCACTTATGATTAGTAATATTTGTGTCTTAACTATATTTTGCATATTTTTCTTTGTGTTTTTTTCTTTTTATGCATTTTTATTGTGGTTTTGTTTATTTCTTAAATTGCTGTAAAACATATTGAAAGTTACATCCTGTCTGTCTGTTTACTGTAAAAGTGAAAAGAGTTTTAAATATTTTATTTACAAGGAAAAGATTGAACATACAAATGCTGACACTGATTGATGCCCACTCCGCCGCCTTCGTCCGTCTCGCTCTTATTTCCTCGCCGTTCTTCCCCGTCTGTTAATGTTTGACCTGAACTTTCGAGAAAATGTGCGTATAAAAATTCCAGAGATCCCAATCGGTTTATTGGAGGGGTCGGGGTGAGAGGGATGGGTGCGTTTGATTTAAGGCTAACTTGATCTGCCTCACTTTGGCGGTGTTATCTGCCGAGCGAGGCAGCCAGCGAGGGAAAGAGGGGAGGCTTTGAATTTATGAGGAGTTATCGGCGAAAAAGAAAAAACTGTCGCTATCACTCGATCAGGATTTACTCCCCTTTCACTCGCGCTCACACACACGCCGTTACATCCATGCATTAAGATGGGGGTCTGAGATTAAACTCCGAACAGATCGCTCCTGCACTATCTCCTGCAGCCCTTGAACTTGTGACACTGCCAGCTTAATCGAAGATCAAACCTTTAAAATACTCAACAGAGGCTCCGTCATTCTGTACAGTAAAAAGATGAGTCAACGCCAGACGGCTCGTAGGCGGGGGGACGGGGGAGGCAGGGGGGTGATGGGACGATAAGGCATGTCTACTGAGTGCCCGAACCTACACTGAGTAAAATGTCCTGTGCAATAAATTAGGCCTCTCGGGCTGAAAAGAGACTATCTACATCCGCCAAAGGAAAGAGCCGAGAGCTTCCGCAAGATGGCCGACTTCCTTCGACTTTTAGAGGACTCTCGAGCTTTTATCGGCGTCATCGTCACGAGGGGCGAAGTCACTTCGTCCTGCACCATCACCATCGACAAGTGAGCGCCCGGCGACTGAACCTGAATAAAAGAAGTGGTCTAAAGGCTGCCGTGTTGTGAGATGAGACGCGATTGACGGTGGGACATCCTGAATACTTCATAAAGCACAGCCCAAACTACGAAATTATTTTACGAAGTTTATAAAACATCTCAAACAGTGTCCAAACCAACAGGAGCAGCAGCGTCTCCACCCTGCTGTGAATATTAATCGCAGTTTTGGTTCATAAACGTTGAAGAGAGCAGCCTCGATAAAAACGCCGGTCCGTCCTGCCGCCGCCGCCGCCACTGGGATCAGGAGGACACATCCACTGGAGACCATTAAGGCACGTCCTTCCTCTCAGCGTCTTCAGTTTCTGATGTTCACAGTAACACAAGATCAGGCCCACGAAAAAACATGTTTCAAAGTGTGTGAGTGTGTGTGCACTTGATTTGAACGTCTTAAACAACAAATAAGGATCCGTTAGCTTCAACATGTCCGTCAGATCCTTTTTCAACAAAGAAATGAGTGAGCATGGAGGAAATATTCCACTAAAGAACAAAAAAGAAGAGTCAGTCTTTCTGGCTTATTGGTTAAACCAAAAACAATTCCTGCTGCCACCACCGGGGGCAGCAGAGATACACCTACATGAACTGAAACAACAGAAAAGCATGTTCTCGGAATCAGAACGAACATCTTTGTTATTCACATGTTATCAGTATTACGTTGTTTATATACCCTGTTTTTTCTATAAGAATATCTTATTATCATTCATGATTGTATTTCTCACAGCAAACAGGATCAGCTCTTTTGGCGTTAGGATGATGAGGAGGAGAGGACACAAGCGTCCCACATGGCGGGTTGGGGGTGGGAGCGAGAGAGACGAAACACTCGCCCTGTCCCTTGAGACGGGCCGAGCTGAAGTGACGATGTCTCTTTCCGAGGTGACACTGGGGCAGATGGGCAGTTCGCTCCTCTCCGGCGGGAGCTCTCGGACCGCCGTTGGGTCACGCCAAGCTTGCACGTCTGAGATCAAACCGAGGTGAGATGTCTCGTCTCTGCTGTGATCACCGAGTGCGACGGCTTCTGCCCCGCCGGTGGGTGACATGGTGGAGCAAAGGCCTTTGCACACAGAGTCTGAAATTACTGCATGATACAGAGGAAATGTAATCTAAATATTGAAGGGTAAAAATTCAGAGGAACTATATTTTTAGAGTTTCATGTCTTTTTTAAGGTCATTTAGAAGCCTGAAGGTCCTAAATTCTGATCATTTGTTGTGTTTTACTGACCTCAGAACTGGGCTCTTTCCGGCTAGGATCCATCAGTTGAATTCATTCCAGTTTCAATCTGGGAAACTCAATGTGATTGAAGATTGTCCAACTTCTCTGAGTAGAAGTTCCAACATAAAGGGAGCGTTCCTGGTATACAACTCAAATATTCGTTCGGACTTCCCCTTTTTTTAGTTGATCTGCTGGAGACTGATGCTTTTAGGGATGTTTTTCACATCCAAGGGCTTTTTCTGTACTTGGCACGACTCCGTAACCTACAAGTCTGTGCCAATGACCTCAATCTGAAGGGCTCCTTCAGACCGAGAGGATTCAGTGTTTCTCTTTTTAAAGGGGTAAACATGAAGATTGAGGTCAGGACTAAAGATAGGAGAGAGTAGGATAAGGTTAGGTCGAGGTAAAAGCTGTCTGGTTGTTGTTTTTGCCACCAACACTTAAAAGTTGTTAAAGAATGTTTGGGAAAAGGATAAAACCAACTGCTTCTTTCTCGTGGTTCTGTTTTTAATTAGGTGGACCAAAAGTTTTTATTTCCTCAGTCTGCAGAGATCTGCTTATCCCTTAGGACGTCACAGTCCGACCTCGCCTCTTAAAATTTGTCTTAATAGTTCTCTAAAACTCTCTGAATACGTGACGACCATGAGTACAATGGTGGGACCAGACAGACGGTAATGCTGTTAAACCCTCAGTTTATCTTCTGGTTCCACTTTGGACATTTACAGTTTTTCAGACAGTACTTAATGAATACTGATTTTCCAGTTCCAGCAGTCAGCCAGACTTTAATGGCAGATATGATAGAGTGGTGCAGGTAGGACATATTTTTTAGGCGAATCCTTAAGGTAGCATCATGCCTATGACCCTTTAACTGTGGGTCGTAGGCAAACTCATTGTGATAATCCTCACAAACAAACAAAAACAAATAATAGGTGGGGTTTTAGAGCTAGTCAACACGGCAAATCTACTTAAAAACTGCTACCCTGCTGTGACTTATGGTTTGAGAAGTTCCTCTTCGTCAATGACCTGTTTAAGTTGGTGCCAATGGCTGTGGTGTTTGTATTAACTGCATCAGGCCCCCAGCCCATATTGCAGTTTGTTAGCAACCATTCTTTGGAGAAAAAATTGCCATAAAATTTAAAAGTGGGGCTTCATTAGATACATTACAATTTGGACAATGAAGTGCTGAAATCTCATCTGCATTAGTTTTTTAGGACTTACTATGTGAAGTCGAATTAAGGTGAAATATGACCACTTCAGGAAAACATGACACATTTACCAATCTTAATGTGGGAGCACATTGTTTGCCAGTGTCATCAAACACTATTGGTCCATGCAAGTTGATGTTCCTAACTGAATAGTTTAGTAGTTGTGGGTCAACAACCAAAGACCACAGCTACAGCAACTTCTCGTGGAAGGTTTGTGCAACACAACATTTTTGGGACTTGATGACTTTCAGAGATAAAGTACAATGTGACAGGAAGCCACCGTGTACCAAACTGAGTCTGCTGAGCTTTAAAAGTGACCTTATTTATTATATTTCTGTTGGATGACAGATTCAACAAACTGGTTTGATAAAATGGACTCGGTGTGCAAAGGCCTCAGAGTGGGAGCATTGTGACGTTGCGTTGATAGAGTTAATTGACTGTTTTGACATGAAAGTAGAGTTGCTTTGGCCAAATCTGAGAGAGGGTCTACATCCCGCTCCTCCTCAGGGTGTCCTGAATTTTTATCACATTTCTTACAAATTTCAAGATTCTTCCATTTCAGTCTCAGCCTTTAAGTCTCTACCTCCTGCCCGCGGAAGTCCTCTTAGTGTCCCAATATGGGCTCTTTGCAGTGCGTGGACATTGTCTTTAAAATCATCCCTGATCTCACAAAACAGGACCGCTCCTCCTCTCCGTCCCCCTCCTCCTCCCCTGGTTCGCTCAGACGTCAGACTCGATGCTTGACAGTTTCTCGTACACATGGCCATTGCTTCCGTTGAAGGGGCGAGGGGGGCCGACGCCTAGCATGGAGCCGTGGTGGTTCAACCCACCGAGGCTGAGCTCTTTTGGGAACCGTGGGGTCACGCTCGACATCACTCCAGTCGAGGCGGATGTTGGAAGGTAAGACGTCGTGCTCTGGCTCCTGAAGTCACTTCGGCTGTTTTTGGCAACTTGTTGCTGCTGCTGTTGCTTTTTCATGTAGTATTGTTTGGCTCCGTGCATCAGACACTGGTCGTCGCCAAAGGTGGGTATAAAGGGGTTTTGGTTCACCCTGTCAGGGTAAAGAGATTTCGATAAAGAAAATGCCGCGCCTCCACCTTCCATCAAAGACCTATCCCTGTCTCTCATGTCTCTCTCCCCTATGGAGCGGCGGTGGAGTCCGTCCCCGCCTCTGAACAGGCCAAATGGCGAGCCGGGTCCTTTTCGGCTATCGCCCCCGTAAAACAAAGGGTCTCTATCTCTGTCCCTCTCCGATCCACCGTGGCGCTCAAAAATGTGAGCAAAGGGGCTTGTTCCCTCCATGTAGCGCTCCTTCTCCTTTAAGCTAACACTCCGGGGCGGGGGCAGCATCGCTCCCATTCCTGCACCACCCATGCCTCCACCTCCGATCCCCATCAAACTTCCCATTCCGCCCGAGTCCTCTTTCTGAAGGTCCACAAACGTATCATACGAGTGCTGCCGCCTCAAGGGTTTGCCAAATCCTCCACCCCTCTTCCTCTGCTGGCCCTGAGGTTGAGCCTGAGGGCCTCCCCCTCCTCCACCTTTACCTCCCCCCATCTGTTCCAAGAGGTGGTTGTTGTCCTCGCTGATATCATAAAGGTTTGTTGATTGCTGCTGCTTTTTACAGCCCTCGCAGCGCATGCAGGTTGCAGAGCTTGGGCGGCTGCCCCCACCTCCTGAGGTCCCACAGCTAATGCCCCCACCATACCCGCCCCCCCCATGAATGGACATCTGTTTGCCCCCTCCGCTGGCCCGACAGTTCCTGCACTCCCACTCACCCCCTGCCAGCCCCGATCCTCCGCTCTTGGAGTCTGACTTTTTGGGTTTGCTCTTAAGGAAATCATCCACGGGGACCAGGGAGGTGCAGGCCCCCACTCCCCCATCTCTGCTCCCTCCACCCTCTGTGAGGTCCACATGTTCCCACTGAGGGACCCCCTCCTTTGGCCGAAACTGGTCCAAGTAAAAATCCCTAACACTCTCCTTTTCTCTGAAGAGATAGGAGTTCCCTTCACTGTTTCCTCCAGCTCCGGCACTTCCTCCTCGCTTCCGTTCGGAGGGCAGGAGCGGCGGGGAGGCCGAGCGGTGGCCGTGGTAGTGGTGGTGGCTGATGTGGTAAGGCTTCCTCCGGTAGCCCAGCTCGATCTCGTCCAGCTCCCGTCTGGACTTGGCAGAGGCCGGCCTCTTCTTCAGGCTATCGCGGTATTGTTTGCGTTTCTTGGCGTTTCCCTCCAAGTTCCCGTACGTCACTGTGTGGGTGGAAATATCGGACACGTCTGAACGTATATTCCCGTCGTCATCCCCTCGACCTCCACAGTAGTTATGTCCAGGGATGTACGAGGAGCTTGAGGCACCTCCCTTGAACGAAAACTTCCCGTACAGGTCTGGCAGACCCCCCTTGAAGCTCTGCCCTGAGGGAGGCGTCTGCCCGGACAGGAGGTCAAACTTGCTCATGTTCCTGTGAGTCAATGCCGAGCACGGCTGCGTGGTGAAAATGGGCGCCACGCCTCCGCCCAGGCTGTCACAATCAAACATACCCCCCTCCAAGGAGCTAGCACTGCCCAAACTGTGCGGCCTGTTGGGCTGGGGTCCGCTAAGCCCAAGAGACGATCCGTGATGGTGGAGGTAGTGGTCCTGGTACAGATTACTGTCCTTCAGGTGGAGGTTCCCAAACGTCCTCTCCACCTCACTGATGTAGTCGCTGAACATATTGTCCTCCGGTAGGTAAGGCGGTTTGCAGTCAGAGTGGCCCGCCAAGCTGCGCCGGTGTTCGGAGATATCGTAAACCGAGGATTCTCGGCGGATGAAGTCCAGTGCGCTGTGCGGTGAGCCGTTCACCCCCGACAGGGACGCCATGTTCTTGGCGGTGCGTAGGAGGCGCATGATGTTGGAGTGGGTGTTGTTCATGGTGGCTGACGGGGAGTTCAGGGCAGAGCTGCTCTTCTCCTCGATTTGGACCCCGTGGATGCAGCTGTAGATGCCCTGGAAGAGGAAAGACAACAGAAATTTGGATAAGTGAAAGTGAAATTTGATGAATTGGTTGCAGATTTTCTTTAAAAACACACTCATGAACTGCTGGTTAAGTTTACTTAGAGGAGCTTTGACATAAAACAATACTGTAACCAAACTGTGTTTATCTTTCCCTTGAACAGTTCCATCCATGTGGACTTGTATATCTGCTGAATCAACCTGAATAAGGCCTTTCAATTATGTTTTTTGTGGTGGAAAGACATGCCCAATAAAACTTCGGCCTCTTCTTCAGGCTATCACAGTGTTGTTTGCGTTTCTTGGCATTCCCCTCCAAGTTCCACTGTGGGTGGAAATATCGGACACATAAACTATGTTTTTTGGTCTATGTGGTGGAAAGACATGCCCACTAATACTTTCTGAACTTTCTTTACTTTAGAAAGTCTCAGGTTCTGGCTTGCAGACTGAAAGCTGGTTAGCAAACATGCCAAAATGGAAACATAGTGCACCTCAGCTTTCACGCAGCCAAGTCCAGCCAAGTCCATCCAGTCAGAATCAGCTTAGAAAGTTGGATTTATAAGTAAAATCTGATAAACTGATGGGTGGTTAGTCTTTAAAAACACACCCTTGAACTGCTGGTTAAGTTTATTTAGAGAAGCTTTTACCTTGAAAAGCACAAAAAAAATACTGTAACCATACTGTGTTTATCTTCTCCTTGAACAGCTCTGCTTACATATGTGGACTTACATATCTGTTAAAACAAGGTACATATGGTATTTTAAAGATATATTTTTTGTATATTTTTGAGTAAAAAGATGCACAGTAATACTTTGTGAGCTTTCTATTCTCTAGAAAGTCTCAGGCCATGAGTACGTTGTTAAGAAGACATAAACGCAGATGGTCACACTTTCAGTTTGGGCGAGTGTTTGCCCTCTCCTGCTAATAATCATTGACATTTAGATAAGAATAGATAGTACTTTATTAATCCTTTTGGGGAAACTCCCTTGGGGTAATTAAAAATCAGTAGCAGTTAATTATTACAGATGAAAAGATATATAAAAAGAAAAACAAAAAAATGGATCTGCATTAAACTATTAATAAATAAAATTAAATATCAAAAAATTAAATAAAAATAAAATAAAAACGGGAAATAAAATATTAATAAAATATAAATAAAAATAAAATAAGAATCAAAATAAGAGTAAAAATAAAAATAAGCAAAAATATAAATTTTTTGCTTTTGAAAACAGAGAGTAAAAATATTGATTTATCTTTCACAGCCTGAAATGCGGAAAGGAAAACAAGCTTTGACAACAACAGGATGCAGCTGGTCTACACATCTGGTCTGATGGCAGTGTGAGCAGGAGCTTACATGCCGCAACCAACACCTAATTTGTTACATTTACATTAGATTAGATAGTACTTCTAAATCCCTTTGGGAAAACTCCTTCAGGGAAATTAAGAGTCAGTAGCGGTTGATTATTGCAAATAAAAAAAATATACATATAAAGAAAAAATAGATCTTAATAAAACTATTAATAAATATACAAAAAATAAAATAAAGTATGCAAATAAAAATAAAAATAAGTATAAAATAAAAATGAAATAAAATAAAATAAGACTAAGAATAAGAATAAAAATAAAAATAAATAAAAATGAAATAAAAAATGTAAATATTTTGCTTTTAAAATAAAAAGCAAAAGATATAAATATATCTTTCTGGGCTGAGATATGGCAAAGTAAGCAAGCTGTGACAACAATAGGATGCAGCCGGTACACAAAAGTCTGGACTAATGGCACTGCGAGCAGGAGCTTGCAGGCCACAACCAACACTCAATCAGTCTGAGAAGTCGGTAAGGTTTACAGCAGCAAGTTGCGACAGAAGGTCCTGTTCCTTCCATTTTTGATCAGCTGGTGTGAGTTAAAGTGACAGCGAGAGTGGGCCCACAGCTCCAGAGAGGGTAGTGTAGCTGCACGGTGGATGATTGATAAAGGCAAAGGGGCTAATAAACCCCCGCGGGTCCTGCTGGTCAATACCTCTAATCAATGTGATTAGAATTCAGCTGAACAATGTCCTCGAGCACTTATTAAACACCTCAGCTCCACTGCCCTCCACGCCAGGGGCCGCATTACAATCCTCGACCACGAGAGGGGCCGAGCGATACACTGACAGAAAGACAAACGGCGCCATTTGCATTCTGTGATGTACGATACAATACGCAGATAAAAATGGATGCAGGAGGAGGGGGAGCTAAGCAGGCATGACGGATGGGGACGGTGGAGGATCGGATCAATCGCCTACAATGATTTTACTCAGTTTTTCTGGACGTTTGTTGATGACTATGGAAATAAAAGGATGTTTGGGTCCAAAGATCAGCAGCCATCAATAGTGCTGGAGAATAAATCCAAGTTTAATGATGTATCAATATATTCGTACACAGGATAGAAGGAAGAACTATATTTTACACTGATATAATTTATGTTGATTTAAAAATAAGATGTCAGCTCATTGATGGGGAAAAGAATCATAAACAGTAACATCATAATCTGTTTGATGTTAAGTGTTAAAGGAATAATATAGATGTTATTGTATTTATTAAAGATACTGGATTAGTCCTGCAGGAGTAAAATAGTTCAATAGGTCAATGAGACCCAGTTTTGGTTCATTTTCAATCTGGAAAGAACAAATATCTGAACATGTTTCAGTCGCAAGTGAGGATTTAGAAATCAGAGCTTATCTAAGTATTAATGATGTAACAGCTTTTTATGGTGTTCCACAGGGTTCAATGCTCAATCCCCCCCCTTTTTTTAAATTATGAATAAGAAACTTATCTGTCCAATTTTACATGAGTTCTTCATTTAAATGACCAAAAATTGTTTACCATGAGGTTAAGGCTAAGTTCCAGAATTTCAGGTATCAAGATTTTTATTCTTTATTTTTTTTTAACACAGCAAGAAAAATATAAATTATGAAAACTATCAGCATTTTTAATATCTTAATAAAATGTATGTAAGACTTGAAGAATATTGATATACAGTATGTTTGGTAACACCACAAAATACACAGTTTTCATTAACTGAGTGATTTGTTTTAACACCTGGTGCCATTTTTTTGATTATTCAAATAACTTTTATTGAAATAAGAGAGATTATGAACACAAGAAATGGCGCTCCTAAAGGGTCAATATACGGACCACTCCTTTTTCTTGCATAAATATGTACAAGTTGTGTTTTTATTTGATTAATCAAAAAACCTACTGAAACTATTTTGATGAAAAAAAGATACATTACAAAAAATACCAGCATTTTTAAAATCTTAATATAATGTATGTAAGAGTTGAAGAATATTGATATGTGTTTGGTAACACCACAACAAATACAGTTTTCCTTAAAATGATATTCCGGGATGGAACAAGTTGGGTCCTATCACAAGGTTTAGGGCAGAAATTACCCCTACATAGCGGCTCATAGTTACTCATAGCGGAGTGAAACGGCCTCCGCTGCACAGCCAGAGCTGCAGCGGAGGCTCCACTCTGCAGCGGAGGCCGTTTCGCGCCGCTATGAGAACTAGACCCTTATTTAGCGGTGTTTTTGTGTGAAAGTAACGCGCTGAAAATTCTCCAAATAAATCATGAATGCAGACTGACACCAGATTTTTTCGGTGGGAGTCCGTTTATTTGTGTTTTTGGTCAAGTAAAATATGGCCCCGTCTGACTGCAGAGGAATCGGCGTACGAGCAGGACCGGAGGAGGAAGCGGGTGCTTGGTCCTAGTGCCCTGGGCTTCTGCTGCACAGAAACACTGCTGTAGGGGTAATTTCTGCCCTAAACCTTGTGATAGGACCCAACTTGTTCCATCCCGGAATATCACTTTAACTGGGTGATTTGTTTTAATCATCAAAAAGGAAAATGATTACCTTTTTTCTCATCTAAACACATGGTACCACTTTATGGATTATTTAAATAAGAAGTTTTACTGAAATAAGAGAGATTATAAACACAAGAAATGGCCCTCCATAGGAAATTGAACATTTCATCAAAACCTAAGAAAACTCAAGAAAGATTATACATCTGAAATTGAAAGTGATAAAAAACAGAATAATCCTTCACATGACTTTTTAAACAAATCAAATGATACTGATATAACAGAAATAGGGTCTTAAACTTTAAACCAATATTGGGAAATTTGGGAAAACACAAATATGATGGTTGGAAATGGAGTGAACCTTTTGCAGGTTACTAGTGTTTTAATTTGGACTTTATTCTCTACCTTTTGGTTGAATAGTTGTCCAATGATCTTTATATTTTTGTGCACTTTGACACATCTAAATAACAAACATAAAGATATTATAAGGTATTTTAGAGAACATAAAATTGTAACATCCTCAGTATGAAGAGATGTTGCCTATTGCTTTGTAAAATTTAAAGACTTTGTAGAGGTCTGTCTTCTAAATTGGATTTTTTAAATTGATAAATTGGCTAAAATTGAGTTTTGGACTGTCATTTTTATGGCCGCGGTTTTAAACAAGAGATAGAATTCTTTAAAAGAGCCATTCTAAAGTTTATATGAAACCCTATTTTATTATAAATATGTTTGTTATTATTATTATAAGTAGTTTAATTATCCTTTATCCTTGTGGCTACTTTAAGTATCAGTATGTGTTCTTATTATAATATCACTATATATTACTACAATAGCGAGGATAAAATCACTATCATAACCTTTTTTTTTACTATAACTGTTTTTTCTTAACTCCTTTAATTTTATTTTATTTCGTTATTTCATTCTTAGTTATTAGTGTTAGCACTATTACAATGTATGTGTATGTGTATGTACAGTATGTGTATATGTATGTATATGAATAACTTATTATTACTTTTAAAAAATACTTTATCATTTCTTTTTCATTCTTTTATTTTCTGTTTTTTTAAACTTCATGCAGGTATGGCCTCTGTTTTTGTTTATATTTTTTCGGGGGGTCTTATATAGGTATATGTCTACATATATGTATGTTTATAGATATGCATACCTTTATGCTTCATTATGATATGATTTGTCAATGTGAAAATGCATGCATTCATTGTAACAAATGGTAAAACTCTGGTAATTATAAACCAAAAATTGGTTGTTTCAGCCGGAGAATGTTTCCCAGCCATCGTCTGCATCCTGTCCTGCAGAGGTCCTGACCCTGTGTTCAGAGGTGGTCAAATCTCCTCGACTGTACGCTTTCGCTCTTCCTTTTTATCCACTAATCTGACCGGTTGACCCCGGTCTCCCCTGCTCGGTAATTGCCTGCATTGCAGCAGAATCGTGGTGCTCATCCCTCATCCTCGTTTTATAGATAATGTTATTACTTCTTTCAATTTCACAGTCTGTTAACAGCCAAGTATGTAAAGCCTGACGGCGGAGGAAAGCAGCAGAGGTTAGCATAAATACAAAGTGACTCAACAGTATTCTGGAGATACTGGATCTTAAATGTGAACGCCCACCTGCCTCATAATTCAGTTTCTCTTCAGCTCGGAGCTCGGAGTGTTTATCTGCTCCTCGTCTGTGTTTCTCTTTTCCATCTGTCTGTTTGGATCATTTGTCATCACTTCATCTCCTTTCCTACGACAATAATTCTGCTTTTATTGTCCTGATGATGCCCCACCTGCTGCCAAAGCTGTCACATCCTCCCTCCACATTCATGACATCGGCTGGCTGCATTTTTCCAGAAGCTTCCAAGACCAAGAGGAAGGTGATGGAGGAGTGAAATATTAATATTTTGGTTTTATTTCATGTCTTTTAGTGACTGTAGGAGCGTTACAGGATCATTCTGGGTGGGCAGGCTGTTAGTTTATGGAGATATCACGAGTTTTTCAAACAGGATTTAGTGACAGATGGTCCAAAACTGTTCAAATTACACAAATGCATCGGCACATATATATCTAAATGATCAAAATAATGATTTCAGTATCAAATTATACTCATACGAATGGCATGAGGGATGCAGAATATTGGATTTTTAAAGATATTACTTAAAAATAGATACAAAGCCTTTACAAATGAAAATTAACTTGTTAAAAAGATAATAGTAACACTAATTGAAACAATTAAACTCTTGATTTTACATGCACCAACGCAATGATGATATGGTGAAGCTGTATAATTTGGCTCTATATTGGCATATTAGAGCCAAAATATGGGATTTATCTGCAAGAATTCAACATCAGCTAAGACTGATATCTAACTGAGATATGTTGGTGCCAATGTATCAGTGCAATTAAGTGAGTTTGCAGTTTGACTGCAACTTCTAACAATTACAAATTAAAACACTTGCTGTTCTGGTCTCCTCTCTGTTGCCATAACATGAAAATTATTACATTTTTAACTGTCCTATACTAAAGCATGCCTGATGATGGGAGTTCAGGGCTTCTTATCAAAAGGGCATAATTACAGTTTCATTTATAAAAAAGGTCTGAAATTATGTTATCTAAATAACTCGATGTGCTGGAGTTAATCTGCAAATTACACAATTAACTCAATGTTAAGGCAGACAAGATATTTATTGATATTGAAAAAAAGGAAAACCCAATACTGAACCTTGTGGAACACCATTCCTAATAAAGTTGTCAAAATCATTTATACTTTGGTTCCACTTGCTGTACTCTGTATGATTTTAAAGATTATATATGTCAGTTTGCAGTAGTTTTTTTTTTTTTGCAATTTTCTGATAAGTAACAAAAAAACTGCCCAACAATGTACGTTTAGAACTTTTATGTTTTTGCGATTATACCAAATGGGTGTAATGACTGTTTTAATTTAATAAAAACTTACATAGTTTGAATCTTGGATCATTTTATGACCTAAAAGGGCTGATGTGCTTCTGTTAAACTTGTAGTTTCTGGTTATAAAAATGCACCCAACATAAAGGCATGAAATAGACAAGATAGTAATTGATAATGAAAAAGAGGGTGGGCCCAGTAGTGAACCTTGTAGAGCACCATATCTGATAATCATTGTTAATTCATAATGAACACCTGTTGAAGTCATTAAAAATGTTAATATAAGTATTTAGATATCCTGATGCTGATGTATTTGTGTAATTTGAACTGTGTGCTGATGTTTGGCTGTAGTTTTTCATGATTACAAATCAGTAATTACGCACAAAAATTATTTATTTTCGTTGCCATGGTGTCAAACAGGTTCCTGTGTGGCACATTGTATCCTTGACTTAAGTTAAACTTTGTAATTTTTTTAATGTATAGTTTGAATCTTGGATAGTCATATGACCTTAAAGGGCTTATGTGCTTCTTTTAAACTTGTAGCTTCTGGTTAATAAAATGTACCCAACATAAAGGCAGAAAATAGACAAGTGGGCTCGGAAGTGAACCTTGTGGAACACCATATCTGATAGTCATTGTTAATTCATAAATACCACCAGTTGAAGTTAATCAAAATGTTAATATAGATATTTAGATATCTTGATGCTGATGTATTTGTTTAATATGAACTGTGTGCGGATGTTTGGCTGCAGTTTTTGATGATAAGAAACAAATAATTACCCACAAAATTATTTATTTTCATTGCCATGGTGTCAAACAGATTTCTGTGTGGCACATTTTGTACTTGGCTTTACTAAAACTTTATTTTGTTAATGTATTAACCATTTCCCCCCCTCATAAAGAATATGAAGGCTCTCAGAGTTGATTTCTGGTGCACGTTGCCCGTCCCTATGCTGCAGTGCATCAGAACCTGCACATTTCACCGAGTGGCTCCTGCTTTATATTCAGCAGCACAGTCTGAGGACTCCACATGCCCACATAACGTAACAGTTGGCAGATTGTTGCTGATGATTCGGTGCTGTGTGTGAACGGCGGTAACGGCAGCCTGAGGGTTTGTGGGAATTTCAATCCACCAGAGGCTTGCAGCAAAATCTATAAGCGATTACGGCGGCGCACGGAGGCTGGAAATCAACAAATAGCCAGCTGCTGCCTATGTGGGCTGCATACGGGGCTAATACTGTACCTACAGGAGCTTATGGTTTAATTCTGCATGACGTCACAGTGGGGTTAAACCCCCCATACATTTACTGCGCTGAAGTCATTAGAGGCCTTTAAATCGATATAATTAATTTGTTTCAGTGTTGCAGGTGGGACTCAGAGGAGCAGGTAGCCCAGGGAGAGGCAGTCACAAAGCCCCTCCCCCCAAGAGAGAGCCATGGCGAGGGGGGGAGCGTGAATGAATAACCGGCGCCACGTGACTTCCCCCAACCGTGACAGATGTGTCATTTTTTACACCGCGAGCTTAAATGTTAATTGCAGCAATAACAATAAAGTTTATTGGATTATGCTGTGAAATTAAAAAAGCAGAATCAATCTGAGTGGTGGAGCGAGGCGGAGAAAAGAGCGGCGGCGTGGTCAAGACGGAGAGAGAGAGGGGCGTGAGCGAATGAGGAGGACTGTGCTCTGTAAGAGCTCTGATCTTAACAGGTGGGTTTGTCTCATTCAAAAAGCACCAGGTGTGTTACGAAGAAGCAAAAGAAAAAATCAAAGTGTAAAAAATATCACTGATGCTGCATTTTCACCATGGATCACTTTGGTTCATAGCTGGCTGAACCCATGCTAAATAAATAAATAAATAAAAATCATGCAAATTTGAATAAAAAAAACAAACAAATGTAAATAAATAAATGAATTATCAAAATAAAAATAAGATACGAGAAATAACAAAAAATCTTTCTAGAAAGTATAAAACAGCAAATAAAAGAAAACAAAACTGCAAAAATGGGAAAACAAAAATAAAAAACAAACAAAAAATTTAAGATAAAACACCAAATTTGTAAAACAAAGTAAATGTAAGATTTCTCAAAGCTGTGGAAAGAAAAAAAAAGTAGTCCAGGTAATACAAAAACAAAAGAGGCATAAAAAATGACTAAAGAAAATAAAAAATAGACACAACAACAAATAAAAATAATATTGAAAAAACATACAAAAAAAGAATAAAAAAAAAAAAAAACACGGAATTACAAATGAAAACATTTATAAAAATTAATAGAGCAAAAAACAACAACAGTAATCTGTATTTTACTTTTGCAGTCGTGTTTTGTTGTTTCATTTTGAAATTTTTTAATTTGTTTTTCATCTTACTATTTGTCTACTGTTTGTTTTGCCCTTTATTAAATGTGTCTTAAGTCACACAAGAATGAGCATAGTTTAAAAACCCATGCACCCATGTTCACTCTGAATCAAGGATGAAATTATTAGATTTTACAAAAACTCGTCTGGCTCTTCTTCTTGGTCAGAAACTGCAAACCTTAAGGCGTCAAACCAAATGTTTATGGAACTGATTTGCTTGTTATACATTAAAAGAAGTCTTTTATTTAGATTTTACGCAAGTGTTTCATATGAATGATGTTTTTTGTTGTACTTAAAGTGAGTTATAAACGTGTTTTTTTTTTTTTTTATAGTAAATAGTAAAGATAATAGCCTGTACTGTCGTCTCTCTCTGTTTTGAAAAGCACCGTCTTCCTGTTTAATATGTAAATAAACCATAGATCAATATTCTCTCTGAATATTTAAACACTCTGAATCTTCATCGTTAAGTTTGTGGACACGTGGCGTTGGTCCGTGTCGTCTTGCTGTAGCAGAGATGAAGGTAAATTTTCAGTAAAGAGTGAAATCCCTGCATGTTTCAGAAGCTGTAATTGCTTTAGGCTCGCGCTCTCAAACAGGAAGTAACGATGTAATAATCCAAAACGACATCACGCCGCTCAGCGCGGGGACCGAGGAGTCTGCAAACGACGACGAAGTGAAATTAACAGCACACAAGATAATCAAAGATGGCTGCCGGAGCGTGACATGAGCTCGTGTGTGTGTGTGCTGTAAATTAGCCACGCGGTGCAGCCCGCGGCGCTTCACCTTCAGAGGTGCTCGGTGAATTACACCGCGGCCGTGTCAAAACAATTGGGATGCAAATCAAACGGCCCCGGGGTGACTTTGGTCCCTCTGGACCCCGTAATCTACCCTCGCCGGGCCTGTGGCGGATTTTTGTGGAGTGAAATATTGATTTTGGCTCAACACTTTCTAAATATTTACCCTGCGGACGATGGCAGGGCCGCAGCTCCAAACAGAGGCAGAGGTGTGGGCTCACAGAGGAAACAACAATCAGAATAAAGGTGAGTTTGAGGATCAAAAATAAGTTTTAGTTGATTCTCTAAGGCCTGGACCAAACGTATATGGATATTTTTTAACTGCATATCTTTGTCCTCTTTAAAAAAAATCTCTGTCCACACCACAGAAATATCTCTGTCCATACGAAGAGGCAAAACTGAAAACGATCGCCTCTGAAGCTGCAATGCCACGCCTGGCCTATAAGTGGCAGGTTAGCAAAATGTGAAAACCACAGAAGAAGAACGTTATGATCATGTGCAGTCAAAAACAGGAAGAAGAAGCAGTCAACACCAGCTCCGTTTAAAGGTGCAGTGTGTAGAACTTGGCATTTTAGCGACATCTAGCGTTCAGATTCTAGAATGAAGCTAACCGTAGCCAAAACGTCACGTCGCTGAGCAACGGAATCCTGTGAAGACCAAAAAGGATCCTGAACACAGCACACAGTTTATGTCGTGTGTGTTTATACACACAGTTTGAATCCCTAGGACAGAGTAACAACTTTCTATGCATCCACCGCCATCCTCTCCTCTTCTTCACCTGCATTCCAGGTAGATTTCAGAACCGGCGGACAGATTCACGTTTTGTTCTTTTTGTCCCTAAAAACCACCCGTAGACAACACGGTGGATCAATATGTTGGCCTACACGAAACAGCGGCCCGCGATAATGTAATTTATTTTTTATAGATTTTTCTAACTAAATAAAAATAAAACAAACGTTTTATGGGGATGATTGTACTCCTATTTTAACAGACTTTACATACAAATAGAAACATATATCTCCCATATTCACCGTTTCTGTTTGGTGAAATGCGGTGGATGTATAAAATGCCACATTCTACACTCTGCACCTTTAACACCGCTACACGGATCCACTCAACCGAATATTTTTTCAGTTCTTCACTTTTTTATCCTTTATAAAAAAATCTCAGTTTATGCGGGTGAAATCGCCGTGTTCGTGAGGTTGAGAGGCCCAATTGGACAGAAAAATGTGCGTTGAGGAATATATCCATATTCGTGTGGTCCAGGCCTAAACCTGCAGGAAGCAGCAGAGAGCTCTAAATCTCTGAGAAAGCTTCTTTTAGATGTTCTGATTGCTCTCTGTTCTTTAATTGTTTCTCAAATGCTCGCTCTTTCTGCTCTTTCTGAGGGTTATTTTGGGGCTTTTGTATTTGAAAGGATGATGGTGGGAAAATTAAGGAAAGAGAGAGAAAGTGGGGAATGACATGAGGAAGAGGAGCCACAGGCTGGATACAAACCCACATGGCAAAAAGGTTGTTTTAGATTTTACAGTAACTTACTGGCAACAAGATACTAGAGAGGTTTTTAGAATTATTTTTGTTCTTTTTTGTATGTTTTTCATTATTTTATTTGTTGTTGTGACTATTCTGAATTTTCTTTAGCCATTTCAGTTCATTTTTTTTGCTCCTTTTGTTTTTATAATACCTAGACTACTTCTTTTCTTTCCACAACTTTGTGAAATCTTATGTTTACTTTGTTTTACAAATACGGCGTGTCATCTGAAATTGTTTTTTTTTTGTTTTCATGTTTGTTTTTTAAAATTTTCTTTATAATTATTGCAGTTTTGTTTTCTTTTATTTGCTGTGTTTTTTACTTTCTAGAAAGATATTTTCATTGTCTTATTTGTTGTTATTTTTTGAACTTGGCATTTTGGTGCTTTGGTGCTTTTTTTTTTGGTTTTTTGTTTTTTTGTTTTGTTTTTTGTGTTTTTTGGTGTTTTGTTTTGGTGTTTTGTTTTTTTGTTTAAGCGTTTGCCGGGCTGCCGGTGCTTTGGTGACTCAGTGCCAGTAGAACCAGCTGCCAGTATGAAGGTGATGAGGAGAAGGTGATGAGCGACAGAGCCATGGCGGCGCCCAGCATGTAGAAGACCCCCGCCATGTTGTCCACGTCCAGCTGACTGGACATCACCTCGTTCTTCTCGTGGTGGCAGATCCCCGTCAGCCACAGCGACTCCAGCTCCTCCATCTCACCTGGACAGGAGGGGGGGGAGGGGGGAGCAGATTGTACGAGGAGGGGCGGATGGCGAAGGGTTAATGGAGCAACAGATGAGGGGAGGCGGGAAGGCGGCGAGGAAACAGATGGACGGAGAAGAAAGGGGACAAAATGGAGCACAGTGTGGTTTTCAGAGGAAAAAAGAAGAAAAGGGAGCGAGGGAGGATGTGATGTAATGAACAGACGAGTTTGGGAGGACGCCGGGGACGGAGGGGTGATGCAACAACGAGGGGGGGGATGAGAGGGTTAGAGGAGAAACAAAGACGAAGATTTAGAAACAGCAGAAAGAAACACAACATAACTCAGACTTTAACTTTGACTTCCAAACTAAGAAATCCATTTTCAAAATCAGTTTCTTCTTCTTCTGTGAGCAACATTTAGGTTTATTCATCCAACCAGGAAGTTAGCCACGCATGCATCTCCATCTCACCAGCCTCCATTGTCCAACAGTTTCACTTGGCTAAATACTTAATGGCCCAATCAGGGAAGAGAGGGGGAGCTAGAGCATGACATTTTTCAGGAATTCCCGTGGGTCATGTGATTCCCACGGGAATTTCACGGGATGAGAGTCATTTTTTAATTGCTCTTGTGATCGGGACGGGACGGGAAATAAAGCAACGGGGGCGTGAGCGACATTAACAGATGATCATTTTCAGCGGTGTTAAACAACCAGATGAACAGATGCGTCCATTTTTGTAGTCATCCCTCAGTGAGAGCCAACACTCTTGACTGCGCTAGCAACACAAAAGAACTACAAAAGTGGTTTGACTTCCTGTCACCACAGGAAGGGAAAAGCGATGCACTTTGTTTAGACCGACTGAATGTCAGGCAGGTGAAACTTAAAGTCAAGGCCTTTTATATGCACTGAACTTTTAGCTAAAATAAAAAATGCAATATTTTTTCAACATGTCTGGTTTTATTCAAACGGGAACGAGACAGGAGCGGGAGTCATTTTGAGTGGTAGCGGGATGGGAGTGGGAGTCATTCTACGAGAGTGGGACAGGATAGGATTATTTTTTTACTCCAGTCCAGGATTGGGATGGGACGAGATTTTTTTGTCTGGGCGTGGGACGGGACAGGAGTGAAAATCCTCTCTCGTGTCATGCTCTTGCGGGAGCTGCGGGTGTGACTACAGGAAGTCACTTCCTGTTGTACAAATAATGGTGGCTAATGTCGGTTAGCCTGTGGTCATCATGGCTACTCAGTGATACTTGGTGAAATCTGCTCTCCTCATAAGTTTACTTCATAGGGATTGTCTTTGACGAGGTTCATGTAACATAGAAGTGTTAAATGAAACATCTGTGTGGGATAATTTATTGTGAAACGCAAGTCTTAAGGTAACAAGGGCAAACAACAGTTTACAGCTGTTAGCATTTACTGTTCTTTGTGCCCTTGTACGCCATTAGCCGTAGTGGCTAATGCTGCGTTCCATCAACCTCAGAACCGGGAAGAGGTTACTGGGAGTGACGTCATCTCCTCCTTATCTGCGTTCCAGTTACAATGTCGGAAAAAACATGCCGATCTACCAGGCTATTGTTAGCTGTTGTTAGCACGCCCTGCGTTGTTGTTCACAAATATCACATGAAGAATGTGATTATCACTATGGCAGCATTTTTGTAAATATAAGTCTAACAATACTATGTATACAGCTGATCTAGAGCGACACACCCCAGTCAGAAGTGCAAATAAATGGATTATTACAGGAGCTAAATAACTGTTCACACTGGGGGCATCCATCTTCCATTGTCAACTCGGGGGTGGTGAGGTTTCACCGAGTTCCCAGTAGGAAATTCCAACCCAGATGCACCATAACCATTGGCCGTTACCTTCAGCCGCTACATATGCTACGTCATAGCAGCACTGCTTGATATGGATTGGTCTGTGATGAGTGTGATGAGCCAAACGATCGTCCAATCACGAGCTTCTGTTGTTTTTGAAGGTTCTGCCCCTAAAAGCATTTTCTCAGTGCTCCTCCCAGATGGATTAGTGAAATATTTTTAATATGGAGCTGTCCATCTAGCATGTCAGGGAAGCAGACATGCTGGTCAACCAGCTGGTTGACTTGCCTGTTAAAGGTTATGCTTGGCTTTTTTGCAACAAATTGTATTTTTCATATGAAAACGGCTGAGAGGAAAAGTTAGATATTTAGCAGCTGGTCCAGATTTCTGAAAAACTATAGATACATTTTTTATCATCACATTTATTTCCTTTACATGAATCACGATTGCTAGAGGATCTGCAGATATGTGGAAAGTTTTTTCTTACTCCGATGTTTGCTCTTGCTGTTAGATGTCAGCATCGATTCACTTCTAATTTTTTATAGTTTTCAAACAATTAAATTCATGAACAGCAGCGCCACCCATCAGATACATACTGGTGTTAAAAACACTATTCAGAGAGGTGATTTAGGAAAAACAGACAAAGATGGGCTTCCAAAACTTTAAATACAATGACATGGTGGCTAAGAGTCAACCACATGGTTACAATACCAGCCAAAGGGTTAATTTCAAGTTAAACAATCTTAACAAACCAACCTTTAGAGTCAACACATGCACGACTTTATGCTAATGCTCATGTTTGCATTAGCATGTGAACGTGAGCTTTATGTTTGTGTTTTCATTGGTGTGTGTGAGCTGCTGCCGAGCTCCGGTCTCTTTGTGGGTCACCTTCTGTTTCATCACGAGCTGCTCTCGATCAGAGCCGACCGCACTGAGGCCGCCGTCGCCGCTTAATTAATCATACATTCAGATGCTGTCGCTGCTCGTCAGGGCGACTCCTGAAACAGCAAGCAGCACACACGCATAAACACAACCACGCAGGCCGATCTCACTTCTTACTTTACAGATTCATCCTCAGGCTCTTTTACCTCCTCTTTAATGGGGAACACACTACATGATAATGGGCCTGTGTTTGGCTCAGATCCCTGCTTCAAACCAAAGTCAGCAACAAGAGTAAAGCACCCTAAAGACTTGAAACTTGACTTGGAACTTTACAAAGGTATTCAACAATCTAACAAGTGAACTCATAAATGGGAAAGAGAAGGAAAAATGTCTAGGACATTTTCTTTTTAACACCAATTCAGAACGAGATTTATGATTATATTAAGAATCAGCTTGATCACATTGGAATTTGAATCCCTATATATATGTGACATACAACATGAGAGTTAAAATATATCAACTATAGGAAACTTTTGAGTATTTTACTGGTAGCAAGTAAAAAATCTATCATAAGAACCTGGTTAAAGTTTGGCCAACGTACCACTGAAGACTGGGTGGATGCTGTACAGGATATTTGCAAGAAGAAAAATCATATTTCTCAAGATTGAAAGAGAAAAATTCTATAAAAATATGGTCAAAATGGACATAGTATGTAAAACCTGTAATATTGGATTTTATTCACATTTGTAAGTTTTGATGAATTCCTTTTTCTTTGACTGCTTCATGATTAACGATTTTAATGTAGGCTTGCTGTTTAGTTCTTGTGGCTATATGTTATAATTATGAGTAAACTTGAAGTAGAAAACTTTAGAGGCAGCATGAACAAAGACATCGAGACTTAAACTATGGTGTGATACCTTGCAATGGATCTCGGAAAGGAAAATTTGAACAATTCCAAGAAATGTTTGCGCAATGAGAACTGTAAAACAATGTAAGTGCCTTTTAATTTCAAAAAAGAAACTTAACTGGACTTGCAAAAAGGGACCTGTTGTCATTGAATTGCAGGAGCCCAAATTTTACTTTTGATTAAAAACTTCTTTGTAAAAACACTAAAAATAACTTTTTGCCCACTTTCTCAGTTTTATTAAATATTAAAGGAATTACAATGAAAGAGCTGATTTAAGTCTACAGAAGATTTTAACCCTATAAAGCCAATTGTATCGTATTTGATACATACTTTTATAATACCTCTATCTACTCAATATGATCTACAAATTACAAAAAAAAATTCTGAATACAATCAGAAAAATTATAAAAATGTCCTCAGATGGATTATCAGTTGCCAAAAACACCTAATGTATCAAATGAGATATGAAAAATCGATATGTTGAATTTTATGGACATTTTGATATTTTTTTAGGATTTTAGCAGAAAGTGAAACAAACATTTCAGCTCTGGCTATAATCTGTGGTCTTGGGCCTTAAAGGGTTAAAAGAGTTCTTAAAACATATCTTTTTAAAAAAAGCATTTTGCTAATTTCCTTTAATGGGTTCTCCAGTATTAGAAAAATCTATTTATCTGGACTCTTTATTATCATTATTATTATTATTATTATTAAGAAGTGTATGTTTGAAATAAATGAAGCAACAAGTCCCCAGTTTGAAGGGCAGAAGTTCATCTGTGCACCCCATCAAAATGTCCATTTTACAGCCAATCAGGAGGCTGCCAGTCATGTGATGTGTTTCTTCAGTCGGGGTTTACGTCAGCCTGCTTGGACCCCCCCCACATTCACACCAGGGCCTCCACGTGAGGAACTTTCTAGGCCATCAGGAGGGGATGGCGAGGAGGTGACATTGGACTCCAGAGGAGGGTGAGCCGGGGCCCAATGATACGCCTCTATGACCCAAATTTACAGAAACACTCGAACACACAAAAACTTTGTCTCAAAGTGAATCACAGAGACAAACGAGTCTGAAAACGTCGGAGAATCAGAAGCAGCCGACGCTCTCCTGACTGGTATGTAGGCTGATAAAAATAAACTGGAGTCACAAAAACTCTGATTCTCTTTATCACACACACGGCCTGACCCACATTCACATACACACAAACACACACACACACACACACACACACAAACACACACACACACACAGAAATACACCAGGAGCGATGCTGGCACCTCTAACTGGGACGCTCGGTATCGGGCCCCCGGAGGGCTCTTGGTTCAGGACCCTCACAACACGCTGGAACGAAACCAAACACACTCCAAACAACACACTGACACACACACACACACACCAAACTTTAGGATATACCGGAGTGGGACGCGGTGAGATCTGAGGATAAACAACAAACATCTGCAGAGATCGACTGATCTACTCTCACTGATTAATGCCGAGGTTCTGGAATATTAAGAAATAAATCTTGTCTGGTTTGCAGGTTTGGTGGTTTGATGGATTGATGTTTTGGTGGATTGGTGGTTTGGTGAACTGGGGGTTTGGTTGTTTGGTGGATTGGCGGTCTGTTGGATTGTTGGATTGGATGTTTGCACGTTTGGTGGATTAGTGGTTTGGTGGATTGGTGGATTGGTGAATTGGTGGTTTGATGGATTAGTGGATTTGTGGTTTGCTCGTTTGGTGGTTTGGTGGATTGGTGGATTGGTGGATTGGTGATTTGGTGGATTAATGGATTGGTGATTTGGTTGTTTGTTGGATTGGTAAATCGGTGGATTTGTGGTTTGGTGGTTTGTTGGTTTGATGATTTGGCGGATTGGTGGTTTAGTGTATTGGTGTATTGGTGTATTGGTGAATTGGTGGATTGGTGGATTGGTGGATTTGTGGTTTGCTCGTTTGATGGTTTGGTGGATTGGTGGATTGGTGGTTTGGTGGTTTGATGGACTGGTGAATTTGTGGTTTGCTCGTTTGGTGGTTTGGTGGATTGGTGGATTTGTGGTTTGGTGGATTGTGGGATTGGTGGTTAGGTGGTTTGGTTGATTGGTGGATTAGTGGTTTGGTGGTTTGGTGCATTGGTGGGTTAGTGGATTGGTGGTTTGATTGACAGGTTGATCTGTGGTTTGGTTGATTGGTGGTTTGGTGGATTGGTGATTTGGTGGATTAATGGATTGGTGATTTGGTTGTTTGTTGGATTGGCAAATTGGTGGATTTGTGGTTTGGTGTTTTGTTGGTTTGATGACTTGGCAGATTGGTGGTTTAGTGTATTGGTGATTTGATGGATTGGTGGATTTGTGGTTTGGTGGTTTGTTGGTTTGGTTGATTGGTGGATTATTGGTTTTGGTGGATTGATGGATTGGAGGTTTGGTGGTTTGGTGATTTGGTGGTTTGGTGGATTGATGGATTCGTGATTTGGTGAATTAATTGATTGGTGATTTGGTGGATTGATGGATTTGTGGTTTGGTGGTGCGGTTGATTGGTTGATTGTTGGTTTGGTTGTTTTTTGGATTGGTGGTTTGATGGTTTAGTGGTTTGGTGGTTTGCTAGTTTGCTAGTTTGGTGGATTGATGGTTTGGTTGATTGTTGGATTGGTAAATTGGTGGATTTGTGGTTTGCTGGTTTGATGACTTGGTGGATTGGTGGTTTAGTGGATTGGTGATTTGATGGATTGCTGATTTGCTGGTTTGGTGGATTAATAGTTTTGTTAATTGGTGGTTTGGTGGTTTGCTAGTTTGGTGGATTGATGGTTTGGTGGATTGGTACTTTGCATAAACTCCCATCATTATCATGTCAAGTTTTCATTTTCAAATGTTTAAAAAACTCCCCACTTTAGTCTCTCATAAACAGTTTCTGGAAAATGTCCAGAAGTTTAGTGGAAAATTTCTGTAAATTTCCTCTCCTTTGACTGTGATCAGCCCAAAGCGGCACGGCCCAATCAGAGTCCTTTAGAACAGGAAGAGGCGGGGCTATGAGCGAGTCGACAGCAAGATATGACAGATCATACAGAGATTAGCGAGGGTGGATAGAAATAAAACAAATGCCAACATGGCCACCAACTCTACTTCTTTTTTCTCAGTTTACTAATATTTTCATGTTTTGTGGGGAAATATTGAATATTTACTCCGTGTAGAGCAGAGTTTGGCTGAGCAGAACATTTTCACTGGTTTACTTTCTCATTTTGCTCCCCTGAAGTTCACACACAGAGTAAAAAACTCCGGGCTTGTGAGTATACTGAACGATCCATCTGGTGTTTTAAGTTAACTCCTGATGTCATCAATCAATAAATAATAGGAGACTGCATCACTTTAAAAGAAGAAGTTTTGCTATGTCAAGAAGAAATGAGTCAATAAAATATCTGCAGACATTTTCCTGAGTTTTCTGCAGGAGCTTAAGAAAAAAAAGAAAGAGAAAAAAGAAGCACACGACCCTGAAACAAAACTAAAGCTCAACTTTCACACCTCACTGTCGACTCATCTCTTCTTTATTCTTCTCACCTTCATCAGAGCTGAGTTTATCAACGTTCACACAGTAAATAATCACAAAACGTGATCTCCATCGGCCTGTTTAATCTGATTTTGGTTACGAACATGAGCTGCAGCTCCTTCAGCCTGCAGCTCAGCCTGAGGGCAGGTTTGTTCTCTGCTAAATCAAACATCATCAGTCCTGCAGAAGAACTTGTTCGGCTGGACGTGCTGTTTAAGCATCACATGATAAAGATTTTAAATCAATAAATTCATCCTCTTATGTTTGGTTGTTAAATCTGTCGATGTTGAGATCATTCTGCTCCTGAAGATACTGAAAACTTACACATGGCCTTCCTGTGAGTCCAGCAGCCGTAAACTGATCCTCATGCAGTTAAACTTTAAATAAAAGTCGAGCTTGACTTTTTTGACTTTTGTCCAGTTCATGGCTGTTCACTGATGTAACTCAATTACCGTAAATTACCAATTAAAAGCTGGGGCATAAATTTGGGACAGGCGTTTAATTCCTTTTGCACAAGAACCTTGCTTAGCAAAAAAAAAAAAAAAATATGGTAATTATAATCAAATTATTTATTTACACCAGTATGAATATCACCTTTACGTTTTCAAGGCAAGACTACAGTACTGTAGTTATACTCTTGTCTTCTTCTTTTAACTCAGCTCTCTAAACTCTCTTAACAATGGTCAGGAACAACTGGTAGTTAAGTTAAGGTCGTACTTCTTTTTTTTGCCATGGCGATCAGCAGCAATGCACCGCTAACTGACATGTCCAGTGCTAACGTCTTCTTCTTTGTATTTGTAAAGCCCTAGTCTGTAAGATTCCAGCTTTCTGCTCTCGAGTGCCCTCTGTGGACGTTGAGTGTAACAGCACTGTCATGAAACAGAGCGCCGCACACCAACCTGCATTTGCTGACATACAGAGGGAGGAGAAGTCGACAGGACATCCAGAGAGAGAAATAAACCATGTGGACTGTTGAGGTTCAGACTGATTATGTTTCTGTTCAAGCGTGAACTGTCAGTTGTGAGCTCAGCGCTCGCATGTGTGTTCTACAAACTTCGACCAGGCCTTTATTTGGTATTTTACATTGTGTCTACATGCTGTGTACCAAATTAAAAAAATCATTAAAAAAAAGAAAAAAAAATCTAAATATTTATGATATTATTAATTTTAATTATATAAATATTATTAATCTACAGCCTACACTGCAGAGATAATCTGCAAAACACTCTTTCCTTTGAAAAAACAGCAGATTGCTGGAAAAAGTTTTCCCTGTATCATTTATTAGTGCATAAAGACTTTAAGCAGGAAAATGTGCCCGCAAGACACTGAACAAAAATTCAAAGATTTTTTGAACAGCAAATTCAGGACGTATGTGAATCATTCAGGTCTTGTTGAACGCAATGAGAAGTGTCAATGTTTTTGTTTTTTACAGAAATTGTAGTCGGAGCAAACAGTTCATTTTCTGCAAATTTTCAAAGAAGACAAAAGAATTAAAGCGATGTTGATGAAATCTCATGAAATTCGCCCATTTTCTTCAGTTTTTTCGATATGTTGCCGACGTTACTTGTGATGCATTCAGGTACCCTTGGAAACTTGAAAATCTAATGATTATCAAATCAAATAAATCAAACTTATTTACATAGCTCTTTTCATACAAAAAATGTAGCACAAAGTGCTTCACAAACAGACAGATGAACTAAATGAAGGACTCCACCCAGCCCCTGAACCCACCCACACTGCAGTCCATACACAGTGTTGATAACAAGCATAATAAATAAAAGACAGTAATAAAGCACACTGATGTACCCAGTATGTACTGAGGAAACGCCAATTAAATATATCATAAAATAAATGAGGAAAAAGAATTTATAAAAATAATAACAATAAATAATAAATTGAAATGAAGTTAAAAAAGAATAGAAAAACTAGAAAATAAAATATGGAAAGATAGAAAAGATAAAAAATTAAATAAGAAAAAATAATAATAAAAAGGTGGGCTGTAATTAGAATAAATAAAAACACTAAAAGGTAATTCAGGTAAAGGCTCGACTAAAAAGGTAGGCTTTGAGTTTGTTTTTAAAGACATTAACATCAGGTGCAGCCCTCAGGTCTTCAGATAGGCTGTTCAATAAGCAGGGCCATAGTAGTAAGAAGATGCCTCACTGTAAGTTTTTGTTTTAACTTTGGGAACTGTTAACAGTCCTGAAGACCTGAGGGCTCTAACGGGCTCATACGGCAGAAGCAAATCAGATAAATATGCAGGACTAAGACCATTTAGAGCTTTAAAAACCAGTAAAAGAATCCTAAAATCTATCCTAAAATAAAGTTAGGGTAGATTTTAGATTTTTTTTGCAGAAGACCAGAAAGAAGAGCGTTACAGTGCTCTATTCTCCAGGTGATAACAGCATGAATTACTGTCTCTGAATTGGCTCGATTACACCGATGTTTTTCATTTCTGGACAGGACAAATGGTTTGTAAATGTAACTCATTTAAATATACAGTAAGTGGTATTTTGATCCCATTGGCGGGATTGGGTGACTCGGTTAAAATCCAAAATTAAGATCATGGGCACTAAAAGACGACAGAAATAAAGAGAAATCTGATTTATTCTCTCTCCTGTGTGATAATAATAATAATGTAAAATAACCCGAGGGAGTTTTCTGTCTCACCGTCTCCAAAGAGCTGCAGGATGGCGAGGTCCACGTGTCTCTTCCACAGCGACTCCTTCTGGATGGCGATGCCGTACCCGGTGGTGGCGAAGATGTACCCGCTGCCGATGGTCACCAGCTTACAGCCCTCGTCTCTGCCCGCCCTGTAGTTCAGCACGGCGGCGTCGTAGATGAAGGCGTCCAGTTTCCTGAGGGAGAAAATGGTGGACGTTCATTATCTCAGAGCTGCTCATGAACCTGTTAACAGCTCCACGAGAAGCTCCAAGAAGAAGAAGAAGAGACTTTGCCAAAAACAAAAAGAGCTGGCACGCCGAGCAGAGACGAGAAACAGGAGACTGAAGAGGAGTGAGAGTACTAATGAAGTTCTTAGACCAATATGTTTACACGGAGAACAGACGGGGAGACTAATTTCTGCTCTGTTACAAAATTTGGCTTCATTTGAATGAACCTTTATTGAATTCCCACTGTTGGAGTATCTGTTCGTGTTCAAGCCTTTTAATCAGAGCTGATAGTTATTACAGAAATGCTCTCAGTCTAGTTTAAACATTTCTTTTAAATGATGTCAGGAGGCTTTACTCAACTTTTTAAACTTTTTAAGGGTTTACAGAGGCAGCTTCAGTGAATAATGAAGTTTATTTTGCTTCCTTGGTAGTTAAAGGGTTAATGTCAGACCCTTTTCTGATCTCCTTATACAGTTTAATTTACTGGTTAATTGATTTCAGAACCACAATTGTATTTACTGCAAAGTACATTTGTACAAACAAGAATCTGATGTGGTAAATTGGTGCAAAAACAATCAGCGTAAAGTTCGAAAAATAATAAAATGAATGGTCAGGGGAATAAAATCAAGTATGAAGGAGGTAGAATACTTAACTTGGATTTATATCAAATATATACAAAATATAAAAAAGGAGCAAAATGAACAAAAACACAGACCAACACTATAAACAAAGGTACAGTGCAGGGACATTTTTAACACTTTAACTATGACATGAGTAATCCTGAGCGCTCACCCGGCCTTCAGACTCTGCAGAGCCTCGTTGACGTTCCTCTGGTGAAACTTGGTCATGTACGAGTGCATCTCCGGGTAGTTGTTCCGGATGTTTCTCTCTGTGCTGCCGTTCGGGACGGTCCCAAATCGGAAAGGAGGGGAGAAGTCGTTTGGGCTCTGGAACTGCAGACGGAGAGAAAGAGAGGGGCGTGAACATCTGGATTATCAAAGAAGACAACGAAGGAAGACGACGTCTTTACCTTTTTGTCGGACAGGCCGGTGACCTGGTCCACGTACTCCTCCTGGATCATGAAGGCGGCCAGGTTAGCAGTGTAGGAGGCGAGGAAGATGACAGCGAAGAAGGCCCACACCGACACCATGATCTTACTGGTGGTTCCTTTGGGGTTCTGGACGGGGACGGAGTTGTTGAAGACGAGACCCCAGAGCAGCCAGATGGCCTTACCGATGGTGAAGGACGGCCCGTGAGGCTCTAGAACAAACACAGAGCATCAGAATAAATTAAAACTCAAGAAAAGATTGTGCAGAAATTGGCAGTTTAGGGGCAGGGCTAGCTAATCTCTTATCTTCATTCTGTTCCTTTGGGATTGCTTGGATTTCTGCTTAAATTGGTCATAAATATGTTCTGATCTTCATCTAAGTCACATCACTAGACAAACACAGTATGATTAAACTAATACAGCAACAAAAAATTATAAGTTTTCATGTTTTTATTTGACACACTATGTAAACAGTCACAGTGCAGGGTGGAAAAAGTATGTGAACCTTTGGATTTAATAACTGGTTGACCCTCCTTTGGCAGCAATAACCTCAACCAAACGTTTCCTGTAGTTGTAGATCAGACCTGCACAACGGTCAGGAGGAGTTTTCGACCATTCTCAATCAGCATGTTAATGGGGTTGAGGTCAGGACTCTGACTGGGCCACTCCAGAAGCCGTATTTCCTTCTGTTGAAGCCGTTCCATTGTTGATTTACTTCTATGCTTTGGGTCATTGTCCTGTTGCATCACCCATCCTCTGTTGAGCTTCAGTTGGTGGACAGATGGTCTGAATTTTTCCTGTAAAATGTCTTGATAAACTTGGGAATTCATTTTTCTGTCGATGACAGCAAACCGTCCAGGCCCTGAGGCAGCAAAGCAGCCCCAAACCATAATGCTCCCTCCACCATATTTCACAGTTGGAATGAGGTTTTGATGTTGGTGTGCTCTGCCTTTTTTTCTCCACACATAGTGTTGTGTGTTCCTTCCAAACAACTCAATCTTGGTTTCATCTGTCCACAGAATATTTTGACAGTAGTGCTGTGGAACATCCAGGATTGGTTTGCTTTTTGCAATCAAGTTGTGAATAATAGAGCTACTGTATGAGTGGATTGTATGAATGTGAGTGTAGTGTATATAAGGCATGCTTAAAAGGCTGATTTTTTTTTGTTAAAGGCGTAATATGACGACCCAGGAAGAAGAGCGACTGCATATTTGCTGTAAATAAAGGTGGATCAAAAAAAAAAATCAAATCAAAAAAGTTCACAATAACGTGATCAAGTCGGAGCTCCACTGTGCTTTAACTCCCTAGAGTGTAAACCTAAAAAGGTCTATTTTCTGTTGGATTCATTCTCTGCCACACAAACAGATTCTCCTGCAGGAGCTGTGATCTGTTTCATTGTTTTCCCTCCTGATCCGAGTGCAGGCCGGTTCATGCGAGGCAGCGATTATTCAGCGATTAGCAGTTGGTTCACAAACTCTGAGTGGGTATGTGAGAGAAAGACGGCGTGGACGAGTGTGTTCGAGCGCGTGGGCGTGCGGAGCTTTGTTCACGGACAAGCAGCGCTGATGGTGCCAAGTCTGCGCTGTGTGAAGTTCGCAGTGAAGTTGGTCAAATGAATCGAGCAGAGTTTACACATGTGCTCGCTCTCATTGATACCGAGAGAGTCCAAACTTCGATCTGCACTCTCCGTGATACCAAAACTCCCACAGCGCCACGGGCGGATGAAACGAGGGGAGAGCAGCGCCTTGGGGAGGAGAGCGGCGTCGGTAGAAGACGAGGAGGAAGAGCAGATCCTGTCTTTACGCAGATAAAACTGGATATTGATTTTTATTAGGCGGACCCCTCGCTGTCGAGAGCTGCATATGATTTCAGTTTGTATAAACGGATGCAAATGTCTGCAGATGGAAACATCTGTACGAGATAAAAACGAGCAGCGTGGAGGAGGATGAAGTCATCGGGTCGGCGAGGATGGCGAGGACGTTGGGTCTATATGTGGAGGCGGTCGGCCTGCAGTGGGTTTGTGTGCAGGCAGAAACAGTCTGTGCTCAAACATCATTAACCTGCATGGATCCATCCATAATGTACAGTTTGACGTAGGGCTGGGCGATATGGCCTAGAAATAAAATCCCAGATTTTTTTCCACAACACTAGATTTACGATTTTAATCGATTTTTCCCTCCCTAAAAAAAACTAAACTCCCAGTGACATAAAAATGAAACAAATCAAGTTTTGCCTTTATGTTGTCTAAATGTTTCCCTCTTAAAGTCAAAGTCTGGGTCATAAAAGGTTGATTATGTAGTATAAACGTAGGCAGGTTTGTCTACATAAACACTAAAAGGCTGAGGTATTTTTACACTATTAGCATGAAACTCTCTGATCAATATTTAATCTACTTAACTAACAAATACAAGCCTATAAAAGTGCTTGTGCAAACCCTACAAGGCCGACCATCATGAAAATTTAAATTTTTTAAAAAATTGCAACTACTTACAGTTGGACTAAGACAAGAAAAAAAATCTCGATTTTTAATTTTTAAAATCTTCTGCAGAAAATTGAATTAATTGATTTAACTGATTTTAACTGATAGTATATGCATTATTGCTGTTTAATCAAACTATTCACTTGTGAATTACATCAAAATTTATAATAAAAAAAATGAGTGCTGTCAGACGATTAAAAAAATGAATCTAATTAATTAGCAGATTTAAAATTAATTAATCTAATTAATCACATTTTGGTCTCATATCTGCTTAAAGTACCCAAATAAAGAATTTGAATTCTAGGATATTATAAAATTGTAGTGCATGATTAATCAAATGAAAACACTAAGAAGTGAAGATTTGTAAATCTACATTTTTATTGGTGACTAAATAAAACCAAAGTCAGGGCAACTTGTCCAGAAAATTCTAAGCTCAATCAGACAACTCAAATTACACTTAAAGTGTGTTTCATAAATCAAATTCAAAATAAGAAAAAGGTCGAGGACATCCAGCAAAACAATTAGGCCTGATGCATTATTAAAGAATGTAGTACAAATATAGATAAATACATTCAAAAATAAAATCAGACTAAGTCTTAAATATGCCATTCCTGTTGTCACCTGGGCTTTGTTTGGTTTGACTAGAGACGCATGTGTGAAGTGACACGTGCCACTGCCATGTACGGGTCCTCCAGCTGGACAATATCAAAATGTTTGTGTGCTATGATTAATCTGTGATTAATTTTTATAACACATTAATTTGCGGTGTAATTAATTAATCTAATTAATGCACTAAAGCGACAGCCCTAAAAAACAACAAAATTATCTGAAATCTGAACACAGGCATAACCCCCATTTTGTCCTTCGTCAGCTAGTTTGGATTTATGGTGCAATATCTCGAAATGGTCAAAATGTTTTAAGAAACTTACGACAAGGGTTTGAGAATGAAGTTGGACGTGGTATTACAACTGAAAGGGTGTAACATTTTTTTCCAAATATCAGTTTACTGTATTGGACACCGTATATGAAAGGGTTAAATAGTCCTGTTCCATTTGTGGTATTTATTTATTGATTTTACTTTATTTTATTGCACATATAAGATGAAACACAATAAAGAAAAAGAAGAAAAAAAATAACACGTAATGATTGCCGGAAGTTTGCACAATCAAACAACTACTAAGTCAGGTTTTCTAAGTGTTACTTTAAACATAAACGTCAGATTAATGTGTTAATACAAAGTGAATAATCACTACAGCTGTTTGTCATATTTTATCGGGCATTTCTTGTCAAAATTAAACACAAAAACTGACTTATTATTCATCGTTAACCGGATTATCAGCCAAAATGTGGGAAACTGCCCTGCCTCACAAAGTTAATAAAACATTTCAAACATGGATGCATTGATATTTATTGCTACCAGTCTCTTCACTGTTAGTATTATTCGGCTTTTATCCATGTTTTTATTCCTCTCATTGTTATTTATTTTTTAAAAACTTGTTTCTACTTATTTTCACTGCTTGTTTTTACATGCACTGCACTTTAACCTTCTTGTGAAATAACTACTGATCATGCTTGTCGTCGACCTCGTGCTTATAGAACTGTTATACAGTTACATGAAAAAGTTTGTGAACCCTTTGGGATTGCTTGGATTTTTGCTTAAATTGTTCACAAATATGTTCTGATCTTCATCTAAGTCACACCACTCGACAAACACAGTCTGATTAAACTAATACAGCACAAAAAAAATATAAGTTTTCATGTTTTTATTCAACACAATATGTAAACAGTCACAGTACAGGGTGGAAAAAGTATGTGAACCTTTGGATTTAATAACTGGTTGACCCTCCTTTGGCAGCAATAACCTCAACCAAACGTTTCCTGTAGTTGTATTCCATTCAATTCACCAATTAGTGCATACAAACAAATGCAAATGAACAGAGAGATATGTCTGTAGCAAGTTAGTGTTGGTTTACAAAGTTCTATACACAATCTAAATTCAAAAGACAAAACTTGACAACTTACAAAACTAAGCAAGGCAAACAAACAGAGACAAAAAACAAGGAAAAAAACAACGGGCTAGAGACATAGGTGAAAAAGCAAAACAAAAAAAAACATTCCTGCACGTTTGAAGTTTGCGAAAGAGCACCTGGATGTTCCACAGCACTACTGTCAAAATATTCTGTGGACAGATGAAACCAAAACTGAGTTGTTTGGAAGGAACACACAACACTATGTGTGGAGAAAAAAAGGCACAGCACACCAACATCAAAACCTCATTTCAACTGAAATATGGTGGAGGAAGCATTATGGTTTGGGGCTGCTTTGCTGCCTCAGGGTCTGGATGGATTGCTGTCATCCACAGAAAAATGAATTCCCAAGTTTATCAAGACATTTTACAGGAAAACTTCAGACCATCTGTCCACCAACTGAAACGCAACAGAGGATGGGTGATGCAACAGGACAACGACCCAAAGTATAGAAGTAAATCAACAATGGAATGGCTTCAACAGAAGAAAATACAGCTTCTAGAGTGGCCCAATCAGAGTCCTGACCTCAACCCAATTGACATGCTGATTGAGAATGATCCAAAACTCCTCCTGACCGTTGTGCAGGTCTGATCTACAACTACAGGAAACGTTTGGTTGAGGTTATCGCTGCCAAAGGAGGGTCAACCAGTTATTAAATCCAAAGGTTCACATACTTTTTCCACCCTGCACTGTGAATGTTTACATAGTGTGTCAAATAAAAACATGAAAACTTATAATTTTTTGTGCTGTATTAGTTTAAGCAGGCTGTGTTTGTCTAGTGATGTGACTTAGATGAAGATCAGAACATATTTTATGACCAATTTAAGCAGAAATCCAAGCAATCCCAAAGGTTTCACATACTTTTTCCACCCTGCACTGTGACTGTTTACGTAGTGTGTCGAATAAAAACATGAAAAACACACACTTTTTCTTGCAACTGTACTTCTGCCGGTCTGGGTTCAGGCTGTGGCCAGTTTGCAGAGTGTCTTCCCTACTCTCTCATCCTTTTATAAGCCTATCCATTGTCATTCTCTTCCATCAATAAAAGCACAAAATGCCAAAAAAACACATTTACAAAACAAAGAAATGAACGATGGGAGCCAGTTTGCAGTGGAGAGTGAGCTGTTTGTTTCTTAAGACTTTTATTTTACTGCGAATCGGCTCTCATCGTTCACTTAAAGAGCTGTTCAAAAGAGTCGATTCGCCCACCCCTAACCAGAGGAAATGGGCTCCAGATGTAATTAGATGACATCAACACTCCCACTCAGATCTCTCATGTTAGGGCTGATTTGCTTCACTTTCCTTCTTGTGACCAAAATATCTCGACAACACGTCGAAGGAGTTCCTCTGATTCTGCCCGAGCGTCCTGATTGGTGGGTTTAGGCCTCATGATCACTCCTGTTTATCTCTTCTGATTGAGCAGAGAATAACTTCTAACACATCTACCCTTCACTGCATGTCCATATTTTCACCCTTTGTGTGTTTAATCATCTCTGAGAGGAAAAAGTGAGAATAACAGCGGCACCAGGGGACTGCAGAGGACTCATCTGTCCTCATTTACATCTGAATCCTTCCTGCTAACCCCAGCAGGTCCCACGCTTTGCTAATGTGTGTGCTAACGTGTGCGCGAGGCCTCTCACCTCTGCCGTCAGCCAGACAGCGGTTGTATCCCACGGGGCTGAAGTACTCGAATATGAACACGGCCATCGCCGACACCAGCAGCAGCATCACGAACATCATCACCCACACATCTGCACTGAAGGGCTCTGCGGGGCGAGCGAGGGAGAGAGAGTGACGACGGGGAAGAGACAAGAGAGAGAGAGGGGAGAGCGAGGGCGAGCGAGAGATATGCAAATGAGGAGCGGCAGATTGAGGAGAGGAAGAGGAGTGGGAAATGATGCAGGGCAAAGAGATAGAGAGAGATGAGGGGGTAAATAGAGTTAGCATCATGCAGATCAGTCGGTCCTCTTCATACAAACACATTAAAGCTCATCTGTGTCCGTCTGTACGCCCACTACAGCTCTGCAGCCTAGTTCAGACACAAGTGCAGGATAACGTAAGAGAGCAGAGCAACAACAGTCAGGAGCGCTGCAGAGGCTAACAACAAACAAACTGAAGGTGGAAACACATGTAAGGATTTAATACAGAAATGTATCTTTATAAATATGCACATATCTGCAGGAGAATGTGAGCAGCTGGCTCTTAACCCTTTCATGCATAAATTATTAATACACAAAGAAAGACTTTTTTAAAAATGTTTTTGTTTTTACTTTCAAACAAGTTAAAACACATACTAATTGTTCTAAAATGTGAACTTTAGGGAGGTTATGCACCTTTCCACAACAGTGTGCACCAAGCAACAACAGCATTATTAATAATTTAGTGGAACTAAATAATATAATAATAATAAACTTTCTAGCTATATATTATATAGCATATAAAACATGACTTCAGAAATTCAAGGAAACATAAAAATGCCTTAACCTTTACACTTCAGATTTAGTCGACTAAAACTTGACTAAAATAAAAACACATTTGATGACAAAATTATGACTGAACTAAAAGATATTTTTGGCTAAAAGACTATCACTAAAACTGAATTTAAAATTGTTTTCAAACATTGGCCACACAAAACAACAGAGGAAACAAACACAATAGAGCTGTCTGATTACAGACATTGAATCTGGTGGATCCAGCTGCACTGCCAGCTTTGATCAAACCTCTTGTTAAAATATTTTACATATCAAATTCACAGGTTGCAGACCTGAGTATTAGAGCAGATCTCCGCTCCTTACCTAAGAAGGCTGAGGGGGAGACGGTGCCGTTGCTCCTGGACACCATGACACTGATGCCCGTCTCAATGAAGGGCACGGAGAAGTCTATGACCTCTGACCTCTCCTCATTGATGGTCAAAGAGCCGACGGCCATGTGGGCATTCTTCAACACCACCTGATGGAGAAACCAGAGAGTGTTCAACAATCTGTATCCACTGATGAGCTGAAAACAGAGCAGAGTGTGTGGGGGAAAAACACAAAATAATAAAATAAAAATCAAATATAGAATCACAGCAGAGAGCTCAGGGTCACACAGACCATCCATTCATCCATCCTCCATATGTTCATCCATCCATTTAGCCAACCACGTGCCAATCACTCCATCAACCCACCCACCCATATCTATCTATCTATCTATCTATCTATCTATCTATCTATCTATCTATCTATCTATCTATCTATCTATCTATCTATCTATCTATCTATCTATCTATCTATCTATCTATCTATCTATCTATCTATCTATCCATCCATCCATCCATCCATCCATGTATTCATCCATCCATTTAGCCAAACAGGTACCAATCACTCCATTAACCCACCCATTATATATCTATCTACCTATCTACCAATCTACCTACCTACCAACCAGTCTGTCTGTCTATCTGTCTGTCTGTCTGTCTATCTATCTATCTCTCTATCCATCTTTCCATCCATCCATCATCCATTCATCCTTAACTACGTTCCATCTATTTATACATCAGTCCTTTCATTTATCCATCCATCCAAACATAGTCCATTCTTTCAGGTTTATATATGTTCACATAAATAACTCATCCATCCATCTATTCATGCATCCATCCAGACATCCATCTGTCCACTTTTAAATTCATCTATCCCCCAACCACCCATCCATCCATCAACCATAAATCCATCATCTATTCATCCAACCCTCCATCCTTTCATCTAACCTTCTTTATAAAGGTAGTCTATCCACTGATCCTTCCATCCATTAATTTTTCAACTACCTGACCCATCAGTCCATTCATCCATCCATCCTTCCTTCCATCCATCCGTCCATCCATCCATCCATCCATCCATCCATCCATCCTTCCATCCATCCATCCATCCATCCATCCTTCCATCCATCCGTCCATCCATCCATCCATCCATCCATCCTTCCATCCATCCATCCTTCCATCCATCCTTCCATCCATCCTTCCATCCATCCGTCCAGCCATCCATCCATCCATCCATCCATCCATCCTTCCATCCATCCGTCCATCCATCCATCCATCCTTCCTTCCATCCATCCGTCCATCCATCCGTCCATCCATCCATCCATCCATCCATCCTGTAAACAGACTGACAGGATAAGTTTCAGTTTGATTTCTGGTGTTTAATGGATAAAAAAATGTCCTATAACCTGTGACGATAGTTTTATTTTTGTTTTCTTTTCCTTCTTGATCATGTGACCTGTCAGCTGACTGTTCTGATGTTGTGAAAAAGTGTTTTTCTTACTCCTCACAGTCTGGCCTTAACAGCTCGCTCCGTCACTAACTCATCACTAACTCGTCCTGGTCTGGATCACAGATGGAGAACAAAGACTCCCTCAGTCTCTCCCTCTCTGACTCACAGTCATCACACTCACCTTATTAACTCGCCCAGACTCGTCCCACTTTGTCCCCGAGCTCAGGGCCTCATATTTGGTCTAAATATATCACCTGTGCAGGTAGAGGGAGGGGCATCTATTTCCAGCAGATATGACCCACTGTGGTAACCCACTTTCTTCTCCCACTTTGGTCTCCTGATGATCATCACGAGTCCACTCCAGCGCTCTGTGTGTCCTCTTTTATCGGCTTTGTCTCCGGTTCTACATTTCAGCCGGCGGCCATGTTGCCCCAGAGAAGCTCTCGGAGTTCATGAATGTTCTCTCGATGCAGGTCGTCAAACATCAGGACTCAGGTGTTCTAGTTTACTCCATCACCTCCTCTCTTTGTTTCCCTTGGACGCCTCAGTTTAAGAGATCCAAAAGAAGAAGACCAGAGCCGCCTTTACACCCAAACCTGGTCCATGCCACCTTCTTCCACGCCACATCTGACACGGACATGCGAGGAAACCGTCCTTCACGATGAGCTGTGCAGAACTTCGAGGCTCAAACCAAGAGCTGCTTCACATCCCAGCTCTTTGGAGACATTTTTCAACATTATTTTTTAAATTGAATTTTCATAAAAAATCAATTCACATAAGTATCAGGATTTTTTTGTTTGTCAATTTTTAAATCGGTTTTTCTATTCAAATTTTTCTTCATCTAGAGCTGGGCAAAAAATCGATTAAATCGATTAATTAGAATTATTTTCTGCAGAAGATTTAAAAAATTAAAAATAGAGATTTTTTTTTTCTTGCCTTAGTCCAATTGTAAGTAGTTGCAATTTTTGAAAAAAATTACAAGTTTCATGATGGTCGGCCTTACAGGGTTTGCACAAGCACTTTTATAGGCTTGTATTTGTTATTTAAGTAGATTAAATATTGATCAGAGAGTTTCATGCTAATACTGTAAAAACACCTCAGCCTTTTAGTGTTTATGTAGACAAACCTGCCTACATTTATACTACATAATCAACCTTTTATGACCCAGACTTTGACTTTAAGAGGGAAACATTTAGACAACATAAAGGCAAAACTTGATTTGTTTCATTTTTATGTCACTGGGAGTTTAGTTTCTTTTAAGAAGGGAAAAATCGATTAAAATCGTAAATCGAGTGTTGTGGAAAAAAATCTGGGATTTTATTTCTAGGCCATATCGCCCAGCCCTACCTTCATTTTAGTCTGTGTTAATAAGCCACTTTAAAATGCAGTCCATGCTCTTGAAGAGAGAGTATAAACAGCTGGTTAAAATATACTGCTGGATAAAGAGTGCAAAAATCAGCAATATCATAGAAAAGTGAATCGTCCCAGCCCTAATGTCCAGCATTGAAATTCTTATCAGGTCAACTGTTAAAGCTATGGTCTACGATTTGGAAGCTTTGTACATATTAATAACACCGTTTATAAGGCTGTTATGGTCCTATGGTCCTATCTACACAGTATAAAGACCAAAAAGAACGAAAATAATCCATTCAGTATATCCGCTGAAAAGCTGCATACTAGCTGACCAATCAATCCTAAGAACCTGCGACTATTAATTGGTCCGTGAGTTGGTCCGTGAGTCCATCCAATCCCCTGTCTCTCTCACTACGCAGCGTCATGCCCATGGTCCCGCCTCCTCCCCTCTACCTCCGGTGAGCAGCTAGCAGCGTTAGCTACTGAACTATCATGGAGCCGGAAAAGCCTAGCGCCGAGACCGAAGCCACCTCCCTCTCCCGCGGGGCCCAACGGAGCTCTGCCCGCGGGTTGAGGCCTGTTAGCGGGCTAACGGCTAATGAATAGCCTCAGCCGGCCGTCAGACCTTCAGCATCGGCCGTTTCACCCCTGGTTGATCAGGTAATGGCTTTGTTTACTACAGTGGGAGATGTCTGCTGAATAACTCTGGTTAGTCTGTGCCTGGCCTGGCTAATAACTTGTAGGGGAGCGGGTTAGCCTGTTAGCCGCTAATCGTTAGCACTGTAAGCTGAGCTGGGAGGACAGGCTGAGAAAGATAAATCCTCCCCCACACTCGGCTCTGCTCTGGCGGCGCCAAACCCGCATTGCCGCCGGTCCAATTGAAATGGCTACTGCTGTGTGTTACAAGGGAGATGTCTGTCGTGTTTGATACTTTCAGTTGAGCTGAGCTGTTTTTGATTGAGTTTGCTGCTGATATATTGTGCTAGTCGCTCGTAGCTCTGTCTGAGGGGGCTTTATGGGGCGACACGAGCTGGGGGCGGGATCTTGGAACACGGAGGGGAGAGGTGAGGGAAGGGGGGGCAGGCTGCGGTTTCAAATCGTAGACCACAGCTTTAATGAAATAACAGAAGAGCATTCAGGTGGCAGTACAAGCCTTAAATGTCCACTCATGACTTCTGTTCCCACAGTTCAGTTTCCACCCTGATATCTGAGGATGTTTGCACCACGTGTTGTTCCTTCTGTTTTTTTGCCCCTGTTTGCTCAATTTATTTCATGTTGTTTTTTTAATGCATGCACTTTCTCTCAAAATACATGAACTACACGTTACCATTGAGTCATCTTTGTTTTCTAACTCTGAGCAGGAGTTCATCCTGACAGCGAACATGCTTTAGTCTTATTCTCCTGCTTTATCATGTTAGCATAAACGCTCATGTTTCCTTAATTATTCTTAAAGAAAAGCTTCTTCCGTCGGCCTCTTTACCCGTGATTCTGCACAGACGGTGATGCTAAGAGGCAGAATATATGTTCTTGGAGAATATCGGACTGATGATTAACCCTAATTTACACTGATGGACCCAAACGAGAGCTGAAAAATGAGCCGAGGTCCTCACAGGGATTGGAAAACGGCAATGAGCTCATCGTAAAGGACTGAGAGGTGATTAAATAAAATCAAAATATCAGCATTTAATGTTATGAGGGGGTGATTGGCAAGAATCTGCGGGTATTATATGTAAGGTCAGACGGGTGATAAACAAATAAAACAAGAATAATTAAACCACTTATTCACATAATGATCTTGTTGTTATTGTTGTTGGTATTGTTAGAATTTACATAACTTAATGGAAATTCTTTCTTTAGTTTTTCCCTCGTTTTTAGTTTCAGTTTCCCGTTTTGTGTATTTTTGCACCATTTCTTGTCTTGGCTCCAAATGAGGGACTTATTGTATGAAACAATTTCAAGAAATGTTTTTTCTTTTGATAGAAACAATAAAATGTAAATTGGCAAAAACACTTATTCCAATATCAAGATTTTCTAAAACCTTTTTTACAGCAATGAAAACTCGCTTTAATGTATGGATAAAAATACAGTTTTTTCAGCGGTATATTTATTTATATTATTCTAGAAATAATTATAAAAATGAACAGAGTGATGAAAAGTCAAACGTCTTAAATTTCTGTAAGTTATTGAATAATATGCTGCACTAAAATATGAATCCAGCACTGAAGCACAACAGATCATGATAAACTGTTATTTTTTACACCCCTAAATGTCATGAAAAATGTCTTCCTGTTATATTTGTGTGAGACTGATAAAGTTTTCCAGTGTTGGTGGACGATGGAGATCATTATGATAATTATTAAAATCAGAAGAACATAAAAAGGCAGTGGAGACCCTCCACTGCCTTTTTATCGGTCCGTGAGGGTTGAAGAGCTGCTGGTTCGAGTCCTGAAGTTTGTCTGTCAGCTCATGAGCACTAAACTCAGAGCTGCTCTGAGCTGCTTCACTCTGACATCGGTCCGTTAAAACATGATCAGAAGAGTTTATCAGTCTGTTTGTGTTTCAACAGCAGAGAGAAAAAAGAAATGAACTTCCTGTTAGAGACGAATAAATGATGTTCATTCTTTCTTCTTTCTTTCTATTTCTATTTCTTTCTCTCTCTTTCCATCTCTTTTTCTCTTTCTTTTTTCTTTCTGTCTCTTTCTTTCTTTCTTTCTCTCTTGTTCTCTCTTTCTGTCTTTTCTTTCTTTACTTTCTTTCTTTCTTTTTTCTTTCTATCTCTCCTTTTGTTTTTCTTCCTTTCTCTGTCTATTTTCTCTATCCCTCTCTTTTCTTTCTTTCTTTTCTTTTTCTTTCCCTTTCTCTTTCTTTCTTTTTTTCTCTCATTACTTTTTCTTTCTCTATTTCTTTCTTTCTCTCTTGTTATATTTTCTTTTTTCTCTTTGTTTCCTTTTTCTTTCTGTCTCTTTTTCCTGTCTCTCGTTCTTTCTTTATTTGTGTTTCTCTTTCTTTTTTTACTTTCTATCTCTCTTTCTGTCTTTTTTTCTTCTTCCCAATCTTTTCTCTCTCTCTGTCTCTTCCTGTCTTTATTTCTGTCTCTCTTTTCTCTTTCTTTCTTTTCTTTTTCTTCCTATCTGCCTTTCACCCTCTCTCTTCCTTTCTGTTTCTCTTTCTGTCTTTTTCTCTCTTTTATTGGATTCTTTCTTTTCTTTTTCATTTTCTCTATTTCTTTCTTTCTCTTTCTCTCTTTGTTTTCATTTTCTTTCTCTCTTTCTGTATTTTTTTCTTTCTTTTTCTTTCTATTTTTCTTTTTGTTTTTCTTTCTCTCTTTCTTTCATCCTATTTTGCACCTTACCTTTATTATTTTATTATGTTTTCTTTTTTCTTTTATAATTTTCTTTTATTTTTATTTCTTATCTTATTTTACTTCCTCTTATGTTTGCACTGTACTTTATCGTATTTGTCTCACAAGTTGTTCTCACTGCTTGAAGGTTTTTGCAATTTCGTTGTACTTGTTGCAATGACAAAGTTCTTTTCTATTCTATCTCTTTTTCTTTCAATCTCTCTTTCCGTCTTTTTTCCTCACTTTCTTTCTTTCTTTCTTTCTCCCCTCAGAGCTGGACAGGTGATTTGGTGCTGATCACTTTAACTCGAGCCATGAGCCAAACACCCTCCCAAAAAGACCGATCTGTTCCTTTAAGATGTTGTGAGTAGAAAAACATCCTCACAGTTACCTGCTTCAGTATCACAGCAACAAGCAGACGTGCACGTCACCTTGATTACCTGAATCTGCATCCACACTCCCACTCCCGTCTAACGCTCCCAAACTCTGAAACTGGAGAGTAAAATGTCTGCAGCCTGCAGTGGAGTGGACCTTTACAGGCAGGAGGAGATTACACATCATTATCTCCGAGCGTCGGTGTGCTCCCGCCCCACTCTGTGACTTCACACTCGTGTTTGTTCCACCGGCGTGTGCGTGTGTGAGCGTGCACGCCGGCATAAATGTGTGAAACGTCTCCCGGCGAGGAGAGAGCGAGTGAGTCGGTCCAGCACTTCCTCTCTCTCCCCCTCCTACGACTTGTTCTCTCCATGTTATGAAAGTGACCCGTGTGGGTGTTATTGAGAATGAGCGAGCGAGGATCGGCCGTTTGTGTGTTTTTATGTGTCTGATACGCACGCCAAACTCCTGTAATCAAGTGGATTGGCTCTAATATTCCAGATTAGGGCTATTAGGGGCCGGACCAGTCAATGCAGCCCATGAAATGTGACACCGACGGCGGGAATCGAGTTAGGCCGGGCCGCTCTCCCCCCTCCGGATCTATTGTCTCTGCGGGCCGTGGTAAATTGTGTAAAAGGCGCTGAGTGATGTCGATGAGTGTTCAAGAGCGTTTCCAGGCACGTCCGATAAAGCGTGCGCGTGTCCAGATCTCGGTCCATTAACGGCGAGATATAAAGTGGATTTGGCCCAGATTCAGCGGGACAAGGACACGCTTCGGTTTGGACGGAGACGGCAGATTTACAGCGAGGGAGGGAGGGGGGGAGTCTTTAGAGATGGCACATGGAAACAGTCTGCAGAGAGCATCATTGATCAGAGCGGAGGAGAAAAGGCATGTCTAACATTCTTCTCTGTTCAAATAAATATATCAGGTGTTCCAGTCTCTTCCATGTCCACAGGTGTATAAAATCATCACCTAGGCATGCAGACTGCTTTAACAAACATTAGTGATAGAATGGGTCGCTCTCAGGAGCCCACTGAATTCCAGTGTGGAACTGTGATAGGATGCCACCTGAGCAACAAATCCAGTGGTGACATTTCCTCACTCCTAAATATTCCACAGTCAACTGTCAGCTGGATTATAAGAACGTGGAAGTGTTTGGGAACCACAGCAACTCAGCCACCAAGTGGTAGGCCACGTAAACTGACGGAGCGGGGTCAGCGGATGCTGAGGCGCATAGTGAGAAGAGGTCGCCAACTTTCTGCAGAGTCAATCTCTACAGACCTCCAAACTTCATGTGGCCTTCAGATTAGCTCAAGAACAGTGCAGAGAGCTTCATGGATGGGTTTCCATGGCCGAGCAGCTGCATCCAAGCCTCACATCACCAAGTGCAATGCAAAGCGTGGATGCAGTGGTGTAAAGCACGCCGCCACTGGACTCTAGAGCAGTGGAGACGCGTTCTCTGGAGTGACCAATCACGCTTCTCCATCTGACAATCTGATGGACCAGTCTGGGTTTGGAGGTTGCCAGGAGAACCATACTTGTGGGACTGCATTGTGCCAAGTGTAAAGTTTGGTGGAGGGGGATTATGGTGTGGGGGTGTTTTTCAGGAGCTGGGCTTGGCCCCTTAGTTCCAGTCAAAGGAACTCTGAATGCTTCAACACACCAAGACATTTTGGACAATTCCATGCTCCAACTTTGTGGGAACAGTTTGGAGCTGGCCCCTTCCTCTTCCAACATGACTGTGCACCAGAGCACAAAGCAGGTCCATAAAGACATGGAGGACAGAGTCTGCTGTGGATCAACTCGACTGGCCTGCACAGAGTCCTGACCTCAACCTGGCAGAACACCTTTGGGATGAATTAGAGCAAAGACTGAGAGCCAGGCCTCAGTCTCTCATCATTTAGAGATCTTTTGAGATTAAGAATGAATGTTGATGAACTTAGTCACAACAGATTTTTTCTTATATTGTGCTCAGTTGCACATCCTGCAGTGTTGCCAGATGTTTATTTCCTGGCATGTTTTTATATCTTCTTTTTTAACAGTTTTATCTATTCCTGTTTTTAAACATCTTAAATGCCTTTAACAGTGTCTTCCATCTAATTCCACCAATAATGTTTTAGAAGCTTTTTTTGCAGTTATAATAATGATTAATTGCACTGACAAATGGCATTAATAAGTATCTACAGATCACGTATTTAATGAGTATTATCTCATAATACTTCTGATCAGTCTGGACATCTCTACTCTGTGGGGTTTTTCTTGTGTTTTTCAGTCTTATTCACAGATTTCTCTCATTTCTTCGCTCTCTCCGGCCTCTTCTCCTCGGTGATTCGGGGCCTGAGTTTAACTCCCCTCCTCCCCCGTCATGCCGGTCCATCTGTGGGGGTGAGGAGGACTCGGCACATTATGGCTCCTTCAGTCGGGCTGATGCTTTATTGCAGGTGAGCCTCAGAGTGGCAGCCTGTCGGAGCCTTAAAAGGTTTTATGTAAGGGACTGAGCGGCTCAATTTTAATCAACGTTTAACTGTGAAAGTTTGACAGGAAGCTTCCGGAGACTCCAGAAGGACGTCCAAACTTCAGAGAGCGAGCTCACCCCGCGACCTTTGGGACGCCATCGATCCGTTTAACAGAAGTCAGGACGGCGAGCTCGCCCTCGTAGGCTGAAGAATGAGGAGTGACAGCGACCTTACCACGGAAGCAAAGTCGATTAGAGACGCTTTAGAGGAACTGCTGCAGCGAGCGAAACATTTGAGCCCGGAGCTCGGCCTGTGGGGCACGAGGTCGACCCAGAGAGGAGGAACCAAAACACACCTGAGAGGAGGAGCGACGCCTTCAGGCTGAAACAACACAGATGTGACTGACACACGGGAAAACATCTGCACCATCGCGGAGCTTTTACCATCACACTCATCAGGCCTTCGTCACGACGGGAGCTCTCTGCACTTTGTTTTCCCTCATCATCTTCATCCAAGCAGCAGGTCAGGAAAACCTTAGCCACATAAATATGAACATGATTTCTCCTCTTTGATTTTTATTTTCTTTTTTATTTATTTTACTATTATTATTATTAGGGTCCTCGCCCTCTTCTAGCTGGAGCTACTGTTCCTGTATCGCTTCTTTCTTTCTTCATATTATTATTTACCGGAGGGGGCAAATAAACCTTAATTTGACCCCCTAAACATGCTTAAAACTCACCAAAATTGGAACACACCTCATAATTGGCGAAAAATCTGATGAAATGAAAAAATGTAACCCCCAATATGCCAAAACGTGCTCTCTAGCGCCACCTGGAATCACTAAAACGGACCTAACAGCCACTAGAAAAATCGTAGCGAGATCAAATCAATTCCAAAACGCAGGTCTCATCGACGCCCACAAATCTCGTCCTGACACCCCTGACCTATCTCAAACAGGAAGCCTGCAAATTGCCCTTCAAAATAAAATTTCAGGGGAAAAATATGCCAGACGGAAAAATTTTCTCCTCCTACACGGTAAATGGTATCAGCTTGAAACGCAGATAGATGAGAGAGGAGACATTGACGAACAAAAGTTTTGAAGGTATTTGTTTTGGTCTCAAACGGTTTTCGAATGATGAGCCCTCTAAGTTGTTCAAGCCTGAAACAGCCCTCGCACTCCTCCCATTCAAATGAATGGGAGAGGAAAACCCAGAATCAGACATCCTGTGTCAGTTAGGCCTCTACAGAGAAAACAATAGCTCATGCAGTTTTAAAAATGACACGGTTGGATTCCTGACAAAATTTTACATAACAAGGTCTCAATTTTGGAGAGATTGGGTCAAAATTGTGGCATCTGTGAATTAAACAAATAAACCTTAATTTGACCCCCTAAACATGCTCAAAACTCACCAAAACTGGCATGCACCTCAGAATTGGTGAAAAATGTGATAAAATGAAAAAATTAACCCCCAACATGCCAAAATGTGCTCTCTAGCGCCACCTATATATAACAAAATGGCTCTCACAGCCACTAGAAATGTTGTAGGAGAGATCAAACCAACGCCAAAATGCAGGTCTCATCGACGCCCAGAAATCATGCAATGACACTTCTGACCTATCTCAAACAGGAAACTGGCAATTTGGATTTCAAAATAAGAGCTCACTGGATCATCCCCACTTCCGCGATGATTTGACACCCCTAACAAGCTCACAGCCAGGCCAAAACTGACACGCATGCCAGATGGGGCACACGTTTTTTTAAAATGAAAAAGTTAACCCATTATATTCCAAAATATGCTCTCTAGCACCACCCAAGTATAATCTGGTGCACAAAAATGGTTGCTGGGCGACTACGAATGGCATAGAGAGGTCAAACAAACGTCAAAACGTTTGTCTCATTGAGACCCACGGATCTTGTGCTGACACCCCTGACTTATCTTAAACAGGAAGCCAGAAATTTGCCTTTCAAAGTAAAAGGAAAGTGAAAGTAAAAGGCCCAGGAAAAAAAATTGATCTCCTCCTACGCTGTAAATGGTATCAGCTTGAAATGCAGACAGATCAAGCCCTGAAAGTTGTTCAAGCTGGAAACAGTCCTCGCAGCTCCTCCCATTCAAATGAATGGGGAACAACAGAACAGCAAGAGACATCCTGTGTCAGTTAGGCCTCTCCAGAAAAAATAAAACAAAGTACAGCTCTAAAATGTATATGACTGTATTCCTGATAAAATTTCACATAAAAATGTCATATTTTTTATGTAGATTGGGTCAAAATAGTCGCATCTGTGAGGCTGTGTCTCTTTAGTGTTTTTTGTGGCTCCTGAGAAAAAGAGCAGTTCAAGATGATGTCACAGCTCCATGCTGCAGGTCATGTGACTAAAGGAGGAGCAATAGACTGCAATACACAGCCATTATAAAGACTGAGGCTCCCACAGAGCTGCAGAAACACATATCAGTCTAACTTAGAGCAGTTTAAGGGGATGAAAAGGGATTAAACCCTAAAAATGAAGGTCAGCGGGGCATGAGGGACCTGCGACAGAGTGAGGACCCGTCCAACGCTGCTTGCTTGTGTACTTCATAACTGTGCAAAAATAAATGAACTATCTTTGTAACAATGTAACAGTGAATACCACCAATAAAATATTTCTGTCATACTGTATTGTCTTACTGCACAATAAAAAAAAGACGTATTTACAAAAAAGAAAGAAGACATAAAGCCATTAACCCTTTCATGCATGGTGTCCACTACAGTAGACAGATATTTGGGATACATCTCATTTATTGCAACTTTAGGTTGCAGTACCATGTCCAACTACCAGGTGGTCAATTCCCAAACCCCTGTCTAAAGCTACATATAAATATTTTCACTGCACATTTTTACCATATGGAACTATTGCATCATAAATTCAAAGTAGCCAACAAACAGCAAATTGGGCATTATGGTTGTATTCAGCTTTTACATAATTTTGCATTTTTTATTTTAAATTTTGGTGTAATTCACAAACAAATGGTTTGATTAAACAGCAACAATACATATACTTTAGATTTTACTTTTCTTTTCTTTACTCATAATAAATGTTTGCCAGAGACATGTGTTTGTGAATCTTTATTAAGTTTAATTAAGGCCCCATCCACATAAAGACAAACCGAAGTCTAAACACATACGTTTTTTGCAGAATCTGGGTATCATCCATATGAAGACGGCATTTTGGGGGTCTGTAAACGATCATTTTTGAAACCAGGTTCCAGACTGGAAAGATTTTGAAATGCTGTATACACAGCTCTGTGATTACTGGCTCTCCGCAACTTTTCAGATACACTTACGTCATAGTTTCATATCTTCCTTGACACGCGTGCGCCACACGCGGCAACGACAACAACAATGGCGGCGTACGGTGTAGCATACGTGCTGATGAAGCTAGTGACCCTACTATCCCTGTTGCAGCAAAATCTCCTTCTTCTCAATCACCACCGAGCTAAACAAACAATTATCGAGGACACATTACAGCACTTTATGATCACTTTATCACAATCTCTGTTTACAACTTTTGCTGCAAGTGCCCATGCCCACTGTTTTTTCATCTCTGCTTGTTTCGGTCATATCGTTACAGCGCCCCTAGAGGTCTGGCATGTGTTTTACAGCGTTTTCATGCGTTCATGTAGACGCACACATGTTCTGAGGCGCCTTTGTCTTTATGATGATCGTTTTTGAAACTGTTCAGTGTTTTGTCTTAGTGTGGATGGGGCCTTAGTTACTAGAAAAACTGTTGTGGCATGGTGCCCACTGTAATAAACAGATGCATAAGTCCCTCAAAAAATAAAATTGAAAAAATGACTTTTGTTTGAAAGGAAAAAAAATGTAAAAACTATTCATTTGGATCTAATAATTCATGCATGAAAGGGTTAAACAAACAAACAAAAATGAAGTATATTAAATGCCATCTTTGTCATCATGAGACGACCTCCTCACCTCTCCCACCATGCCGTTCCATGTCCCGTTGACCTTCTTCCCGTGCTTCCCGTTGGTCACCAGGTAAAGGTCGTAGGTGAACTTGACGGTCTTGGCGATCTTCTTCAGGATGTCGATGCAGAAGCCTTTGCAGCAGCGTTTGATGTAGATCCCGGACTCCTTGGTTTGATTCCTGCGTGGACAGAAAAACAGGAGAGCTCGTCTAAAGGTGGATGTTTGGCAGGAAAAGTTCAGAGCAGTCGTGATTGGGTATCTGGCACCGTCACACAGACTAAGTGTGAAGTGATTTGACCTCCGGCTCCTCACAGCTGCCGAGGGAAATTAGCATCATTGGGCTGAAGAGCAGGAGGCGGAGCCAGGATCTTCTCCTCAGCCTCTGACGGCGAAGGTGCCGGACAGACTCAACCTGAGGAGTTATTATATGAACATGCATTTAAAGCATTGTCCCTCACAGCGTTTTGATCTGCTTCCTGCACGGCACCGTGTTCCTCATGCACGTCCCGCTCAGAGGGTCCACGTCCTCCACGATGACAAACGGCTTCTCCTCCAAGGTCACGATGGACAGGTGGTCGTCCTCGCGGGTCGCCGCTCCTCCGTACAGTTCGTATCGAGGCCACACGTGGTACTTCATGGACAGGGAGCCGTTTTCCCATTTACCCACCTGCAGAGACGGAGAACGAGCCTCGTCAGTCAAGGAGAAAGAAATTTAGACAAAAAGGATTTATTTTTGTTTTGCAAATGTTTTTTGACTTCTAACAACTGCAAATACTATTATTTAATGTTCAAACTGATCAACTTTTGCAAATATTCATGGATTTTGAATTTTAATCCAACTGCTTTTTATTGAAGTTTCATGTACAAATAAAATACAAGCCACAATAAACATATATATGTATATAAATATATTAGGGCTGGGACAATATGCTTTTCTCCTGATTCGTTTTTTGTTTTTTTACAATTTAGGTGATTGAAATTCAATTCTACAACATTGCCCATTTTTGCAATCTTTAGTTAGTTTTGTCAACACCAGCATACTTATCATCATAGAAGAGGATGATTTTGCATCCAACTAAACTGCAGTTCAGACTTCCAGCATTTGTCTGCCTTCCTTGACTTCTTTGTTGTGGTCTGTGCTGCCTGCCTCTCATGAGACCATGACATCACCATCAGAACTGAGTAGACAGCATTAACAAGGGAATCACTCAGCTTAAAAGTGGATGTTGATGCCTTTAGCTAGCTGCATCGGGTTTTTGATTCGCATGTTTGACTCCAGCTTGTTTTTGCAATGGTATGGATTAACTGACTCAAAAGACAGAGTGTTGTAGACTTGCCCTTTCCACAGGCTGCAGGATTATCTTCAGACACTGGGCTGCAAAAACTATCATCCCATTTAGTGAATGGCTGGCAGAAATAACCAAACCGCCAAAATCATGAATGTAATCATACTGTTATCTGTTATCATACACAGCCTGTCCAAAAAAAGTCTCCACCTGGATTTAACAAAGCAAACAGGTCTGAGCCTCCTGTTGGATAATTACTGCATGGGTGATTATCTTTATCTAAGTTATTTAACTCCAGCTGATGCAATGAGCAGCTTCTCATTTCTTCAACAACCATGTCAAAGACACATCCTGTGGTCGTGGAAAAGATGTTAGTCTGTTTAAGAAGGGTCAAATCATTGGCATCAAGCTGAGGAAACATCTAAGGAGATTGAAGAAACTACTAAAACTGGGTTAAGAACTGTCCAACACATTATTAAAAACTGGAAGGATCTGGGGTGTGTTTAATAGTGACAGTAAGAGCATTTCCACACACACAGTGTGAGGGGAACTCAAGGGATTGGGACTGAACAGCTGTGTAGCCTTAAGAAAACCACTAATCAGTAAGGCTAACCAGAAGAAAGTGATGCACCCATCATGCCCAGTGCCTACTGTCCAAGCCTGTGGGGGCAGTGCTGTGATCTGAGACAAATCTGTGACACTGCCAGGTAGTGTGTACTGAGCATATACAGGTTTGTAACGTATGTGAATGTAATAAAAATCAAGATACATGTGTGACAAAGGTCTAAAAGCCAAATGTGATGGAGGATATGACGACAGTAAATGTGTATATTTTAGTTTAATGGCTGGTATATTGAATTTACTGTCCTGTTTAGTTCAGTTCTTTTTGTTATTTATGACCTTTGTATTGTTGTTCATGTACTAAATGCAATAAAAAGTAAGAAAACTATTTATGATGTATAACTATTTTCCGAGGTAAGAACATCAGGAACAGTGCTGAGAAGCTGATATGGCCGTGGAAATGTTTAAGGAAAAGTTAACAAGTGGCCACGTGGGAGAGGAAGGAAAGGCTGTAAGTCGGAGAGAAGAATGGGAGCAAGGTTAACCAGAAGGACACAACTGGAACGAGAGGGAGGAGCTGAATTCAGATCAGGGGGAGAGCTGGGGAGGGGAACGACGGGATGGAGAGGGGGAGGGGGTTACTGATTTAAAAAAGGAAACTTGATCGTGTTTGTGACAAACTCTCGTTTAGCCTGTTCAGCCCCTTTTTAAGCCTCCTGCTCGAAAATGACTCATAAAGAAAAGAGTGAATCTCTGCAACCACAAAGTCTGGTTGAATTATTTTAGTGTCATATTAAAGTAAGACTTTAGAGATCTATATGTGTATATGTGTTACTGGGACAGAGTAAATGAAGATAGAAGTCAGAATCATTTAAACATTTCATCCTCGCCTAAATAAAACAAGTTTTTATAGTGAATATCTCTTTGGAATGATGCAGCTGCAGCTTTAGAACTCTATGAATGAATGTGAAAATATGTGAACATTACTTCTGCCAAGTTTGAGTCTGATAAAGTGATGCAGAGCAAAGTTAGAGAGGTTTTACTACAGAGTGGTCAGGCCCAATCTTGGCTCAGTTTGGCTCCATTAGTCCCATTTGACATTTCTGATATACCAAACTTTAGATTTACCTTTTATGTCACTTTTGGTGTTCATTACACCCAATTACATCAGTTTTTATCTTCTTCTGCTTATCTGTGGCAGTTTCCGACTGTTTTTGAAAAATAAAGAAGTAAATGAATAAACTTTAAGAAAAAAAAATCAAGCATAGCTCTCTACATTTTCCCATCCAAATAAATCCACACAAATCAACCAAGTTTGAATCAAAGTGAAACAGATTTGGATATTTGATAACTCATTTGCTTGGTGTTGACGTTGTGTTTGGTGTGTGTAAAAATGACTTATATGGTTGTGTAGCTGAAAATTTCCTGTTTAATTTGATGTTGGAACGATGCTGGAGTCGCTTTAAAACTATTTAGACTATTGGGTAACACTGTCTATGAAGCCCACATTTATAATTCATTATAATGCATTCATAATGCCTCATAACTACACTTCTAAGCAAAAATAATGCTTCGTAACTACACTATATCAACGGTCATAAAACATTATAATGTCATTCATAATGAATTATAATGACTTGTTCCATGGATGCTCATGAATACTCATGAACACTACATCCATGATGCTTTATGAGGTATGAAGCCCGACAATCACAATGCATTATGAGGGCATTCATAATGCTTCATAACTACACTCATAATGCTTTATGATGCACTATATCAACAGTCATAAAACATTATGATATCACTTACATGTAATTACCACATAATGTTTCATGACCGTTGATATAAAGCATCATGAAGCATTATGTTTGCTTATAAGTGTAGTTATAAGGGAATATGGATGCATTATAATGCATTATGGATGCTGTTATTTTGCATTATAAATGTGGGCTTCATAGAAAGTGTTACCAATAGGGCTGGATATTGATTCAGATTTCTGGATCGATTCAATTCGATATTACAAGGACTCAAATCGACTCGATTCACGATTCAATTTGATATTTATTCAGTCTGGGATATCTTAGTTAAAATAGTGCTGTAAATTTAAAAAGTGACCTTTTGACCTGGTACATCATTCAAAATTGTTTTAACATGAAGAGCTAAACCCAAAGCAGTTACATTAATCATATTTTAATGATATGCATTAATGCATATTCTGCATATTACTTGTTTTTTGTCCAACTCGTCTTGTCCTTTGTACTTGTTAAATCTAAAATACTGTACATCCAAACATCAGCTTTTAAACTCTCCAGTGGTGCCCATATAGAGCTTCACCATGTTTGTTTGCAGTAACATCTCATGAGATCTTGTTCAGTAGAAAGCAACGCTAAACGCTGATCACACCAGACTAGCAGGGTTGATACCACAGGCTGCTTCTCTGCACATCCAAAGAAGAAAAAACTACCCGAGTTAAAAGATCCATCTTTGGATTTTATGGATCCATCATGAACCAGTTAAAGGAAAATCCATTTAAATCGATTTTTTTAATCCAGCCCCAGTTACCAACTATTGTTATATAGTGATGCAGAGCAAAACTAAAGATGTTTTATAACAGTATGATCAGGCGAGGATTTTGAAAAACAGTTCACTTTTTCTTAAGTTTTTGTTGGAGAGCGAGCAAACAAACACAAAATCTGATACTTTGGGGCTGAAGAGGTTAAACCTGATAAAAGGCCAAAACCGCAGGAAGAACCTTTAGGAGGATGAAGATGGAGCAGAAGTCAAGAGAGACTCTGGCAGAGGAAGCTGATTCAGATGCAAAACAGCGACTCTTGTGCAGAGAAGAGTCCAGCTGCATGTCTGGAGGGCCCTCGGATGAACGAGCGTCATCAATTAGTCCATCTCCTCCACACCTCCACCTGTGAGAGCCTACCTGGAGACTCTTTGAAACGGATATGGATCGTCAGCTGATTGGACATGCCGTCGTGGAGGGGAGGGCCGAGGCACGAGCGCGAGAGGCCGGTTTACACACTTGTAAAATATGCAAATATGCTCACACACTCGGAGCTCTCCAGGGAGAGAAAACTTGCCAAGAACGCCTTGAGAGTTCGAGCCACGGCTGCAGCCTCCAACGAAAGAGCGAGCCGTGAAAGAAAGGGAGTAAAAGGGGGGAGGAGAGGGGAGGAAAGGGGGGTTAACGGCAGCCCTGAGGGAGCTACAGCGGGCCGGACACTACAGCGTCTTCACACCGACTTCAAAGCTGCTCGGAGACGACGGTTGTAGGAGCTCCAACTCATTAGGATCCAAGAAAAGTGGTTCAGCTGGAAGTCAAGCTAAGAATTAAACATGAGAGGGGGGAGGAGGGGGGAGGACAGGGGAGGAGGGGGGTGTTACAGGCTGCGAGGGCAAGAGAGACGATTCACCTTGTTCTGTGATCAGAGGACAGAATATAGATTAGAGGGGAAGAAGAAGAAGAAAGAGAAACACCGAGGATGAAGAAGAAGAAGAAAGATGGCGGCCACGCAGACACAAAGGCAGAGATTGAACCAGCACAGGTGCATGATGGGAAGTTTGCAGGAGAAGGGGAGCAAAAGTTTGGGCCTCGCAAACTTCAATCGCAGCAGGTTCATCATTATAGCATCACCAAGAGCTCCTTTAAAGCTAAAACAAGTCCAGTTTGGACATGTGGAAACTCCAGGAGAAGAGAAGATTGTAAAAGTGTCTCCTGGTCTGATGAGTCTGGATTTCTGCTCCATAGTCAGATGATACTCTGAAAAACTTAGATCTAGATCTAGTTACTCGTTACTTCTTAAAAAATTAAGTGTGACTTTACTTATGACCCTTTTCCATTAGCCCTACTCTACTCTACTCAACTCTACCCGGCTCTACTCTACTCGCCTTGTGCTGCTTTTCCATTAGCCCCAGTCGCCTGCCCAACAGGCTGCAGTGTCGCTGAGCGGCTCTGCGGTGACGTAATTTTGAGCGCGACACAACAATCTGTGTCTTTTTGTCACAAACAGAGTAAAAAAGGAAAGCAGAAGAAGGCTGCAGGTGGTAAGAAGAAATACCCCTTGAGAAGCACAGGAGAGTTTTGGAAGCTATACAACAGAATGAAGCAGAGGACGAGAGCAATCCAGCTGCAAAGAAAAGACGGATGAGGGTAAGCTCATGGTAGCTACCGCTAGCATGCTAGGTCGTCGCACTCATGACTCATCAATGACGACATTGTCTGACCAATCAGTAGCCGGCAGTCAGTGATGTCATCTTTTAGTATGGACTCAGCTCGCTTGGAACCAGAGCGGAGTAGGTACTAAAACTAGCTTGTTTTAGGAGGTACCAGGCTAGTGGAAACACGCTGCTAATCAAGTAGAGCTGAGTAGAGCAGGGCCAAGGCGTGCTAGTGGAAAAGGGCCATTAGTTACCTACTATGAAAAGTAACTTGTCACGTTACTCGTTACTTTTACATTGCTCGACTTTGGACAGAACCCCATATCTGTTCCTAAATGTGAAGGCCTACAAAAAGTTCTACTACAGAGAACATAACAGTTATTTCTTTTGTGCTCTTTATTTTACAAAATGTCACATACCCTGTGGAATCAGAGCTCCTGTCCAGTGTTTCCAGGTCGACAAAAACAAGCCCAAAATAATCAACCTCCAGCTATTTCCTTTCCTAATGTGATATATTACTTTTTAAAAAGAGAAATCTACATAAAGTGTGTTCATTTTCATCTACATTACATTTTAATATCACAGTGCCAAACATCTATTCAAGAAAAGAACGTTGCTTATAATAAGCAGACCTGGCAACTTTGGCTCTGGAGCATGCTCCATGTGCGTGAGTGTGTTTGATAACCAGGAAACGAGGAAGTGGACAAACTGCCTACTGCAGTCGTGTTTTGCTTTACTGTTAGGAGCTGGAAGATAATCAGGGGGATTCACACAGACAGAAGAGCCCCAAGAAGAAACTTTACGTTTAGAAACAAGCCAAAAAAACGCGACTCGTGGCCATGACTCACAAGATTTGCAGCCCTTAGAAGCTTATAACGAGCAGACTTGGCAACACTGCTCATGTCTTTGCGAGCAGCTGAGAAGGCAGCTTCAGTGTCAGATCTGTCTGTGGGAAAAGTAACGTCACGCCGCTTTAAAAAAGGAACTACGTTTCGTTGCAAAATTTTCAGTGGTAGAGCTTTACTTTACTTTTTACTCGAAATAGTAGTTTCGTTACTGTAACGCGTTACACACAACACTGCTTATAAAGTGCATTCACAGTAAAAAAAAAAAGCATAAAAACAGGAAATAGATTTCTACTGTTAAATGTATTTTACCTTAACCACACTGCTCTTGCACTTCATGTTGGACTAGAGCTGGGCAAAAAGCTCGATTAAATTGATTAATTTGAATTATTTTCTGCAGAAGATTTAAAAAATAAAAAAAAATCGAGATTTTTTTTTTTCTTGTCTTAGTCCAATTTTAAGTAGCTGCAGTTTTTGAAAAAAATTACAATTTTCATGATGGTCGGCCTTGTAGGGTTTGCACAAGCACTTTTATAGGCTTGTATTTGTTATTTAAAGGGAAACTCCGGTATTTTGACACCTGGACCTTATTTTTAGGTTTGTGCATGCTCATATACTCACTCAGACAAACATCGTGCAGCTCATCCTTCAGAGATTATTTAGATCCAACGATGTAGCACTTAGGTGGGTCCACACAGCAGCTTCAGCGCGGGACATAATCTCTGCAAAATCGCTCGTCTCTACCACAGCCCGGCTTGTCATTGCAGCGAAATCCTCCAGAGTAGTCAGACATATATTCCTGGATAGATCCATACGCGTGTCAGCCGGTTTCAAGTCCCACTCTGAGCAGCTAACACACTCCTCTCCTGTTGCTATAGGCGAACACTGTCCACAAGCGCACCGCTAGTTAGCATTGAGTCGTGGACGTGCTCCTGTTTGTTGTTCACGAGCCAGCTGTTTGTCTCTCTCCCTCTTCATTCTTCTCTCATGGAGCTCCTCGTCCGTGTACTCAGACTCAAACCGATTAAGTATAGTCTGACTCTTGGCATCAGATAAATATTCTGCCATGTTGCTGAGCACTGCCGGCTAAAAGTAGGTCAGCTGTACCTTTGCGTCGCGCGGCTATGCCGTCATCAAAAGTTTGTTTACCAGGTCTGCTGACCCACCTGAAGAGGGTAGATGAGCTGACTTTATGATAACACTGGTGATGGATGAAAAAATATAGCCAAAATGAGTGATTTTGCAGAGATTATGTCCCACGCTGAAGCTCCTTATAGGGCAAAATCACTCATTTTGGCTATATTTTTTCATCCATCACCAGTGTTAAAAATACTCATCTACCCTGTTAGTGTTTATGTAGACAAACCTTTTATGACGCCATATTGACACATAATCAACCTTTTATGAGCCAGACTTTGACTTTAAGAGGGAAACATTTAGACAACATAAAGGCAAAACTTGATTTGTTTCATTTTTATGTCACTGGGAGTTTTGTTTCTTTTAGGGAGGGAAAACTCGATTAAAATCTTAAATCGACTGTTGTGGAAAAAAATCTGGGATTTTATGTCAAGGCCATATCGCCCAGCCCTATGTTGGACATTTGCAAAATAAACATGTTCACAGAAAAGGACAGAAATCAATAGTTCCATCCTAAACAGTGAGAATATCCTCATACACGTATATAGTCTGAATCCATCTTCATCTTGTTTATATCTGGATAGTAATCTTTTTATATTATTATTATTTTTTTTGCTGCTATTATTTTGTATCTTTTTGGACTACGATTTAAATATATATTACTATTTTTGAACCTTTTACCTGTGGACAGCAGAGCAGGATTTTCATTGAGCAGGGAATCATGTTTCTCAAAGAGCAAATGACAATAAACACTTAGAGTCTTGATTCTAAAACAATCTTTTAAAATCAATAAAAGAAACAACGTATCAATAGCCTGTAAACTTTCAGCAATCAGCAGGTGAGTGCTCTTAATTATCCCGTTAGGTGCTCGTGCTGCAGCTTGTTCCTCAAAGGCACCTTCAGCGGGGCGATAACGTCTAATCAGAGCATCTGAAGAGCTTCGGTGATGGAGACAGAGAGGCTGATACTCCCACTCTGTGTCCGTCTTTATTCTCCGCTCACACCTGACCGTCCTTAAATACCTGCAGAATAATGAACCTCGCTCACCCGGTCCCACTGCCGGTCCTTGTTGAGCAGGATGATGACCAGCTTTTGACCGCATATATCCGTCCCTGATAGGACATTTGCAGACTCAAACATGTTCACAGAGAAAGGACAGAAATCAATAGGCCATCCTAACGACATAAATTATGCTGCATACACGATATTAGTCTGAATATCTTATTATTGTTATATCTGAAGTACATCATATTTCATTAAAGTAATTATAATATATGTCATAATAAAGTGAGTACATTTTATACATAGCAATAAACTTACAATTTCAGAGCTTTTAAATGAAATAAATTAAACAAAAATTATAATAAATTTAACAAACAAAAAAAGAGAAAAAAAATGAAAATGAAATGGACTCTCTTTGGGAAAAATTGCATATAAATAAAAATCATTATACTAATTAAAAACAACCAAAAAATAGACCATGTCTCTGTAAGGAAAAAAAAAATCTAACAAAAATACACACAACAATAAAAACGATAAATAAGATGAAGTTTATACAGTTCAGGAATTGTTTGTCTAGTCAATTTGTACTGTTTGTCAAACATTTGTAACGTTTCTCGAAATTGTGAATTTTGCAACCGTATTAAAGGGCTGCATTTCATTTGTAATGTAGCGAACGACACTGTCTGTTAGCGCGCCATTTTGTTCTGTTTTATTTATATTTACTTTGCCGACCGAACACCTCAGTAAGTGCTGACTGTCAGGACGAAGGCTCCGCTGCACCTCCCCTTCTTCATCGCCACTACTTTCAAACAAATACGACATATTGGCTTGTACGCATGAGTGGCCCCGCCTCCCCACAAAGATTGAACGAATGACAGATGCTCACTCGCGCCACATTCATCAGGTACCCTGAGAGACCAACGCGGAGTGAGACAGCCTGTTGAGAGAACACAGGCCTTAGGCATATTAAGGCCGCAACAGGAGGAAAACAAATTATGCTGACATAATTATTTATTGTCAATATTATTGTGAAACATCATATCAACCATTGTAATTATATATATGTCATAATCAAAGTGAGTTTATGATGGACTGTGGCTAAGCTAAACTCTGTTTTTAGATTAACGATGAAATAAACCAACGCTTACATTTCCCCTCCTGCAACAGGCCAACTACAAAAGCACAGATATGCTGAATTATTTTGTGCTGTTTATGTTTTGTGGAAATAAATGTGTTTTTCTTCAGATTATCTCCGTCTGAAAGAACAACCTGCAGCAACCTGAGCAACAAGCTACTCAAATATCAAAATAAGAGTTTCAGAAATACTGAAGTTCAACAAACATAAACAAGATTAACCAAGAATCTGAACTCAAACTTTTGTTTCATCTCATTTGTTTGTCCATCTATCCAAAACATTTAATCTCATTTGTTTTGCATCTATCCATCAACCAAGCTGCATTAATCATTCTAATTTAGCCATTCATCATCCATCTGTCTGACTGTCATTTTATCTGTTTCCATCAACCAACTATATTTACTTTTATATCCATCAACCATTCATACATCCATCTGTCTGTCCATCTACCATCTATTGATTTATTCATCTTTCCATCTACACAACTATCCATCCATCCATTTGTTTATCCATCAGTTTCCATCCATCCATCAATCCATCATTAATCTGAATCCATCCACTCCATTAATCCATCTATCCGAACCATCTCCATCCTGATCCATCCATCCATCCAGAGCCATCTTCTCATCCATCCTCCAGACCATCCATCCATATTATTCAACTTGAGACATTTTATTTATCACGCAAGATTTATTGATTATTGTGAAACTATTATTATTGTTGTTATTATTATTATTAATGTATTTTTATTTACATTTTATTCTATTTATTTATTTATTTATCCATTTATTTATTATTATAATTATAATTATTATTATTAATAAATTATCATTTTTTGTATTTATTTAATATTATTGTTATTCATTTGTATTTGTTATTATTTATGCTTTTTTATTTCAATTTTTATTTCATTTATTTATTATTATTATTATTAGCAGTAGTAGTAGTAGCAGTAGTAGTTGTAGTAGTATTCATTTATATTTATTTTATTATTTTTATTTCAATTTTTATTTTATTTTTATTATTATTAGTAGTAGTAGTAGCAGTAGTGGTATTCATTTGTATTTATTTTTATTATTATTTATATATTTTTCTTTCATTTTTAAATTTATTTAATTTTTAAATTTTATTTATTTTCATTGGGATGTATAAATGAATGAATGTGATTACTTGTGATCCTGGAGGAAGACCTTGTTGTTCTGTTGATACATTGCTTTTAACAGAACGACAATAAATTAGAATTTGAAAAACTTCATGCTTAACCATTAAATCTAATTATGTCATTAATCATCCATCTCTTTATTTATTAGTCAATATTCAGTTAGTACATCTGTGTTTTTTATGTCCATCCATCTGAGTGTGTAGTACAGTGTGTAGTACAGTGTGTAGTATAGTGTGTAACAGTGTGTGTTTCAGCCGAGTGTGCATAAACGTGTGTGTAGAGATAAGTAAAAGAGAGCAGCATTGTTTCTGTCAGGTGAAATCACTTCACCTCCCTTCAACTGAGCGCTAACACACACACACTAACACACACTCGGCAACTCGTAACTCCTCTCTGTTGCCATGGAAACACCCTGCCGCAAAAGCATGCACGCTGTACATATGAAGATGAATATGTAAGAGGCAGAGTGAGTGTGTAAACATCTGCCTGCATCACACTTACAGTAGAGAGCAGATAAAATAATGAAGAGATCCATCAGAACACGTCTGCAGACTGATGCAGCCCTGACGCTGACAGCTGCTCACAGGTAAAGGTGTTTAAACTTTAATGACAGTGACATTTATCTAAGGATTTAAGACAGGGCGCAGAGAGCATATGTGCTGATGTTAGATAATAACTGATGGTATGGATGAAGGCAGAAGGACACTAGGGCTGAACGATTTAAGAAAATATTATAACTGTGATTTTTTCCCCAATATTGAGATTTACTCTGTAATTGTTTTAATGTTCCTCATCTTATGTATTCTTAAACAAACATAAGCAGTAGATCTTTTTATAGTAAAACCAATATGACATTAAATTAATCTAAGGATAAAAGATTTGAGAAAAAGTGGAGAACAGAAGCAAAATAGGTATGAAATTGTAAAAACTGGGTGAAAATGGTATGAAAGCCGAAAAAGGTTAATAAATAGGCGCAAAATAGGTATGAAATTGCAAAAAAATGGGGAAAAAATTGCCAAAAATCCAAAAGTAGCGTAGGCAAATTGATTAAGGCAGCAAAATTGGGAATTAAATTTGAAATTAAATTTCAAAAAACAGGTAAAAATTCCCAAAATGGCTCTGACAGTGGCCAAAAAAGATGAATGGGGGCAAAACAGGCATAAAGTTGTGAAAACGGGGTTAAAAAAGATAAAAATGGTCCAAAAGTGCCAAAAAAAGTGTATGAATAGAGGTAAAAAATGGGCATGAAATTGCAAAAAAACTACATCACAATGCCAAAATGTTCAACACATTTTGGGCTAAAAATATTGAACCTTCTGTGATTTGAAAATTGCAACAAGCCATATTGTGATTTAATCTAATTTGCAATTAATTGTTCAGCCCTAGTTTTTAGTTTAGGTCTTTATTTCTTTAATTTGTCTTTATTATGGTGAAAATCACAATATGGGAGAGGACTCTGGTGCTTTTCTAGTTTTACTGTATGTTGTGAGTCGTGTATTGTAACCATGGATGTATTATAAGAGCTGGATAGCGTGGCTCCGCATTCTAACATGTAACGGTTTTGAAGCCATAATATCCTCCGTCAGGGCGGCACCATTGTGCAGCCAGTAGAGAATCTGGACCGTATCTGGACGTAGTTGTCGTAAACGGTCGCAAAACTCCCCAGCATACGCCGTACACAATCATTGTGACGCTGCCGTAAACCGCGATTATTTTTTTAAACTCTAATAACTGATGAAAAAGAAACTTTTCAGAAAAAAGAGGACTTGGAAAAAACGCAGCCCAATAATACTTTCATATCACCACAGCATACGGATGGGAGAAATATTTCTACGAGGTGTTTTAATTTTTTGAAATTTCACTACAGCCCGTTCAGATGAATGGGGAAGACGGAGAGTTGACCTATACTGCAGCCAGTCACCAGGGGGAGCAGTTTTTGTGGCGGCTTCAATTTGAACCCAGCGACATGGCGTCCATGTTTTTTACAGTCTATCGGTGTGTTCGAAATGGCGTACTGCCTACTATCTACTTACCTACTCAATCAGTATATACTGCATACTGAATACTCAAAGATGATCTGAGTATGCAGCGGCTGCCTGAGCGTTTACACACAGATGCATACTTAATACCCCAGAATGTATTTCGTGCCGGCCGGGAAGCAGCGCCGGGAAAATTCAAATAGTCCGACCACAAGCAACAGAAAACGACTGCATTCCGGAAAAAATACTAATTCATTCAGTAATAATATATCATCTGGCGAGAAAGTAAGTATTTACATCACGATTATGAGCCCAGTTGTTTGAAAAAGCGACTGTTTTTAATTTGTCTCGCCGTTTTTGGAGACCGAAGCGTCCGCTTGGTGGGTGTTTCCGTCCATGTACCGTAAACACCGGGCAGCAGCAGCCCCCCCTTCACGTTTCCAAGTTATTGCGAAGTGTTTTCATTATCAACAGCTGCATGACACAAACCGAGCGGCAGTGGATGAATAGAATTAACACAAACACCTGTGTATCCATGGTGATCTGTCTCCATTTTGTATTTCGTCTTCCCACGTTAGAGGTGCGCAATGCATTGTGGGGCAGAAGCAGTACGTGAAGCAAGCTCCGCTCCATACTCAGAAATCGAAGCCGATTGAGTATACATCCGGGCATTTCTCGCATACACAAAATTCGCATACTGTACAGTGTAAACGCACTGCATACTCAATATGGGGGCGGGGTTAGTATGAGTAGTACGAGTAGTACGCCATTTCGAACACAGCCTATGATTGTAACAGTTTTATATTTATAGAGTTTTTTTTTAAAGTAAACTCAAGACCTACCTTTTTAATCTGGCTTTTAGCTGATTCTTTTTTTTATGTCATATTTTAACTAATTTAACCCTTTTATTCTGTTTTATTTCTACATTTCAGTTCATATTTATTATTTGGAATTTTATTCTTTGTTAATTGCTTTTCCTTTTATTATCCTATTTTAGCTAATTTTATTATGCACCTGATGTTACACTTTCTCATGTTACCATATTATTTATCTTCATAATTAATTTATAATTTTACTTTTATTTTATATTGCTATATTATTTTATTATTTACGTACTTACAAGTTTACTTATCATACCTGTCTAGTATTTTTCGAGTATTTTTAACTATTATTTTAGTTTTAGCTCCTGTTATTCCTCATTTATTATTCAAGATGGCGTTTTCTCAGTCCTCTAATTTAGTTTAAGTCAGAATTTCCTTTTTATGTCTTTGTGTGTTTGAGTAACTGAGTGTGTATACTGAATGTGGATTGGGGTTGCGGGGTCTTGTGTTTTCATTTTATGCAATTTTCTGCCTTTTATTTCACTTATTCTTTCATTTTATCTATTTGTATTGCAAAGTCCTGTATGAAAAGTGCTGTACAAATAAAAATAAGACTTCTGCAGTCATATAATAACAGCAGTAATATTTTAACCTCTCTGTCTTTAATTCACACATGTCTCTCTTCCTCGTCTGTATTAATGCAGTCTTCACGTCTTTATTCTCCTTCCTGTCTGAAACATTGGAGTCAGCTGTGACGGCCACAGTCCTGCAGCATCACAGCGTCTCCTGCAGCTCGACTGACTCGCTGTTTCAGGATCTGCTGCATCGATCAGGAGCCGTTTACAACCCCCCCCACCATGGAGCAGCTTTAGCTTCATGCAACATGTGCGCGTCCTCCTGCGTGTTCATCCAACAAACGCTGAAGCATACGTGTTGCCATGGCGCCCACAACCAGCGCGACATTCAAGCCAATCTGCTGCGTTACCATGGAGACGGTAACCTCGCAGAAGGGGGGGGGGGGGGGGGACACGTTACTACGGCAGCGAGATGGTTTCTGCCTCGATCCTCCATCACCTACGATGAACTTTATCTCACATTTACATAAAGTCAGATAAACAGCAGCCCACGTAAAGAAATAATAATCCAGCTTTATAAAGCATTGCATAAATTACCTGGTAATTTACAAAATAACTTCAAAACCAGAGAGGGGGGCTGAAATCTTAAGAGTGAACATCATTTAGCTTGTCCCATCATTCAGTCTTAAAAGAACATTTCTGTTTGTGGAGTCAAACTGGAGCAGCCCGGATGTCTCTTTAAAAATGTGCAATAACATAAAAATATTTCAATTATACTATAGAAAAGTATTATTAAACTCATACAGGTGATTCACCACTAACGTGGCCTTAATGTAAAACAGTTTGTTAGCATTTAAGTAATTTTCAGACATGTATATTAACACTAATTACTAGGGCTGGGACGATATGCCTTTCTCTGGATTCGTTTTTTTTACGATTTTTTTATGTGCTGATTTGAATTAAATTGCAATTCTACGATATTGCTGATTACAGACTATATCAGGAAAACTACACATCACATGTGAGTCTGTTTTTAGGATTTATTCAGCAATATATTTTAACCAGCTGTTTATACTCTCTCTTCAAAAGACTGGACTGACTTTAAAAGTGGATTATTAACACAGACTAAAATGAAACATTTACATTTGGAAAAAAAAAATCGATTTAAAAATCGTCAGACAAAAAATCCCAATACTTATGTGAATACATTTTTTTCTCCCACCCCCACTGATTACTACTGACAAATGTAAGTACTTATAGTTAGTAACTTAAAATGTAATTAAGAATATATATACAATAGGGAGATTTAGTATATATCTCATATTATGAGATGGATGATTATGAATACTGTTGACATTAAAATAGCTTGATAGTTTTTACTCTGTATTTGTAATATGTAGATTTGTATTATATGGATATATAATGTAAATTTTAACTTTTCTGAAGTGCTTAGGATGTTTTGTTTGTTCTCTTGGTGATTCATATGAAGAAGGGGGTTTCTATAACTCATGAATTTACATTGTTTCCATCAATAATTAGCCTTACAGAGCAGACAGACCTGCCTGATTCTGAAATCCTGCAGGTCCGTCTTGCCAGCCTCCGTTGTCCAATGAATTAACTCGGCTGAATTCTTAACGGTCCAATCAGGGAAGAGAGGGGCGGGAGCAGCAGAATGCAGATGTGACGACAACAGGAAGTTGAGAACGGACATGGCGATTAGCCTATTGTCCTCATGGCTACTCAGTGAAACTTGGTGAAATCTGCCCTCCTCAGAAGTTTACTTGTAGGGATTGTCTTTGACGAGGTTCATGTCACATATAAGAGTTAAATGAATCATCTGTGTGGTACAATTTAGTGTAAGACCATAGTATAAGGCCGTTAGCTGTTAGCAGCTAAGTTAGCTGCTAACGGCTAACAGTCATTAACTGTTGTTAGCTGTTGGCGGCAAAGTTAGTTAGCTCAGTTTATTTACTCTTCTTTAGTTTTATTCGCTCGTCTTCTTCTTAAGTTTTCTTCTCTCTTCTTTAGTTTTATTCCCTCTTCTGTTGTTTTATTCTCTCTTCTTCAGTTTTCTTCACTCTTTTTCTTCTTTAGTTTTAGTCTCTCCTCCTCAGTTTTAGTCTCACTACCTTCAGTTAAATTCTTTCTTCTTAACTTTCTACCCTTTTCTTCTTTAGTTTTCTCCACTCGTCTTCTTTAGTTTTATTCTCTCTTCCTCAGTTTTATTCTCTCTTCTTTAGTTTTCTCCACTCGTCTTCTTTAGTTTTATGCTGCGTTCACACCGGACGCGAATTGGCGTCAATGGACGCGCGTAACGCCTGTGACACGTCGCGCTTAACGCCCGAGGCTGGACGCTGGACATTTTGACAAGCTGAGGGACGACGCGCGTCCTGGCGCAGGCGCAGTAGAGAGCCGGAGCTTGTCGGACTCAGTGATAACCCGTGCAGGCAAATCCAGCTGGAAACGAATATTTACAGAACTCACCTTCAAAACCTGTCTCCTCAGAGACTTTCACCCAAGCCTGCTCCTTTTTGTTCCGGTCTCTGTAGAGTGCACACGTCGAGTAGTAGAGCTCCGGATGATAGCAAACACCGCAGATAAACCTCTCCTCCATCTTTGAGAGGGGTTTGAGCAGGAGCAGGAGACCGGGGCGTCACACGTCATCAAATCAAACCTGTCTGTCTCCTCGGCGACTTTCACCCAAGCCTGGTCCTTTTTGTTCCGGTCTCTGTAGAGTGCACACGTCGAGTAGTAGAGCTCCGGATGATAGCAAACACCGCAGATAAACCTCTCCTCCATCTTACAGAGGGCTTTGAGCGGGAGCAGGGGGACGTAGCGTCATATGTCATCAAATCAATGACGTCGGGGGGGGGATGTCACCGCTGATTGGCTGCCGCGCCACAGCGTCAAGCGAACTGGCGTCGAAAGTTTAATATTTTCAACTCAAGTGTCGAGGCGTCGAGGCGTCGAGGCGTCGGGGCGTCGAGGGCGTCAAACGTCTCGACGCTCGACGCCTGAAACGCGCCGGACGCTCCAAACGCGCCGCTCCAAACACGTCCAACGCGCCGCCCGGGGCGAATCTGCGTCAAGACGCGCCTTTGCATTGACTTTGTATGTAATCTCGACGCGCGTTGAGGCGAATTTGCGTCCGGTGTGAACACACCATTATTCTCTCTTCCTCAGTTTTCTTCTCTCTTCTTTAGTTTTATTCGCTCGTCTTCTTTAGTTTTCTTCTCTCTTCTTTAGTTTTATTATCTCTTCTGTTGTTTCTTCACTCTTCGACTTTATTTTTTTTTCCACTGTTCTTCTTCAGTTTTCTTTACTCTTTTTCTTCTTTAGTTTTAGTCTCTCCTCCTCAGTTTTAGTCTTGCTACCTTCAGTTTAATTCTTTCTTTTTAACTTTCTTCCCTTTTCTTCTTTAGTTTTCTCCACTCTTCTTTAGTTTTCTTCTCTCTTCCTCATTTTTCATCCCTCTTCTTTAGTTTTCTTCTCTCTTCTTTAGTTTTCTTCCCTCTTCTTCTTTATTGTTATCCACTCTTCTTCTTTATTTTAATTCTCTCTTCTTTCAGTTTTCTTCTCTACTTCTTTAGTTTTATTCCCTCTTCTTCTTTATTGTTATCCACTCTTCTTCTTTATTTTAATTCTCTCTTCTTTCAGTTTTCTTCTCTACTTCTTTAGTTTTATTCCCTCTACTTCTTTATTGTTATCCACTCTTCTTCCTTTTCTGTAGTTTCCTTCTTTTTGTTGCTCCTCCATCATCAGCCCAGTATCTCGCTCGCACAGCCTCACCACGCCGGTCCGTGGCCTGACACAGATACGTTGGAGCGCCTGTTCTGCCGTGAATAATGGACGACGCTGTGAAATATTGATGAGTCAGTTTTAATAAATTAACCCCGACATGAATTAGTCATGAATTACACTCCTTAGCAATTACCGAGCTGCGACGCACTTATTGGATTTGTAGAGGAGGGATCTATACGGAAAATGATAACGAACGCCGCTACGCCTGAACCACGGCGTCACACGCTCGGCGAGGAGGAAGGTGGAGGTTAGAGCTGCTGTGGGTTTACTGTGACCGCGGCGTGATGAAGAGGAGGGCGTAACCACGGTTTAGAAAGACAGGGATGATTAGACAAAGGGATGGACATGATCAAACGCTTAAATACAGGGGTGGGAAAGTGCAGCCAATTCATCAACTTTAAATTTCACCTCACATAATAAAACTAAAATAAAATCAGACATGAAGTATTTCAGTGGATAAACCTCTGAGAGAGCATGTGTGGTTTAAGATTCATTCTTTACAGATTATTACAAACCAAAATACAGTGAAGTTTGAACACTGTGTAAAAGAAAAATTAAAATCTTTTTCTCTTAATATCTTTTAAATAAAGGTTAAAAAAGGAGAAAAAAGGAAAAAAAGAGAAAAAGAGAAAACATGAAAAAAGAAAAAAGATAGACAGCAAAAGAACAAAAGAAAAGAAAAAAAGAAAATGGGTAAAAAGAAAGAAAGAAAAAGAAAGTGGGTAAAAGGAAAGAAAGAAAAAGAAAAAAGGGGAAAAAGGAAAAAAGGAATAGATAAAAAAGAAAAAAGAAAGAAAGAGAAAAAAGAAAAAGGAAAATAAGGGAGAAAAGGAAGAAAAAAGAAAAAAAAGAAAAAAGAGAAAACATGAAAAATGAAAGACAGAAAATGAAAAACGGACAAAAGAAAAGAAAAAAGGAAGAAAAATTGGGGAAAAGGAAAAAGGGAAAAAAGAAAAAAAAAGAAAAAAAAAGAAAAAAGAGTACAAAGAAAAAAAGGGAAAAAAGGAAAATGAAGGAAAAAAGAAAAAAGAAAGAAAGAGAAAAAAGAAGAAGGGATAAAGGAAATAAAGGAAAAAGGAAAGAAGGAAGAAGAAAAAAGAACAGAAAAAAGAGAAAAAAGAAAAAACATGATAAAGGGGAAAAACAAAGAAAGAAAAAGAAAAACGAACTAAAGAAAAGACAAAAGGGAGAAAAATGGGAAAGGAAAAAAGGGAAAAAAGAAAAGAAAAAAGAGACAAAAAAGAAAAAAAGGAAAATAAAAAAAGAGAAAAAATCAGTTAAATACCCTACAAAGATATTTAAAGTTCAAACTGATAATTCATTCATCATCATTCATCTTTAAAACTGAAATATTAAACAGATACAGAATGAAAAAACAAAGAGAAAATCCATAACGTCAGGGGTGTGTGTATCCAGTGATGTGTCTTTACTGTCTTTTTTTTTTTTTAATTTGTTGTTATTGCTATTATTCGTCTGAGCTTGTTGTTGCTTTTGTTGCTAAATATGTTATTGGCTATGACCAGAAGAGGCTTCAGGGTGAATTTAAGTTAGACATTTTTTAAATGAAAAAGGGCCGGGATTAGATAAGTTTCTTCCTACATCCTTTTCCAACTGAATCTGTTTTATTTTCTTGCAAAGATTAATGATAGTAGATAAAATGCTGTAATTGCTATTTGCCTTTGCTTACCTTTATATTTTATTTTTGTTGGATTTGTACAGATGTACGTTTTCCATTTAAGTTCGAAATAAAAATAAATTCATTCATTCACTTCTGCAAATATACATTCATTTTAAATTGATGCCTGAAACACATTCCAAAAAAGCTGGAACAGGGGTATTAAAAGAAAGTTAGGGAAAGCGCAAAAACACCTGATTGGTCATATTACAGGTGGACAGGTAAACGGTAAACAGGTGAGTGCCATGATTGTTCACAAGCAAAGCTGGGGTAAGGTTCGCCACTTCGTGAGCAAATAATTGAGAAGTAGAAGATATTACAGGATTTCCAAATCGACGGGCCATAATACCATCCAATGATTCAGAGAATGTTGACACAATCAACACTGAATGCCTGTGACCGGCATTATAAAGCAGCATCATTGTGTACAGGAACACTTCAGAAAACCATCGTCAGCTAACACAGCTCATCTTTACATCTACAAGGTCAAGGTCAAACTACCATGCAAAGACAAACATCAACAACATCCAGAAACACCACATCTCTAAGGTGCTCACTGGACTGAGATCTGGTGACTGTAAAGGCCACTGGAGTACAGTGAACTCATTATTTATAGATACATTGTTTATGATTTTATTTATAGCATTGTTTTTGATTTCTGCACTTATTTAATTCAAATCATTGGCATCAAGCAGAGGAAACATCTAAGGAGGTTGAAGAAACTACTAAAACTGGGTTAAGAACTGTCCAACACATTATTAAAAACTGGAAGGATAGTGGGGAACCATCGTCTTCAAGGAAGAAATGTGGTCAGAATAAAATCCTGAATGATGGTGATCGGTGAATCACTTAAACGTTTGGCCAAATCAAATCAAAGAAAAACAACAGTAGAACTCAGGGGTGTGTTTAATAGTGAAAGTAAGAGCATTTCCACACACACAATGTGAAGGGAACTCAAGGGATTGGGACTGAACAGCTGTGTAGCCTTAAGAAAACCACTAATCAGTAAGGCTAAGCAGAAAAAAGGCTTCAGTTTGCTAGGGAGCATAAAGATTGGACTGTGGAGGACTGGAAGAAGGTCATGTGGTCTGATGAGTCCAGATTGACCCTGTTCCAGAGTGATGGGAGCATCAGGGGAAGAAGAGAGGCAGGTGAAGTGATGCACCCATCATGCCTAGTGCCTACTGTCCAAGCCTGTGGGGGCAGTGCTGTGATCTGGGACAAATCTGTGACATTAGAGAAGCTTAAAGAAACAATGAGACAGAGAATGAGACTGTAATCAAAGATAAAGGTGGAACAATGAAATATTAGAGTGTGTGACCTTTTTTTCTTGTGGAGATTTTTTTTTTTGGCAGAATCAATTTGCTTGTTTCGGAGTTTGAAATTTCCTGTGTGTTTCTCTTCATAAAGTATAAATATGTTAGGGATGTAACGGTAACCAGTAAAATGGTAAACCGCGGTAAAATGTCCCACAGTAATCATTACCATGTCCTATTAAATTACCGTTAAACCGTGTTTGATCACCACTCTGTGTCAGTAACTCACGGTGATGCTGCTCTTTGACTGTAAAGCCTGAACTATGTGTGTCTGCTCCTCGGTGAAGCAGCCGTCTCTCACAGTTTGTAATGTCCAGCAGTTTCGCTCAAACTTGGAGGTTTTCACACTCGAAACGGCGAAAGTCTGAAGTCTGGCTGAACTTTTGATTTTACAAGGATGTAAACTGCTGTAACTCCTCGAGTAAACGAGCAGAGAGAGAGAGAGAGGATTCAGAGAGCCATACCTGAGTGAATTATAGGAGGTTTATCAGGATTTTCTGAGTAAATAATGTATAAAGGTTGTAAATAACAGCATAAGTATCATTCTGGAGTGAGTTCCTGCCATTCTTTCGCCGTTTATTCGCCGTATTTCGTCGCAGTCGATCGTCTTTTTCCGTCATAGTTTGTGTTTTATGGATTTAGTCGATTGTAATTTGGAAATATTGAAGAAGGAGATGTGGAGGAGATCTGCCATGGAAAGGGGAGACCAGAGAGTCATGAAGGGGGCTAACTGCTTCAGGGACTTTCGTTAGTAAAACAAAAAATAAATAAATAAAAAGGTCTGGACATGGTCTAATATAACGAGCTGTAACATGGACACTAATGCTGCAGGCAAACTAAAATGTGTGGGTGTTTGTAAAATAGGTTACATTTATTTTTGGTCATCTCAAAACTTTGAACATGTTCATTTACAATTGTTTATGAAGAGAATCCTGTTAAAAGTTCATATCCGTTTTTTCTTTTCTTGATATTACACACTGTTTAAACATTTATAACATAATAATGACAAATACTTGCCAGAATTGTTAAAATTATAATATTAAAGGGGTTAAATGATTTCAAGACTGTGTTAAAGTAGTTTTTGAACATTTTGAGCACACTGCAACAATACCACGATAATAATAACTGTGATATGAAATTTTCATACTGTTACATCCCTAAAATATGTTGTTGTTTTTTTTAGGCACCAGCATCATTTCAGTAAGATCTATTATTCAGCATTTATTAGAAACAAACCCAATAATCCTGAGCCATTACTCTTTCTCGTGAAGATGTCAGATGGATGAAGGCAGCAGAGAATCTGGAGTCATGAGGCGTGTGCAGAGTGAAACTCTCACTGTGAGCGGATCGTGATTCGACGACAGCGGCCTCGACCTTCAGACGTGGACGGCTTTCTAATCGAGCTCCGAGCAGAAAGGTGTCAAGAGCTTTTAAGCTCCAGAGACGATCCTGAACTCCTGCAGCCTCTGAGTGTGAGCAGATGAAGAGCTCTGAGTGTGTGATTGTGTGTGTGTGTGTGTGTGTGTGTGTGTGTGCATGTGTGTGTGTGTCTCAGGTGGCGTGCAGGTGGAGTGTGATCTCTGGTTTTGATTGGCTCTGATTGGAAGTAGGTCAGGATGCTCCTGCTGTCTCCTCTCCTCCATCTCTCCTCTCCTAAGTCTCTGAGAGCTCCTCACACCAACAGTTCGTTTGATTCTTTATTTCGATGATTAAATGAGACACTGCCTGCTTTTCCCACCGCATACATAAACAATGCCAAGCTCACTGGTCACACTGTGAGAGAGCTAACTTTAAAACACTGTAAAAAGGTTACTGTACATGTCTTTACAGCAGCATAACTCTATTTTCATTTAAGTCATTATTGCTGTATTTAAAATAATACACCGGTTACACTGGTCTAAAGAAAAGCTTCATTAAATATTCCCAGAAGTAGATGAAATGGTAATTTTATTCTACAAACGAGTCCACAATGCCAAGGCCTGTGATGATGAGCTGATTATTCGGTCAAGAACTGTTTTTAAGCTAATTAGCTCCACGGCCGTGAGGAGGTGAAAAAATCAAACTTCAGATTAAACTGGAGAAGTCTGCAGAAGACTGAAGACGTAACTTTACCTCCATATGTTAGGAAATCTGATTATTAATAATCAATCAGAGGCTCAGACTGAACCGTGAAAACACTGTTTCATAGAAAAGCTTTTTGTGTCGCCATGGCGTCCATCTCTGGCTCCATTGATTGAGTCGCAGTGAAGCGACCTGCCGCTCATTCAGCTGCTCGATTATAGACTGTAGGCTGAATGTTAATCTGCTGATTGAACACTCAAAGACAAAGGTTATCTCCAAACAAATTTAGTTAGGGCAGAGAGGAGCCAAAGATCCCTGCAGCTGATCCAATCAACACACAGATAAGTCAATTACAGGGCTGCAGGAGCGAGTGAGGAAAAACCAGGAGTAAAGAGGAAGATTATCAGGCTGCAGGAGCAAGTGATGATGGAGGAGAGAGAAAAACCAGGAGAGGAAACACCAGGAGAGGAAAGAGGAAGAAGATTATCAGGCTGCAGGAGCGAGAGAGGATGGAGGAGAGAGAAAAACCAGGAGAGGAAAAACCAGGAGAGGAAAACCAGGAGAGGAAAGAGGAAGAAGATTATCAGGCTGTAGGAGCGAGTGAGGATGGAAAGAAAAAAAAAAAACAGGAGAGGAAAACCAGGCGGAAAGGGGAAGGAAGAGACAAGAAAAAATCAGCGTAAACAAATGAGAAACAAAGGAAGAAGACGAAGAAGAACAAGAACAAGAACACGAAGAAGAAGAAGAAGAAAAGAAAGGAACAAGAAGAAGAACAAGAAAAAGAACAAGAACAAGAACAGGAAGAGGAAAAAGAAGAACAAGAAGAGGAAGAAGTAAAAGAAGAAGCACAAGAAGAAGAACAAGAACAAGACGAAGAACAAGAACAAGCACAATAAGGAGAACAACAAGAAGAAGAAGAAGAATATGGTGAAGAACAAGAAGAAGAAGAGGAACAAAATGAAAAACAAGAGCAAGCACAAGAAGAAGAAGAAGGAGAAGAACTAGAAGAACAAGAAGAAGAACAAGAAAAACAAGAAGACAAGACAGGAAGAAGAACAAGAACAAGACGAAGAAGAAGAACAAGAACAAGAAGAAGAACAAGAAGAAGAACAAGAACAAGAAGAAGAACAAGAAGAAGAAGAACAAGAAGAACAAGAACAAGACGAAGAACAAGCACAAGAAGAAGAAGAAGAAGAAGAAGAACAAGAACAAGAACAAGAACAAGAACAAGAACAAGAACAAGAACAAGAACAAGAAGAACAAGAAGAACAAGAAAAAAGAGCAGGAACCAGGAGATCAACCTGCAGGACTGAACAACAATGACGGGAGCAGAGAGAAAATTTAGAGGAGGAGAAGTGGAGAGTTGAGGCAGGCAGAGGTGATCTGATGTGTAAAAACAGACGAGAGACTTCAGGAGAAACATGAGAGAGAGAAACAGATCATCTCAGGACACAAATCACCACAGAGACAGAGAGGAGAACACCAGAGAGATGCTGCAACAAACCACAGAAACGTTCAAATCCTCCTGACAACACCACAGAAACACCCTCGGTCTGATAATTAACCAAAGCTTTAAAACTCATCTGTTTTCAGAGGATGCATAAAGAGTCCATCAAAACTCTGCAGAGCTCTAAACTGATCAAAACTGAAAAAACTTTGCAGGAATTTTTGTTTTTGCTGCAAATCAAGAACTCCTGTAAGCTTTTTAGATTAAAAAATACTCCAACAACATTTACTGTTCTAGAAAACAAACTCCTGCACATTTACTAAAGCAGATGATGGAGTTTGACATCCAGATTCTGATCAGCACCAAACTGAATCAGCTCTTCTTTATGCCATGACAGTCGCTGAAAGTGTCATCAAAATCTTTTCATAACTTTAGTTTTGCTCACCATCAGACAAAATCACAACCCTCTGTGTGGAGTTAAAGTGCAAACAAACTCGTCCAGACCGTTAGAAATACAATTTAGTATAAAGTAAAATCACGAACTCTGATTCTGATCATCCTGCTGTCTAAATTAATTAAATTAATTAATATATTTGCATAGAAACACGGGTTTGTCAATGTTGGGATCCAAAAACTTGCAGGAAAAGTTACAGCATGTTGGTTGAGTTTAGCTCATACTACATGCAGCCCTGAACTCCACGCAAACTCAAAAAAAATGGAGTATAAAGGCATGGAGACTCCTGCAAAATGAATAAAAATAACACAAATTCATTGGATGTTTATTTACCAAAATAACTGCAGAGAATTAGGTGAAGTTACTGCAGCAGACTATCAGAGTCATGAATGATTTTTAAATAAAACTCTGCAAGAAAAAACAAAATGTGGAGAATAAGTTGAAATATACAAGCTGAGTTTAATGTCCAAACTTTACTTTAAACCTTAACTACCAGCTCAACTGTTTGGCACAGCACATCAATAAATTTAGGGATAATAAATGTAATGTTTTTTAAAAAAGGGAACAAATCAAATCAGTGATTGATTCTGTTCACATTTCAGAAAACACAGAAAACAACAAACAAACTAAAAAACAGATGGCGGGGATTTAAAGGTTTTTAAAAGCTAACAGTTTGTTGATTACTAAATGATATAAAAATGCACAAATGTTAGGGACAAAATCAATTAGAAAGGAAGACATTTTTTAAATAAAACAGCAAAAATAACTTTAGATATATGATATTAATATTGACATATCATCATATCAGTAAAGGGGTAAGTATTTAAAATAAGGATGCACCGAATATATTCAGTGGTCGAATATAATCGGCCTTCGGTGGAGTGAGGTAATTGCAAGGCTGAATCTCCCTCAGTCATGCACCCGAATAATCAAAGATATTCGATTGATGAAGCGTCGCTGCACTCGGCCGTATAACTTGGATGAAAAGCCGACGGCACAGCTCTCCTCAGATGATTCAGAGCTGTTAATGTCCGCTCAGAGTGGAAACTCTTTGTTTACTGAGGTCAAGAGAGCAGCGGGTGTGACTGACAGTCAAGCTGCGCTCACAGCGCCCTCCGTTGGATGAAATGGTCCACTGCTCCAGACCTGATGTGCTGCTACGCTCAATATTTTACATTCGAATATTTATTTATTATTCGGTCACGGATATTTATCCCCACATTCGAACGGTTATACGACTACCTAATATAAAGTGACAGCCCTAGTAGTCATCATTACAGCATCAGTTTAAGCCCCACTGATATATGGGTCTGTCTGTACATGCAGTCTGTTGGGCGGCATGAAGAGGCTTATGCCATCTCCTTAGCTTTCTTTTTGTCTCTGAGAAGCATTTGTAATGCATTACTTCTATTCTGTTGAAGCTTTATCATTACCTTTCGGTAATAAAAAAAGGTTGAATCTTTTAATATCTTGTAAAGTCTTTATTTTTTACACAAAATTACGTGTTGTAGTATCGATAACAGTATCGATGAGTATTGATACCGATAAGGAGTATCGGTATCTGTATTGGTATCGATAAAATCTTACGATATACATCCCTAGTCAGGTTAAACTCTTGACAAAGTGCTGCTGCATTTGGCCGTATAGCTTGGATGAAAAGTCGACGGCTGATCCCGCTAATAAGTGTACTAGTGACTAAACTGTATTTCACAGAACACACAGCCTGGTCTTTGATTTTAAGTTTGCCATCAACGGTGTAGAACCAAAACTACTTCCACACAGCTCTCCTCAGAACATTCAGAGCTGTTAATGCCCGCTCGGAGTGGAAACTCTTTGTTTACTGAGGTCAAGAGAGCAGCGGATGTGACTGAGGGTCAAGCTGCGCTCACAGCGCCCTCTGTTGGACAGAACAGTCCACTGCTCCAGACCTGATGTGCCGCCAAACTCAATATTTTACATTCAAATATTTATTTACAATTTGGTTACAGATATTTATCCCCATATTCGATCGGTTATTCAAATATCGAATATAAAGTGACAGCCTCAAAGCAGACTTGTGTCAAAAGGAAAATTATTTATTTGTTGGTATCATTGGTTTATTGGTTTATATCCACTTCAATGCACATTAGTATTTTTTAATGCATGTTTTGTTTTGTTTGGAGGCTTAATATGAATGAAAAACTTTGTTTGCTTTTTTTGAAAAGCAAAGGCTACTGGAATATTAAAAAATGTCATAATATTCAATAGACAATTACTTTCTTTAAAAACATGTCTAAAGATGTACTCTAAGCTATTAATGCACTATTAAAAAATATAGTGAACTACTTTGCCTCCGCATTGGATATATTCGGCCAAGCGTTTATATTTTTATTTGGCTTCCGCCACAAATTTTCATTCCGGTGCATCCCTAATTTAAAATAATAATTACTTTAAGCTGTTCAGCCTTTAAATCCCACACAAAGGCAATGTCAGTCCTTTTGGTATGTTTGCAGTTTGTTTTTCTTTCTTTTTTCATCCTGCATTAACAGAAACGGTGATGTAAAGGGTTAACATTTTGAAGAACATTTAATCTTATGTAGCTCCAAACAGTGAATTTAATTTGACTTTTTTCAAAGCTTGCAGCTCCATTATCAATATTTAAACTTTAATATACCATTTCAAATATTTTCTCAACATTTTTGCATTTTTACAGAATCATAATGAGGAAAATCTTCCTCTTATTTAGGTGTCTTATTTTTAAAGAATTGCAGACAAACTCCTCAAAGCCTGTAAACTGATGAAACACTGAAGGCCTGTCTGCGTCCCGCCTGTAATTGTGATGATGATGAAGAAACGAGCCGATCACGGACACCTGGGACTCCTCTCTGCAGCTGAAGTATCAAGCAGACTCCACCATCATTTGATTTTCATGAGAATCCCTTCAAAGCTCTAATTCTGGTAAATCTCCCCCCGGGCAGACCGCGGTAAGTCTCTCCGGTAAAAAACGGTGAATTATCTGGTCTGGTTTCTGCGGCTGAATTAAATGAGCGTGTGTTATCTGCTCGCAGGAGGCAGCAGTAAAACAAAATGCAGAGCTTCAAACGAAGAGTGAACTAACAAGCAGACAGGCGGGGGGCTGAAACCACTTCTGAAGACTTTACTGGAACGGACAACAAAGCCTCGCCGCCACCGCCGCCTCGGTACAGGATGGAGTTCAGCCCGGAGCGGGAACACCGGAGAGCGATCCAACTCCCTCCCCGTCCACCAAGCCAAAGAGGTGAGTGTGTTTCTGCAGGAGGATCATGTTTTTGAGTCCTGCTTTTTCCAGATATACACTATAGTGCCAAAGTGTTCACTCATCCATCCAAATAATCATACTCAGGTGCTCCAGTCTCTTCCATGTCCACAGGTGTATAAAATCATCACCTAGGCATGCAGACTGCTTTAACAAACATTAGTGAAAGAATGGGTCGCTCTCAGGAGCTCAGTGAATTCCAGCGTGGAACTGTGATAGGATGCCACCTGAGCAACAAATCCAGTGGTGACATTTCCTCACTCCTAAATATTCCACAGTCAACTGTCAGCTGGATTATAAGAACGTGGAAGTGTTTGGGAACCACAGCAACTCAGCCACCAAGTGGTAGGCCACGTAAACTGACGGAGCGGGGTCAGCGGATGCTGAGGCGCATAGTGAGAAGAGGTCGCCAACTTTCTGCAGAGTCAATCTCTACAGACCTCCAAACTTCATGTGGCCTTCAGATTAGCTCAAGAACAGTGCAGAGAGCTTCATGGATGGGTTTCCATGGCCGAGCAGCTGCATCCAAGCCTCACATCACCAAGTGCAGTGCAAAGCGTGGATGCAGTTGTGTAAAGCACGCCGCCACTGGACTCTAGAGCAGTGGAGACGCGTTCTCTGGAGTGACCAATCACGCTTCTCCATCTGACAATCTGATGGACCAGTCTGGGTTTGGAGGTTGCCAGGAGAACCATACTTGTGGGACTGCATTGTGCCAAATGTAAAGTTTGGTGGAGGGGGGATTATGGTGTGGGGGTGTTTTTCAGGAGCTGGGCTTGGCCCCTTAGTTCCAGTCAAAGGAACTCTGAATGCTTCAGCACACCAAGACATTTTGGACAATTCCATGCTCCAACTTTGTGGGAACAACTGGTTCAGAAGCGCGTGAGTGGAAACAATTTGCAGAAGCAGTTATCTATGCCGTGACGTGTGTTTGACATTGTTGAAAATCTACAGACCAACATTTGGCCACACAGAAAATCTGCAGGAATCATTAAGGAAATCGTTAATGAATTAGATCAATTAGCAGGATTGTTAATAGCACTGGTGTCAATAAAATCTTGTTGATTCCCATCCCTACTCACAGGAAAACTGTCCCATAGCAGGAAAGCTTCCCATTGGTAAGTATTTCACATTTTTGGGTGAAACAATTATTTGATTAAATGTTCTTTATTGGATAAAATTCATGTATTTGTTGTAATTTTTACAAAATGATACATTTTATATACATAAATATATATATATACATAAATATATATATATATATATATATATATATATAGATATAGATATACATATATATATATACACATATATATATATGTATGTATATATATGTATAAATATATGTGTGTATATATATATATGTATATATATATATATATATATATATGTATATGTATATGTATATGTATATACATATATATATATATATATATATATATATATATATATATATATATATATATATATATATATATATATATATATATATATATATATATATATATATATATATATATATATATATATATATATATATACATATATATATATATATATATATATATATATATATATATATATATATATATATATATATATATATATATATGTATATATATATGTATATATACATGTATGGAAAAAAATTATTAGACCACCCTTGTTTTTCTTCAATTTCTTGTTAATTTTAATGCCTGGCTCAACTAAAAGGTACATTTGTTTGGACAATTATAATGATAACAACAAAAATAGCTCATGAGAGTTTAATTTAAGAACTAAGAACTATTCATTTTCCATGGTTTTCTTGATAATAACCAAAATTACTTAAATTCTTACATCAATAGCTATGGCATTGTACATAAAAACACTACTTTTAAGCATTCCATGTTTTCTTTTCTGTTTGCTTTAAACACATGATACACACAAGAGTTAATACTTGATTGCATAACCATTGTTTTTGATGACTGCAGCCATGCGTCTTGGCATGCTCTCCACCAGCTTCTGACATTGTTCTGCTGTCACAGCAGCCCATTCCTGTTGGACAAATTCAAACAAATTTTCTTTGTTTTTGGGCTTGTGGTTCTCCATTTTGAGTTTGATGATTTTCCACAGGTTTTCAATTGGATTAAGATCTGGTGATTGAGCAGGCCAACGCATGCTCTGAACGGTGTGGTTCTCCATCCACGCTTTAACTGACCTTGCCGTGTGGCAAGGGGCATTATCTTGTTGGAAAATCCAGTCATTGAGGCAGGAAAGAGTTTTCCAGCTGATGGAAGAAGACTGTTTTCAAGGGTAGTCCTGTACATGACCTGGTTCATTCGGCCTTCACACAATTGCATTTGCCCTGTTCCCTCAGACTGAAACAACCCCAGATCATGACTGATCCACCCCATGTTTTACTGTAGGGGCAAGACAGTCTGGGTTGTAAGCTTCTCCAGGCTTCCTCCTAACCAGTAAGTTGGCTGGAGTGGGCATCAATTCAAAATTGGATTCATCACTGAAGAGAACCTTAGCCCAATCATCAACAGTCCAATCCTTGTGGTCTCCAGCAAAGAGTAACCGGGCCTTCCTCTGCCTTTCATTGATGAAGGGCTTCTTGCGTGCTCTGTGTGACTTCAAACCAGCTTCAACAAGTCGGGTTTGAACTGTCCTTGCTGAACAAGTCACATTTCTCGACAGTGCCCACTCATTTTTAAGGTCCCTGGAGGTCTGGCGCGATTCCTGACACAGGAGCGGATGAGTGCAGTCATCTCGTGGGGGTAGAAAAGCGTTTCCTGCCACGGCCAGGTAGCAATTTGGTAGTGCCATGTTCAGCTTGTTTTTTTTGTTGTAATCAGCGGCTGTCTTGGAGATCTTCAGTTTTTTCGCTACCTGTCTCTCACTCATGCCAATTTCCAGCAGTGCCAAGATGGCTGCCTTTGTGGCTTCACATAATTCTTTTGTTTTAGGCATTATGTGAGAGCTGACAACTTCTGAGTTGTGCTACGGCTTGAATGTAAGCAGGAAACCACTCTAGGCCTTTGCATGTGCAGTGCTGCTTGTGACATGAAATGGCCTCTTATATACCCTGGGAATCAATTAAGCTTAAGAATGTCAAATAGGACATAAAGTATTATGTGACCAGCTGCATTTTTTGTTGTGTTCATTGTATTATTTCGTTTAGTGGTACCAGATATTAGAATGAACAAGAAATTGAAGAAAACAAGAATTGGTCTAATAATTTTTCCATGACTGTATATGTATATATATATATATATATATATATATATATATATATATATATATATATATATATATATATATATATATATATATATATATATATATATATATATATATATATATATATATATATATATATATATATGTAAGTGTGTATATATATATATATATATATATATATATATATATATGTAAGTGTGTATGGATATATATATATATATATATATATATATATATATATATATATATATATATATATATATATATATATATATATATATATATATATATATATATATATATATATATATATATATATATATATATATATATATATATATATATATATACATATATACGATGATATGATGATATGGGAAGGAGCAGCAGCAGTAGCCTAGAAATATGATCTCATATTTATAATATAATGCAATTGGAATCATAATTTCCCTGAGGGAGTTTTCCCAAAGGGATTAATAAAGTACAATCTAATCTAATCTAATTTCTAATAAATAACCGATAAAATAGTTAAAGATATAGTTATATCAACTAAAATGCAGCAATTTCACTGTTATTTAAAATGCATTTAAAAAATTGTGAACTAAACTAGTGTAAAACGCTGTAATTTAAACTAAAGTAACGACACCTTTAATAAAAACACAGTAACTAAGACTTAAATACTTTAGATTGATTGCTCAGAAACGGCCCCTCTGTCTAACATTTTCTTCACTAAGAAAGAGCATTAAAATTTGTCTTAACTAAGTAAATGTGTTTCAAACTTGGTCATAACTCAATTAAGTTTATCAGGTATCAATTAAGTATTTATTGGTGCACCATCAGTATCAGACCTTAATATCCAACCCTACAAACATGTTGAAGTTACAAAACTGAACTTATCCTCGGACTCTGAACCTAAAGGATGGAGGATGGTTGATGATCCGGACGTGAGAACGAAAATGAGCAGAAAGTTGGGACAACAACAACAAATGACTCAAATGGAAACAAATATGGAAATCCTAAAAACTGAGACATGTCCTAATCGGGTGTTTCCATCAGAGCCTGGCTTTCTAAAATTAAAGCGACTCATGCTAACAGCCCTGCTCGCTTTTAGACTGCACTTAACCTTTGTCTGATTGTTTGACTGTAACAGGAGAGGAAGTTTTAGCCGAGCACAGACTAAAAGCAGGAACAGTCTGTCCTTCTGTCCGTCTGAACACGGCTGTGAGTCATGAAAAAGCTTCTGTTTGTTTCTTTTCCTTCTGCTGCCGCTCCAAACATTAACAGAGATCCGATCCACCCCCACGAACATGCACAGACTTTTAGAAACGTTCACATTTTTACATAAAAGTTACGCAAAAGCATTCAATAAATACAGAAAAACATGAAGCAGCTGCTCCGTCAACACTTACAGGGGTTTACATCAGGAACAGCTGTTCTGATTCATGCAGAGCAAACATTCAGGTACAGATCCACAGTCAGCTTTCCCCTCCCAGACAGTTACCAGCCAGCTCCCAGCCACCAGATGAAACTCTCAAGAACTTACAGCCTCAGCCTTTTCCCAGGTTATTTAAGTAACAGGGTTTGAACATTTGTCTTTAAACCAGTTTTTTCTCAATTGATATTCGGAGTGGAGAAACACAAGATAAGATTGGATATGATTTTTCTCTAAAAGCATGTTTGTCATACAGATTCAGCCCCTCCCAGCCAAACACCAGCCTAATTCAATCCAGCTACCAGCCAAATTCAATCCAGCTACCAGCCTAATTCAATCCAGCTACCACCCAAATTCAATCCAGCTACCACCCAAATTCAATCCAGCTACCAGCCTAATTCAATCCAGCTACCAGCCTAATTCAATCCAGCTACCACCCAAATTCAATCCAGCTACCACCCAAATTCAATCCAGCTACCAGCCTAATTCAATCCAGCTACCACCCAAATTCAATCCAGCTACCAGCCTAATTCAATCCAGCTACCAGCCTAATTCAATCCAGCTACCAGCCTAATTCAATCCAGCTACCACCCAAATTCAATCCAGCTACCACCCAAATTCAATCCAGCTACCAGCCTAATTCAATCCAGCTACCAGCCTAATACAATCCAGCTACCAGCCAAATTCCAGCCACTGTGAATCTAAACAAGGATTATTTTTGGTTTGTTTTTGTTCTTAGTTACTGCACATAGAGGCATTTTCATGAGCACACACTTTATAGGTACACACAAACACACACTCTGTAACCACACACATAAAGACACTATATCTATACACATAAACACACACTATATAACCAAACACATAAACACACACTATATAACTACACACACGTCAACAATATAATAAAAACACACTTGTATAACACTCTTTTACCACACACATGAACACATACTATATAACTACACACATGTCCACACTATATAACTACACACATGAACACACACCGTATAACTACACAAACACTAAATATATAACTACACACATAAACACATACTATATAACTACACACATGTCCACACTATATAAGTACACACATGAACACATACCGTATAACTACACAAACAAACACTAAATATATAACTACACACATGAATACAAACTATATAGCTACACGCAGAAACACACACTATATAAGTACACAAATTTCTATAACTACACACATGAACAAACACTTTATAACTACACACATGAACACACAATATATATCTATACACACTTTATAACTACACACATGAACAACATTCGATAACTACACATATAAACACACACTATATAACTAGATACAGAATCACACACTATATAACTACACAAATTTTTATCACTACACACATGAACACACACTCTATAACTACACACATGAACACACACTATAAATCTACACAAACAATATAACTACACACAGAAACACACACTATATATCAACACAAACTATATAACGACACACATGAACAACACTCTATAACTACACGTATAAACAAACACTATATAACTACACACAGAAACACACAATCTATAACAAAACACACACAAGCACACACTCCATGACCACACACACACACACACACACACACACACACACACTATGGCGAGTGTTGGGGCTTGACTCTGCCCCTGATCACTGCGGCCCTCACCCAATGGCGTGCTAAAGCTCGCCGTGGCGAGGGCCTCGTAGCCTCAAACGCCGTTGGGACCAATTAAAGTCTGCTGCTGAGACGGACAGCTGAGGGGGCGGGGCCAGCGTTTCCAGAGGAAGGGGGCGTGTGTGTGTGTGCGTGTGGGTTATTACATGGGTGGGGGAGAGTGGAGGTGCACGTGAGCATGCATGTAAACATCTGCTGTGGCGGCGGCGGTCGTGCTGACGCGCAGCAGGTCGGTGGCGTGGATGCTGAAGCTGCTGCCTGAGCGCTCGGCCTCCATTAATCATCCACACGTTGATTTAAAGTCATACGGCGACAGAAAAAAGGAACTAAATTAAATCAGTGCTGCCTCCACACTTTAGCAAACGCTAAGTACAGCACAGCGCTTCAGCTCAGGACGTTAGCGGCTTTATCTGCAAACAATGAGGCGAAAGATCGCAAACCAAGCACAGCGTTCACAGGCCGTCACAGTGACGAACAATAATTGTAATAAAAAGATATTAATAATAATAATAAATAAATAAAAAGATAATAATAATAATAATCATAATGATAATAATTATAATAATTAATAAAAAGGGATAATAGGGAGTCAAGAATCAGAAAATATATAACAGGAGGGAGCGGAAAGAGGAGAAATAAGGGAGATCCACAAAGGTGTGTTATGTTGTGTGTTCTGGTTTAGACTCTACAATCTTCCACAGTGCTGAGTTGTGGTCGGTCTTATTGCAGAATTATGGCCATAACTGGGCTCCACCTTTTGATGAAAATGTCAGTATGGAGCCTCAAAGAGTTTTATTTTTTCAGCCCATATATGGTAAGTTAGGGGGTCTGGTTTCAGCCGTTTGATGGTGATGCATTTAATCGCTGCTGTTAACAATATATAAAGTAAATATATTCTAGTCCTTCCCTCTGTGCCATTAGGTATGGCCTCCAGTAGTTCCATGCTAGGATCTTCCATAACATCCAAACCAAATACTTCCTTTAAGATCTGGCGTTGTTATAATTTTAAACCAAATACAGATAACTTTTAATTGAATGTTCTTAACAAAGAGGAAAAAGAGAAAATCCAGAGAGGAGCAGATGGCGGATTAATGCCCTCAGCTGCTCCACTGAGACTGTTCAGCAGGGCCCAAACACCATTAAATAGTTCTGATCGTACCCCTAACGCTATCTGCATGAATTAACACAGTCAAAATGAACTCCCTACCTAGAATGTTATATCTTTTTCAAAGCCTACCAATTTTCCTTACACAGTCCTTCTTTCATAAAATTGATAGCTTGGTGTCAGGATTTATCTGGAATGGTAAAACACCTAGGCTCAGCAGATCCATACTGCAAAGATCAAAGCCTCTGGGAGGTTTAGGTCTTCCAAATTTTAGATTCTATTATTGGTCAGACAACTTAAGAATATTAAAGCTTTGGGCTAAGTTTGATGGCTCTGCACCCCCTGCATGGTTAATTATGGAATCAACTTCCTCTAGTCCCTCTTCATTGTCAGCTTTAGCTCATGCTCCTCTGAACTTCCCCTCCTCTCCCTACTCTAAAAACATAATTGTCAAATCCACTCTTAGAATCTGGAACCAGTTTAGACGGCACTTTGGCTTACAGAACTTTTCGATGCTGGCCCCTATTGCAACTAATCCTGTATTTCCCCCCTCTCTGATGGACAAATGTTTTCTGTCCTGGTCCTCTTTGGGTATCAGTTCATTCACAGATTTATACATAAATAATAGTTTTGCATCATTTGAGCAATTATCTGAAAAGTTCTCACTTACAAAGCAGAATTTTTTCAGATACTTACAAATCCGCAGTTTTGTTCATAATAGAGACCCCCTCTTCCCTAATCTTTCAGGTGCTACTTCTCTAGATGATTTTTGGAAACTTACCTTTCTCAAAAAAGGTGCTATATCTGTTATATATGACTTCATTTCTTCACTGCGCCCCACTGCTCTTCTAAACATCAAAAGGGGATGGGAATATATCGTGTTCACTGTACTACAATCTGTGCCAGGCTCGGGCTAATCCAATGTAAAGTTTTGCATTGCACGCATTTTACCAAGGTGCGATTGGCCAAGATTTATGAAAATGTTAATGCCTTATGCGATCGTTGTCACCAAGCCCCAGCAACGCATGGTCATATGTTTTGGTCTTGTCCGTCTCGTTGCAACTTTTGGTCTAAAATTTTTGAGACGATCTCCACCTGCATTGAGGTCCCCTTTCCACCTGCTGCTGTGACCGCCTGCTTTGGTGTTCCATCCACTGATTTGAAATTGCCTTGTTCTAAAGCAGACCTTGTGGCCTTTGTGACTCTTTTAGCAAGACGCTGCATATTATTAAAATGGAAATCACCTTCCCCTCCATCTCACTCTGTATGGCTCAAAGACATTTTATATTTTATCAAGATGGAGAAAACACGTTGTGTATTGAGAGGCTCAACCACCAAGTTTAACAAAACATGGGGTCCTTTTTTCAGTTATGTAAAGAAAGCTTGTCTTGATATCCCACCTCCAGAATCAGAGGACTGACATTTAAACTTTACAAATGTGGGAGTTTATTCTATGCATATGTGAAAAGAGTGTATTTTTATTTTTATTTTTTTCTATAGATCTATTCCAGCCATTCTCAACCTTGGGGTCCCGACCCCAATTGGGGTCGCGAGATGATTTCTGGGGGTCGCCAAATAATTTAGGAAAAATATAAATGTGCAAATTTAATGTGGCGTCCGACCGGACGTTCATGGACAACAAGTGATTGGTCTCAAACAGGCATTTTATTACTCAAAATCAATTAGTGTCGGCCGTAACTACACCAAAACAACAACAAATGTCTGCCCTCCTCATTCACACATACAGACGCAGCTCTCTCTACCCTGCCCCTCATCTCATCATTAACCACATCGGGCTATACCTGCCCACAACATATGCGTTCACAGACAGTCTGAAATCGCAGAACTTAAACTTAAACATTAGGCTACTTAAACATTAAAACAGTAAGGGTTGCTCCGTTAATATTAAATTACATAATTTCAAACAGAGAGTTGTTTTTTGTTGTTTTCTGCTTTATTGTCTGTTCAAACTTCATTTTATCAATGGCATTTGTATGATCTGAACTGTGCGCATCAGATTGATGTTCCCTGTTCAAAGAAGCAGGCCCAGCCATCACATAAGTGGTTGTAGCTATCTGGCTTTGTGAAAAAGGAAGATGTCAAACAGATAGAAGTGTTGCTTTTTCCTTTTTTTTGTTCAGGCTTCATATTTTGTTGGTTATCGTTTTCTTTCATTAAAAAGAAATATAAAGTTTGCGTTGTACGTGCTTGAACAGCATTTCTTGTGGTCTGTTACTCACTTGAAAAGTTAGCCTCTTGATGCTGCTTTATGTTGAAAAAATGTTTAATAATACAATTGCCTAATTAAAAAAAGTGGCTGAAGTGTGATCATTAGTGTAGTCTGATTTCTAGATCTGACAGACGTTTTATCGATCGGGTGTTGTTTCAGCACCGCGGACAGCGCATTTTCATTGCATGGGGGGGGGGGGGGGTCGCGTACAGTACTGGATGTTAAATTGGGGGTCGCGACTTTGAAAGGTTGAGAACCACTGATCTATTCAGTTGTTTTACTGTTAAGTATATGCTGTCTCCTATCATTGTACAATATTATCTGCTTTTATTTGGTTAGTCGGCCAGACATGAGAACCTTTATTTTGTGATATGTTCTCATGGTTGTTCTTTGTTTTGTGTTTTATATCAAGCTCTATCCGCACACTCATGCTTGTTGTACATTTTATTGAAAACTTCAACAAAAAAAGTTTGGAAAAAAAAAAAAATAGTTCTGATCCTCTGTTTGTGCCGATAATCTCAACACATCACACATAACCATTATGTCCCACCACCGATCTACAGTCGAGTTCTCCAAGACAGAAATCTGATCAAACCGATCAACAAAAACCAAGAAGAAGAAACAGCAACAACCAGAGAACTCAACATTCACTCACTCAACAGGTTGGCCATGTTTGTTTTTATTTCCGTCTGCTTCCTTGTTCTTGGTCAGCTCGCTTCTTAATTGGCTACATTAGCGGTCATGACTCAGCTATCCTCACACACATGAAGAGAGCTCAATATTTATGATTTTCGACCCGTTTCACAGCCGATTATCTGGACAACTTCAATCCTAAAGCACCAATCAGGATAATCTAACAGGATAATCTTGAAAAAAGAAGATAATCTGGAGTTTGTCGTCCTTGGTTGGGACAAAAACAGCCCTGAAATCCAAAACTCTCCAGCCAGGGTCATCACCTGCACTTACCTGAGCACTTCGTTGGGATTGCCTGAGATCGGGGTCTTTTTATCCGGAGCGCCATGACACTCAGACTTCAGCAGCGTGTGAGGGCCGCGGTCCATCATCATGGTGGACGTCGCCATGGTGATGATGGCCACGCCGTCACGGACACGGGCATCCAGACCGTAGTCCCACTCGTCGTAGGAGACGGAGAGAAGACCTGGAAACAGAAGAAGGAGAAAGATGGAGGATTAGGAGGTGGCGGAATGGAGACACAAAAATAGAGAGCAGAGAAATGTTCAGTTTGGAGAAAGTAAGGAGACAAAGAGAGACGGACAGATGGAGGAGACTAAAGCAGGAGACACTGGGATAACGCAGAGACTATAGGTTTGAACACACTCCAAGAAAACACACACGGACGGGGAGATGACTCAGAAACAGAGCTCCATCCATCATGACTAAGAGTCTAACACCTCAGCACGTCTGTCTGAGCGACCATCTGTCTGTCTGTACAACTGTCTGTCTGTACAACTGTCTGTCTGTACAACTGGCTGTACAACTGTCTGTCTGTCTGTACGACTGTCTGTCTGTACAGCTATCTGTCTGTACATCTGTCTGTCTGTCTGTCTGTACATCTGTCTGTCTGTCTGTTTGTCTGTACAACTGGCTGTCTGTCTGTCTGTACAACTGGCTGTACAACTGTCTGTCTGTCTGTACAACTGTCTGTCTGTACAACTGTCAGTCTGTTCAACTGTCTGTACAACTGTCTGTACAACTGTCTGTCTGTACATCTGTCTGTCTATACATCTGTCTGTCTGTACAACTGTCTGTCTGTCTGTCTGTACATCTGTCTGTCTGTACAACTTTCTGTCTGTCTGTACAACTGTCTGTATAACTGTCTGTCTATCGGTCTGTCTGTGCAACTGTCTGTCCGTTCAACTGTCTGTCTGTCTGTACATCTGTCTGTCTGTACAACTGTCTGTCTGTCTGTCTGTCCATCTGTCTGTCTGTCTGTACAACTGTCTGTCTGTACAACTGTCTGTACAACTGTCAGTCTGTACAGCTGGCTGTACAACTGTCTGTTTGTACGACTGTCTGTCTGTACAGCTATCTGTCTGTACATCTGTCTGTCTGTCTGTCTGTCTGTCTGTTTGTCTGTACAACTGGCTGTCTGTCTGTCTGTACAACTGGCTGTACAACTGTCTGTCTTTCTGTACAACTGTCTGTCTGTACAACTGTCAGTCTGTTCAACTGTCTGTACAACTGTCTGTACAACTGTCTGTCTGTCTGTCTATACATCTGTCTGTCTGTACAACTGTCTGTCTGTCTGTCTGTACATCTGTCTGTCTGTACAACTTTCTGTCTGTCTGTACAACTGTCTGTATAACTGTCTGTCTATCGGTCTGTACATCTGTCTGTCTGTACAACTTTCTGTCTGTCTGTACAACTGTCTGTATAACTGTCTGTCTATCGGTCTGTCTGTGCAACTGTCTGTCCGTTCAACTGTCTGTCTGTCTGTACATCTGTCTGTCTGTACAACTATCTGTCTGTCTGTCTGTACAACTGTCTGTCTGTACAACTGTCTGTCTGTACAACTGCCTGTCTGTACATCAGCACTAGTCAGCTGCTGATAGTCTATTTACTTTAAACTGAGTTTTACAATAACAGTAAATATCCTTCTATATCCTCAGTGTCATAATAATAATTTAAGCCTCTGAATCCAGAGCAGTTTCTGGTCTCATTTTTCTCTGCAATATGAAATCAAGCACCTGTACAGATTCAGAAATACAATGGCTCTTTGTTGATGTAACTCAATTATGTCTACATGAAGTGTAACAAAATTTACAAGCTACTTATCTTTAGAAAAAAGAAAAACCGACATTTACATTTTCTGATTTTAAAATTTTCAAATAAATGAAAAATAAGGGATTTGTCCACACAACACATTTTTTATATGTACTATTATTTGTTTTTATTATTATAAAAACAAATAATGGTACAACAATCAAAGAATCTACAAATGCTCTAACCTTGTTGGATATTTGGAATTAATTTTTTGCAAATTTTCAAAGCAGACATGAGAATTAAAGCGCTTTTGGTGAAATTTGATGAAATACGCCCGTTTCCTTCTGTTTTTTTTCGATATGTTGCAGACGTTACTTGTGATACATTAAGGTGCCCTTGGAAACTTGAAAATCTAATGATTACACCAGTGTTTTCAATTTCTGGACAAGACAAATGACTTTAAATGCCACTCATTTAAAAGTAAGTGGCATTTTAATCCTGCCGGCGGGATCGAATATCTAAGGGTTAAAAAATAAATGCATGTTTCATTCTTTTGGATTCTAAAGTGCATAATATTTGTTGGATGTAAGGGTGATGGCATGGTGGATAATAGATCATTTTTCATTGGGTTTTAAATGTATAATTTCTAATTATTGTTATGATTATTGCCCTATTAGGTTGTCAGGCCTTCAAAACTGCTTATGGCCAAGCACACAGCCGATGCGGAGAACCTCCCCCCTTGCTTATTGCTCTCATACTGATGTCAATTAAGAACACTGCTACTCCTTTGAATGCCATTATTCAGATTAAAAAAAACAAAAAAAAAAAAGAAATTTCCACCTAAAAATATAAAAATAAGCCTTTTTTTCTGTTTCTTTAAGCTATTTTATTGTATTTTTGATCTATAGCAGGTTGTTTTCTGCTGTGGTTGCACTAATGTTGCCACTAACCAGAAGTTCCTTTTTTATCACAAGGTAACATCAAGGTGTTATAGAAATGGGACGTAGAGTACTCTCAGCTCCAAAGTAAAAGCTTAAGTTTGCTTGCTGGCTTAGTGACTTTGTATTGAGCTAGCTATCAAAAAGTAAATCCGTCATGACCTTTTGAGCACCATAGGGCCTCAAATTGGGATTTAAAGACCCTACAGCTGTCTGTCTGATGGATGCGTGGATTGTTACTGCTGTGTTGGTTGGATCTTGATGTAGTTTGGATCATCATAAGCACCAGAGATAAGCTTTGATCAGCCTGAACATTACTAAAAAAAAAAGTAAAGACACTGTGGAGTCGCTCATTGTGACCACCCTCAGCGACTCCCTCTCCTCTTCAGGTCTGCCTCTCCATCTCTTTGTCCGCCTCTCCATCCATCCCTCTGCGTGTCCATCAGCCGGTCCGTGTCGATCTGACAGAGTATGACCACACGTCAGCCCGTCCACTACCATGTCAGCGTGCAGAAACAGACAGGCGGCCCCGGCGGCCTCGCGGGAGCCGAGCGCTGACAGCTCGGAGCCTGCAGGACCGAGTCTAATGTCACACACTGTTGACACTCTCTGCTCCGACTGCACTCCACACTTTACTTTTTATTATTTTATAGTGAAGACCGTCCTCCTGGGATCATCCATGTGGGCGTGAAGCAGAGGTATAGTTTCCTCTACATGTGGGGGGGGGGCTGCAGGGCCGATGTTCCTACATCTCTCCGGACGTGTTCGGATGTCACAACACAGACATGTCAGCTCGAGATGTTTTAGCCGAGCAGCACTGTGGCAGCTCTGCAGACGCTTTACAGCCTGGAAACTGGAAAAGGCTGTCTTCCTGTCACACGTGTACGCCGAGGAGAAAATCCCGCAGACTGCAGAGGATCCAGGGATTGATCGTGGAGAGTACGGCAGAAGAAGAATGAGGGTATCACAGAGTATTTTTGGAAACAGCTTATTATCGTTGGTGATGTCAGAAAGGCAGACTGAGCAGAGAGCTGTTAGTGGGGTAGACCTGGGAAACACATCCACATTTAAAGATACACTATATTACCAAAAGTATTGTAGGTGTATAAAATCATCACCTAGGCATGCAGACTGCTTTAACAAAACATTAGTGAAAGAATGGGTCGCTCTCAGGAGCTCAGTGAATTCCAGCGTGGAACTGTGATAGGATGCCACCTGAGCAACAAATCCAGTGGTGACATTTCCTCACTCCTAAATATTCCACAGTCAACTGTCAGCTGGATTATAAGAACGTGGAAGTGTTTGGGAACCACAGCAACTCAGCCACCAAGTGGTAGGCCACGTAAACTGACGGAGCGGGGTCAGCGGATGCTGAGGCGCATAGTGAGAAGAGGTCGCCAACTTTCTGCAGAGTCAATCTCTACAGACCTCCAAACTTCATGTGGCCTTCAGATTAGCTCAAGAACAGTGCAGAGAGCTTCATGGATGGGTTTCCATGGCCGAGCAGCTGCATCCAAGCCTCACATCACCAAGTGACATGCAAAGCGTGGATGCAGTGGTGTAAAGCACGCCGCCACTGGACTCTAGAGCAGTGGAGACGCCTTCTCTGGAATGACCAATCACGGTTCTCCATCTGACAATCTGATGGACCAGTCTGGGTTTGGAGGTTGCCAGGAGAACCATACTTGTGGGACTGCATTGTGCCAAGTGTAAAGTTTGGTGGGGGGGGATTATGGTGTGGGGGTGTTTTTCAGGAGCTGGGCTTGGCCCCTTAGTTCCAGTCAAAGGAACTCTGAATGCTTCAGCACACCAAGACATTTTGGACAATTCCATGCTCCAACTTTGTGGAACAGTTTGGAGCTGGCCCCTTCCTCTTCCAACATGACTGTGCACCAGAGCACAAAGCAGGTCCATAAAGACATGGAGGACAGAGTCTGCTGTGGATCAACTGGACTGGCCTGCACAGAGTCTTGACCTCAACCCCACAGAACACCTTTGGGATGAATTAGAGCAGAGACTGAGAGCCAGGCCTTCTGGTCCAACATCAGTGTGTGAGCTCACAAATGCTCTTCTGGAAGAATGGTCAAAAATTCCCATAAACACTCCTAAACCTTGTGGACAGCCTTCACAGAAGAGTTGAAGCTGTTATAGCTGCAAAGGGTGGACCCACGTCAGATTGAACCCTATGGATTAGGAATGGGATGGCACTTAAGTTCATACAGTGTATATATATATAAATATGACCTTAATAATGAGGATGTTTTGCCCATCCCTGATAATCTAATAAAAATACTCCTCCATTGTTGATTACATTCAATCCCTCTAATGGCCGATTTATTGTCCTTATTGCCCAGCCCTTGGGATGATGGACGACTTAAAGGAACCAAACAAGTGAGGGACGAGTCCAACAGCAGCTGGGACGGCAGATAAAGAAGAAAGGAAGCACTAAAGTGAGGAAAGAAAAAAGGAAGAAGAAAGGGAAGAAAGGGAAGGAAGCGAGAGTGGGAGGAGAGACGGCTCCCCAGAGCGCAACTAAAAGACTCCATCAGAGGATTATCACCCCGGAGAATTGGAGCCTCTTCATCACACATGGTGCAAAATGATGAAGTGCGCTGGTGAGCAAATGAACCCCCGAGCGAGAGGGCACCCTCCGATGAACCCGGAACTGTTGAGCACACATGGCATCAACCCTGTCACTCTGAAACAATGTGATCTGATTTCAGCTTCGTTTTGTTGCTTCAGCTGGACGACATCGCAGCGATCTCCCCGTCTTAACAGCATAGGTCTACATCCACGACATAAACGTGGTTGTTCATGCAGAAAACGTAGCTGCCTGCTTAACCAGGCTCTCATTGTGGACTGATTTAAGAGGTTTGTCTTGTTTTGTGCTTTACAAAAACTCTATTGTCAGAATAAAAAGCACCAAAAGCCATTTATCAAATTGTTTTTCTTTCTCCAAATGAAGGCCAGACTTCTCTCAGCGCTCGTTTTACACGCCGTCACGTCTGACTCGGCTGAATAAAAACATTTTCTTTGTCTTCGTCGTCTTGGCAGAGGGAAGCGGTGACGCAGACAAAGACAAAAACAGCTCAACCATCTGCAAATCATTTATTCTAAACCCGTAACTGTAATATTTTCTCAGTGCATGTTGTTAGGTACATTCTGTTTTCAAACTGTCCTGGGATAGAAGGATCCTTCTCTCTCTTCCTCTTTTCTTTATTTAAATAGATTTATAATTCATCAGCTGGAACAAACCTTGTATCTTCTAAACCAAAATTCCCAGGAGATGAAAAAATGCAGCACCTGTTAATCAAAAATTGGATTTATTACCTAAAACACTCAAAAACTAAGAATAAAACCCACTAAGGGACATGTAGGTTGACAAAAAAACTGTTTTATGAACTAATATTGAGCCTGTTAAACATTGCTCTGAGATAAGAGCTAAATGGTTCCACAATACCAGAACTTTGTTTTCATTATAATTACTTAATTGAACACTTTTAAAATGATGTTAAATGATTTGGAGGCAGAGGCCTCTGTACTATGATTTTTGTCAGTTATTTTTTTTTATTTTTTTTATTTCAGGTGTTGTGCATTGAATTTGTGTGTCTGGTTGTATTTAATCGACTGTTGTAACTCTGCTAACTGTGTATTATTATTTTAATAATAATTTTCTGATCTATTAGTGTGGAATATTCATGTGTACGCCAATGTAGCTCATTTGAATTGGACTAAACTAATTAAAATGAGGTGATTTAAAAATCTATAAACATTCTGAGAAAGTACCATTTCTGAAGGTTCATCCAACTACCAAAATATTTGATCGTTTGTTAAAGTTCAATTGTATTTATTCTGAATCAAACAAATGGGAACTCAAATGCACAAATCTAGACTGCATTATTTATGATATATATAAAAACCTTTGGTCTTGACTCCTTCCTGTGGCCAAATTACTGACCTCCACCTCTTTCCAAGAATATTGGCAATCTTTAAATGATCAATAAACGGCAAAAATTGTCTTTTAAATAATAATAATAATAATACATTTTATTCAAAAGTGCCTTTCTTAGCACCCAAGGACACTTTACAAAATACATAATAAAAACACAGTGCATTAAAATCACAATTTAAATGAATAAAAACAACATACAAGAGTGACAAAGTTAAATGAGGGTGGAAAATTAAAGAGAATATGCAGTTCGGATCAGATGGGTTTTGAGTTTTGATTTGAAGTGGGGAAGAGAGTCAATGTCAACATCTCGCAGCGCATGCCGCTACCGGTGCCACTATGCTGAGATACTCCTTCAAGCAGCTGGAATTCCTCAATAGTTTCTCCACTCCGCCATGCCTCCCGCTGATAAAAGAACTCGGACTCCTCCGCCGCCCGCGCTATGTCCACAGAAGTTCCCGGAGAAAGTTCCTCTACTCACGGACAAACTCAAACATCCCGGCTGTCTGGTCAGCTGTGCGAGCTGTCGCTCCCCCGTGTCGTCATCAGAGCACTGCCTCCTACTGGAGGTGTAGCTCTGGGGTCTCCATGGCAACCCCCCTCCGGGAGTCAGATGGCAAACGTGGAGTGGATTTCAGCCTACTTCGGCCACTACAAAGACGTTCTGTTTCATCCAACATTAAAATTGAACTGTTAAACGCCCAATCAATCACTAACAAGTCCTGCCTCATACACGACCACATACTGGATAAATGTCTGGATATGATGTGCATTACTGAGACCTGGCACCAACCAGATCATTTTTCCACTCTCAATGAAAGCCGTCCCCAAGGATACAACTACCTTCAGAAAGCCCGCAGCACAGGTCGTGGTGGTGGCCTGTCAGTCATCCACCACAGTGATCTGGAGTTATCCCCACTACCACTACCAGCACTCACTTCATTTGAATGCCTAGCATTTAAACGTAAGCCCCCTCCCCTCCCCCCTTGCCCCCTTCCTCTCCTGTGGTGTTTCTCCTTATCTACAGACCACCAAACCCAGCCTTCATCCCTGAGATGTCAAACCTCCTCACAATTTTCTGCACCTCCTCTGCCGATGTTGTCATCTTAGGGGACATGAACATTCATGTTGACGCCCCCTCCTGCCGCTCTGCTGCTGACTTTCTCCAACTACTGGACTGTTTCAACTTGAAACAACTTGTTGATGTCCCTACGCACTGTCGGGGGCATACGTTGGACCTGGTCATCACTAACTCCGCTCTTCTTACCAACTTGCATGTGTACGACCTAGGCGTCTCCGACCATTAAGCCGTATCCATGGAGTTGCCATCCTCATCCAGCCTCTCAAATCCCAAACGAAATATATGTTTCAGGAACCTCAAAAACATTAACCACGAGAAACTGGCTTCAGATTTTCAACATCTCTCCTCACATTTCTCATCGGCCGACGAAGCAGTGGATTACTACAACAGCCATCTCAGCAATCTCCTGGACCATCATGCACCTGTAAAAACTAGGGTGGTCTCCTTCTCCCGCTCAGCGCCCTGGTTCACAGACGGACTTCGGAAAATGAAGGCAGCTGGGCGAGTCCTTGAGCGGCGCTGTACAACCTCGGGCCTCACCGTTCACAAGCAAGCCTACCAGACACACCAAAAACATTATTCAGCGGCTCTTAAAGAGGCAAGGTCACTATTCTACTCTGATGTCATCAGAAATAGTCCAGGAAACTCCAAACAGCTTTTCACTACTGTAAACCACCTTCTCAAACCTAAATCCCCTCCACTCACCAGTACTACAGCAGAGCAATGCAATCATTTCATGGACTATTTCACCTCCAAAATTGCACGTATCCGCTCTGCTTTTCCTGGTCCCCCTACACAAGCTCCCTCCCCAACATGCGGAATCTCCCAACCCCTAAACTGCCTTCCCCCGGTCTCATCAGAAGAAGTGCAGCACATCATCAGGAAGATGAAACCCTCCACCTGTGCTCTGGACCCTCTCCCATCCTCCCTGGTAAAAACCCATATCACTGTTCTTAATCCTCTGATCACCTCTGTTATAAATCACTCTCTCCAAGCTGGTCACGTCCCCTCTGTCTCAAAAACAGCCATCATCAGACCACTCCTCAAAAACCCACCCTCGACCCGGAAGTCCTTTCTAACTACAGGCCCATCTCAAATCTTCCGTTCATATCCAAAGTCCTTGAGAAAACAGTTGCCACCCACCTTCAGAACCACTTACAACTCAACAATCTCTTTGAAAAATTCCAGTCCGGTTTCCGCTCTGCCCACAGCACAGAAACTGCACTTGTAAGAGTCACAAACGATCTCCTGTTGTCATCAGACGCTGGTTTCCCATCCCTCCTCATCCTCCTGGACCTCTCCGCAGCATTTGACACAGTTGATCACAACATTCTACTAAACCGGCTCCACTTCACCATTGGTCTCTCTGGCACTGCCCTCAGTTGGTTCCAGTCATACCTCACAAACCGGACAGAATACATCTCCATGGGCCACTCCACCTCAAACCTACACACAGTCACCTGCGGTGTTCCCCAAGGGTCTGTCCTAGGCCCCATCCTCTTCATCCTCTACCTCATTCCCCTTGGCCAGGTTATCAGTCGCCATGGCCTCTCATTCCACTGTTATGCCGATGACACACAGCTGTATGTCAACGCCAAAGCTGCAATCCCTCCCTCATTATCATCCCCATCACAACTCACCATCTGCCTGGAGGAGATAAAGGCATGGATGGAGCACAACTTCCTCCAACTCAACAGCTCCAAAACTGAAGCCATCCTGGTCGGCACTCCTCGACAAACTCAATATTCACCCATAATCAGCATCACTTTCTCTGGCACAAACATTCCCCTCTCATCTACAGTCACAAATCTTGGTGTGAAAATGGAACCCCAACTCACCTTCGAATCCCACATAAACCATCTCTGCAAGACCTCCTTCTACCATCTCCGAAACATCTCCAAACTCCGCCCCACTCTCTCCCTTCCAGATGCCGAAAAGCTAGTCCATGCCTTTATCTCCTCCAGACTGGACTACTGCAATGCACTTCTCATCGGGATCCCTAGCAAGAGCCTGCAAAGGCTACAATACATTCAAAACTCTGCAGCTAGGATCCTGATGAGAGTGCACAAACATGATCATATCACCCCCATCCTCCGTTCACTACACTGGCTTCCGGTCTCCAGCAGAATAGAATACAAGGTTTCCCTCCTCACACACCAATGCATCCATGGACATGCCCCCCCCTACCTCGAAGAGCTTCTCACCCCACAACACTCATCACGCTCCCTCCGCTCCACAGACTCAAATCACCTCCTCCAGACACCCAGAACCAGACTGAGGACCATGGGTGACAGGGCCTTCAGTGTTGCTGCACCCCGTCTGTGGAATGCCCTCCCTTACACCCTGAGGGCTCCACAGTCCACAGACAGCTTTAAAAGGAACCTTAAGACTTTTCTTTTTAACAAGGCCTTTGGTTCCTCTTCTTAGTTGTCGCTGTTTAGATCTTTTTAACTGCCCTTTTCTGCTTAGTTTTTTGTTTGTTTGTTTGTTTTGTTTCATTGTTTTTTCTCTTTTTAACTTGTAGCCCTTTGAGATCTTCTGATGTAAAGGGCAATACAAATAAAATTTATTATTATTAAATTTATTATTTATGTTTCTGAGGTCCGGGGGGAGAGAGTTCCAGAGTTTGGGAGCAGAGCGGCTGAAAGCTGTGCTGCTCACCATGGTGCCAAACACAAATGTACCAAACACTGGAAGCATTGTAGTATTCTGAGTTTGTTGAAATGATATACTCTAAATTCACAGAATTTAAAAACAGTAGCATCTGCATTATTTCAATAACTAAAATCCCTTTAACTTAGTTCCGAGCAGAGTGTTAATGCTCCTCAAAGTAATAATTCCCCATTTCAAAAATCTTTTCATGTAAGGAGAATGTTTTTCTAGCAACAAGAATGTTTGCAACACAAAATTACTGTTATTAATAAGACAAGTAATAACCATAGTAGTTGGGCAAATAATAATAGCAACAAATTATCAGGTGTAAGACCCCTGCCTTTTGCATTTTTCACAAAGCGCAAACCTAAAAGATTAAAATATATACACACGCACATATACACATTTATATACATACATGCATACACAAACGTCCATGCATATACATGCGTGAATTCCTCATATAGTCTTATGGTTTAAAGTATATTAGTGGTTCTAACTGTAAACTATTATTTTACTGAGAAATAGACAAAACAGCACCAACCCAACATCCCCTTAAAGATATGAATATATTTAAATACATATATACGACCTTAATAACGAGGAAGTATTGCCCATCCCTGATAATCTAATAAAAATCTCCTCCACCGTTGTTTACATTCAGTCCCTCTAACGCCGCTCCGTTCATCTGCCGTTAAATGATTGGTTGACATTTAGCTGCCGATCCGTCACCGTGTCCCACTTCATTAATCTCATGATAATTCAATGCTAACGGAGCGAGCTGCATGTGAGGCCGCCGCCGCTCCGCCAGCGCCGTTTGTAATCGTTCAGGCAGCACGCGAGCTCGTCACCATTATCTCCACGGCAACATAAATCAGGATGAAGTGGGGGGTGGGGGGTAATAATTTACATAACTGATCAGGTGATATATCAAAGTTTATAGAGTGGAACCTTCATTAGAGCACAGACACACATGCATGACGAGGACCACAGGCTCACATAAACAACGGTGGAACTGCACAAATACAACAGCTACACACACAATAACAGCTCTCTAAAGTACACAACGGACCAACAGCTGGTAACACACTTATCAGGATTAATACACAAAAATACACACACAACAAAAACAAAAACACACACAATAACAAACAACACATGAACAAACTCTAACACACACTTATCAGGATCAATACACAAAAATACACACATAAGTAAAACAAAAATACACACACACAAACAAACAACACATTCACTAACACACACTTATCAGGAACAACACAAAATACACATACAAGAATAAACAAAAGCACACACAAAAACAAACAACATATGAACAAACTCAAACACAAACTTGTCAGGAACAACACATAATCAATACACACAGGAATAAACAGAAATACACACACGAAAACAAAAACAAACAACACATTAAGAAACACGAGCAGAGAGAGACAGAAAGGATTTACAGGACATTTATAGGATATCCTAAAGAAAATCTGTTTACATTTTTTTTTTCATGAGAAATAGAAGTAAACAATTCTGGCAAGTATTTGTCATTATTATGTTATAAATGTTTAAACAGTGTGTAATATCAAGAAAAGAAAAAACGGATTTGAACTTTTAACAGGATTCTCTTTATAAACAATTGTAAATGAACATGTTCAAAGTTTTGAGACAGCCGAAAATAAATGTAACCTATTTTACAAACACTCACACATTTTAGTTTGCCTGCAGCATTAGTGTCCATGTTACAGCTCGTTATATTAGACCATGTCCAGGCCTTTTTATTTATTTATTTTTGTTTTACTAACGATAGTCCCTGAAGCAGTTAGCCCCCTTTACGACTCTCCTCTGGTCTCCCCTTTCCATGGCAGATCTCCTCCACATCTCCTTCTTTAATATTTACAAACTACGATTGAATAAATCCATAAAACACGAAAGACGATTCATTACGACAAAATATGGCGAAAGGACGGCAGGAACTCACTCCAGATTGATACTAATGCTGTTATTTACAACCTTTATAAATTATTTACTCAGAAAATCCTGATAAACCTCCTATAATTCACTCAGGTATGGCTCTCTGAATCCTCTCTCTCTCTGTCTCTGCTTGTTTACTCGAGGAGTTACAGCAGTTTACATCCTTGTAAAATCAAAAGTTGAACCAGACTTTCGCCGTTTCGAGTGTGAAAACCTCCAAGTTTGAGTGAAACTGCTGGACTTTCAGAGGCCAAACATTACAAACTGCTCCTCCATCTGTGAGAGACGGCTGCTTCACCGAGGAGCAGACACACATAGTTCAGGCTTTACAGTCAAAGAGCAGCATCACCGTGAGTTACTGACACAGTGTGGGGATCAAACACGGTTTAACGGTAACTTTAATAGGACAAGGTAATGATTACTGTGGGACATTTTACCATGGTTTACCATTTCACCGGTAACCGTTACATCCCTACCTCTGGACTTTTGGTTTGTTTTGTTGGTTGTTTTGATTATAAGGAAAAATGGGCTGTAAAAAGGCTTGTTGGCCTGCAGCTTTTTTTTTGTTACCTCCACCAAGGAGGTAATGTTTTTGGGAGAGTTTGTCTGTCTGTGAACAAAATAACTCAAAAAGTTATGGATGGATTTTGATGAAATTTTTAGGAAATGTTCAGCATGGGAAAAGGAAGAACTGATTCAATTTTGGAGTTGATCCGGATCAGCATCTGGCCGCCATGGCGAAAAATGTGATTTTTGTGAATAACTACTGAACTAAAATAGATATCATTATGAATCCAATTGCTAATGGTATGTTTTCATGGTCAAGGAATCTAAATATTTACATGAAATAAAGGTAGAACTAATATTTATGGTGAAAATCACAATATGGGTGAGGACTGTGGCGCTGGCGGAGGTCTGTGCTCTCCGAGTGCTTTTCTGGTTTGTATTGTGTTTAGTTAATATCTTGTGAGAAAGAGGCAGACTCTGTAAAACTTCTCTTCTTTCTGCTCCTTTTCATTCACGTTTGAGACTTTTCTTTGTTTGTATTGAATATTTTACCGCATTTTACCATTTTACCGCTAACCGTTACATCCCTGCTACATATTAAATTTTGGGAAAATCAGTACACACTGCTCGTATAGTAGGCGAATTTGAAAACGGCCTTTCTCTCTCATGCTCTCCTTCGTGTGACACATTTTCGTAGCAGCGTGTCCGCAGACTTTCCCGCAGCATGAATGAAGCCTCCTCTTACTGAAGGTTTGATTCCTGCAGAGTGTCGGCCTTTCCCAAAGCTCGGCGTCCTCCCCCGCGAGCTCACAGTCAGGTAACATGAGGCGCTGTGACAGGTGTGCGTGTGGTTAAAGCTCCCCAACTAAACGTCACTTTGGTTCCACGTTTGACTTTCAAAGGTTACAACGACCTCCTGCGGTGTTTGTTAGGGGAAATCCTCTTCACTTCTGATCAGGTATCAGGCTGTTTCTACTAACCAGGGGAATAAATCCAAAAATGACTCCTGAACAGATGGCTACTTAAGAAAGTGAAGACTTTAAATGAGCACTGATCTACATTTTAGCTTTTTAAAATCATCTTTATTCATTATTGGAATAACTAAGCATTGATTACCATCAGAACACAACGACCACCACAAGAGCAAAAGGCAAATAAAACAGCCCTGAAGGCAGCAACATGAGATTTTTAAAAAGCCTCCATGGATATCATCCTCTTTGACAGAACAAAAACAGAATAATCTGGAGCATTAATGCCTGTTGTTGACTAAATATGAGTTATTATTTATTGGGGCTCTGCTTGGATGATGAAAAATCTGGTGCAATAACTTAACGATGCTATGAGGAGAATCTATTTCCGGCGACAAAAAGACTCTGCTACCCATGAGCACGCGCGGCGACTGTCGTAAAGATGTGACTCAAGCCAAAGCGTGTGTTTGTTGTGATGCTAATGAATGCAGCTTGGACCTTCCTCAGAACTCTGCATTGCTTTACAACTTCTTTTTTCAACAACTTACAGGATGCAAAGCCACGAGGTAATGTATCTCTTTCTAGTTACGTAGCGGTAGTTTTTGATGTGTGGCAACAAGCAATTTTTGGAAAACTTAGTATTGTAGTTTTGTAGCTGGCTATATATGGCTACTTACAGCCCGGTGCTCTTAGACGTGTCTGAATAATATAAATTTGCTCTAGTTTTAATTGTCTTGTTCCTGAAGTTGAGTATCCAGGCCAGTCCAGCCCTGTCCAACCCGACCATGAAGCTAACGAATAGCATTTATAGATAACCTATTTTGATGCTATAAAACTCATCGATAAGAAACTCCTCACAGTCCCTTTAATGAAAAAATGATGTTTCAAAACAATATTGACAATAATATTGTTTATTGGCAAGAACTTTTTAGGACAATTATCGTGCAGCAAAATTTGTTATCGTGACAGGCCTACTAACAAGACATGTCTCATGGATCTATGAGTTTAAAAATGGGGCAATGCTGGATGTAGTTTACATTAGGCCTGTGCTCAAAATATCGATACGGCAAAATATTGTATCGCACTCCTTTGGGATATGTGTATCGATACGGATTCTACAGAATCGATACGGCCTAAATATTTTGACAGTTGTTGTAAATACACTTTGGCTAATGTTAACAGTGGCACAGTTCAAGGTAGAAGACGAGCTACATAATGAAGCATATGTTCTAAATTTGACCTTAGGTCTACCATCTTTGAGGATCTGAATTAATGTCTCTCAAGTTGTAGAACCACTTAAAATACATCCTTGTTCTTTTTCTTCTTATAAGAAAAAACTAAACTTGTCAAGAATTTTACTTAAAGCATAGTCAATGTTAATAATTTGTGTGTATTGGGATACGTATCGTATCGTATCGTGGCCTTAGTATCGGGATACGTATCGTATCGTGAAGTTGCTGGAAATACCCAGCCCTAGTTTACATTCCAAAATGAAATCTTGAACCATGAATTTGAACATTTGTGTTGATTTATGCTAGTGGTGTGCGATATGATGATATTAAATCTAGGGCTGCCACGATTAGTCGACTAGTCGTTGACTAGTCGACTATCAAAATAGTCGACGACTAATTCAGTAGTCGACTAGTCGTTTTGTTTTTTTTAGGTGTGTTTTCTCACAAAACTGCCGCTGTACCTCTGCTGTCTTGTCTGCCTATCTGTCCTGTTTTCTGGTTATCACACATGCAGGAATCAAACCAACACACCCGAAGCACACTCATGCATGTGGCGCATGAACAACTACGCAGGCACCAAAGTTGCCAGGTCTGCTCATAATAAGCGATTTGGGCCACCAGCTGCATGCTGGCGCAGTACACTGCAGTTCATGCATGAAGTGACTAGTCGACTAATCGCAAAAGTAGTCGTTGACTAGTCGACTATCAAAATAGTCGTTTGTGGCAGCCCTAATTAAATCGTTAAGGACTATTACGAGGGGATGATCTCATAAAGCAGAAAGAACGTCAGATCGTCTGTGTGGGAGCAGAGACTTTGACGCGCACCAGACTAACCAATCGTAGCACATTACACGCAGTGCATGGTGGGATCTCCTGTTTGGTTATGTAGCGTGAAGCCATGGAGGAAAGAGAAAAGGACATAAAAACTTGAAGATGTCTGAACAAAAATCTGTTCTAAAGCAGCTGTATTATTCACTCAGATTATAGACATTGCCGTTTATTGTTGTTCATTACCTTTTATGTTTACATTTATCGTACATTTTTATAAAAACTGCACTATTTAAATCAAAACCTGTTCAGAACGCTTCTTCGGCTTAAATTGTCTTTTTTTTCCTTTTAGGGTTTTACATGTTTTAAATATTAAACATTGTGAAAAAATGGTCAAATATGCAAATTAGTCCAGAAAAATCAACGTAAAAAAGAATCATGATAAAATTTTGGCCGTGATTTTATTTTTAAAAAATCGTGATATGATAGTTTTGCCATATCGCCCACCCCTAATTTATGGTATAATATGGCGACATGAGAAAGCTTGGTTTGGCTTGTTTTTCCACAGTCATAAAGACAGCCACGCAACAACATTGCACTTCTCTCCCTCACTGGCTCTGCATGCTCCCCTCTCACCAATATAAACCTCTGATAAGACCCCTGAAAACAGCAAATGGGGGTCAACTCATCACCTTATTCTGAATGTGTTTGTCTACAATATGTGGGAGTAAAAATGTCCCAGTTGTTGTTTGAATATGCCCCGACTACAAAAACAAATACCCAAAAGGCCGAGTAAGCAGGTCTCGAGCGTCTTATCAAGCTTTCAGTTTAACATAACATGATTGCACATAAACCCACTTCTTGTGTTAATGCGTTTTCATCTAGAGAGGATATTTTTCGTGACTGGAGGAGAAAAACCTCCAACATAAAAACAAAAAACCCACCTACATGTGGACTACACCTGAGATTTTACCAGGAGAATCAGGATTGTACATTACTTTCAAGTGCTGACGCATAAAGCAGCAATTTACTCAGCAAATCTTTCAGCCTGTGGTTTAAATTGGAGGAAAAAGCGTTTTTATTTGCAGCTTTAAATGAGTTGAAAGCGTATGATTCAGGCTTATTTAGTGAGCTTTCAGTCAGGGTGAGAGCCAAGTTTGAAACTGAAGAAAAAACAAGACAGGAAGTAAAGGAGAAAGGAAACTGAGAAATACTATGTGATTAATGAGAGAGTGCATGATAACCAGGACACCATCCTGAAGATGATGAATCAGGAGGTGTGAACCATCTCCAAACGTCACATGGAGCTACGAGCAGATTTAATCCGATTAAATTAATCTTTTTAAGTAGTTTAGTTTATGCAGTGTTGGACTTTTTAAACCTAAATTTTGGCTCTTTAAGTCCAACCTTCTTGGACCCGTGACCCCGTGAGTATCTTACAGCGTGCCCGTGGGACTTGTCTTTAATCCTCCTTAAAACCCGCTCAGTTTCCTACCTGTGGGGAACTCTGCAGGCACCACCACCGTGTCTCCAGCCACCAGCGACGGGACGATCCACGTGTAGCCGTAGCCGGTGATGCCGACGGAGTGGGCGACCTCGAAGATGGTGTTGGCCTCCTCTTTAGTGCAGTAGAGGAGGATGACGGGGCTCTGCAGCTTCTTCAGCTGGTTCTGGATCTTTGAATCTCCGTCGTCCACAGACATGTCGAGGAGCAAAACCTCCTCCAGCTCCCAGCCCACGAAGCTGTTCTCGATGGTGCTCCGGATCTGGACGGGACAGAGGAGGGGGAGAGTCATGGGGGTTTGATTTTGTATCAGCGATTCTTCAGCAAGCTGGATTGGACCTTAAAGACAAATGGATTCGACTAAAGGACATTCAGACAACTAATTGTCTGCTCAACAGAATGTTTTTTCTTGAGCCATGATGGAGGGATTCATGATTGGCTATATGGATTCATGTTGGTGTTGGATGTGTATATTTGTATATATATGTATTTTATATATGTATATATGTGTATCCATAAAATGAAGAGCTTAACGCTCTATTGTAAAGAGTCTTACGATGACACTTAATATGGATTATGAACTGTTGTAAAAATAAAGATTGATGCTATCAGAAAACTTGGTGTTGCCAGTTAGGTCTATTCGTGCACCAGTATGCCACAGAAAGCCTTACTGGTAAAACAAAAAATTTGATTACTGGTACCATTAGTAAATTCAAAATATCTCCCTAGTAGTTCAAGTAGACTGTTTTGAGTCTACTAATAGTACTAATAAATCCAAAAGTTTCACTCGTAGTACTACAAGGTCTAAATGAACTAAGTAGGAGGGACTATAGCCAAATCCAGCCCCCTGATTGATTGTAATAATGTCGAAAGCCAATAAAAAGTTTGAATTTACTTTTACCCACCCCTTTATTAGCACATGAGGCTCACTCGTGCTACTACTGAACATTTTTGTCTATTAGTAGTACTAACAAACTACCACTTTCAAATCAGTGCAGCGGTCAAAAAGGCCCTACAGAGAGTGGTGAGGTCTGCAGAAAGGGTCACCAGGGCCTCACTGCCCTCTGTTCAGGACATATACCAGTACCACTGCAGGAACAAAGCCCAGAATTTTTTCAAGGACCCCAACACCCTCTGAACAGCTACAAGCTCCCCGACTTTAAACACAGCATGGTCTTAAATCTCTGCAACGGTCTTGAATTATTTATAATTCAAATATTTATTATTATTACTATCAAAATTATTATTTTTTTTTATTTAGACATGTATTATTATTATTATTGTTAATATTATTATAATTATTTATTAACTAATTAATTCATTCATTCATCATTTTTATTATTATCATTATTATTAATTTATTTATTTAGAATAATAATAATAATGTTATTATTTTCTTTTTTTTAGTGGGATGTATAAATGAATGTATGTGATTTGTTGTGATTCTGGAGAAACGACATCTCGTTCTGTTGATACATTGCTATTAACTGCATGACAATACATTTTAATTTTTTATCATTATTAATCATTTTTATTTCAATTTTTTATTATTATTATTATTATTATCATTTCATTATTAATTAATTATTATTATTTTTATTTTTTTTATTAATTAATCTATTTATTCATAATAATAATAACAATAATAATAACAATAGTATTTTTTTTTTTTTTGAGGGATGTATAGATGAACTTATGTGACTTGTTGTGATCCTGGAGAAATTCCTTCACGGTTTGTTGATACATTGGTATTAACTGAATGACAATAAATTTGATTTGATGTCTTCCACGGCTCACAGATCAACTCTTTTCCTTCAAAGATGTGTTTTTTTATGACAGATTTACCTGTCTGCAGTGTTTTTGTAACATTAAAATGCCTTCTCTTCTGTTAATGTCACTGTTCTTCTTGTCTCAGGTGTGGTTTACCTTGGTGACAAAGTCCTGGTATCCTGGGTAGTATGTGGTGACGATGGAGAAGATGTACCAGTCGTACTCCTCCATGATGTTGAGCATGACGGAGGCCTGCTGCTCGATGGACGGCCCGAACTGAAAGAACATGGAGTTGTCATCCTGAAAGAGGAGCACACAGAGGGGCAGAGAGTGAGCGCTTATGTAACCATATTGGCTCCAACTTTAATTTAGTCGGCTTTACACACAGAGGAGAGAGTGGATACGACTTAAAGGGCGACGGCGGCGGACGGTTTCGTAACGTTATTGTTGAGGACATTAATTTAGCCGCCTTTATTCTCTCGCTCACGGCACAGAAAGGCGAGAGGACACCGGAGGGCTTGTAATGATAGCGGCCATGATTTTCATTAGCTGCCTTTATGACTCCTTTAATGAGTTTGTACACCGGGGTGACTGCAGAGGAGCTCGGAGCTGCCGTCCACAATCTGCATCCATCATTTTCAGCTATTTACTTTATCCGCTGAAATCACACGGCGGCCATTTTCTCCTTATAACAAGCTCGGGGCAAAGAAGATCGAACGCTACAACACCACAAACGTATGGCACTGACGGACATTCACTATCTCACTGCTTTAAATGAAAATACAAATGTACACTAGGATATATTTCAAACTAGCTTCACCTGCTAACCCACAACAAGCTACATTAGCAACCAATCGGATGCTTGCCACTTTTTTAAACTAAAATTGGTCCGAGCCACAAAAAATATCCACACTATAAAAAAATACCTTTTCCATCATACTTCTGGACATTAACCCTTTAACTCCCAGCTCAACTGTTTAGCAGAGGTCATTAAAGTCAGAAATATTTAATGTGTTAAATAAACATAACATGTCATTGTTTTGCTTCTGTCAGTGTTTATGATAAAGAAAAAAACTGCAAACAAATCAAAAGAACTGATATTTTTTGTTTGTGGGATTTAAAGGTTTCAATAGCTAAAAACTACTATTATTATTACCTCCATTGTTTCTCTAAATACTTAACCATTTACTGATATGATGATACATGTACACAAAAGTCTGTTATATGTTTGTCAAACTCAACATCTATTTATTTATTTTGGTATTTTTTGAAGACATTTCTGCTTTTTCGAAAGGATTTTTTCTCAAATATTTGTGTCATTTTTGTGTCATCACACAATCAACTGTTGGGTTTTAAAACCTTTTAATCCCACACCAAGAAATGAAGCTTAGCCAAAGTTCAGTCAGGAAGACCTGTATGCTCATTCAGTCTCCTCTGTCATGCTTCAATCTGCCTACCTGCTCAGGTGATTCAAGTCTCACCTGATGAGGGGCATGCTCTCACTCAATCACTGAGCCAACCAGATCCTGCCACTCAACTGCTTGACCAATCATTCTGGAGCAGCCTTATTTTAAACCATGTCTTTGCTCCTTCACAGTCAGTGCGCTGGCGTCGTGCTGATGATCTCAGCAACCCTCCTCCACCCCAGGCACCTCCATTCATCTCACCAGTGTCCAAGTCCAACTCCTCAGGATACTGGCTCTTTTACCTCAGCAGCACCCGAGATCGCATCAGGGTCCCAGCACAGAAGTCTACAACTCATTCTCCAGTATTCCTCACCACCACCAGTGTCTAGACTCCACGGGGGATATCCTAGCTCTCATTCGCCCTCAGTACCCCTGAAGTACACCAAGACAGCGCGATGGAGTCTAAGGGCCAAAAGAGATTCTAACCAGAGACTCTGCACATTTTCATTCATATCTACCTGTTCAATAAATACTTTAAATACATTCAATTTTGGTCTCTCCTGATTGAAATATCTGTTTTCTGGTTTGGTTGTGGTTTACTCTGTTCCCTAAAATGTTACTGGAACCAAACAATTATTTGATTTGTTCTGTTTTTTAAAACATTAGATATCCCTGAGTTTAATCATGACCTCTGCCAAACAATGCAGCTGGTAGTTAAAGGGTTAAGGAACCATTTTGTTAGCTAAAAACACTGGTATGCTAACATTTGTTGATTAAAAGGAGTCGGCGGTCAAACTGTTTTGAGCTAATAATGCTACAAGCTAGCGTATAAAATAAAAACATATCTTAGAATTTGCACCTTCTTTATCATGTGATATAACTGAGCACTTAGTTAGCAGTTAAGATGTTCTTTTTCTGTTGATGTTACCTGTCCTTAAAGTTATGTTAACAGTGAATCATTAGCCACCTTAGCCATTAGCTTTCCGGTTAGCTAAGAAGACATCAAACCAGGTATTAGCCACATCCGCTGAGTTCTAATGTTTTTTTTAATTTTTTTCTGCAAAGGCCCATTAACACTGAGCCAAAGTTGAAGTATATAGTATCCCAACAACTATTCCTAAGTATGCTATAATGGCTTCTATTTAAACATTGACAATATTTTCAGTTCAGAATGCAAAGAAATTAGCCTTGGCATGTCAGGTTACAAAGAAATGTCAACTCAGTTGCAAAAACAACTATCACCAGGGAATATTTCACACAGAACAATCACCTTCAAGAGTTAATTAACATAATATTTGGAGCATGAAGAGCATTAGTAATTAAATATGAAGCAAAAATAAAACAACAAAACCAAAAATATGTCAAAATATTCAAAAGATTAAAAAGTGGTTGAATTAAAACACTCAAGGGATGAAATTAAAAGCTACTCAAGCCTCTTGTATTAGACATGTTTAAAGTGATGAAATATAAAAATATTCTGCACATCAGGCCCTCTAATAAAACCCAGACTGGATTCTGCTGCGAGTATAAAGTGAGTCGGACAGAAGGACAGAAGAAGAGGAGGAGGCGGTGAGAAAATGTCCGTCTAGACTTCTCTGCAGCTCTGCGACACGTTGATCTTGTTACTGTGAGTCAGAAAGTGAGGACTAACTCTGCTCACGTCTACAGTGTCTGCTGTTTTGTCCATGATAATAACGTGTCACCGTGCATGAAGGCACACGCAGTCGTTCCCGTGGAGAAGGGGAGCTCCCTGTGAGGACAGACTGGGACACGCCGCAGGGTAAATGTCTGTCAGCAGGAGAAACCGCTCTACGATGGACATGAGCGTGAACTGAGACAACATGACTTTATCTGCATGAATAAGACCAAAGAGTCATCATTTAAAATCAGTGTTTGGAGGTGAGAATGAACTTTGTGGCTGTTGTAGTTTGAAAACTCGTTAACGGGTTGGTTCAGCTTATCACCTTCACCAAGGAGGTTATGATTCTGCAGGCGTGTGTTTGTGTGTTTGTTAGCAAGATTATGGAAAAACTACTGGATCAATTAACATGAAAATCTTACCAAAGATGTGGTTTGGTCCAAGGAGGAAGCCATTAAGTTTTAGTGGGGATACGAGTATGTAGCCTTGCAGAGCAGACGGACCTGCCTGATTCTGAAATCATGCATCTCCGTCTTGCCAGCCTCCATTACCCAACAGTTTCACTCGGCTAAACACTGAACAGCCCAATCAGGGAAGAGAGGCGGGAGCAGTCGAGTTGAGTCGATACTAAAAGATGACGTCACCAACTGCCGGCTACTGATTGGTCAGACAATGTCATCATCGATGAGTCATGAGTGCGACGACCTAGCATGCTAGCGGTAGCTACCATTAGCTTACCCTCATACGTCTTTTCTTTGCAGCTGGATTGTTCTCGTCCTCGGCTTCATTCTGTTGTATAGCTTCCAAAACTCTCCTGTGCTTCTCAAGGGGTATTTCTTCTTACCACCTGCAGCCTTCTTCTGCTTTCCTTTTTTACTCGGTTTGTGACAAAAAGCCACAGATTGTTGTGTCGCGCTCAAAATGACGTCACCGCAGTGCCGCTCAGCTGTTTGCAGCAACATTGCCCCCCGTTGGGCAGGAGACTGGGGCTAATGGAAAAGCAGCACAAGGCGAGTAGAGTAGAGTAGGGCTAATGGAAAAGGGCCATATGAAAGTTTTATGGAGATGATGGTGTACCTATTTCAACAGACTTTACATACCAACCGAATCATTATATCCTTTATTCGCCATTTCTGTTCAGCGAAATGCTTCCAACTTCCTCACACTACACCTTTAAGTTCCCAAAACTGTGTTCAAACAGGATAACAACCCCCATGTATGTGCTGAGTTTGGTCTGGATCCTGGCTCTGGTCTGAATCTGGTGATCCATAATTGTATCTTTTACAGGAGTTGTGGAAAAGCCACTTAGCTGCTTGGTGAAGGTCTGTGCTGTTCTACATGTTTAGCCTTTCAAATGATGTCAAACCTATTTCTCATAATTTCTAAAAACTGTTATCTTCAAACATATGTTTGGTTGAATACCAACAGAGAGGAAACAACTCTACTGTAAACACTAAAGCTGTAAAATGTTCCATTTACTTTGCTTGTTCGAGATCACAGCTGCATACTGTAACAGCACTTTAGCCTCCCTCTTTAGCATGATGATGTCAGAAGAAAAAACGCTCGCCGTGTGAATATGATGGAGAAGCAGAAGCAGCGAGACACAAAGCAGAAATGTAATACACCTCCTAAACAAATGGGCGTAATGTGCTGCATCTGTGAGGCTGAAAACGTGTCATTACGGCCTCGTGCTGCGTGGAATAAAACCCATGCTGCGCACAACACAATGGAGTAATGATGCGCTCGCTGACGGATGTTGTTCTCCTGTTTCTTGGCGAACATGGATCTATTGTTCCCTCAACATCCTCCACCATCTCTCCCATCCCATTTATTCCGGTGGAGTTTCTGCCGGGGCGCCGCTATAATTGAATTTCCAGATCCACGCACTCCCGCTCGCCCCTTTTATCCTGCATACCCCTGGTTTCCTGCGGCTGCCGCTCTCTATCTTGCTCTTCTTTAAAAGCACTTTTAATGTACTGTCCGACGCTCTCGTTCAGAGCGCCTCGGGTCTGCAGATTTTCATTAGCCTTTGAGAAATAAATGCACGCTAAAAGATGAGGAAAAGGGCGCCAAGGCGAGGGCGAGGGATGTGGGAGTTGGCGTTAAGAAGCTCTGACTAAAATGAAGTGCCCCAAAACACCTCTCTTCATTTACAGCAGCAATAATTAGGCTCTGGCCGTGTTATCACCTCCGCTGGCACCAGGTGATCGATTAGTGAGTATTAAAATTCCCAGAGGGTGCGCGGAGGCCAACGAGACGGTCAGCAGGCCAGAGAGGCTTTAAATACGGCGCTGACGTCGGCGCTGGCTACTGTACACAGGCATCGACAACACCAGCGAGAGCGATGGCGAGATAGAAAGCCGAGAGGAGAGCAGATAAGAGAGGAGCAGAAGAAAAGGATTAAACACGCTGCAGTGAGAGATAGAGATGTCCACAGAGCGGCGAGGATTGGCAGGGATTGGCGGCGTCTGCGGGGACACGGGAGGGCGAGGGCGACGTGGTGACAATGGGATGAATGGAGAGGGAGCGGGCTGGCTGGCAGACGGCGGCGATCCTGCGAGGAGAGAGTGGGCAGCGAAGGGGCAGCGAGCCAGGAGTCAGCCGGCGAACGGAGGTGTGTGTGTGTGAGGCAGGCAGCCAGGCGTTTAGACGAGGAGGCCGAGCTCCAGCTGATCCTCTGCAGACAGGAAACAAGGCCCGGCGTTTCCTGTCCGTCCAGGCGGCTGTTTGAGGAGGGATGTGAGGTTTGGGGTTCAGTTTAGATCAACAGACATGTGATCCCCCCTCTGTGCCAGCTTCAGTGGGATCATGGTGCTTCTATCAGAACAAATAACGAGTTCATTTGACTATTTATTTGTGTTTTCAGACAATTATTTGCTCAAACCTGCTCCTGTTTGTCCAACAGACTCACAACACTTCAGGTGTGATTCTAACCAATCCTTGTTTTCTTTCATCATGACAATTAGAGATGGACCATTTTGGATTTTTGCTGCTATGCAGATATTTCCAAAGCCATCATCACCAATACCCCTTCTGATATCTGTCAAGATCAAAGTCTCTGCTTCACTGTTTTTTTAATGCTTACAGAGGGTCTATGTTAGGGCTGAACGATATGGACAAAATTGCTAGTGGCCCAAATTGCTTATAACAAGCAGACCTGGCAACTCTGGCTCCTGTGTGGTTGTGCCACATGTGTGAGTGTGTTTGGGAGTGTGCTGGTTGATTCCTGCGGCGTGATAACCAGGAAACGGGGTGAGGAAAGGACAAACTACCAACCACACTCATGTCTGCTTTGTAGAGGCAGCTGGGTGATAATCATGTGGGATTCACACAAGCAGAAGAGCCCAAAGTCACTTTAATGAGCCGACTTGGCAACACAATAACTGTTGTCTTAGTCTGCTCCCTCACGCTTTCTGCTTCCTACACGGCTGTAGTAATAACCTTTGTTCTAGTAGACTCACAATAGTCAAACACTGAAATCAGGCACATTTTCAGGGACAGCTTTAACCGGGGACAGGTCATCCAAAACAGGGACTGTCCCCGGAAATCAGGGACGTCTGGTCATCATACTGTTGACGCTAATGTTAGCAGCTAACTAGCCAATTAGCTTATGGAGACTACTGTCCCTCTTCATCAGAAATTGAATCCGCCACGACTTGCTTCTTTTCAGATGTGTATCCATCGCCATCGTGCTGCCACAGAAGAAAAGTTCAGCCTTGCAGATTTTGCACATTCTTCTCTTTTGTTTTGGTAAAATGCTCCTAAACGTTTGAGCTCTGTTGCCGGACAGCGATGATACGGTTTACTAACCAGATCACCACTACTGCGAATGTGCATAAAGTGGTGCATTCAAGGGCAATTGTAAAATATCATTTATATTGTTGCTTTTATTGTTGCGATAGCGATGCAATAATAATATATCTTTCAGCTCTAGTCTAGGTTATTAACAGACCAAGAAAAACAGGACTGTATTTTTTTATAAACCATATTTTTTATTTACGAAAGTGGACACTGGGTGACACTGAGGTAAAACCTCAATGTACGTTTTGCAGATATCAGAGAGAATTTATGGGATCATTATCGTCAAAAATATTGTCTGTGAATATCAGCACAGACTTTCATATCATCACAGGATGCTAGGAGGCATGGGCATGATTTACAAATATCTAAACAGTTATTACCACGTACAAGTATAAAGACTTTATGTGACTCATTTTTATATTTTTCTATTATAATAAATAAAATTTTCTTATAATGCAGTTTGCCACCTGATGGGGACTTTAGCACATTTGGATGCTGTTTGTAAAGCCGCCATTACAGAAAAAAAGGAAGAAGAGAGATGCTTGGAAACAAATTTAACATCTCTAAACGGAGGGGCGATCTGTGTTTCAGAATATAATGAAGGAAACTGTTTGCTTAAGATTTGCTTTACTGTTAATATATTCAGTTTTATAATCAGAAAAGAACAAAGAAGAAACAACTGAGACTGGTCCACATGTGCCAGGAGTGGAACAATATGGACCAGATATCCCTGAAATAGAATTTGAGCTGCAAATATGCAAACAGATAAAAATAATTTGCCCAATTAGCCAAGCTAAATACATCTAAGTTTTCACCCTGACCTACACTGTTTGATTTAAAACATTAGGCCCCATCCACGCGAAGACAAACCGAGGTCTAAGCGTATAAGTTTTTTGCCGAATCTGCGTATCATCCATACGAAGACGGTGTTTTGGGGGTTTGTAAACAATCATTTTTGAAACCAGGTTCCAGAGTGGAAAGAGTTTGAAATGTCGTATACACAGCTCTGTGATTACTGGCTCTCTGCAAGTTTTCAGATACGCTTACGTCATAGTTTCATATCCTCATTGACACGCATGCACCACATGTGGCAACAACAACAACAATGGCGGTATACGTGAAGCATACGTGCTGATGAAGCTAGTGACCCTACTATCCCTGTTGCAGCAAAATCTCCTTCTTCTCAATCACCACCGAGTTGAACAAACAATTATCGAGGACACATTACAGCACTTTATGATCACTTTATCACAATCTCTGTTTACAACTTTTGCTGCACATGCCCACTGTTTTTTCATCTGTTTCTGCTTGTTTCCATCATATCGTTACAGCGCCCCTAGAGGTCTGGCATGTGTTTTACAGCGTTTTCATGCGTATCGAGGGCATTCATATAGACGCACACATTTTCTCAGACGCCTTCGTCTTTCCGACGATCGTTTTGGAAATTGTTAAGCGTTTTGTCTTCGTCTGGATGGGGCCTAAGTCATGTTTTAATATCACTTTACATTGACTTCACCGTTTCAGATGCAAAACCAACAAGTGTAACATAAAAGCTCATGCTGCACAGCGTTCAAGTGAAATTAGAAAAGTTTGTTGTTGTAAACTGTTGCTGCTAAATCAAACATGTCAGAAGTGCATCTGAGCAGTCATGATCAGCTGATCAGGGTTGTGACCTGCCGCCTGATATCTCTGCAGAAGGTCACTGGATGCGAAGAGTAATTAAGTAAAAGAGTAACTACTAAGCATTTATTACTTTTAGAATTTGGCTAAACCTTTGCTGATGGACTGCAGCAACACAGCTGAGTCAAAATCATTCTGAAGTCTAATCCATCCAGTCCTGTAGATATCAGTAACTGTAAGAAATACTTCATAATTCACACATTTTATAATATGAACAATAAAACATGTTGAAGATGGATAATTGGGGAGTTTTGGTCTTTGTAAGACCATTTATCAAACCCATAAAAAGGGAAACTCAAAATCATTCCAGCACTGCGTTACAGCCGATAACTGCCAAATCTGCTGATGGACCCCGCTGTGTCAGTTTTATTCATTTGTCTCCTTTTTAATCTTTTTATTTCCTGCACATTTTGCTAGTAGCTTTACAATAATCATAATTTGTTTTTGACATCCATTCAGTGTTTGTCATTTCACAGCCAAACTTCCTGTAAGTGCATTGCCTCATTTTCTCTCTTGGACAGTAAAGTGTGCTCTAAACGCTGCCAGATGATGCATTAACAAGTAAAATCCACAAAAACAGCATCAAACCCTCATAAATTAATGGTGTGGATTTGGTGAAGTGTTTGGCAGGGCCGCGGTCAAAGTGCCAACTTACATAAAGGTTCTTACAAGTCAAATAAGATTTTTAAGGATTTTTATAACTTTACATTTTAATAATCTAATTACAGACTCTTTAAAGGATAAGTTTGGTTCCTGCAGCTTTCACATTGTTTATAGAATGAAGTAGAACAATATACTCACCCAGAAGGCTTTCCTGATCCAAACAGTGCTTCAGGAGATATTTAGATCCAAAATCAAGCGGTGGACATCCGTATAATGGTAGCACACGGGGCATGTATAGCGCCGCTCCTTAAACTGCATTAATCGTCCAAAAACTCATTAGTTTCACCAACATTTCATCATGGTCCGCTCACGCTACTCCTCCATCATCTGTAAACTCTGGCTCGAAACTGTAAGGACACCCATCATATTCAAAGTTCTCCTCCACAACATCTTCATCCCATAGATATTCGTCCATTTTGCACAAAACTGGAAGAAGAAAGTTGTTGAGTCGCCGGCGGTTGCCCCTGAAACAATGAGCCGTACTGCACATGCACGGTAGCCGTAAAGAAAGTTTTCAGTTCAGAGGTCAGCACAGTCACAAAAACATGGGTGGAGTGACACAGACTGTAATGGAGGAGTAGCCTGAGCGGACCATGATGAAATATTGGTGAAACTAATGAGTTTTTGGACGATTAATGCAGTTTTAGGAGCGGCGCTATACATGCCCCGTGTGCTACCATTATACAGATGTCCGCTGCTCGATTTTGGATCTAAATATCTCCTGAAGCACTGTTTGGATCAGGAAAGCCTTATGGGTGAGTATATTGTTCTACTTCATTCTATAAACAATGTGAAAGCTGGAGAAACCAAACTTATCCTTTAAGGACCCTGCGCTGAGCTTCCACAGCAAACCAAACTTCTGTAAACCATGGAAATGAGGCACAAACTGGCCTTTTGGAGAATCCTTCCCTCCTGTTCAGACCCTTCAGCGTGGGTTTGTGTGCAGCCCACGGTCTGCAGGCCTCGCTCTGCTCTGCCCCGCAGCCTCCAAACGAGTGCACTCGACACTCGAGGAGCCCTTATTTGACTTGGAGGAGGGGGAGTCAATAACTCGAGTATTTCAATTACACACACAGGGACACACCAGCGAGTGTGAAAGAAAGAGACCCGAGTACAGTCTGACGGCTCGCACACACTCGCGCTTCAAACAGGAACACACACCAGCCTCGGATATCAGGAAACGCTCGAACACACACAAACAAAAACACAACGAGGCTGAAATCACGAGACTAACTGTGCAGGTGACTTTGGATTTGATGTCGCACATGCAGGAAACGTTAAAACTGAAGAGCAGGAAAAAGTCATAAGGAGGTAAAGATGCACTGTAATGTGATAAAAGTCTGTTTTTTCTGCACGAGCAACATGGGAAGGAGAGAGCTGAACGACTGCATCAGGAAAATAAATTCTTCAGTAAGGCTGTCCAGATGTCAGAGTTTAACCTCAAAACCACCAAATACTATAATATCAGAATTACTGCTGTAGACCAGGATGTCCAAATACATTCAGTTCCCTTTTTTTCATCAAGATTTTCAATTCAGCAATGCAACTTTATCTTAGGGTTATGGCAGGAACACTTTCATTTATCTGTGCAGCAGAAATAAACACATAATGCGGCCAAATTGATTTAAAATGTTGAAAAACAAATGTAAAAAATGTTAAAAATCAAAAGCACAAGCTCTGTGCTTAATAAAATGGACTTATGTCTTTCATTGTTACAGCATATTATCCCATTAACAGATGTAAAACAAGAAAACAGCTTTAACTCTTGCAAAAATGAAACTTCGATATTTAAACATACCCATGTACTGATGAGAAGGAGCATCAACTTTGGACATTTGCATGAATTGCTGATATTCCAGCCGATATATTGTCTGTAAATATCTGCAAAAAATTCAATATTGGCTGATACCGATATCAAAACAATGATATCATGCATCCTGATCATCTTTATCAGTTTTTCACAAGGTGTGGATTAGGGCTGAACAATTAATCGCAATATGGCTGGTTTCAATTTTCAGATCGCAAAGGTTCAAAATTTTTAGCCCAAAATGTGTTGAACATTTTGGCATTGTAATGCAGTTTTTTGCAATTTCATGCCGATTTTTTTACCTCTATTCATACACTTTTTTCCCACTTTTGAACCATATTTACCTTTTTTTAACCCCATTTGTACAACTTTATGCCTATTTTGCCCCCATTCATCATTTTTTGGCCACTTTTTTCATTCCACTTTTTGGAATTTTTACATGGTTTTTGAAATTTAATTTCAAATTTAATTCCCGATTTTGCTGCCATAATCAATTTTCCTAAGCCAATTTTTCCCCTTTTTTTGGGCAATTTCATACCTATTTTACACCTATTTATTAACCTTTTTCCGCTTTCATACCATTTTTACCCAGTTTTTACAATTTCATACCTATTTTGTTCCTGTGCTTCTCAAGGGGTATTTCTTCTTACCACCTGCAGCCTTCTTCTGCTTTCCTTTTTTACTCGGTTTGTGACAAAAAGACACAGATTGTTGTGTCGCGCTCAAAATGACGTCACCGCAGAGCCGCTCAGCGACACTGCACCCCGTTGGGCAGGCGACTGGGGCTAATGGAAAAGATGCACAAGGAGAGTAGAGTAGAGTAGAGTAGGACTAATGGAAAAGGGCCATGTATGCCTATATTGCACTTTAAGTTGATTTCATATAATTTAAATGGCCATTTTGGACATTTTGAGTTAAATGTTGTTTTTATTTAATGGACAAAATGGTTTTACAAAATAAAAGGAGGACAAAGTTATAATTGCCTTGTCTTCTTTCTTTTTTTTCTTTTTCTACTGATCTGAAAAATGATCCGATCTGAACAGTGAATTTTTCGATCCGTTGCACTCCTAATGTCCTGGGGAGATTGTCATTTCCTGTATCTCGCTGATCAAACCAGCGTTGCTTACCGTGTACAGTTGTGCACGCTCGCCATGAGAAACAGGAATGTGACTAAAGCTTTAGAGAAATCATCTCATTGGACCACCACACAAAGCTGCAGAGCAGGAGCATCTGATCGTCTGAAACTGGAGCATCAGGATGTAAAAATGTCCTCGGCTGACTGTTTGAGAGCAGATTTCTGCCCGGTAACAGCTGCTGAAGATGCTCTCTTGATCCTGGAACACGGTCTACATCACCTCGTATCTGTGAGTGTGAGTATTTCTGTATGCAGGTATTTTCTCTGCGAGGAGGCAACAAGAAAAGGAGAGAGCAACGATGAGGCAACAAGAAAAGGAGAGAGCAACGATGAGGCAAAGGGCGAGCGGGAGAGGAAGAGCGAGCACATGATGAAGATGATGCTGATGCTGTCTGTTGCTGGGAGGTTTTTGGCATATTTCTATCCTTCATATAACAGCAGCTTTGAACTTTTACGGAGGGGGGGGGATATCGACTGCTGCTGCACTGCCTGATGGGAAAAAGAGCGAGCGAGAGGATGGAGAGAGAGAGCGGGAGTGGGAGGTGAGGAACAGCTGGCCTTCACTTGAATATTGTGAATTTAAAAGACAGTAGGCAGGAGATATAAACTCACACAGCCACAGGCGCTAACACACACCGCTAACACACACTCCACTAACACTCCGCTAACACACTTTACTAACACACGCCGCTAACACACACTCCACTAACACTCCGCTAACACACTTTACTAACACACTCTGCTAACACACACTCTGCTTTCACACACTGCTACCACACTCTGCTAACACACACTGCTAACGCACTCAACTATCACACACACTGCTAACATACTGCTACCACACACTTCGCAAAAAAACACCGCTAACTCACTCTGATGACACACTCTGCTGATACACACTCTGCTAAAACACAATTCTAAATACACTCTCCTAACATACCCCTTGCCAACACACTCCGCTAACACACACTCTAACATACACTCTGCTAACACAATTCGCCAACACACACTGCTAACACACACTCTGCTTACACACACTTTGCTAACACAGACTTTGCCACAACACTGCTAACACACTCTGCTAACACACTCTCTAACACACTTCACTAACACACCGCTAACACAAACTGTGCATATGCAAGCAGCCAACACACTCTACTAACACACTCCAATAACACATGCTGCTAACACACTCCGCGTTCAAACACTCTGCTAACACACTCTGCTAACACACTCTGCTAACACACTGCTACTACACACTTCGCAAAAAAACACCGCGAAACCCACACTCTGCTAACACAGTCCACTAACACACACTGCTACCACACTCTGCTAACACACTGCTACCACAACATTAACACAAAAAACACCGCTAACACACTCTGATAACACACTCTGCTCATACACACTCTGCTAATACACAATTCTAACATACACTCTCCTAGCATACCCCTTGCCAACACACACTGCTAACACACATTTTGTTAACACACAGTTTGCCGACACACTGCTAGCATACTCTGCTTAAACACACTTTGCTAACACACACTTCGCCAACACACACTACTAACACACACTCTGCTAACACATGCACTGCTAATACACTGCTAACACACACTTTGCTACCACAAACTGCTAACACACTCTGCTTAAACACACTTTGCCAACACACACTGCTAACACACACTCCAATAACACATGCTGCAAACACACTCCGCTTTCAAACACTTTGCTAACACAGACTTTGCCACAACACTGCTAACACACTCTGCTAACACACTCTGCTAACACACTCTGCTAACACACTCTCTAACACACTTCAATAACACACTGCTGACACACTCTGCTAACACACTCTGCTAACACACTCTGCTAACACACTTCAATAACACACTCTCTAACACACTCTGCTAACACACTCTCTAACACACTTCAATAACACACTGCTGACACACTCTGCTAACACACTCTGCTAACACACTCTCTAACACACTCTCTAACACACTTCAATAACACACTGCTGACACACTCTGCTAACACACTCTGCTAACACACTCTGCTAACACACTCTGCTAACACACTCTGCTAACACACTCTCTAACACACTTCAATAACACACTGCTAACCAGTGTTGTGTGTAACGTGTTAGAAAGTAACGCGTTACAGTAACGAAACTACTTATTCGGGTAAAAAGTGACGTAACGCGCTACCGTTGAAAATTTGGTAACGAAACGTAGTTCCTTTTTTAATGCAGCGCGACGTTACATTTCCCTCGGACAGATCTGACACTGAAGCTCCTTCTCAGCTGCTCGCACAGACAGGAGCAGCGTTGCCAAGTCCGCTCGTTATAAGCGTCTAAAGGCTGAAAATCTTGTGAGTCACGGCCGCAGGTTGTGGTTTTTTGGGCTTGTTTCTAGACGTGAAGTTTCTTCTTGGGGCTCTTAAGTCTGTGTGAATCCCCCTGATTACCGTCCAGCTCCTAACATAAAGGAAAACACGACTGCAGTCGGTAGTTTGTCCACTTCCTTGTTTCCTGGTTACATGCACGCCCTCAAACACACTCACGCACATGGAGCATGCTCCAGAGCCAAAGTTGCCAGGTCTGCTTGTTATAAGCGACGGTCTTTTCATGGATAGATACTTAGCACTGTGATATTGAAATGTAATGTAGATGAACATTAACACACTTTGTGTAGACTTCTCTTTTTAAAAAGTAATATATCACATGAGGAAAGGAAATAGCTGGAGGTTGATTATTTTGGGCTTATTTTTATCGACCTGGTTTCTTATTTCAGAAGCAAAATGTGGAAACACTGGACAGGAGCTCTCATTCCACAGGGTATGTGACATTTTGTAAAATAAAGAGCACAAAAAACTGTGATGATCTCTGTAGTAGAACTTTTTGTAGGCCTTCACATTTAGGAATAAATATGGGGTTCTGTCCATGATCAAGCAATGTAAAAGTAACGGAAAAGTAACTTGAGAAGTTACTCTTCATAGAGGGTAACTAAGTAAAGTAAAGAGTTACTTTTTTCAGATGTAACGAGTAACGAGCAAACACTACTTTTTAAAAGTAACTTCCCCAACACTGCTGCTAACACAGACTCTGCTAACACACTCTGCGAACACGCTCCGCTAACACACACTCCAATAACACATGCTGCTAACACACGCCGCCTTCAAACACTTTGCTAATACAGAATTTGCCACAACACTGCTAACAAACGGCTAACACACTCTGCTAACACACTCTAACATACACTCTGCTTACACACACTTCATTTACACACACTTTGCTAACATAGACTTTGCCACAACACTGCTTACACACTCTCTAACACACTTCACTAACACACTCCGCTAACACACTCTGGCGGTCCAGCAGGTTCCGGCACATCCAGCCGCGCTCCGTCCTGATAAAGCCGTCCTCTCGCCAACTAAAATTACATATTGATGCCACGGCCTCGTCCCCCGCCGCTCTCCTTCGTCGCCGCACACACACCCTCATCATCTCCCCCTTCAATTACAGCTCCCCTCTCTCCCGTCCTGCCTCATCATCACATTTCTTATCGTGGCCGCTCGCTTATCTTTAATCACACATACAAGCTTAATTAGCTGGCACATTTGTCAGACCATCATCTAATTAACAGCGACCTTATTTAAGTGCTTTTTGAACCTTAATTAAGAGAAAGCACAGGTCTGCCTGATGAGATATTCCACTCATTTTGGCTCAAAGTGACTCTGATTGTAACAAACCCGCGCTGTCATGGCCGCCGTCGGGTTTAATGAAGGAAAAAGGAGACATGAGTGGGGACAAATCAGGAGTAATCCACTTCCTCTGTTATGCTACTTGGATCATACACTGACCCTTTTACTTGTGATATAAGCCATAAAAGATCCTTTATTTGGGGTATAAAACACAAAATCGACAGTGTAGGCTAGGGGTGAACGATTTAACGTTTCAGATTGAAATCGCAATTTCAAACAACTAGGGGTGTAACGGTACACAAACATGACGGTTCAGTATGTACCCCAGTTTTGGGGTCACGGTTCGGTACATTTTCGTAACAGTATGGGAACAACGCAAAACCATTTGTTTGTTTAGCACGTTTATCAAACCAAAAATTTGTCATAATACAAACTGAAAATCAAAACATATTCAATGTGCTGCTTGGTAATACTAATAAGTTCAATACAATAAATAAACAGCAAATGTTTGAAATTAAAAATAATGTTTCTTTTTAAATTCCTGGCTTAAATGTGGACGACTGGGTACTTTACACCGCGGCTCAATCACCTTTAGCATGAGTTTAAAACCAGCATTTTCCACAGCTGAATATGGTCTTAGATCTGATGCTATAAAAACTCTGATGGATGCTGTTATCACTTTGGCCTGATCTAAACTGTCCGGGAGAGGCTGCTTGAATGCAGACGGCAGTTGAATTTGCACTACAGTGTTTTTTTCCTTACCGTGGAAATCTTTACACCTGAGTGGTGCCGTTTCAGGTGAATTACCATGTTTGACATGCTGCCAAAAAATGCCCGACCTCTGTTGAACAGTATCAGCACACCGCAGTCGTTTTATCCACCTGTCTTTCTCCATTGCAATATTTCACCAGGAAGCCAAAGTGTTCCCAAACAGGAGATTTCAGCGACGGGGGAGGGTCTCCAAGCTCTGGTTGGTCGTTAGCAGTAGCCATGATGCACCCCAGACACAAGCTCCTGTAGTTATGGAAGCTCTTTGATATAGGTCTTCTGATTGGCTCGCTGTAAGAGGTCACGTCCACATGATATGTACATGATCCCAAGAGCACGAATCACAGACCACTTTCCTCATGAATATTAAAAAGCCTTCCCTAACCACGCCAATCATAAACGAGTACCCCCATAAATATTAAAGAGCCATGTGCAGCAGCTAACGTAAACTTACTGATCTCGTTCAGTACAGCACTGTACCGAACCAAACGTCCATTTCGAGCGGTTCGGCACGGATACATGCACCGTTACACCCCTGCAAACAACACAACCTTGTGATCGCCAAAGAAGACATTTTTTGCAGCTCTCCTGACTGACCCAGGATCTGTTGTCTCAACTACTTTTACTGTTTTACAAATTTGCAGTTGCGGTAGTGCCGTAAGCAGATCGACAACACAAAGCCTCGGTTTAGCAGTAGAAGTTGGAGTGTCCCTTAAATAATGAAAACAGATTATTCGTCATCAATATTAGATGATGAATAATGTGTTATGTTTTTCGTGTCTCTTCAGCTTGACACAGAACTTCTATGCACAAGACAACACGCCCAGGACAGTCAGATCAACACAGCAGAGCTTCATTTCTGCTTTAAACCAATCAGGTTAGATTTTGGTGACAGAGACAGCCCTATGGGTTAGTGATGTCGTATTTGACTGAACACATCGCTCCTCTCTGTGGCCCATTTCTGCTCTAAGTTTAGCCGACTGTCTGCACTCTCCTCCTTTAGGTCCTCATGGGACAGTCATGCCTCTTTGTCTGAGCTGTGAGGGCTAAATAAGGAGAAAAGTCCAGAAATACATGGACGTATAATTCAGCTTTTATATCAGAGAATCAAAAACATGCAAGCTGAAGCACAAATGAGAAACACAGATGATAATAAAAGAAGTTTATCAAGAGGAAAAGCCTTTTTCTGATGGAGGATGTTTTCCTAAAGACAGATCAGCGGACTAAAAACCATAATGCTTTGTTGAAGTGGTAAGTTCATAATGACTCCATGCTTGAATTCAAACTTTGTTTTCTAAATAATTTGTAACAAACCACAGGATGAATAAAATGTTAATTTTGTGTACACAGCAAGCTGAAACATACAGAGAGTGGGGCAAACATGTTTATGAACTTGTAAAGTAAAAAAGAAGTTACGTAATGATCTTATGATGTGTTTCCTACCCTGACCTGGACTGTCAAACAGAGATCTGACTGTGAAAAATTAACAATATATATTATATATTCTTTTCTTTTTGAAGTTTTTGTTTGCCCTTTTGGTCTTTCGTATTATTGAACATGAGGAAATGTGCAGAGTAAAAAATGTTTTTGTTTTAAAGACAGCTTTTCATCATTTGATACCCTCAATTATTAATGAAACCCCAATCAGCTGTTTCAGGACTGGTGGACCAAAACACTTCATTATATTTGTTTTTAATTATTATTTGTGTTTTCTTAAATCTGGCCATCAGAGCATATGCCATGGAAAAAACTGGCCCTTAAATAAATGTATTTGATGATCTCTGCTGTAAAAGAAGGTGAGCTAGAAGAAGGATGAACATAATTTTCATCTTCATCTTCATCATGAGAATACAACCCATTATCGTCGTAGGTAAACGGGACATTTTTTCCTTTTATTGCCAAAAACACTAAACCAAAAGATTGTTTTTGGACAAACTGAAAGACTTGAAGTGATTTAGTTATAAAATTAAAAATATAAATATCTTGTTCTGATTGCTTAAAAAGATTATATCATTTAATTATTTTTGTTGGTTTACCCTTAGTTCAAATGTTTTGTTCAAATCCATTTCAGTCTCCTATGTTTGATGAAATGTTATCCGTTGTTTATATTTCCTCCTTCCGAGTTTTTAAATGATCTCGTCTGCTCGTTACTCGTTTTCCGTTACTTTTATATCGCTCGATCTTGGACAGAACCCCATATCTGTTCCTAAATGTGAAGGCCCACAAAAAGTTCGACTATAGAGAACCTAACAGTTATTTCTTTTGTGCTCTTTATTTTACAAAATCATGTCACATATCCTGTGGAATCAGAGCTCCTGTCCAGAGTTTCCAGGTTGATAAAAACAAGCCCACAATAAACAACCTCCAGCTATTTCCTTTCCTTATGTGGCATATGACTTTTTAAAAAGAGAAATCTACTTAAAGTGTGTTAATGTTCATCTATATTACATTTCAATATCACAGTGCCAAGCATCTATTCAAAAATGAAAGTCGCTTATAATCAGCAGACCTGGCAACTTTGGCTCTGGCACATGCTCCACGCGCGTGAGTGTGTTTGGGGGCGTGCACGATAACCAGGAAACAAGGAAGTGGACAAACTGCCTACTGCAGACGTGTTTTGCTTTATTATTAGGAGCTGAAGATAATCAGGGGGATTCACACAGACAGAAGAGCCCCAAGAAGAAACTTCACGTTTAGAAACAAGACCAAAAAAACACAACCCTCGGCTGTAACTCAGGAGATTTGCGGCCCTAAGGGGCTTATAACGGGCAGACTTGGCAACGCTGCTCGTGTCTAATGCGAGCAGCTGAGAAGGCAGCTTCAGTGTCAGATCTGTCCGAGGGAAAAGTAACGCATTACATTAAACAAGGAACAACGTTTCGTTACCACATTTTCAGTAGAAGTGCGTTACTTTAGTTTTTACCCGAATAAGTAGTTACTTTAGTGTAAAGCGTTATTTTGTAACACTGGATACAAGTTTATGTTGTATCAGGGCTTGACGCTTAGCATTTTCCCAAGTAGCACGGGTGCTACCAAGTTGAAAAATCTAGTAGCACGTTTAGTAGCAGCTTTTTTTCTTATGCGCCATGCAGTACTTACAATACATCAATGTGTTCTCGTAAAGGAGCAGTGGGAATGCTTTCTGCCAGTCAGCATTAAACTTGTACCTCTTACGACTGGGAACAGCAGCGGCGTCATTAACTGTCTCTCCGGCGTCTTGAGACACAGCGTCTGAAGCTAACGCTAACTCTTCCTCGCCGTAATTTTCGTCTCCTTGCTCCATTTCGTCCTCTTGCCTCAGTTCAGAGTCCACATGTTCTGGTTTTGTTGGTCTTTTGAAATAATAACTGATAGGCTTCATAGTTATTTGGTTATTGCTCGTTTGGTCTTTCTTCTAAAATAGTTTAAAATGTCGCTCGCTGTTCTGTCAGTGTATGTTGCCTGGCAACCAGTCCCACTGATGCGCTGTGATTGGTCGAGATGAGGCTTTGGGAGCGCCTGCTTATGTTCGTCTGTACCTCGCGCAGGGCGTTGCAGGCATGTCGGGTGTACTGAAGGCTAGCTAGCAGCGCAGTTTGGTCAATAAAACAAACGTTTCAAAGCTGAACATGTTTCGGCTGAGGCTGCGTTCAGGAATACCACCGGACACAACTTCCAACGTATTCAACACAAGATAAGACATGTTTTCAACTGTCATTTTTCGTAGTCACACGGGTGCTACCAAATGCAAATCACAACTGGCACTGTAATATTTTTAGTAGCAAATGCGAGTACCTCCTCACACTGTCGAGTCCTGTGTTATATAGTTATTGTTACATGAATGAGCGCTGCATAAGGTTCATAAGTAGGCCTGAACGTGATGACCTTGACCTTCAGTGTGTTCTTCAAAGTTAAACCAGAACACGACTTCTCGCAGCTCTCCTGACGCTCGGCCTTTAAAAGAATCAGACGTCGAGCTGCTGAGGTGTAAACAGATCAAACCACGACGAGCAGATCATCAGTGTCAGGAACTGTCAGTTAAATCTTTGTGGGAAACTTTAGCCTCATGTGTCCTGATTTTAAAAATATATCCTCTTCTACACTCTTCATCTTTAACTAAAAACTCCTAAAGAGGTTTTTGAATGGCTCCTCCTCAGTAAGGAGCAGAAGTGGTTTTGTCTGGGCGGTAAAGAGCAACCACGGAGCGTCCTCGCCGTCCCACAGCGGCGGTAAAGTGGTTCAGGGAGTCGGGGAGGCGAAGTCGCATCGCTCTGCCTCAGACTAAAGGGGGAGGAGAGGGGAGGAGAGGGGAGGAGAGGGGGGATGTTATTAATCCACTCACTCCTGTCCTCACCCGTCTCCCTCGCTGCTCCCACACCCTCACTCTCCATCTCCCCCAAATGTTTTAACAGCCTCTGTAGCTCCGCCCCCTCTCGCCGCCTCCCCTAATCCTCCCCCTCAGCCCCCTTCGCTTGCTCCATCCATCATGTATCCCAGGATGCACCTGGGCCTCGTCATGCTGGGGCTGTTCCTCGCAGCTTCGCACCGTGAAGCAGGGCTGGGCGATATTACCTAATCTCAATATCACAATTGATTGAAGCTCTGACCTCGATTAAGATTAATGAACGATTATTTTGTACTATGCTAGAGCAAATGAGTGGTCGTCTCCAGGCCTGCGGTGTGAGCGCAGCATTAGACGACTAAACGTTGATGTGTTCAGGCGGCAAATGAAAGACTCAGAGCCTGAGAGACAGGCTGTAACATCGCCAATCACTCCACAACAAGAAGCTTCAACATTACGGTGACTTTAAGGACTTCAGACATGAACCACAGACCTTCATCTGTGTTTGTGTTCAAGTTTGATTCATTTATTTATCTATTTTTATTTGTTTAGTTAATTTATTATTTTTTTTTAGAAAAAGTTTAAGCGGCTCTGTTAGGGATGGAACAATACACTTAAACTCCTGATACGCTGCACCTCGATATGCCCGGGTCACGATACGATACGTCACGATACAACATCAAAAAAGCAAAAAATTAAAAATTTTACTGTGTAATTACAACTTTTTTTTTTTTGTTTGAGTTGCACACAGGAAAACACAAGGCCTAACAGGCCAAACACAAACAATAACATTCGACTCCATCATTCGGCTTTTTGGAGGAAAGCTAGTTGGTGCCGTCACTTCTGGTCACATGTGCTTTTACCGGACGTGACGTCTTTATTTCGCGATCCATTTTTTTAAACTTGATGCATTTCGTCACGTACTGTATCACAATATATTGCCAAACAATATTTCATCCCATCCCTAGGCTCTATCTGATATTTAAATCTTTGGTTCTGAAGCCAAACAAAGTTCTGAACATCTTCATGCTGGGTCAGAACATATCTGGACCGTCTCTGGTGAGCTTTGGTTCTGCTCTATATGATCCAAGGTTCACACTTTTTACTAGAAATACTTTTCCAGGACATTTTCCCCCTTTAATCTAGGCTTTGAATAAGCAACATAAAAGGGTGATCTCTAAGTAGCTGCGCCAAATCAAACTCAACTTACACTTTCTAACCCTCAGGCATGAACATTTTCTGCTAACTATTGTAAAAATCTGGCTTTAATGGAGCATCTTACTGTCATAAAATTATAGTTTATAGTAATTGTTTGTCTTTATTTACTCTGCTATGTTGTAAACATATTTTGGTGATGTACGGTTTAAGCAGCTTAAATTTATTTTCCCATGTTTTATTATTGCTTTTTGTCACCATTGTTTTGAGTTTAGTGTTTTTTCAAATCCTGAGCTGAGAGAAAAAGGCTTATAAGTCCATTTTCAGGCCAAATATGACCAAACTGTCTCCACTAACATGTTTTTTTGGCCTGTTACACTGTACATTTTATTTCTGAACTTGCATTATTTTATCTACAGCTTTACTTCATGTCCTATGTTTGATTTTGTTCACTAACAAGGAAAAAGGAAGTTAAATCATTCTCCAGTACTTTTTACTTTTTTCCTCTTTTTCCATTTGTTTTCCATGACAGGAAAGTTGGTCAATCATTTTCCAGGTTTTCCAGGTCGACTTCAGCGGAGAACCGGATCTCCGTCAGTCTGATCCAGACCACCCGCCCTCCTCATCCTCCGCCGGGGACATTAACATTCAAATCGTCTTTATTGGCGTGACAGCGGCGGGGGGTTGTCTCCGCCGCCGAACACGTTGAAGACGAGCTGAGACAATAAGCCAATCTGCACGCAGCTCTCGCTCGCCCCTCGCCTCTCTCTCTCTCTCTCCGGCTGTGAAGCTGCTGATGTTTCTCCGACACTCCAGGTCTACGACATCCAATCACAGGGCTGACATACATGCATTTTAGAGTCATCCATTAACCTCACTGAGGCATGTTCATTTCAGGTCATTTTGGTTTTTCTACAAGTTTGTAGAGTTTGTTTGTTTTTGGCTTTTTTTAAATTTACAGCTCAGCTTTATGTTCAGTCGGGGTCTGTCAGTCAGGTTCTGTGCCTGTGTGATTAAGAAACTCTCCTTAACAGGAGAAAGGACTGAACAAATATAGATGTTATAGTTAATGTTGCTTTGTTTTACTTGTTATTGTTGTTAATTATTAATTATCTGACAGTCTCTAAGACGAATTTGGCCGAGCTTCACTGCTTCTTCAGAGTTACAGCTCCATGATGAAACCTGACACCACAGTCTGGGCTGGTCTGGGCTCATTTGCATACTAACAGCTGATTGGATGATTACTGAGGGCTTTGTGTGTCCATTTTTTGGCGGATTTTCCGCTACTGCAGTTACTTTTGTCAACTTTAATGGGCTATATTACACTTGTAGGTATATTGAAATGTGCTGTCTAAACTTCCAAACTTTTGATTTGAGAGAGAGAGAGGGAGAGAGAGATGATGATGGGCTTGCGACAGAAGTCAATGTTTTCACCCAGGAGCGCCAGGTGAACCAGTGCAACCAACAAATAATGTTAGGGACACTCTTACAAATTTTGGGTGAGTCCTGGCCTTATATTTACTAGGGTTGGGTATTGATTCAGATTTTCTGGATCGATACGATTCGATATTAAGAGGTCTCCAATCGATTCAATTCACGATTCCAAATTAGTTCAGTCTGGGTTATCTCAGTCAAAATAATGTTGTAAATGACTTTTTGACCTGGTACATTATTAAAACTGTTTTTACATTAAGAACTGAACCCAAAGCAGTTACATTAATCACATATTAATGATATACATTAATGCATATTCTGCAAGTTACTTGTTTTTTTTTCCAACTTGTCTTTTCCTTCATGCTTGTTAAATCTGAAATATGTCCAAACGTTAATCATTAAACTCTCCGGTGGTGTCCCTGTACTGCTACTCGCTTCCGCCATGTTTTTTTTGACTGCTTGCAGTAACATCTCAGAGATCTTGTTCAGAGGAAAGCAGAGCTAAACGCGAGACTAGCAGGGTGATACCACAGGCTGCTTCTCAGACCGCCCAATGAAGAAAAAACTACCCATGTTAAAAGATCCATCTTTGGATTTTAAGGATCGATTATGAACCATTTAAAGGGAAATCAATAAAAATTGATTAAATTGGGGTGCTGGTTTGGCGGAGTGGTTGGCAACCAGGCACCCCATGTACGTGCTTCTGCTGGTCCAGGTTCAAATCCCGCTTGCGGCCTGTGTGCAGAGTGTCTTCCCCTGCTCTCACCCCCTTTCACAGGCCTATCCACTGTCTCTCTCCTATCAATAGAGGCACAACATGGCCAAAAAATACATAAAAAAAAAAAAAAAAATCGATTAAATTTATTTTTGAACTCAGCCCTTTTATTTATATATGAACATATTAATTGTAATTTTCGCCTAAGAAATGAACAAACTCCAGTTTTTTAAACTCGTCTTTCTCTGTTTCAGCTGCAGATCTCTCGTTTTTTACTCTCCAGTTTTTAAAGCTGTCTTATGTTTGTCACGAGTGGTTCTGTTCTCACTCTGAAGGCATGTTTGTGAGTATCCGTGTGCATCGCCCTGACAGTCGCCCCCTTCGTCAGCCGAACCCCGACGCCATCGCCGGGCACACAGGGCGCCATCAGAGGCATCAGGCCGAGCAACCGGCAATCAACAACCTCCAACAACCGGCAATTAGGGTGGATTCATTCACACCGTCCCCACCCCTCCATTATTCTCTTCCTGCCACTCGTCCACACGTGCGCTCTCTCCCTCCCTTGTTTGCACGTGCACACTCCCGTTCACGTGCACTAATCCACTTTATTTCCTCCCCCTTTGCTGTTGTCACCCTTACAGCAGCGTCCTGTAATCAGTGTCACCGTCGATTAACAGATTTCACAGCGTGGACACGAGCCTTACTGGAGAGACAAAGAGAGGGGGAGGTGAAGGAGGGGAGGGGGAGGGCTGCTCAGGTGTTACAGAGCAGGTACGTCACACCTGAGGGGCCGGAAACTGAACCCTAAGAACAGGTCTGGACTGGAGATCGAGGCCCTTCATTAACACTGAAGTTTATCACTCTGGTATTGAAACATGGAGATTAACAAACATTCACCAGAAACTTTATCAGACAGACCGATTCAGATGCTCCTAAACCAATAAGTCAATCACATGGCAGCAACTTAATGCATTTAAGCATGTAGACCTGGTCAAGACGGCCCGCTGAGCATCAGAACGGAGAAGAAAGGTGATTTCAGTCTTCACTTTCATGCTCAGCTAGGGCTGATGATATGGACAAAATGTCATATCTCGATATTCATGCACGATATCTCAATATCAATAAAATTAGCAGGTTGACCCAGGAGTGATGTTCCCACTGAAGCCGATCGGAGGCAAGCCGATAAAAACCCACGGCTCTTGCAGGGTTGAAAATGCAGATTAAAGCCTTTCAAACTGCCGACAGGAGCCGACTGTTACCAAGATTAAACTAAACGTAAGGCAGGGATCATCAGCTACATTTATGCAAGGGCCAGTTTTTCCTTGGCATATGCTCTGATTGCCAGATTTAAGAAAACACTACTAATAATAATTAAAAACAATTATAATGAAGTGTTTTGGTGCAACAGTCCTGGAGCAGCTGCATGGGGTTTCATTAATAATTGAGGGTATACAATGATGAAAAGCTGTCCTTAAAACAAAAACATTTTTTAACTCTGCACATTTCCTCATTGCTAGTAACACGAAAGACAAAAAAAGGCAAACAGACAATCATTTTTAATTTTATAGAAATGTTTCTTGTCCTTAATTCAACACAAAAACTGACACATTTGTTCCCAATGTCCAAAAATGGCCCATTTGAATTCATAGAAGTACCATTTTTTGTCCATCATTTATCTTTACATATAATAATGAGCTTCGTCATGTTAATATTTGTTTTTGGGCTACAAGTTTTCAGTATCTAATACTTGCATTTTTCCATCAAAGCATGCTGCAAAATTTTATACTTTTTACTTTTTTCTAAAAGTATGTCTAAAAAATGATAATACACTAATATCAATGTTACTGCAAGTTATTGATCCATCTCAGGGTCCATTAGTAATAACTAGAAAAGCACTCTGAGAGCGCAGACCTCCGCCAGCGCCACAGACCTCACCCATATTGTGATTCTCACCATAAATATTAGTCCTACCTTTATTTCATGTAAATATTTAGGTTCCTTGACCATGAAAACATACCATTAGCAACTGGATTCATAATAGTTCAGTAGTTATTCACAAAAATCACATTTTTCTCCATGGCAGCCAGACGCTGATCCGGATCAACACCAAAATCGAATCAGTTCTTCCTTTACCCATGCTGAACATTTCCTAAAAATTTCATCAAAATCCATCCATAACTTTTTGAGTTATTTTGTTCACAGACAGACAAACTCTAATGAAAACATAACCTCCTTGGTGGAGGTAATAATAATAATTGTAAAGACCAAAAAGGCAAACAAAAACTTAAAAAAAGAAAAGACTTTTTATGATTGAAGTCGTTTTTAAGTCTGTAAAAAATCAGAATTCTGGAAGGAAAATTTTTAATTCTGAGATTAATTTTAGAATTATGCAGAAAAAAAAACAGAACTCTGAAATTTAAGCAGAAATTATGAGGAGAAAAGCAAGAATTTTGAGAGTTAATCCAGACTTAACATTGCATATGTTGTTAATTTGTCGAAAACTTCCCTTGCATTGGCCCAAATCCACTTCTGTAAAGTAATAGTCGACGTGGTGGAGCAGCAGATTCTCGTCATGGATGTTCAGCAGCTGTGTGATGCTGTCATAGAAAGGTGTCCCTAATAAAGTGGCCAGTGAATGTGCATCAAACATTTGCTCTCGTGCCCTGCCCTGATCCTGCTGAACGATGATGGATAAAAATAATCGATCAGAGCGGCTGGTTCACAGCTGGCTCTGTAATCCCCTCCCCGGCTGATTAACCCTTTACGTGATGAACTCATGTGCGTAAACACTTCTCCACCTCGCCCTCCTCTCCGCCTGAACTCTCCCAGCGTCTCCTCGCTGTGCACACATGGAAGAATGCACATGTGCTGCGACGTGCACGTTAAAAAGGTGTGCGAGGTGCACCTGCGAGCCTCACACACACACACCAGCTGTGGCACTAAAAGGCTCTGGGCGTCACATCTCGCCTCTTTGTTCACTGTGACACTGAACAGAAGCTGCAGCTGGAGGAAACACACACACACAAACACACACCAAACACACACACATGCTGCACACGTATGCACCTGTACGCTCATGCTTCACAGCTGTGCAACACGGAGTTAGCATGACACCAGAATTATTAGCTTAAGCATGATTGTGAATAAACAATATTAAAATCTGTCAATTAAACTCTAAATCACAAGAGTTTGAGCTGAACAGCTGCACCATGGCTCATGCTTTTCTAAACCAACACGTATAAGCATTAAATAAGAATCATTTAAACATGTGGTGAATCAGAGCTGGTGTTTCTAAAGGTTTATAATTCAGCTCTCCTTATCCATTTTGAAATATTAGCTTAACCCTTTAACTACCAGCTCAACTGTTTGGTAGAGGTAACTAATAATTAAAAAAAAATAACAAATCAAATCATTGATAAGATTCAGCCATTTTAGGGGACAGAGAAACTACAAACACCAGATACTTTCTTGGTGTGGGATTTAAAGGTTTAAATAGATTATATTTGATCATGTGATGACAAAAATGAACAAAAATTTGGGATAAAATCCATCAGAAAAGGCAAAAACGTTTGTAAATAAAGTAGCAATCAGAAAAAATTTTAAATAGACGATGCCGTGTTTGACACACAAGAATGTTTTGAGGAATAACAGATTTAGCAGAAATAAATCATATCAGTAAGCGGTTCAGTATTTAAATTAATAATTATGTTAATTCAATTAAAAACTTTTGGCTTTTTGAACCTCTAAATTTCAAACAAAGAGAAAATCAGTTATTTTGTTTTGTTTGCAGTTTTATCTATATCCTAAAAAAGGGAGTTATAGGGTTAAACATAATTGTGCTAAAATAAACAAAATAAATACATAAAATCTGTCAATAAAAAATCTATATCACAAGAGTTTCGGCTAAATGGCTGCACTCTGTCTCAATGGCACATATTTTTCTTGAAGGTGCAGTGTGTAGAATGTGGCATTTTATACATCCACCTCATTTTACCAAACAGAAACGGAATATAGGAGATATATGTTTCTATTTGTATGTGAAGTCCATCAAAATAGGAGTTTATTTTATTTTTATTTAGTTAGAAATACCTTTATAAAAATATTTACATTACCGCGGGCCGCTGTTTCATGTAGGCCGACATATTGATCCACCGTGTTGTCTACGGGTGGTTTTTAGGGACAAAAAGAACGAGACGCGAATCTGTCCGCTGGTTCTGAAATCTACCTGAATGCAGGTGAAGAAGAGGAGAGGATGGCAGTGGATGCATAGAAAGTTGTTACTCTGTCCTAGGGATTCAAACTGTGTGTATAAACACACACACACAACATAAACTGTGCGCTGTGTTCAGGATCCTTTTTGGTCTTCACAGGATTCCGTTGCTCAGCGACGTGACGTTTTGGCTACGGTTAGGTTCATTCTAGATTCTGAACGCTAGATGTCGCTATAATGCAAAGTTCTACACACTGAACCAACATGTAAACCAACATGTAAAAAGCATTAAATAAGAATAACTGCATCATTTAAACATGTGGTGAATTAAAACAAGTGTTTCTAAAGGTTTGATACTTGGCTTCCTTATCCATTTTGAAATATATTTTATTCGTCATTGATCCAAATTTAAGATCATTTCTTATTTTTTTAAAAACAGAAACATGCAGACCAACCAGTATTATTAAAATCAAAGAAAATAACTAACATTGAAATCTTTGTATCATAATGTAATGAAATTTACTAATATATTGCCATTTTCACACTAAAATAAGCAGGTCATCGCGGGTTATTTCAATGCAGGTTTAAGCCGCTAACATTTCCAGACTCTGGGCCGTTTACACGAGGCCTAAAACGATCAAATCCGTGAAGTTTTCATTACGTTTCGGCCTCCTGTTTACATGAGAACGGTACCGAAGTGCTTAAATCCGTAAACTTTATAGACCAGGGTCATGGAGAGTTTTCTAAAGTCTCCTCCATGCAGCTCTGTGTAAACCAGAGTCAGAGAGTTTCATGTGCAGTACTCTTTAAAATAAAGCCTGTGCACACATACCAGAAACAACAACAGCTTCATCGTCTACAGAGTAACATGTGAGCTGCTCACTGTGCTCAGTTTGTTATCCACACTAAACTATCCAGAAAAGAAACTCCTGCGTCTTTGTGCGTTCACTCTCCATAGTTGTTGTGAAAAGTTTTTCTTCATTGTACGTGTATTGTAACAACACTGTTTCTTTGCAGACCTACATCGCCATCTACTGGACTGGAGTGCATACCACAGCAGTTTGATTCGTCTCCAGCGTCTCCGTCTGAACGCAGATCGAGTTTGAATACAAAAAGGAAAAATCTTTGTGTTTTAAGTCAGAGAGTGTCCGTGTAAACATAGCCTCAGTCTAAGCGGTAGCACATGAGCTGCATGGCTGTTTTTTTTCCCTCTGGTGCATCAAGCTGATGTCTCACGTTGATGACATCATCAGTGCGACGAAACACTACCACGTAAACAATGGAAAGTTGCATGGAGAACGTGGATGCATTTTTTTGTAATTTTGTCCCTCTTTAAAAATATACATGGTCAAATTTCTTAAGACTTGTTATGAGTTGCTGTTACACAAATAAAGATTGACTGTCTCTATTTTACTGCTTTCACACTAAAATTAGCGGGTCAACGCAGGTTTTTTCAACACAAGTATTCCTTTACATCAAGCTCTCACGTTGATGACATCATCAGTGTGACGAAACACGTCCATGTAAACATTAAAAAGAAAATAAAGACAGTGGATGCATTTTTTTGCACTTTTGTCCCTCTTTAAAAATGTACAAAATCTGCGCTGATGATACAAAGGTGGATGGAATTAGCTGCTGAGACGACAAAGAGTCACATAAGATACAGACAGAGTGAGCGGGCGCGATGTTATGCTGGTGGCGTAAATTAGCGGGTCGATTCGGATGTGCTGTTCCCACTGAAGCCAATCAGAGGTGAGCCAATAGAAACCCCTGTTGCTTGCAGGGTCGAAATGCCGATTAAACCCTTTCAAACTGCCAACAGGAGCCGACTGTTACCAAGTTTAAACTTTTTTTGGCCAGTCTGAAAGAAATGGTGTCCCACAGGGTTCAACCATTGGCCCACTGCTGTTTTCATTGTTAGTTCCAATGAAAAAGTGAATATCCTTATTTGTAATTGTACCAAACTGTAGGATATTTCTTGAAACTAAAAAACTAATAACAGAAAATTCCTGTTGAGTAAGCGCAGAAATACACTGGTGTATTTTCAATATGTGTATATATTATAGACTTACATGTAAATATTAAAGAATGAAATGTTTTTCTTGCTTCACATCTGTTTTTGCTTTACAAATGGAATGTTACCACTAAAAGGAGCAGGTCAGTTTTAGTTAAAAATATCTGATAAAGAATATAAAAGCATCTGCATGTTGGATAACTGCAAAAATCAAATACTGTGCATCCCTACTAAAAACAAAAAAAGCCTAATCTCAACTAAATTAAGATTTCAAATCAAAAGCTCCATTGATGTAAAAAAGAATTTTCCTTTATGTGCAAAACATTTGCAGAAACAGGTAAATGCACATATTTGATCATAAAGTGTGTACTTTTTTACATTTATTTGTGCAAAATAATGAATGTGCACTTGTTTTCCAACCATTTAAAGTCAATAAAAGCTAAATAATAAAGAAGAGTTTGCCGTCTCCTTCTTCAGTCTTTGTAGTCGTGGTATAAGTCCAGTCTCTACATTGTGCAGTTCTAACTTAAATCACATTAAAATGTTAAATTCTTGCACCAACACAACCTGAATGACTGTCAAACTCTGTCAAATGCTTTTAATTGTTACTACAAACACATTAATTTAATAAAAGAGGTTTGTAAACGCGTGTAAAATCTCTGCTCCTGCAGTCAGAGAACAAACCATTAAACACACAAGTCCATTATTCATAGAAGAAATGATTAAACCTTAGTGGGACCTTGTTTTCCTGCAGGAACACGATGCTGAGAATTAAAGTCCAGGTAAGAAACATGTGCGGCTCAAAGCCCTGCAGGTGTGTTCGCATCATGAATCAGACAGAAGCAGGCGGCTTATTCAGCAGAGGAATCACAGCGGCGGTAATGGAGCCTGTGATAAGTTAGCTCGCCTATTTCAGCGAAAGAAAACAGGAAACATACGACACAATCAGCAGCTGCTCACGGAGCTGGAGTCAGGCCGAGAAACAAACCGATGGAGCAGAATGTTTTATATGTTTTTTATTCTTTAATGTAAAGTCTGCATCAGCGTTTGTGTTCACGGTAAAGAAACAGAGAAGCTAAAGATTCAGAATAACAGCTAATGTGCTACAGGACAAAACAAACAACCACACAAAAGTTTAGAAGGTTTTGTCAGGACACTTCGTCATCACCAAATGGCATCACCTCCATTGTTGTGATATGTGTGATATTATCGTATTGTGAGGTTCTTGCCAATACTCACCCCTAGTATTTGTTGCTGATTGGTAAACAGCGGTTAAAGAAAAATAAAATAGAGTTGCACTAAAATCAGTGCAATGTTACATCACATAATGTAGTATTAATTATGTATTATATATATGTTATCATTATGCATGTGAGCCTGTTAAAGTTTGATATTACATTTAGAATTGTCTAATTTCAGGTTTAATACATCTTACTGTAAAGAGTCAATAGCTGCCTATGGTGTAATACTTCATATTGCATTAGGTCATTATTTTGTGTAACCCTGCCCTGTGACATTTTGTCTGATTTGGTGCCATACAGCAGCATTTTGTCACATGAGAAACAATCAGCTGAGATTATTTTGATATTTTAGTGTTAAGGTGACACGAGGTGACGCTCTGAGCTCCAAGGGGTCAAATCCAAAACTGCAGGAGCATGACCTGGAAATCCACTAATCTGTTTATGTCTTTAATATAGTGGAATGAACCTGCAGGGACAGACAGTCGGACACTTCAGGAGGACTGACACTCGCTTTAGGACACAGATCAACATGTTTTACTACACGTCCATAAACAACAAGAGAGCGAAAACCTGCAGCGAGGCGTTTCCAACACTGTCAGGGGAGAGACTGTAAACACTGACAGGAACCCTTACAGTAATCACTGGACCCACATCCAGACTAGAATCACCATCATTTCTTCATTCTTCCTTGTTTCATGATCAAAAGTCAGCAAAATAATCAAATCCATCTTTGAATTTCAGAGTTGGGTATGTGCATTATGTGTATAATGTGCAATTTCTGTAATGTGCAATATTGTGTTGTTTGTTTTATCAGACTGTGGAGACTTGTAAGCAGCAGGCGAGTCCAAAACAAATTTCCCTAGGGGGACAATAAAGTATATCGTATCGTATTGTGTTATCGTATCGTATCGTACCGTACCGTACCGTATTGAGTTATCCTGCTCACAAACCAACATACAGATAAATAAACTGACACACACCTGCAGAAACACAACCTCCTTCGTAGAGGTAATGATGAATATGAGGTTTGTGACCTGCAGCAGTGTAGCTAAGTCCATTAGGGCTCGAACCAGAGGGTGGCCGGTTCAAATCCTGAATCAAACCATACCTGGATGTTGGTTTGGTAGCTGGGAGATGTAAGCCGACCAGCAGCTCCCTTATAGCCAACCGATAGTGCAGCTGAAGGGGTTGGTGTCCACTGTTTTGGCTTGTATTTAGCTAATTTTAAGGCAAAGAAAAACTCACCAGACTTACTTAAATCCACAATTTCCTTACATGTCCAGATTAAGATCTTGTTTGAAGATATAAAAACTAAAAATAAGGCCTGAATTGGTTGTAAATAATAAATAAAACAATCTGCCAGTAAGACAGGACAAATTTAACTTAAGCAGATATCTAACTTTAATTTAAGATAAGAACTTTAATGCCTTATTTTTGCCTTTCATTCCTTAAAGTAAGATATTCATCTGGACTGGTGAAGTGAATGTAGATCAGAAGAAGTGTTTTAGATATTTTTTGATTCCAAATTAGACAAACACACTGGCCTGGATCTGAGTTTTTGCAGTGTAATGGTGGGAGGCTACAACATTGGACAGAGTTTAGTTATAATTACTAAGAACAAAGTGAAAGAAAACCAAACCAAGTAAAAAAATACAACAGTGTTGAATCTCCATGATAAGACATGATGCCTTCAGCTTTGGCTAAATTGGGCAAAACACTGAGATCTTTGAGACAACAACCAAGCTAAGTTTGTTATTATCGAAAAATAGATTGAAGTATGTCTGCTCGAGGCTTCAGTATTTCATGGACTCTTTACTACAGGTGATCCACTACAGCAGCTCCATGATGCTCTTCAACCTCCAGACCCACCATCTGAGAAACACCGCAAAATAGAAAATGATCTTAAAGCTCAGCACTGATGTTTTTACTTTAACAAAAACCACAGAAGGCCTTTTTTCATGATTTAAAGCCTGTTTCAGAGACATAAATCTGAGCTGTAATTCACTCCATGGAAGTCCAACCAGATCAGCACAGGAAAATAAATAAAGGATCTGTCTCTGGGGGGAAGCTTCTAACTGACGGACTCTAGCTTCTGCAGGTCAAACAGATAAATCAGCACCAAACTGAGACCACGTCACAACCGAATGAAACTCCAAACAAGAAGTTTAAGTTAGAGCTACAGCATTTTACGGACTGTGCGGCTTATAGTCTGGTACGACTTATATATCAAAATAAACATAACTTAACAAACTGACAGACATGAGCCGAGGAGTAAACATTACATCCACGCCACTAGAGGGCGCTCTAGGCCAGACACAAACTAAATGCCCCCAAAATGAAAATCCTATGCGAACAAACTGCAGGTAGTAAAATATGCAGCAGTAATCGAGTAGAAATAAATAGAGGTGGAATTGAGAAATTGATGCACATAAGTATCGGGACTTTTTCTGTTTGACAATTCTAAAATCGATTTTTTTTTTGTTCAAAAATCTTTTTTTTTCAAATGTAAAAGCTTCATTTTAGTCTGTGTTAATAATCCACTTTTAAAGTCAGTCCAGGTTTTTGAAGAGAGAGTATAAACAGCTGGCTAAAATATATTGCTGAATAAATCCTAAAAACAGACTCACATGTGATGTGTATTTTTCCTGATATACAGTCATGGAAAAAATTATTAGACCACCCTTGTTTTCTTCAATTTCTTGTTAATTTTAATGCCTGGCTCAACTAAAGGTACATTTATTTGGACAATTATAATGATAACAACAAAAATAGCTCATGAGACTTTAATTTAAGAACTAAGAACTATTCATTTTCCATGGTTTTCTTGATAATAACCAAAATTACTTAAATTCTTACATCAATAGCTATGGCATTGTACATAAAAAACACTACTTTTAAGCATTCCATGTTTTCTTTTCTGTTTGCTTTAAACACATGATACACACAAGAGTTAATACTTGATTGCATAACCATTGTTTTTGATGACTGCAGCCATGCGTCTTGGCATGCTCTCCACCAGCTTCTGACATTGTTCTGCTGTCACAGCAGCCCATTCCTGTTGGACAAATTCAATCAAATTTTCTTTGTTTTTGGGCTTGTGGTCCTCCATTTTGAGTTTGATGATTTTCCACAGGTTTTCAATTGGATTAAGATCTGGTGATTGAGCAGGCCAAGGCATGGTGCGAATGTTGTGGTTCTCCATCCAGGCTTTAACTGACCTTGCCGTGTGGCAAGGGGCATTGTCTTGTTGGAAAATCCAGTCATTCGAGGCAGGAAAGAGTTTTCCAGCTGATGGAAGAAGACTGTTTTCAAGGAGAGTCCTGTACATGACCTGGTTCATTCGGCCTTCACACAATTGCATTTGCCCTGTTCCACTCAGACTGAAACAACCCCAGATCATGACTGATCCACCCCCATGTTTTACTGTAGGGGCAAGACAGTCTGGGTTGTAAGCTTCTCCAGGCTTCCTCCTAACCAGTAAGTTGGCTGGAGTGGGCATCAATTCAAACTTGGATTCATCACTGAAGAGAACCTTAGCCCAATCATCAACAGTCCAATCCTTGTGGTCTCGAGCAAAGAGTAACCGGGCCTTCCTCTGCCTTTCATTGATGAAGGGCTTCTTGCGTGCTCTGTGTGACTTCAAACCAGCTTCAACAAGTCGGTTTCCAACTGTCCTTGCTGAACAAGTCACATTTCTCGACAGTGCCCACTCATTTTTAAGGTCCCTGGAGGTCTGGCCGGCGATTCCTGACACAGGAGCGGATGAGTGCAGTCATCTCGTGGGGTAGAAGAGCGTTTCCTGCCAGCCAGGTAGCAATTTGGTAGTGCCATGTTCAGCTTGTTTTTTTGTTGTAATGAGCGGCTGTCTTGGAGATCTTCAGTTTTTTAGCTACCTGTCTCTCCTCATGCCAATTTCCAGCAGTGCCAAGATGGCTGCCTTTGTGGCTTCACATAATTCTTTTGTTTTTAGGCATTATGTGAGAGCTGACAACTTCTGAGTTGTGCTACGGCTTGAATGTAAGCAGGAAACCACTCTGAGCCTTTGCATGTGCAGTGCTGCTTGTGACATGAAAAGTGGAGTTATATACCCTGGGAATCAATTAAGCGTAAGAATGTCAAATAGGACATAAAGTATTATGTGACCAGCTGCATTTTTTGTTGTGTTCATTGTATTATACGTTTAGTGGTACCAGATATTAGAATGAACAAGAAATTGAAGAAAACAAGGGTGGTAGTCTGTAGGCATCATCATTGTTCATCTTTTTCACTGGTGTTAAAAACGCTAACTAAAGACTGTAAAAATCAGCAATATGGTAGAATCGCAATTTAAATCGAATCACCTAAAAAATTGTAAAAAATCAAATTGAGAAAAAAGTGTATCGCCCAAGTAACCATGCACTAATGAGAAGGTGCATCAATTTTGGACATTTATATAATTTGCAGATATATTTTCTTCAATGGCTCCCAAACACTTCAAATGGGCAAACAGAATATGAAAAATCATATCGTAGAATTGCAATTTTAATCGAATCTGCACACAAAAAAACGTAAAAAATTGAATCGGGAGAAAAGCGAATCGTCCTAGCCCTAGAAATAAAGTTTGGAGTGAGTGAGAAGCTCGTGATGGACTGATGAAAAGCAGAGGTTACATTTACTGCAATGAAGAAAATTTAGAAATCTAATCGCAAGCCAAAAGCAAGATGGTCAGAGCTGGAGGAACGAGTCCACAGACTGAACAACAAGCTGCAGGAGAGACTTGTTACAGGCACATTTATGCTCAGAATTAAAGACAAATACAGACTGAGCCTCCTGTCTGTGCTCTGCGTTCATTTCGTCTGTATTTCTGCACATTTCCATAAAGCTCACGGTTACGGCCAAACGGAGCAGTACCACTGAAAACCATGGGGGGCAGTGTTGCTGTTATTTGCCATTATGTAGCTCTAGTGAGACACGAAGAAGAAATAATAATGGCAGACCTTTTCAAAGGGAAAGGCTGTGTCCGAAATGTCATACTAACGTACTACTCATACTAAATGTGACGTCAAAATGAATATGTAGTTCAGTTCAGTTCAGTTTCAGTTTCAGTTTCAGTTTATTTCGGACAAAAGAAAAAAACAGTTGAAAATAAAACAGTCCATAACAGTACATAATACCCCAGTTGCTTAAATACTAAATAAAGCTTAAATACTAAATAAAGCATTAATTATGTCCGAAAAAAGAGTAGGAAGAAGCAAAAGCTTTTCATGTCCTACCCCCACTTACTCTCTCTATATTAACCAAAAATATTTTCTGTACCTCAAACCCCCCCTCACTCACCCCCTCACTCATCCACCCATTCATACATTGACACTTACATACAAATATACAAATCCACAAACTAGCCTGTATTATGCACAGTTTAACAGCCATGAAGAGAAAAATCCATTCACTTAAGGATCAATCGACCGCCTCTAAAAGTTACTTGACTCTGTTTCCATATTTCTATACCTTTCAATAATAGCTTTTCTATAAATTTTCTTAAGTTGATGGACACTTTTACTCAGTTTTGTTCGTTCATCGAGACCATTCCACAATTTCACCCCACAGACAGAAATGCACATACTTCTTAGGGTAGTACGGACAATCGGCAGCTTAAAATTGTACCCCCCCCTTAATTCATACCCTCCCTCCTTTTCCATGAACCATTTATTTAAGTTCCAAGGTAATAATTTATGTTTAGCTTTATAAACAATCTGTATGGTTTTTAGTTTTACTAGATCCATACATTTTAACATATTTGACTTAAAGAAAAGCTGATTGGTGTGATCATTGTAACTCACTTTGTGCACTATTCTTATTGCTTTTTTTTGTAGTGTGCATATCTTCTGTAGGGTGCTTTTGTAGGTGTTTCCCCACACCTCCACACAATACATTAAATATGGTAGCACCAGTGAACAATACAGGAGAAGTAATGCTCTCTCATTCAGCATGTGCTTGACACGACCCATTATTCCAACAGTTCTTGCCAGTTTGGAACGCATGTGTGTAGTGCGTTCACATTAGATAGTGTGAAAAGATTGAGTGTGCGAGAAATACCAGGATGTATACTATATCAGAACAAATTAAAGTATGCGAGGTGGGCATACTAGTCACACTCAAACGCCCCATAACGCATTGCAAGCAAAGGTGGACGACTTTCCTGGGCCCAGCCAAACTCCAGAGGGAAGATATAAATACAAGTTTATTGTATTTGGGAAGTTACTGATTATAATATTATCAATATCAAAAATGTTAAATCGTCTTGAAACCGGAATTCAGCTAAAAATGAGCCACTAGCAAACTTCCCATTTTCAAAATAAAAGCATCTTTTATTATCTCCTTTTAGTTCTTTAACGCTTTTTTAAATTGGGCTCTTGTTTTGAAGTTTCTTCGATAGCATAATGGCGCATAACAGAATGTCCGAAATGCCGAAATGAAATTTGCATCCGTGCGTTTTATGGCTCAAATGAGCACATTTTGGTATTCTACGTGGTGACTTTCTCGACTAAAATGCTCTCTGAACTTTCAAATGTGGCAAATCAACAGAGATATTTGATAGCCTGGTGTGCTTCTGATTTTTGTCGTCGAAGGTTTGAAATGCATCATGGGAAACTTAGTAGTATACTACAGTGTGAACGGTTGGCATTCTAATCATACTTATAGTATGTAGTATACAGTATATACACATGAGTATGTAGTATGTAATAGGGCTGAACGATTTGAGAAAATAATCTAATTGCTATATTTTTCCCTACTATTGCAATTGCAATTTACTCTGCGATTGTTTTAATGTTCCTTATCTTATGTATTCTTCAACAAACATGAGCAGTAGATCTTTTTATAATAAAACCAATATGACATTAAATTAATCTAAGGATAAAACATTTGAGAAAAAGTGGAGAGGTGAAGAACAGAAGCAAAATAGGTATGAAATTGTAAAAACTAGGTAAAAAAAATGGTACGAAATTCAGAAAATAAGTTAATAGATGCAAAATAGGTATGAAATTGCAAAAAAAAAAAGGCAAAAAATTTCAAAGGTGACAAAGGAAAATTGGTCATAGCAGCAAAATTGGGATTAAATTTCAAAAACCATGTAAAAATTCCAAACATGGTCTGACAGTGGCCAAAAAAAAAGATGAATGGGAGCAAGATAGGCATAAAGTTTTAAAAACTGGGTTAAAAAAGGTTAAAATAGGCATGAAATTGCAAGAAACTACATCACAATGCCAAAATGTTCCACACATTTTGGGTTACAAATATTGCACTGCCTGTGATTTGAAAATTGCAACAAGCCATATTGAGATTTAATCTAATGTGCAATTACTTGTTCAGCCCTAGTATGCAGCATGTTAGTATGCCAATTTGGACACTGCCAAACTCTGCAAGTTAGTTAGAAATGACAAACATCTGCATGACGCTACTTTGCCTGAACACCGGGACAAACAACACAAAGCAACATCTGGGGAAGATGGAGAGCAATAAAATATCACAGGCTGGTGGCAAAGGAGAAGTAAAGGTCTGACTTCTTCCACTCCAGAGTGACTTAAAGTCCAGAAAACATGTTATATTCCTCCTATACTGGCTAATGTAGGGCCTGAAAGCCTTTCTACATGAATAAACTTTCTGTGCTGCTATGACGGGCCCATGCTAAAGGTGCAGAGGAGAGAAACAGGGATTACAGTGAATCAGAGCAGTTCTCTCTCCCTCAGAACAAAAGCTCATCTCTGATGGACATCATGGCGTCCTCTTCCTGCCCGCTGATATTAAACCATCACCTGACCAGGTTTCATCAGACTAAAGAGGCCAGCGCTCCATCACGCCAACGAGTAATCAGCTGTGCAGGCAGCGTGACTCAAAGTTTGCTTCATTGATCATGGAGAGCAAGTGCACGCCGAGGGGGCGGGGCCTGCTAATCCAAAACAGGAAGTGAATAAAGATGGACCCCATCAGTTATTGCTGCTTCTTCACTGTCTCTGTTTGTTTTTTACTCTCTCTTCTTTGACTTCAGTGAGTAAATCTACCTCCAGCTGAGCCTCACATCAACCACAAACTGTTCTTCTTCATTAATGTTCATATTTGGTCTGTCTGGAACTACAATTACTCTTATTTAATTTCCCTCTTTCTGTTCTCTTTCTTGTATCATTAAAACTCTATTTTACAAATTAAAATATTTAAAAATTAAATAAAAAGATGGACTCCATAGAAGAGGTCTCTTATGATATTTAAGGGCATTATCAACTTCCCATCTTATCAATTGTCTTGTTTTTACATAATTTGCTGTAATGCTCCCATTCTCTGTCTCATGATGGATTGATTATTTATTTATGTTGTTGACTGACTGTGTGCATGAATGAACACTGGAAAGCTACAAATGAAATGTCTCTTGTGGGATGAATAAAGTCTGAACTGAACTGATGCACATCTGCAGAAACATTTATGAAGCATCATGGAAGTTCTTAGCAGAATTAAAACAGGGAAAATGTAACAGGTCCTTAAAAAAGATCCTTGATCTGCAACTGTGGTCAGATCACCAACAAAACTGAAGCATCGCTCCCTCATTTCATCACAGACTTTGAAGATTTCTTTAAAATCCATAACCTCATTGGAAGATGAAGACATAGAAGAAGAAGATGATGAAGAAGAAGGTGAGGAGAACACAAAAGAAAAAGTAGAAGAAAAAGAAGTAGAAGATGAAGAAAAAATGCAGAAAACTACAAAGACAACAACAAAGAAGATGAAGTAGAAGAAGATAAAGATAGAGAAGAAGAAGTAGAAAAAGACAAAGAAGAAGAATGGGAAAACAAAAAAGGAAGAGGAAGAGGAAGAAGACAGCAATCAAGATGAAGAAAAAGACTGAGAAGATAAAGAAGATGAAGACGTAGATGAAGAAGAAGACGAAGAAGTAGAAGTCCAGGGGGAAGTAGATGACAAAGAAGAAGATAAGTAAAACAGAAGTCCAAGACAAAAAGGAGGATGAATAAGAAGTAGGAGATGAATAAAAAAAGGCACAAGACAACGAAGAAAATGAAGAAGATGGAGAAGAGGAAGACAAAGAAGATGAAGAACACAAAGAAGAAGATGAAGAAGACAAAGATGAAGATGAAGAAGACGAAGAAGAAGATGAAGATGTAGAAAAAGTAGAAGACGAAGAAGACAAACACCAAGAAGAAGAGGAGAACAAAAAAGACAAAGAACATGAAAAAGTAGAAGACGAGGAAGATCAAAAAGATGAAGAAGACAATGAAGAAGATGGAGATGAAAAGGAGACAAAGATGAAGAAGAAGAACAATAATAAGAAGAAGATAGTTGATGAAGACAAAGAAGATGAAGTAGAAGAAGAAGAAGTATAAGAAGAGGTACAAGAAGAAGTAGAAGACAAAGAAGAAGGAGACAGAAGAAGGAGACAGAAGAAGATGAAGAAGAGGAAAACAAAAAAGACAAAGACAAAGAAGATGAAAAAGATGAAGATGAAGAAGAAGATGAAGACGTAGAAGAAGACAACAAAGAAGATGAGATGAAGAAAAATAATAATAAGAAGATAGTTAATGAAGAAGAAGCTAAAGAAGACAAAGAAGACTGAGATGAAGAAGACAACGAAAAAGAAGCAGAAAAAGAAGATGAAGAAGGCGAAGAAGGAGAAGCTGAAGAAGCAGAAGAAGGAGAAGAAGAATATGAAGTCGAAGAAGAACAAGCAGCAGCAGCAGCAGAGGGCTGAGGAGGTTCTGCTCCGCCCTCCTCCATCTGCACCTTCTCCTGCGTGAGCCTCCGTCTGCCTCCATCTCCTCCTCGCCGTGACAACGCTGTTTGTGTAACGTTGTCACGCACACTTCCTGTTTCCCACGCCTCGCGCGTGTGTCCTCAGCTGTCCTCCTCGTCTCCTTCTCTTCACCTCGACCTGCTCTGAACCTTCAGCCTGGTTCTGATTGGATCATCTCCTGATTGGACTCTTCTTCTGCAGACTCAGCGTGGTCCAGGATGAATATTTAACATCCTCTGATCATTATTTAAAGCCTGTGTTGGTTTTTTACGTTTGGCTCTCCTTGGAGCTTCTTCTTGTCTCTCCATCTTTCTCTGTGTCCTACTTTTGAACCCAGATTCTCCTGCCAAGCCTCCATCTCTCTCCTCTCAATCACTCTCCCTGCAGTCTTAATTCAGATTGGCTGCTTTGGAGGACAGTACAGTTCCAATAATGCCCCGAGCACTTAGGAGGACATCATCAATCTCTCTGCTTCTTCAGCCTATTTGATATTCCCTCCATATGTGGAGTCAACTCTCCTCCTCCTCCTCCAGCGCTCGCTCCCTCCTAATCGACCCTTTTTAATCTGTGAATATTTCATCCTCGCTCTCTGAATGTCCGTCTTCTGTTAACTCGAGCGTTACACGAAACACTGGGAGGATCACTCCGTCCTGTTTGAGGGTGACTCGGATTATTCCAGACCTGAAGACGACCATTTTACTTTTACACTATTGCAGTTTTAATCTGTTTCTGCTGCAAACGTGTTTTTATTCTACTGAATATATAAAGCTTAATATGGTATTAAAAATCAAATTTAACAATACTCATCCTTGAACTCAACAGCTCACAAATTTTGGATTCAAAAGCTTCTATATATTAAATTAGGCTGGTTTTGAGCTGTATTTAGATCAGAGGTGCACGTCTTTGCTAACCTGCTGCCGTCATGTCACACTTAATCTGAGAAAAAGTTATAAAAATGATGATCACGCAGTTTAAATCATGGGATTTGTTTGTTTTTCTTTACCTCCAAGTCTGTCTGCCATGAAATAAGAAGTGATTTAATATTTAAATTTAATATATTAGTAGTTATTTCCATAATTTCCTGTTTTTAGATAGATGGTGAGTTCTCTGTTGTTTACACATTGTGTCGATCTTGTTTGTTGAAGTGTGTGTTTTCTGTTTACTGTCTTGTGGAAAGTGCTGCTATTTTAATTAGCAATTATTGCTAATTCTGGCATATTTACAGTGACCTGTATTATGAAATTGATGATTGATGTGCACTGTCCTCATCAAATTAATTTAATTAAATTACATGAATCACATTGCTCTACAACTTTAAGTCAGATTATTCCAATATTTCATAAATATAAAGCACCTTCAAGAATTTATTTAACAGCTGTGGCTGCATCTCAATGCATGTGATTTAATTTTTACTCATTCAAAACTCTTTAAATCATATAGAGCTTCGCTGGTGACACGTGGCGAGAAAGTAGAGATGCAAGAATCAAACGAACATCTTCCTTTTTTGCACAAATGCCGCTCTTCAAGCACTTGTTGTGCATTCACCTGCAGCCATGCAGTCTCCCAGGTCCTTCCAGCTGGTGTATGATGAAATCTATGAGCAGCTGAATTAAGTGTCTCTTGCTAAGAATTACTCCATGCCTGATCACAAGTGACTTAAGAATGTCATTGTAGTTCATTCCCAAATTAAAATAAAGAGCAATGTATTCAAAGTTGTCCATATTAAGAGGCTACAGACTCTGTATCGCTCTGAAACTGACAGATCTCAATACTGAAGGTGAATTTTTTCATGGCCACGCGTTATCTTTTTTATACAATGTCACCAGCGGGGCTCCGAAAAATCAAGTACAAGTACAAAGTAATTATAATTTTTCCACAATCATCCAAACAACAGAGTATTTATCACTGACACCAAAATGCAAACATAAGAAAAGTTTTGACTGTAACGCTGAACAAAACTGATGTAAAATATTGAAGGCAAACATCTAATGACAGAAAATGCAGCCAGTGTGTTTGTGTGATTGAACACAGAAATTATGTTCATTTATCAAAATAACCAGAATGCTCACCTGAAGCTAATTAAATCTAAATTGTTCATTTTTTTTCTTATTCCAGTTTCATCATAGGCCACGATGAGCAGAAACAATGGATTCATATTTAATGAAAGAAACAAACGGCTTTGAATAAACTACTTATAATATAATAACTCCTGATAGTGGAACAAAAGTTGCACTCTACTCAATGAAAGATTTAATAAAACCTGATAATATAATAATTTAGCCAATGATGTTATAAAATATCCTGACTGATACTGTATTAACATTTTAACTGGTACTGTAATACGACAATATGACATTATTGGGAATTTATTGCTAAACTTCCGGTCAAAGAACTGGCTGTCTTTACAGGTTAATCTCAGTATACACCCAAAAAAATCCTAATAATGCCATAAGGTAAAACAGTACCAGTCAGGATATTTTATTACATTATTGGTTTAGTTATTACATAAACAAGTTTAATTACATTTTTGATAAAGTTAAGTGCAATTTTTTGTACACTATCAGGCGTTGTTACATCATTACATTATTGGGTGCTACACAGCACCGTACTCAGGAGTTGGTTAATTTAAAGTCTCATTTTACTCGTTACATAATCCTGGAGCCAAAGAGCCAGAGACGTTTCTAACTTTCCTCCAGATCTGATGTGAAAGAACCCAACTGTCCTGAGCAGAGACGTCACCGAAACCTCGTCCAGCTCCACGGCTGCAGCCAGGAGACATCAGGCAACACGTTAAGGACAAAAACTGAGGCTCCTTCAGACCTTAAGGTCCAGAAACTGCAGAGAGCAGAGATCCTCAACTGGCCAAAGAGTATCATCAACTTCATTTATCATCACTGACAACCTCTAAACAGCTGATTAAAAACAAATCAACACCAATGACTTTATGTTTGATCTGGTTTATGAAAATCAACCAACCGGCCGACATCAGCCAACAGAGAGATGTCTAAAGGAGATCACACACCGAATGAGACTTCACACATCGCCCACATCCACTCCAGTTTCACCGCCATCATATCATAGACAATAAAGACTTTGTGGGTTTGAGCTAAGACAAGGTCGCAGGTTTACCCTTCAAATCAACGCCTCTGCTGGCTGCCCCCCCCCTCCTTTTGGAACTGTTTTTCCCCTCTACTTTCCTCGTGTTCTCTTTTCCGTAAGCACTTTGAGTTACATATGTTGGACAAAAAGTGCTCTATAAATAAAGTTTGATTGATTGATTGATCATATATCAAAAATAGGATGTACAAGCTGACATTATTCCAACTGTACCCTTTCACTCACGTACCAACCACAAAACACTGCAGCTGATGTCTTGCAGCATCTTCATCTGTCAGTTTTCTGTGGTCTATCTTGGCGGAACTAATGTCCTCACTGACTAATGCTACGGCCACAGCGGACGCGAATTCGCCTGGACGCGCGTCGAGATTACATACAAAGTCTGTGCAAACACGTGTCTTGACACAAATTCGCCCCAGGCGGCGCGTTGGACGCGTTTGGCCCGGCGCGTCTGGAGCACGCGACGCGTTTGGCGCGTCGAGGCGTTTTGACGCCCCAAACGCCTCGACGCTCGAGTTGAAAATATTGAACTTTCGACGCCAGTTCGTGGCGCGGCAGCCAATCAACGATGACATTCTCCCCCTGACGTAATTGATTTGATGACGTGTGATGCTCCGAGGCCCCCTGCTCCCGCTCAAGCCCCTCTCAAAGATGGAGGAGAGGTTTATCGGCACTGTTTGCTATCATTCGGAGCTATACTATTCGGCGTGTATACTCGACAGAGACCGGAACAAAAAGGAGCAGGCTTGGGTGAAAGTCTCTGAGGAGACAGGTTTTGAAGGTAAGTTCTGTAAATATTCTTTTCCAGCTGGATTTGCCTGCACGGGTCATCACTGAGTCCGACCGGCTCCGGCTCTCTACTGCGCATCGACGCCGCCCCCGTCCTGTCAAAATGTCCAGCGTCCAGCTTCGGGTGTTAAGCGCGGCGCGTTACAGGCTTTACGTGCGTTAAAATTTGCCAATTCGCATCCGGTGTGGCCGTAGCATTATGTTTCCACAGGGACATAGATTGTTACTCTGTCGTCTGGAATAGAAATGCTGTGTTTGAAATCGAACCGAATCGTGAATCGACTTTATTTTTTATCAAAGATTCTTTTTGGGGGGGTGTAAAATCACCCAGCTCTAGCTGGAGAGTGTACTTGTGAACCTAAAATACAAATATTCCTTTAATGTCCCACAGAGGGAAATTCAAAATTTACGGCAGCTGCAGGATACAAGAGAAATATCAGAAAGAAACTTACAAATGAGAAATAAAGTTATTAAAAAAAAATGAAATTAATATAAATAAAAAGTGGCATTTACAGTGGTTATGTACATGTTTGGTGTGTTACAGATGGGTAATTGAGATATTATAAATACAGTATGCTGTCATGTACATGTTGGGTATTGTACAAGAGAAACAGTTGTGGTATTATAAATATAAATATGTGTTATTGCACACTTTTAGACAAAGTGATAATTCTTTCCTTTCTGTCTTGATTTATAAAACACAGAAATACTCAAAGCTGCTCACTCTGAAGCTCGCAGTGATGATTTTGGATCTGTATGTTTGATTTTTGACACATTAATCGTCCTTATATGAGATAAATCTGTCCCTAAATGGACTGAGGTTTGATTTGTCCGCAGTCTCTCAGTTTAAATGGTTGATGGCGTTAACAGACGGTGATCAGGTCTTTCTTTTCTCCTCGCTCTCGTGTCCAAACGAGTGATTTTTCTGAATTCCTGCAACACAGACTTTGAGAGTTTCTCTTTTTCATCCTAAAGCTCTTTAATCACCTCGCTCTGTTTGCCCCTCCTACACCGACTTTATCTCTCTCTCTCTCTCTGATCAGAGCTCGCTCGCCCCCCCCTCCCCCCACTGTGCCCCCATCGCCAGGTCTCATCGAGGAGCGTGGGGGGGGCACCAAGAGTCAGAAGGGGCGATCGAGGGGAGAGAGAGAGAGTGACGGCGAGGTAGAGCGAGGCGAGAGAGAGAGAGAGAGATACTTCTAATTCACGGAGACGGGCTGCGTTTCCGTGGCAACGTGGTTTCCATCGTAACAGCCGTGCTAAGGATGCCATTAGAGCGGGAACGAAGAGAGAACGCCGCTCACCGCTGCCGAGCACGCACACACACACACACCAGGCAGCATTCAAAGGCCTCCTGCAACACACTTAAGATGAGCCACACACACATGCAGCCACCCACACTGCAACATCCCCCCCCCTCCATACACACAAATGTTTGAATCACAGCTAACACACACACACACTTCCTGCTGCCACTTGTGCACTGCCCACACAGACACACACACACACACACACCTGGAGAAGGCTGCAGCAGCTCGGTGTCAGATCACGACAAACACACAAGAGCTGCAGAAAAACGACCGTAAAAGGACAACGACGCGTCTTTGTGGGGTGTTAGGATGAAAACTGAACCCTGAGAATTTGATTCCTGGGCTGAAGGTAACAAATGTGAAGTGAAAAAAACAGATTTTAACCCTTTAAGGATCTGAAATCATATCCTCTGATTATGACAAGCTCACGTTAAAAGATCTGCTGTTAGCTTCTTAGCTTGTGGCTAGCTGTCATTATTAAACAGGGGGAAATGGCCACAAGCTGACATGTTAGCAGCACCTCTTTAACAGCTTTTCTTCTGTTTTTTTCTACTCCAACCAGTGTTGCATCCAATCCAACCTTTTCTTCATTTATCCATCCGATCATCCATCCATGGGCTGCTTTATAAAGCTATAACTCCATCCATCATCCATCCTTTAATCCAGTTAAATCATCTATCCAACTTAGATCCATTCATGCATCTATCTCCCTAACTATTGAGGCAGGCAATCATCCATCTTTTTGCAACATCAGTCCCTTCTAGGGGTGTCCAGATACAACTTTTTCGCCTCTGATTCAATCCAATATCAGCAGGAAACAGACATATATATATATTTTTTACTTATTTTGTAGTATGGACTGTTTGATTACTCATACAGAGAACAGTAGTCAGCAATAGCAGGTATGAGAAAAACTGACCCATTATATATTAACCATTGGGTTCAATAAATTTAACATTAAACATAAGAATATATGACAATAAAATAAAATAAAATAAATTAAAAAAAAATAAGATGACCCTGAATAGTAATCTCAAGAAACCCAATAAAAACAAAAACATATATTTTTAAATTGCAAAATAACCACTGTGTTTAACTTAAACATAAACATATTCTACAACTGAATTAAATATACAAAAATAAATTAGAATGGACCGCTTCTATTGCTTTTATGCTGATATCGGACTAATATCCAATCCATCTATTTTTTCATCATGTATTTATTCATTCATTCATCCATCCATGCAACTATCCAACAAGCCATACATCCATCAACTCATTCTTCATCTGTTAATCAATAAATCCAAACATCAATCTATCAAACATCTGTCATCCTTCATCCATCTGCTTTCAATCTTATTTATCATCTATAAATTCCTCTTTTCAACATCCTCCATCACCTGTTTAATCAGTTCATCCATCAAACATCCATCCATCCATCCATCCAGCCTTCTATTACTCTTTCCATCCATCCATCACTCCAGTCATGTATTCATCTCCTGCTCCATTCACCCACCAATCCCTCCATCATTTCCCTATTTTAAATATTTATCATCAGCCCGTCTATCAATTTAACAATTTCCCATCCATCATCCAAACATTTATGCCTCTATCCATCCTTCTAGGAATCCATCTTTTAACCATCAATCAATACATAAATCAGTTTTCTACAACAACACATTATTCTCCCGATCCATCTCCGTTCATCATGCATCCATCCATCCATCCATCCTCTCTGCAGGTAAATCCAGATGTTCCTCAAACATGTTCTGGCTCTCCTGGAGCTCCTGCTCAGCACAGATGTATTATCCCTCTAATGACTTCTGGCTCTGCAGGATGGTCTCATCTCAGCTGGACCTGCCTGGAAGACCTCCTGATTGGATACTGGATGACTTTAATAGAAAAGGAGCCGCAGTTCGTCTCCACGCTCTCTCGTTATTCCCACTTTCTCTCCATAGACTAAACTTAGTCCACAGATTCGTCCATCTCAGCCCTCAGACAGGAGATTTATCAAGATTAGGGGTGCCAAATAATCACGTTATAAAAATATACTGCTACAGGCTGGCTGCTGCCCTTTGTGTGACAAAAGAGTTTCTCAATCTGCTGGTCCTTCACTTGGGAAGTAGAAGTCTTAAGGTGAACAGGCTCTTCTAGTTAACACATGTATAATATATAATTTGCCTATATTCGAGCTAATATATGATCGATACATGTGACCGACATATCGGCTGTAAATATCTGCAAAAATGTAAATATCGTCCAATACTGATATCAAACCGATAACATCATGCATCCCTTATTGGCAGATTGTTTTATGTATTATTTACAATCAACTCAGTCCTTATTTTGAGTTTTAATATCTCCAAATAGGATCTTAATCTAGACATGTAAGGAAATTATGGATTAGAATCAGTCCAGTGAGATTATTTTACTTAAACCCTTTAACTGGCAACCATGCGGTTGACTTTTTAATGCATACTCCTGCATTTAAAACTCTGAAAGCCCAGCTCTGTTTTTACTTATTCACCTCTCTGAATAGCGTTTCTAACACCAATATGTTTTCACTGGGTGCCGCTCTGGTACATTAAAATACATTTTTAAAACTAGAAGAATTTGAAAGTGAATCGTTGCTTCAAAGCTCCTCAAGAATCTAACAGTAAGAGCATACATTGGGGTAAGAAAAAAACTTTTTACATGTTTCCAGATCCTCCAACAATACTTTTTTAGTTTAAGAAAATAAAAACCAGCAGGTTCACCTGCATATCTGCTTCCTGATTGGGTAATCTGAAAAAAGACAAGCTGAAATGATGCTCAATAAAGAGGAAGGAACACATTTTTCTAAAAAAATCATTTGTTACAAATAGAGGTGTAACGGTACGTGTATCCGTGCCGAACTGCTCGAAACCGCTCGGTACAGTGCTGTACTGAACGAGTACAGTAAGTTTACGTTAGCCGCTGCACATGGCTCTTTAATATTCACGGGGGTACTTGTCTATGATTGGCATGGTTAGGGAAGGCTTTTTAATATTCATGAGGAAAGCGGTCTGTGATTTGTGCTCTTGCGATCATGAACATTTCATGTGGACGTTTATTGAACTTATTAGTATTACCAAGCAGCACATTGAATATATTTTGGTTTTCAGTTTGTATAATGACACATTTTGGTTTAACAAACGTGCTAAACAAACAAATGGCTTTGCATTGTTCCCATACTGTACTGAAAATGCACTGAACCGTGACCCCAAAACGGAGGTACATACTGAACCATCATTTTAGATACCGTTACACCTCTAGTTGCAAATGTATTTCTAAGCTTGGAGGTCAAAGGGTTAAATTGACCGAACACTCCCTCAGATGTGAGGATTTCAAAGGAGGAGAAGCATCTCCAGCAGCTCTGCAGAAACAGCCTCCTGTATGACACCAAATGTTCCCGCTGTTTATCTTTAGCATTCAGAGGACTGGAGGTGGGTTTGTTATACAGACAGCATCCTGCTGACCCTTTAAACCAGAGACGCTCAGAGCATCCTGATGGCTCCGTCAGGACTGGACAAAGACAAAGACTCGGTGCTTTAAGATCCACCACCTGCTGCTAATTAACAGATATCAGAGCGCTAACGTGCTGGAATGTAAAGAGTGTGGGTTAATGCAGCAGCGCGAGGCCTCGCTGAGATCATGTTGTTCTCCTCGAGCGCTTCAGGCCGTCAGGAACAATAACCCAGATTCAGAACCTGCTCCACGTCAACAGTGTTACAGCTCACAGTTAATATGAGCCGTTTGGAGTTTTTCTGCAGCTCAGGAGCCTCAGAGAGAGACGGTCTGGACTTTAACCCTTTAATCCAGCTCCACTGTTTGGTCAGTAAATTTAATGTGTTAAATAAACATAACACGTTTGTTTCTATCGATGTTTGATGATACAAAACTGTAAACAAATCAAAAGAACTGATATTTTATTTGTGCGATTTAAAGGTTAAAAAAGTTTGAAGCTACTATTATTTTTACTATCATTATTTTAATATAACCGATGTACTTATACTTGGGGTGGGAGAAAAATTGATTCACATAAGTATCAGGATTTTTTGTTTTGTTTTTTGGCTCAAAAATCATTTTTTCCCAAATTTAAATGCTTCATAGCATAGATAACTGCTTCTGCAAGTCGCTCAAAATGCAGAAGTAGTTAAAGCTCTTATCATAACCTAAATACATACTGTACATGGTAGGCTCAAAAAAACACTTAAACAAGAGATGATAGTAAAGTACAGAACTGTGGCGTGAGCACAAAAAGTGTTCCAGATTTTGGACACAGGTGAGTTTATTATTGTTTCATACCAATCAAAAGGGAGCTGATTAAATTATGAATTTGAAAAGAGTAGGCAAAATTAGCTAAGGCTTCATTTTACACCTTTTCAGTCTTGTTTCTTTTTTTGTTGTTATTCTGTTGATCATTTGGGGTTAATGTGGGAAAAGCACTAACTTAACATTTGTTTGCTTTGCAGTTTCTCACTTTAATGTTTGTAAGTGTGATTTCACTTTTAAAGTGACCGAATAAACTAAAGTAAACTAAATTACTTCCACGAAATGATATTCCGGGATGGAACAAGTTGGGTCCTATCACAAGGTTTAGGGCAGAAATTACCCCTACAGCAGTGTTTCTGTGCAGCAGAAGCCCAGGGCGCACGCACCAAACCCCCCCTCCCTGCTCCGGGCCTGCTCGTTTGCCGATTCCTCTGTAGTCAGACGGGGCCATATTTTACTTGACCAAAAACACACATAAACGGACTCCCACCGAAAAAATCTGATATCAGTCTGCATTCACGCTTTATTTAGAGAATTTTCAGCGCGTTACTTTCACACAAAAACACCGCTAAATAAGGCTCTAGTTCTCATTGTGGCGTAAAACGGCCTCCGCTGCACAGCCACAACTGGCTACGAGGCGCTGTGCGGGCGCCCTGGGCTTCTGCTGCACAGAAACACTGCTGTAGGGGTAATTTCTGCCCTAAACCTTGTGATAGGACCCAACTTGTTCCATCCCAGAATATCACTTTAAAGTGGCGAAAAGCTCACACGCATCTCAGTTACAATACCAGAACTGACAACAAACAGTGAACCTGCTCTACATGAATATATCAGTTCATAAAGAGAGCAGCTCTGATTGGATCACTCCACAACTTATCCCACCACCACCAAGCTAAGGCAGCTGTGATTGGATGTCCCTCTGAACTCATCCAACCTTTAACACAACCAAAGTAGCTGTGATTGGATAGATTCATCACTTGTCTCTACTTCCTACATGACCATATTAGGGCTGATTGGATTGAGACTGTCAGACATTTTAGTCTAGTTTTTATTTGTTGATGAAAATGTCTGTTAGTTTAGTTTGAGTTTTTGTTTTTATTAGTTACTGTCTAGTTTTCATCAGGAGTAAAAAGGTTCTTGACAAAACAAAAGAATCAACAAGCTGTGACACTAAATTAAAACCCTAAATGTTTCTGCAGCAAAAACAAGCTCCATGCACTCCAGAGCAGCTCCTAACAGGCTCATACTGGGCAGAAACGCCCACAACAAACTCCTTTAAAATCAACATCAGCTGTTTCATTAACCCAAACTGTGATGACAAACTTTGGTCCAAGCAAACAACATGAACTTCTGCTAAAGAAATGATGATTCCTGCAGCCCTCTGGTTTAATGTGCAGCGTTTTGAAGCTGCATTAATATAAAATGATCCTTTCTGTATTTTCATCAGTCTGTGTAAAGAGTAAAAACAATCCAAAAACAACATGTAGAAATGCTTTCTATGGTGATGAAGGTTAAAAAATGTGATTTATGAACAAACACTTGAGCACACATCTCTAAAAATGCTCTTCACCAAATCAGCTGATTTGGGTATTGTTTGGATTTTTTCCAATACTGCTGCTTCATCAATAACCTGAAATGATACCAGAGCCTTAATGACTCCTTCATCAATATCTCTAAAACAAAAGCAAGCAGTGTCTTCTCCTGTGAGGATCCATGTAGTAACGCATCTTTGACTAAAATGTCTGATTTTATAGCTGCAGGGTAATACTGGTCAGCTAACAGAGCAGGGGAGGTCTTAAAGTTAATAATATTTAATATAATTAATATATTTAATATGTTAAAACTTAATTTTTGGTGAATGTACCGAAAAAAGCACCTAAATCTGAGTTGTGATTAAAAGAAGGATGTGATGATTATGGATGTTGGGGCAGTGATTGTAGTTATTAAACTGCTTTCACTATAATCTTAATTATTTTACATATTTAATAAATTTCATAAACACTCTTCAAGTTTTACTTCTGAGTTCCTGTTTTTCACTCATCTTTGAAATAACAGTGTTAACATTTGTTTTCTAAGAAATAAACAATAAAGTTGGAAACAAGCACACTGAGTTACATACGTTGCAGGAAAAGTGCTATATTAATAACGTTTGATTGATTGATTGAAAGTTTTATTTTTAATAGGGCTGAACAATTTGAGAAAATAATCTAATTGCGATATTTTTCTCCAATATTGCAATTTACTCTGCAATTGTTTTAATGTTCCTCATCTTATGTATTCTTAAACAAACATAAGCAGTAGATCTTTTTATAGTAAAACCAAAATAACATTAAATTAATCTAAGGATGAAGATTTGAGAAAAAGTGGAGAAGTGAAGAACAGAAGCAAAATAGGTATGAAACTGTAAAAAATTGGTTTAAAAATGGTACAAAAGCAGAAAAAAAGTTAATAGGTGCAAAATAGGTATTATATTGAAAAAAAGGCAAAAATTTCAAAAGTGACTCAGGAAAATTGATTATAGCGGCAAAATTTGGATTAAATTTCAAAAACCATGTAAAAATTCCAAACATGGTCTGACAGTGGCCAAAAAAAAAGAAGAATAGGAGCAAGATAGGCATAAAGTTGTAAAAACTGGGTTAAAAAAGGTTAAAATAGGCATGAAAATACAAAAAACTACATCACAATGCCAAAATGTTCAACACATTTTGGGTTACAAATATTGAACTGTCTGCAATTTGAAAATCGCAACAAGCCATATTGCGATTTAATGTTATTTGCAATTAATTGTTCAGCCCTAATTTTTTATCAATTCTTATGCTTTTTTAAATAACACACAGGATATAAATCACTCTGCCTTATTAAATAATACAGACTTTATGACATCATAACAGATGTAAATGGATGCAGAGCAGATTAATGAAGATTAGAGAAATGGCTGACATGATAAAAATTTAAGTTGGAGTCATAAAATTTAAAATTCTAGAAACTATCATCATCAAATCAACACCAAACTAAACAAATTATATTTTAGCTGTAATTGTTTGGTATTATGGTGAATAGACTTGAGTATTATTGTTAGTAATTGTCATAAACATTTGATTTTTATTATCTGTATTTGATTATCTGATTTACATGTTGCAGAGAAATTCCTGTTTATTATTGTCATATTTAGAAACTAAAGCATCTGTACTCCAGGTGTATTAATGAGTAAGTTATATCAATGTTATTCTAATATTACGGGTGTTATTCTGCAAGATGTTTTATTAGTGTTTTTTATTTTTATTCATCTTTCATTAAGAGTTACGAACATTTGATTTTATTGTACTGATGAAAAACTTAATATTCCAGCTGTTTAATGTGAGCCAATCAAAATTCAGTCCTGATAAACTCAACATTTACTAACTGACATGATGTCGCTCTGATTTTAGGACATCAGCTGCAACTCTTTTAGTGTTGTAGGATTGGTGTTGTGTTTCAAAAAGACATAAAGCCATTAAAATATGTGACTACAGATGCTGATTGAAAGTGTTTCTGTTTAATTACTGCACTGCTTCTGCTTTTTCTCCTGCTGTAGCTCTTAGATAATCAATCGTAGCACATTACCCCAGTGCATGGTGGGATCTCCTGTTTGGTTATGTAGCATGAAGCCATGGTGGAAAGAGAAAAGGAGATAAAAACTTGAAGATGTCTGAACAAAAATCTGTTCTAAAGCAGCTGTATTATTCACTCAGATTATAGACATTACAGTTAGATAACATTTGTTTTGAATTGTTGCACTTTAAGAGATAACCAGTTACTTAAGTTTGCATTTATATTTGACACTTTTCAATAAGCTATTAGGTGTGTTTAGTTTTTATGTTACAAAAGTGCACTTTATTGTTGTTCATTACCGAGTCCATCCAATCCCCTGTCTCCCCTGCTCCGCACCGTCCCGCCTCCTCCCCACTACCTCCCTCATATACCGGTGAGCAGCTAGCTGCACAGCTACTGAAGCGTCATGGAGCCGGAGAAGACCAGCACCGAAACCGGGAGGCCGCTTCTGGAGCAGGTAGGCTCTGTCAATAGATTTTAGCATAAGTTAGCCACTCATCGTTAGCATTGTAAACTGAGCTGGTGAAGACACGCCAAGAAAGATAAATCCTCACCCACAATCGGCTCTGCTCTGATTGGCTAACAGTGGCGACGCCAGACCCGCTTCGCCAACGGTCCAATTGAAATGACTACCGCTGTGTGTTACAAGGGGGATGACTGCATGCCGGCCGGCTTCTTGCTCTATCAGAGGGGGCGTGTTGCTATGAGGTGACACGAGCTGGGGGGCGGGATCTTGGAACACAGAGGGGAGGGGTGAGTGAAGGGGGGGCAGGCTGCGTTTTTTTAAATCTGTCTCAACAGCCAAACTGGTTTCAGATCGAAGACCCAAGCTTTAAATTAAAACCTGTTCAGAAAGTTTCTCTGGCTTAAATTGTCTTTTTTTTTCTTTTAGGATCTTACATGTTTTATATGTTCAGGGGGAAAATGGTCATACATGCAAATTAGTCTAGAAAAATCAAAGATTCGTGATAAAATCGTGATTGTGATTTTATATTTGAAAAATTGTGATATATATTTTTGCCATATTGCCCACCCCTAACCCAATGCAGCATATGTAGTGGCTAAACATAGCGGACAATGGTTAGCCATTAGCTGCTATGGCTGACAAGGGCAAACAACAGCCACAGCGGCTAACTGTTGAAAGCTGCTACGGCTAACAACCAACTGTTGTTTACCCTTGTTAGCTGTTAGCCATAGTGGCTAACGGACACTCGACATAGCGGCTAACGTACGCTAGCTGTTAGCTTAAATACCTTGAGACTATCATTTCACATTAAATTATCCCACACAGATGTATCATTTAACACTTATATGTGACATGAACCTCGTCAAAGACAATCCCTACGAAGCAAACTTATGAGGAGAGCAGATTTAGCCAAGTATAACTGAGTAATCATGAGGCTAACTGACATTAGCCTCCATTATTTGTACAACAGGAAGTGACATAAGCAAAGGCTTCAGCCCAGACCTTTTTGGTCTTGTTTTGTTAGTTTGTTGTTATTTTGCTGATTGTTTGGGGTTAATGTGGGCACTAACGTAACACTTGTTTGCTTTGCAATTTCTCACATTAATGTTTGTTGTGAGATTTCATGTTTAAAGTGACCGAAATAAACTAAACTTCACTTCCTGTCAAGTCACTTCCTGTAGTCGTCACCCCCGCTGCTCCCGCCTCTCTTCCCTGATTGGGCCGTTAAGCATTTAGCAGAGTGAAACTGTTGGACAATGGAGGCTGGTGAGACGGAGATGCATGATTTCAGAATCACACAGGTCTGTCTGCTCTGAAAGGCTACGAGGGCACAGGCTGTGAAAAGTTTGGGATTCGATGGGTTAAAGCATCAAGAAGCTGAAAGTGTGATGAGCTGCAGATATAGCCCGCTGTGTCTAAAATATTAGTCCATATTCCAGACCTCCATCTTTCATCAGCACAAACAATCCTGCAGGAAGAAGCCACTTTAATAAATGCTGCAGAGTTTAAGGCGACTCGGGCCGATGGTTTTGTTGATAACACAAACTCCTGCAGGCAGAAGAAGAGTGATGATGGAGCTCAGAGATACACAAGTGTGTGTCCCTCCTCCGACCTCGGAGCAAACACCGACTCTGAAGTCTCTGATAAAACATGGACGAGCAGCAGAGCGGCGAGAGCAGGATTATCAGGCCTTAATGCTTCGTAGGTGTTAGTTTGCATATTAGGATGATGGCAGCGTGAGGAGGAGGAGGATGTAGCAGAAACACATTAGAAACACCTTTAAAGTGACAAAAACAGCCACACACACACACACACCATCATCCACGAGGACGGATGGTGAAATGTGCAGAAACAAACCAAACCATTAGAAATCATCTCAAGTCAATAACTCCCTGTTAACATACAGAACCACAGAGGATAATCCTCAGGGCGTGTGCAGCCAAAAACACAAATGAATCAGCTGTATGTTTACTCTGATGACGATCATTAACAAAGTCTGGCAGACATTTTCAAGCTTCTTTAAACAAACGGACGCTTCACTTCGTCAAAGAGGAGTTTAAGTCCTGAAAGTATTTACAGGCAGAGAGTACACCCACCAGCACGAGTTCACAACCGAATAAAAGACAGCAGCATGGAGAGAAAACAGCCATTTAAGCTAATCAGCTAATCACATGGCTGCAACTCAATGCATTTCAGAATGGAGACATGTTCAACAGCCTTGCAGAGCAGACTGACCTGCCTGATTCTGAAATCCTGCATCTCCAGGTCCAACGGTTTCACTCGGCTAAATGCTTAACGGCATAATCAGGGAAGAGAGGCGGGAGTGACGACAACAGGAAGTGACTTAATGGGGAGTAAAGTCACTTCCTGTTGTACAAATAATGGAGGCTAATGTTGGTTAGCTATCATGATTACTCAGTTATACTTGGCTAAATCTGCTCTCCTCATAAGTTTACTTAGTAGGGATTGTCTTTGACGAGGTTCATGTCACATTTAAGTGTTAAATGATACATGTGTGAGGGATAATTTAATATGAAACGACAGTCTCAAGATAGTTTACCTAGCGGCTAGCAGCTGTAGCCGCTACAGCTAACAAACAGTTGGCCGTTAGCCGTAGCAGCTAACAACAGTTAGCTGCTAACAACAGTTAGCTGCTTAGGATTTATTCAGCAATATATTTTAACCAGCTGTTTATACTCTCTCTTCAAAGACTGGACTGCATCTAAAAGTGACTTATTAACACAGACTAAAATGAAGCTTTTAAAGGAGCTATGAGGAGAATCTTTTTCCGGCGACTTAAAGACTCTGCTACCCATGAGCACGCGCAGCGACTGTGGTAAAGACGTGACCCAAGCCAAAGCGTGTGTTTGTTGTGATGCTAATGAATGCAGCTCTGGCCTTCCTCAGAACTCTGCATTGCTTTACAACTTCTTTTTTCAACAACTTACAGGATGCAAAGCCACGAGGTAATGTATCTCTTTCTAGTTATGTAGCGGTAGTTTTTGATGTGTGACAACAAGCAATTTTTGGAAAACTTAGTATCGTAGTTTTGTAGCCGGCTATATATGGCTACCTATAGCCCGGTGCTCTAAGACGTGTCTGAATAATATAAATTTGCTCTAGTTTTATTTTAATTGTCTTGTTCCTGAAGTTGAGTATCCAGGCCAGTCCAGCCCTGTCCAACCCGACTGTGAAGCTAAGGAATAGCATTTATAGATAACCTATTTAGATGCTATAAAACTCATCTTAAAGTGTGTATTTCCATCAGGCAGATATCTAAAAGTGAGACTTTTTTGTAATTATTTAGAAACTCCTCACAGCATCTTTAAGTTTGCTTTTAAATTTGACCCTTTTCAATAAGCTATTTGGTGTGTTTAGTTTTTATGTTACAAAAGTGCACTTTATTATTGTTCATTACTTTTTATGTTTACATTTATTGCACATTTTTATAAAAAATGCACTATTTAGATTAAAACCTGTTCAGAAAGTTTCTTTGGCTTAAATTGTCTTTACTCCTCAAAGCATCTTTAAGTTTGGAAAAAAAAGACTTTTGAACCAAAAAAAAAACAATTTAAAAATTGACAAACAAAAAATCCTGATACTTATGTGAATTAATTTTTTCTCCCACCCCTATCAAACAGTCGTCCAAACTCTATTAAAGATTTGGGGGACAGATCTGACAATGAGTTAGATGAATATACCTGGAATACTTTCCTTTTACAAGTAATAAAATTAAAGAAACTAGTACTCAAAGAAACTACTATTGTTTTTACGATGTCATCAACTGGGAAGTTTCTGGAAAAAGATTCACTCATTCATAAAATCAGTTCTAAATTTGAGAATTTGAGCTTTCCCCATGTGTACACCTATCAAATGATGTATTAAATTATCACTTGGACTCAAAAAAATGTAGACAGTTGATTATAAGAACATACTTTGTCAAAAAATGTAAACTCCTCCTTTGGAAAAATAAAAAACCACCAACATTCAGGATGTTCCTGACTCAAATTCATAAATTTCTTCCTCTAGAAAACATTACACTTGAGAAATATAACTGGAAATTTTTGTGAGAACAAAAAGAAGTTTAAAAAAGCAGCCACTTTTGGGCCTATTTCTGATCTATTTCTAATCCTGCAAGGTCAAAAACGACCGAGGTTCACATCCTGCAGACTCACGCTCACTTTTTCATGACACTGCAGAAACGCTCACGAGCACACGGTTTCACGAACAGGCGATGACGCTCTCGGACTCTGCCTTCAGTCTCCAGAGCGGACTTTTCTCCCAGCGTCTTTGAGGTTTTGGAGAAACTTCTTAAAAATTCACCACGCACCACGGAGACGCCGGTCTGCAGGAACCAAGGACGACTAAAACGAGCTGGAGGGCGAAAAGTGTCACTTCCCCTCATTGACTTTCTGCAGACCTTCTCTAATCTCACCTTAGTTTGCAGCCACCTTGCACAAAAACATATTCAGAGTTTTGTTTATGAGGTGGCATAAATCATTTAGGAGACGCAGAGATGTAATCGTGCAAATGGATTCAGATTCAGTCCTTGTTTTTGGACACTTGTCTGGCTCTTCTGCATCTCTTTAAGGTAAAGCTTCACTCTGAGGCTCAGCCAGTGCATGCTAAAATATCAGAAGTCCTGTTTGTTACTCCAAAAACTCCAGGAGGCCAGGATTTAAATGTGAAAATAAAGCTTGAAAAATCATTTCCTGGCAGCGTCCTCGCTCCTGTGCTGATTTAGTTCATTGTTGTTGTTTTTCTCGTCGTCCTTGTACACGCTGTTCTCGTCGTTAGCATACCCTGTCGTGTGAAAGCCCCCCTCAGCGCTCGTCCGCCTTCTGCCAATAAGAGTCCATTAAAGCAGTTTGACTTTGTAAATGCAAATCAGTGATTGGTGGAGAGACGGAGCAGCAGGCCGACGCAGTGACGTAAAGAATAAACACAGACGGATGTAAATATGCAGAGGGAGGTGTTTCATTGATGAAGGTTTATGGTGATGAAGATGATGATGATGGTCGAGGTGATGGCTTGTTGCAATTTTCAAATCACAGAAGGTTCAATATTTTTAGCCCAAAATGTGTTGAACATTTTGTCATTGTGATGTAGCTTTTTGCAATTTCATGCATATTTTTTTTTTTACCTCTATTTAAACACTTTTTTTCCACTTTTGGACCATTTTTACCTTTTTTTAACCCCGTTTTTACAACTTTATGCCTATTTTGCCCCCATTCATCTTTTTTTGGCCACTGTCAGAACCGTTTTTGGAATTTTTACATGGTTTTTGAAATTTAATTTCAAATTTAATTCCCAATTTTGCTGCCATAATCCATTTTCCTCAGCCACTTTTGGATTTTTTTGTCAATTTTTTTTACAATTTCATACCTATTTTGCTTCTGTTCTTCACTTCTCCACTTTTTCTTGAATCTTTTCTCCTTAGATTAATTTAATGTCATATTGGTTTTACTATAAAAAGATCTACTGCTTATGTTTGTTTAAGAATACATAAGATGAGGAACATTTAAGCAATTGCAGAGTAAATCGCAATATTGGGGAAAAAAAATCGCAATTAGATTATTTTCTCAAATTGTTCAGCTCTAGTTGTGACCAGTGTTGGGGAAGTTACTTTTAAAAAGTAGTGTTTGCACATTACTCGTTACTTTTACATTGCTCGATCTTGGACAGAACCCCATATCTGTTCCTAAATGTGAAGGCCAACAAAAGTTCTACTACAGAGATCATAACAGTTATTTATTTTGTGCTTTTATTTTACAAAATCATGTCACATACCCTGTGGAATCAGAGCTCCTGTCCAGAGTTTCCAGGTTGATAAAAAAAAGCCCAAAATAAGCAACCTCCAGCTGTTTCCTTTCCTAATGTGATATATTACTTTTTAAAAAGAGAAACTTAAATAAAGTGTGTTAATTTTTGTCTACATTACATTTCAATATCACAGTGCCAAACATCTATTCAAGAAAAGAACGTCGCTGACAATAAGCAGACCTGGCAACTTTGGCTCTGGCACATGCTCCGTGTGCGTGAGTGTGTTTGATAACCAGGAAACGAGGAAGTGGACAAACTGCCTACTGCAGTTATGTTTTGCTTTATTGTTAGGAGCTGGAAGATAATCAGGGGGATTCACACAGACAGAAGAGCCCCAAGAAGAAACTTGAAACTTGGGACCCGTGAGATTTGTGGCCCTTAGACGCTTATAATGAGCAGACTTGGCAACACTGCTCGGGTCTAATGCCAGCAGCTGAGAAGGCAGAAGACCTGTCTGTGGGAAAAGTAACGCTGCGCCACATTAAAAAAGGAACTACGTTTTGTTACCAGGTTTTCAGTAGTAGTGCGTTACTGTAACGCGTTACACACAACACTGGTTGTGGCCCAAAAGTGAGTTTCAAACTCTTTCTCTGTGTGGCCTTTGTCTGGGCTAAAAAGATAAAATGTGCTTGTATTTTGAATAATGCTACCTATTCAATCATCATCCATTGATTAATCTATCCATTTATGCATCCAAAAGTTACATCATCCATCCACACATCCGAGCAACCATCTCTTTATCAGTCTCTGCATCCATCCATCCTTTTATACATCAATGTATATATATTTATATCCATCAATCAGTCTTTCAAAATGTGCATACCCTTGGTCATCCATCAGTCCATCCATCAGCCTGTCCATCTATCAATAAATATACTTAAAAAATTGGAAAATTCATCAGTCTATCCAATCATAAATCAAATAATATCTCAACAAGCTCCATTTATTCAACCATCCATCTACTCATCCATCAATTATTTTGTCTACAAGTCTGATCACCCTTCAGATTATTTAAAAGTCCATTATGTCTAAAGAAAGGTCACCCTTCTGTCTATCAGGGGTGTGCTTTGGCAAGAATCTGGAGATACAAGTACATATAGTAATTATGTGGGTGACTGCCAACGAGAGCCCACTCCAAAAAACAACAAAAGAAACCAAATGTCCCAGATTTTTATAAATGACTGAATATAAAATGTCACAACATTTCACTAAAATCATCCATACAGTGCTGGACAGAAGGTTTTATTCAGTCTTTTTATTTATTTATCTCATTCTTGTGCAACAACACAGTCAAATAACCAGACAGTGCAGTAGGGCTGGGCAATTAATTGAAAAATAATCGAAATTGACATTGGGATCCTCTAATTTAAGTAATTTAACTGATGTCGATTATTGTAGTACTGTAGTCAAGAAAAATCCTGTCTCTGGTTTTTCTTTTTTTTTTTTTTTTGATTCTGTGCAGAGGACATCAAGCAGAAAGAAGTTAAGTGTAAATACTAGGGCTGGGCTGATACGCTTTTTTCCCCGATTTGATTTAAACCTGTAAAACCCAAGTATAGAAAAACATGTGCCACAAATTTTTTCACCTCTTAAGTGTTGTTAGAGGGGGAATCTGAGGGTTTTTGAAATTTTAATGTTTTAGTAAGTTTTTAAGAACATGTTGTAATATTGCAACATAGACATAAAAGGCTCAAAATCACATTTAATGAATATACTTCCCAAAAACAAAAATATTGTCTGATATATACCGATTTTTGGGGAAAAACGTGTCATTTCCAGTTTTTCGTTTCCCTTTGTCCAAACGGAAATTGGAAAATCTGATGGTTTCCCGTTTTCCATTTACCCATATCAACTCGAAAAACTAATGGCCACAAAGTACATGGACCAGGAAGACCGTGTCGATGACCATCAGTATCACCACTTATTTGTTCTAGCATAGCACAAAATAATTGTTCATTAATCGAGGTAAGAGCTTGAATTAATCGGGATATTGAGATTAGGGAATATCGCCCAGCCCTACTGTGCAGGTGAGTGATGAAATAACTGGATGAATAAGAGCTAATTTTATGGGGTTTAGTCTAAATCGCTATAAAAGTTTTATAACCGAGAGGTGAAGCATCTTTGTAAACATGAATTATTGTTTAACAAAAGCAGGAACAGACTCTCCTTGTGCCGTTAATCTCTAACTTTAGCTCGAGTGGAGGCCTCGGGGTTGATATTTGTGCATCCAGCAGCTGCGCCCGTTTCCAATAATGATGCCATAAAAATAAAGTCTGCTCTAATTCCAGTGTGAAATGTGGGAAAGTGCAAGTGGGGTTAACACTCCAGCAGCACTGAGCACGTCAGGCTGAGGGGAAGTTTTAAAAAGTTTGGCGTGACAAAGACAATGGCACGATCCGCTCCAGCATTCAGCCATAAATCATTCATGGAGCTTCTCTGTCTGATTTTATTAGCACGTCTCCGTACAGCCCTAGATGGGCCCTGAAATGCTGCAGGAATAAAGATCATCCATGCAGCGAGCAGGATGATGACTGGAGAGCGTTTCAGCGTTTACACTGTACCCGTCCAACATGCTGGAGGTGGATTCTCGTCCATTCGTCACGTCTGACTCACGCATGTGTGTGTGCGAGCCGGGCAGAGCGCCCGCCGACCGTGGGCTAACGCAGACAGGCAGACTACAGAGGAGGAGGTGTTCGCTGTAATTTAGGAGAACAACAGAGGGAGGGGCCGCATTTACATTCACCACCGCCGCCGCCGCTCGCTCGGCCTCAACTCAACCCGCATGACGTGAGAAATAAAGTGAGACAGAGAGAGAGGATAAAACATGGAGAGGCAGGAGACAGAATGGGGTTGAGTTAGAAGATCATTTCAGTTTTTTTGTTTTAACCCGAGGATCACTTTGTGGAAAAACTGTAAACACACACAGAGAGCCGGAGTTTAAAGAGCTAACAAGATTTTAAAAGTGTTCAAATGATCTGATGTGAGAAGTGCAACAAGATTTAAACAAAGAGTTTAAACAAAGAGAAGTGGAGGAGGGAGAAGACTGTTACTGCAACAAGCAGATAAACCATGAAGAAAATATTTGGATTGAGAAGAAGAAGAAGAAAATGAAGGCCAAGTAGAGGAAGAAGAAGCAGAAGAAGAAGAAGAGGAAGGGGAGGAGGCAGAAGAAGAAGATGAAGCAGAAGAAGAAGCAGAAAACAAAGGAAAAAGTAGAAGAATAAGCAGAAGAAAAAGAAGAACAAGAATCAAGAAGAAAAAGACAGAAGAAGCAAAAGAAGAAGTAGAAGAACAGAAGAAGGAGAAAAGGAAGAGGAGGAAGCAGAAGAAGAACAAGCAGAAGACTAAGAAGAAGAAGAAGCAGAAGAAGAAAAAGATGAAGACTAACAAGAAGCACAAGGAGAAGTAGAAGATGAAGGAAGAAGGAGAAGAACAAGAAGAAGAAGCAGCAGAAGAAAAAGAAGAAAAAGAATGAAGAAAAGAAGAACAGAAAAAATAAGAAAAAGGGCATGAAGAAAAACAGAAGAAGCAAAAGAAGAAGTAGAAGAACAGAAGAAGGAGAAGAGGAAGAAGAACAACAACAAGCAGAAGACTAAGAAGAAGCAGAAGAAGCAGACGGACAAGAAGAAAAGAAGAAGAAGCAGAAGAAGCAGAAGAAGAAGAAGAAGAAGAAGAAGAACAGAAAAAGAAGAAAAAGGGATGAAGAAAAAGAAGCAGAAGAAGCAAAAGAAGAATTAGAAGAACAGAAGCAGCGGAAGAAGAAGAAACAGAAGAAGCAGAAGAAGCAGAAGAAGAAGACCAAGGAGAACAGAAGCAGACAGAGAAGAGAAAGAAGCAAAAGAAGCAGAAGAAGCAGATGACGAAGAAGGAGAATAAGAAGCAGAAGACAAACAGGAAGCAGAAGAAGATGCAGAAGCAGAAGAAGGAGAAGAAGAAGCAGAAGAAGAAGAAGCAGAAGACGAAGAAGGACAAGAAGCAGAAGAAGAAGAAGAAGAAGAAGAACACCAAGAAGGAGAAGAAGAAGCAGAAGACGAACAGGAAGCAAAAGACGAAGAAGTAGCAGAAGAAGAAAGAGAGGAAGAAGAGGAAAGAGAAAAAGAAGCAGAAGCTGAAGATGAAGACTAAGAAGAGGAAGAAGTAGAAGAAGCAGACGAAGAAGAAGAAGACATTCTTTATCAATCCCATGTGCACAGACAGGTTTTACAATCATGCACGAACAGGGAGATGATGGAGTGATGGCTCTCTGCTTTAACCAGCAATGACTGAGTATTTCTGGAGCCCTGTGGCAGTGCAAAGGAAGCCAACTGCAGCTCTGCAGCTTCAAAACATGATTCATTCAGGACCAGCAGCCCTCCAGCTCTCAGGACAAGCCCCTTCCTGTCAATGGGTTGATCTGAAATTGATTAGTCATGAACAGTACATATGTAGGTAACAAAGCCTCCTCTGATGAAGTGTCCCACAGCTCTGTCTGATTCTTCCTAAAGTCATCGTGGATGTGTTCAGCTTGATGTTCTCACAGCAGGAAGAGTCTGGAAACTTCCATCAGGTCCTGCAGAGAGCAGCCTGGATGATCTGCGTCTGTGGGTCAGCAGGAACATCTGAACATATCGGCCTGACGTATGGCCGCTGAGCACCGGTGCAGCGGCGTGCAGCTCTGAGAGTAATTGAGCGAGCACGCCGTGGCGTTGGCTCGCTCCTTCCTCTCTCTCCCTCACCTCCTCTGATCCTCCCTTTGTCTCTCTCTCCTCTTTATCCTCCCTCTCCTTGTTTGGCCTGCACTTCGCTGTCTTCATGAACAGTTGTTGGACACAGGAGGCCGAGGGCGAGGCAGAGCGAGGACAAAGGAAGGGCAAAGAAAGAGACCGGAGCAGAATTAAAGGAGATGAATAAGAGCTAAATGAAGCTCGATCAGACGAATAAATGATTAAACTGATGGAAACATCAGAGTGTAGGGGCTATAACAGACCTTTACTGCTCTCTGCACAGTCCTTCACTTTACTCTTTAATATAACAGCACAGAAAACACCAAAACTGCTGCAAGAAGAGCAATATACACTCACCTGTCATTTAATCAGGTATATCAGCCAATCACAGGGCAGTAACTACATGCTTTTAGTGATGCAAACATGACCTAGGTACCTGCTGAAGTTGCAGCTGTTTTTCAAATCCTGTCCTGACCATATAGTTTTTAAACCTCTCTAATTTTGCTCTGCATCACTTTATAACAGTCCTGTGCAGAGATGATGTAAAAATATTTTATTATTCATTTTTAGAGTTTTACAGCCACTCCAGCATCATTTCCAAGAGATATTCACTTTTTTTTTTTAGGTGAGGATGAAGTGTTCAAATTATTCTGACTTCTATAACACATATAACAGGGGTATTCAAATAAAAGTCACCAAGGTCAAGTTGATAAAATTTCCACCAATAAAAGGTCCCAACCAAAGTCCAGTTTGTGTCTTATATAGCCTGCCCCTATGTCCACATTTTTATGGTTTAAACAATATTTATTTTCAATGTTTTTAACACAGCTAGCTCCTTTACCATAAATAATTAATTTAAGGCCTTTATTCCAAATTAAAAACAGAAAAACCTTACTTTAAATAAAAAAAAAAAAATGCAAACAGAGCCAAATAACCATTTATTTCTTTTAAATTAAAGAGGTCCGAGCCAAGAACTGAAGGTCTACACATCAAGTATTAAAGTCACATCTTCAGAAAACAGTTGGCTAAAAAAATGTGGCTTTTTAAGGAAAAACAAGTCCATACAGAGCACTGACTGACTATGTTTCCTTTTTTTTCTTAAATAAAAGAGGTCACAGCCTCGGAAATTGCTCCGATACTTTTGAAAATGCTGGTATTGATATTAGCGAATACTGGAGTCCAGGCACCATCCGATACCACGTAATTTATTAAATTAGTTATCTATTAACTATTTAGCACCATTAAACTCTGGTACAGTTCTTCTTCGCTGCTCCTAAAACAGTAACACTGTGCTGCCACCTGCAGGGAGCTGGAGGAATTGATCACGTGACACAAACACAACAGACACGCGAGTCACAGTCGATGACGCGAGGCTTGGAGCTAAGCTAACTAGCATGATTATTTATGTTTTACAAAGAGTTTAACCTGAGGAATTACCACAATGAAAACTCACCTTTTTAATCTGGCTTTTAGCTGATTATATGTATTATTATTTTACATTATATTTTAACCCTTTTATTCAGTTTTATTTCTACATTTCAGTTCAGATTTTTTATTTGGAATTTTATTCTTTTTCTTAAATACTTTTCCTTTTATTTTCCTATTTAAGCTGATTTTATTTTGCACCTGATGTTACACTTTCTCATTTTACCATGTTATTTATCTACCTTGTATTTAACATTATATTATTTTGTTTATGTACTACTTATCTTACCCTCTAGTATTTTTCTAGTATTTTTAACTATTATTTTAGTTTTAGCTCCTGTGTCTGCTCATTTTTAATTCAAGATAGCATTTCTTCCGTCCTCTAATTTAGTTTTAGTTTTTTTATTTCACTTATTGTTATTTAATTTTATCTTTTTTCCCATGTAAAGCACTTTGTATTACAAAGTCCTGTATGCAAAGTGCTATACAAATAAAGTTTGATTGATTGAGTATGATATTTTTTTAATAATATACTGGTGTCGGATCAGCAGTCGGTATCAGCTGATACCCACAGCACAATTATTAGTATTAGTTTGAGAGGGAAAAAATGTCATCAGAACATCTCTACCAAAAACCAAAATTACAAACCATACAAGCATGATTTTGTGTATGAGTGGAAACCGGAGGACCTACAGAAAACCCACATGTGCCCCAGGAGAACATGCAAACTCCACATGGAAAGCATCGAGCCGTCTATGGAGTCAAACCAACACTTCCTGCTGCACTGTCCTTCATTTTGGCTCCGCCCCTTAAACTTTAATAACACTAAATAAAAACTTTATTCATTCAGACGAGATGAACCACATTCTGTTACAGAAACACTTTCTGCTGCTCACATTAATCTGAAGCACAGACACCATCAGCCTGAGAGATGCAGAGATGGGGGGGGGGCAGAAGTTATGGGGCGAGTTTAAAGATGGCGGCGCTCTAAATGGCCGCAGTAAATCGAGAGCAGAGGGCTCTGAAAAGCAGGACACATAAATTTAGGTCTGATCTCCTCCTTTGTCTCCCTCTCCCTCCTCCGAGAGGGGAACACACACGGCGGGCTGTCTCCCTCTAAACCAGGACAATGAGGAGGTGCGGAGAGAGCGAGGGGGGCGGGGCCATCATGTGAGCGCCGGCGCCGTTTTTAGACCACGCCGCTCCAGGAGACCTACTAAACAGGCTCCACAGATCACCTCTGTAGGTGCGTGAACATCCACGTGGACCTACTTCTGTTCCAACAGTTTGATGGCAGGTGTGGGTCAGGCAAACAGCCAATCACAGGGCTGCAACTCAATGCATTCAGGCATGGAGAGGATGACCTGAGGAGGTTTATGGAGCATCAGGATGAAGGGGATCGGTGATTCAAGAAACTCTTAATTAGTTGAATTTTATTTTATTTTGAACTTGTAGAATAGAAAGAATAGAAAATAATTAAATGCCATTCCCATACATAAAAAAGAAATGTATGCATGCTCAAAAAGGAGAAGTAAGAAGTAAAACTTTTTGAGTTCCTTCCCCTTAGTACTCTTCCTCACCAGTCTTATAAAACAGATTCTGCTCTCGATGCAAATATAATATACACATATACGTTATAAAACATATAGTGTACTTTACAGCTGTTTGTTTACTTGGATTTTCACATGCAAACATCATTCAGAATGGTTCAAAAAACAGAAAATATCCAGTCAGCAGCAGTAGTCAGAGGGTGAAAATGTGCAAAGTGGTTGGAGATGATAGAAAGGGAACTTCTTTACAAAAATCAGCGACTGTCACTTTTCTGGATTTCAGCAAACCAATAAGGATCATTCAGAGATGTAGTCTTGATGTTTATCCTATAGAAAAAATAAAATAAAAATAATTATGTAAAATCTGCACACAGGTGTAATGCCAAATTTGCCCTTCGTCTGTGTTTTTAGATTTTTAATGTAATATCCGAGTACGGCGAAGTTAATATTTTTATGAAATATAAAGTGTTTGGGAGTTCCCCACCTGATGGTTGGGCATTGTACTGCAACCTAAAGGGTATAAAATTTATTTCAAATATCTGTCTACTTTAGCGGATATCATGCATGAAAGGGATATAGACAATTTCAAGGGTCTGCACACTGGAAATTTTGGATGAATAAGTTTATTAATATATATAATAATACAAAAGGGATAGTAAAGTTCATGTGAATGTGTTTGTAAACTGTGTTTATACGAGTTCATGGTTTTAATTTGGGTTCAACAAGTTTCCACCTTTAAATAAAAGTTTCTCTTTGTAATCTCAAAGCAAACGTTTTGCTCCATGTTCTGGTTTTCCTTCTCGATCCACATTTTGTAGGATGGGGAATCAGCAGCCTTGCAAAACAGACAGACCTGCCTGATTCTGAAGTCATGCATCTCCATCTTACGGGCCTCCATTGTCCAACGGTTTCACTCGGCTAAATGCTTAACGGCCCAATCAGGGAAGAGAGGCGGGAGCAGCGGGAGCAGTGGGCGTGACGACAACAGGAAGTGACTTAACGGGAAGTGAAGGGTAAACAACAGTCGGCCGTTAGCTGTAGCAGCTAACAACAGTTAGCCGCTAACAACAGTTAGCCACTACGGCTAACGGCCATTTACTGTTGTTTGCCCTTGGCAGCCATTAGCCGTAGCAGCTAATAATAATAATAACCATTAGCCGCTACGTTTAGCCACTACATATACTACGTCATAGCAGCGCTGCTTGATTTGGATTGGTCTGCAATGAGTGTGATGAACCAAACGATCGTCCAATCACAAGTTGCTGTTGTTTTTGAAGGTTCTGCCCCTGAAAACATTGTCGCAGGGCTCCTCCCAGATGGATTAGAGAAATATTTTCATGATGAAACTGTTCATCTGGCATGTCAGGTTAGGGAATCAGAATTTAACCATTAATTGTAATACATTATATTGCAGCTGTTAGTATTTATAGTAGATACTTTTATGCTTTTCCCTCGATGCCTTCGTCAGGCCAAGTGAGGCCACTTTTGGGTTAATCTCAAGGTTTTGATGAAATATTACTAAGGACTTCAAAAATATCTTTCCAAAATATTTTCAATGTTCACATGTCCAAAATGTCTGAGTATGAGTCCCTACATGGTCGCCACATTGTATAAAACCTTAATCTTAATTTAAAAAAAACAAACAAACAAATGAATAAAAAGTTAAAGAGTGTTGCTTAAACTGATAACAGATGATTTAAACTGCACTTTTGGTCACTTCTGTCTTTTTTTTTTTAAAGCAAACAAGTGCAAGAATTTGTAATTTTAGGAAAACTTAAACACGAGAGCCTTGGATATTTTGATATTTTGCACTGATGCAGGACTGGAGGACCAGCAGGGAGTAAAATAATGATGATGAGAAAATCAAGAAGGACTCAAACAGGAAGGATTCCCACGTCACGCAGAGTTCAGTTTGCTCCTGATCGAGTTTGGATCCACACTGAGAGAAAAAGTTCAAACAGAGACAGAGGGACTAAAAACTGGACAAAAGCAGCGGGGAGAGGAAAGTGAACATATCCAGGACCAAAGCAGGGATCAGAGAGCTGCTGCAGGAGCTTTACAGCTTCACTGCAAACCCCGAAATCCATGAATGAAGAGAGAGGGAGCTGCAGGGAGAGGCACCGGCACAACAACACTGGGGTTTTATTCTCTCATCGCTCACTAATTCACCTAATGAGTCCACGTTAGAGCAGAGAGCTGCCAAGACGAACAGGACATTACAGTAATGAAGAGCAGGAGCAGGGCGATGATTACTGCTGCAGGATGTAAAACAGGAGCAGAGACAGGAGAACATCTACGTTCACACGCCTCCCGTAAAACCAGAGGAGGACAGGAGCAGCACCAGAACAAGGCTGCCACTTTAGGGTCATAAATTAGAGATGACGCTTCGGCGAGATGTTAAAAAGAAGAGGGAAGTGTCCTCGTGTTCAGAAGAAGAGTGGACCGGAGTGTCCCAGTCAGGGTGTCTTCGCTGGAGACGAGACAGTGACCGAGTGCACCGAACATTTGTCTTTTTGCACCAAGAAAAACCTGCTTCCTCTCTTTTTTCTGTCCCTGTGTTGCATCTTAACAGGCTGTAGGCCCATCCAAACACATGCACACACACACAGCCCTCAGTAATCATCCAACCAGCTGTTAGTATGCAAATGAGCCCAGACGAGCCCAGACTGTGGTGTCAGGTTTCAGCATAGAGCGGTAACTCTGAAGAAGCAGCTGCATGTTTATCAGCTTTAAAACTAACATCTCACGAGATCTTGTTCAGTGGAAAGCAGCGCTAAACGTGAGACTTGCAGAGTTGATACCACAGGCTGCTCGGACCGTCCAATGAAGAAAAAACTACCCATGTTAAAAGATCCATCTTTGGATTTTATGGATCAATTATGAACCATTTAAAGGAAAATCGATTAAAATCGATTAAATTGATTTTTTTAACCCAGCCCTAATATTTATGTGTATATTTTTTAATATTTATTATTATTTATTTGTTTTTGTGTTTAGTAAGTTTATTTGAAAAGAGTATCTAAAGTTCTGTCTGAAAGAGGGTGGGTGGGTGTTAAATGTATTCTATTGTTAATTTTAATAATTTATATTATATTTACTATTTACAATTTGATGTCTGTACGTTAATTGTAAGCTTTGCTACAAAATTAATAAAAAACATTGTTTATAAAAGTCTATTTCTTTGCTCTAGATGAAGAAATAAGACATTAGAAATCCCTCAGAGTGAACATCCCTACATCAGACATGATAAACAGGAAAGAATCACGCTCAGCTCTGAGAACAAAAACACTCTGTCCACGGTTTCTGGCCCTGAATTAAAGATGATTTCTCTGTGATGTGGACGGAAAGCGAACAAAGTGCCCACGTTCAGCTGGATTTTACCGCTCTGGATGTTTTCTGCTCCGTGTGGTGATTAAGCCGTTAAACTGTCTCTCTTCACACAAACGTCCTCCACAGCAATTATCACTGGACACAGTTCAACACCGATCCTGCACCATCATCTTCTCCTCTGGAGAATTAACACAAACACCGACCGTTTGGGCTCCGGCACAAAATCGCTCTCTCTCTTCGACAAAACGCTCCGACGCCCGCAGGGCAGAGCGGCGGCGTTTGAAGCGATGAAAGGCTGAAATTATTCGGGCAAAAGTTAATTGATCACATCCTGCTGGTTTGGTCCTGCAGACGGAGCACGGATACACAAAAACACACAAAGAGACTCACACTGCTCTGAGTGAAGGTGCTTCACTTTGGTCGGCTTTAACTGAGCGAGATAGGGCCGGGAAACGAGGACCAGAGTCAGATCTCAACTCTTTTAGCTGAAAAATGGGGTATGTTGCCCTTTAAGAAATACCAAATGATTGTTCTTAAACATATTTTTAACATATTGGTCATCTTACATGGTGCTTTTTGATTTGGAGTTAATAATTTAGAAGTAAATAATTTGTAATTAAAGTTTTCTTATTGATGTTTACATGGAAAACTCGTTTATTCGCCTTTATTCAGCCTGGTGAATGGAAATGGTTCTGATTGGACAGTAGCAGACGTGACGTAGACGCATTTCCGTCTACCTGAAGAAAAACTCTAAATCAGTGTATCCAGTGTCTACAATTTTAAAAAGGTCCACATGTTACTACTTATGTCCATCCACTCTTTCATTATTTCCAATATTTTTTTAGGGATCCAATTTTAAAAAGTCAGCTCGAGTCCAACGCTTGCTTCAGGCAGCCTTCCTGTTCCTGTATGTGCAGAACAATTAGAATTAAATTAAAGCAAAATGAACATATGCACGACAGAGGAATTGTTTCATTCTGATTTAAAGGCAGAATAAACCAGCCTCTTACTTCGGGAATTTAACTTTAATTCGAAATTATCATTTTAATTCGGAACTAGGTGTTTACACGGTCATTTTTAATCTTTTTAAAGAGGATTTAAGCTTTATTCTGAGTTAAATGGATATTGAAGTTGTCATGTAAACATGATAAATGCTTAGATTTTTTTTAACTTTATTTTTCTATTAAAGGTGCTATGAGGAGAATCTATTTCCGGTGTCATAAAGACTCTGCTACCCATGAGCACGCGTGGCGACTGTGGTAAAGACGTGACTCAAGCCAAAGCGTGTGTTTGTTGTGATGCTAATGAATGCAGCTCGGACCTTCCTCAGAACTCTGCATTGCTTTACAACTTCTTTTTTCAACAACTTACAGGATGCAAAGCCACGAGGTAATGTATCTCTTTCTAGTTACGTAGCGGTAGTTTTTGATGTGTGAAAACAAGCAATTTTTGGAAAACTTAGTATCGTAGTTTTGTAGCCGGCTATATATGGCTACTTACAGCCCGGTGCTCTAAGACGTGTCTGAATAATATAAATTTGCTCTAGTTTTAATTGTCTTGTTCCTGAAGTTGAGTAGCCAGGCCAGTCCAGCCCTGTCTGACCCGACCGTGAAGCTAAGGAATAGCATTTATAGATAACCTATTTTGATGCTATAAAACTCATCTTAAAGTGTGTATTTCCATCAGGCATATATCTAAAAGGGAAACTTTTTTGTAGTTACTTATAAACTCCTGATAGCATCTTTTAATAAGAACAGTGACAAAAACATAGGAACAACAGTACAACAGGGATAAACACTACTTTATTACATAAAGATGCCATCTTGACCATCCTCCAGTATTAAGCTCTGTTTTAATTCATAGATTGTAGGTCATTAGTTCCATTGATCAGTCCAGGTAGATCAGTTCTCAGCCAAGTTCTTGTAATGGCTTTCTTAGCTGCAAATCAGGTTTTCATTTTTAAAGGAAAGAAGAGAGGACTAAGTATTGAGCCGTGTGGAACACCTTTCCTAATTCTCTTTTGGTTAAGAAGAAAGCAGAATATCATCAAGTTTCTATCCTTTTCAGACCAACAATCAGCTTTTCTACCAACACCAATAATCACATTTTTAGGAAATACTGTGCATCCCTGTCACTCTTGGTTCACATTTCTACTACTATCTGCAACACTTGATCTGTAAAGTTGCAAAAAATAAGAGAAATGTGATTTGTTTGTAAAATTCAGGCACTTAGCAAGAATTTTCCTGCATTTTCTGGTTAGTAGAGAAGAAATTTAGAGAGATAAAAATTCAATCATAGGTAGTTTTCTGTTAAAAGGGTGATGGCTGAGAATTGGACCCTGTGGAACACCGTCTTTAATGAGGGTTTTCTAACTTTTTAAAGCTGCCTTAACTTTTTCAACTGTTTGTTTAAAGACGTATATAGGTTGGTGTCCATCTTCTTGAGCAGTTCATGCTGTGTGCAGGAGTTTTGCTGCAGTTTTGATCATCAAAAACAAACTTTTTGGGTGCTTAAGACTTTCATTTTTGTGCCTGTGTTTGTCAAACAATTTTTTTTCTTTCCCTCACTTTTATATTATGTTATAGTCTCAAAGAAAACATTTCGCTGAATTCTGATCTGCCTTCTTTTGTTTTGGTGTAGGTGAGTCCAAAGACTTGTACACATTCAGAACTGTCTGCCAAGTTGTAATTGTTTATGTTTTGTTTTGTTTCTGTTTAAAATATCCATTTTGGAATGTGATATGTGCACAAATTTAAATAAAACATTTGTTCAAAAAAACCAAACATATTTCCCAGCCCTAGTGTTTTCCTGAGGATGCTGCAGTCCTTTATTGCAGCTCTGGTTTCTCCTAAATCTCTTCATTATTCAAACATTAATTGCCTTGTATCAGTCTTCTTGGCACATGTTTGTGAAACACACGCGTGTAGGCGTGTTCTTGTTTGCGTGTAGATTATCCTCCATGTTACTCCACAGCTTCCCCGGGGTCATCATTGTTGGCTGCTGCTCCTTTTTTCATTAATTGCCGTCGATCCTGCATTAAATCCTCTGCATACGTGGTATCTGGGAGCTAATCTGCAGCCTCCGCTCACAGATTATCTCCATGTAGGTTTTTGTGTTTCAGCCCTCGGGGTGAGCGACGACACGTTCAGATATTTGTACCCTGACGAAGCCCAACCTTCCAGACGAGGCGGGCGAGCGTCTCGCTGATGTGAGCGGCAGCCAGAGCTTTAGATCACTCTGATTACTGCGGTCCAACGGGCGCCGCTGTGCAGGGTGGAAACCTCCACGGACAAAAGACTGGCAGCTGCAGCCACGTTGGCACAGTAACGACGCACAAACACTGACAGGTTTTTAAGAGCTGGACCCTCTCCTCTCTGCTGCCTGGTCTGGTCCAGTCTTTCTCAGATGTGGGTCCTCCTCCTCTCTGAGCTGAAGCTTCATCAGGAGGATGGAGATCCACAAACACTGCAGGTCTGATCTTTGAGGACTGATCAGGCTCAGCTGCACCTTCTCCCAGACCGTCACTGCTTAGCGAAGAGTCATTTTATTGTTCAGTCCTGTAAAGAAGCTGCAGGTTTGTAACTGAAACCTGCAGAGACATCCAACGTCCACGATTAAAACAGCGGTTAAAGTTTGCTCCCATCTGTCGTGGCTTCAAGCAGGAAACACAGCCAAACAGACTGAGCTGGAGGGGCTGGAGCAACTTTTTTACTGCATTTCTGCACCATTAAAGGTGTAGTGTGTGGAAGTCTGCAGCATTTCACCAAACAGTGACGGTGATTATAGGATATAATGTTTCTTTCTGGATGTAAAGTCCTTCAAAACAGGTGTACAACTAGAAAAGCACTCGGAGAGCGCAGACCTCCGCCAGCGCCACTGTCCTCAGCCATATTATCATTTTGACCATAAATATTAGTCCTACCTTTATTTCATCTAAATATTTAGATTCCTTGACCATGAAAACATACCATTAGCAACTGGATTCATAATGATATCTATTTTAGTTCAGTAGTTATTTACAGAAATCACATTTTTCGCCATGGCAGCCAGACGCTGATCCGGATCAACACCAAAATCAAATCAGTTCTTCCTTTTCCCATGCTGAACATTCATTCATTCATTCATTTTCTATACCCGGCTATCCCTTTCGGGGTTGCGGGGCGCTGGAGCCTATCCCAGCTATCATCGGGTGAGAGGTGGGGTACACCCTGAACCGGTCGCCAGTCGATCGCAGGGCCACAGAGAGACAGACAATCATTCACGCTCACACTCATACCTAAGGACAATTTAGAGTTACCAATTAACCTAATGAGCATGTTTTTGGTCTGTGGGAGGAAGCCGGAGTACCCAGAGAGAACCCACGCATGCACGGGAAGAACATGCAAACTTCACACAGAAAGGCCCTCCCGACCCGGAATCGAACCGGGAACCTTCTTGCTGTGAGGCACGTGCTCTACCAGCTGCACCACCGTGCCGCCCCCCCCATGCTGAACATTACCTGAAAAATTTCATCAAAATCCATCCATAACTTTTTGAGTTATTTTGTTCACAGATGGACAGACAGACGGACAAACAAACACTCCCGAAAACATAACCTCCTTGGCGGAGGTGATCATTCAGGATGGGAGAAAATCGATTCACATAAGTACTGGGATTTTTTGTTTGAAGATTTTTAAGTTGTTTTTTTGTTCAAAAGTCGATTTTATTCCAAATATAAATGCTTCATTTAAGTCTGTGTTAATAACCCTTTAACTCCCAGCTCAACCATTTGGTAGACCAAACTCTGAGTAACTGTGTCTTATTAAAAAATGCTTCACACTTATTAAACCTGATGAGGCCGTCCATATTTCATTGGGGTTGAACATAGTGCTAGACAAAAGCATTATGTCTTATTAAAGAGGGGAGTGTCTCTGATAGGTACACTTAGTGTTATAAAAAACAGTCATAAAAATAAAAAATGGCTCATGTGAATTGAATATGACATATACAAAGTTAAAAGTATTTCTAAAAAAAAGACATTACCTGATTTTTCATCTCTTCACTTTTACAGCGGAAATACTTCTTCGACTATAAACTCAGAGTTCAACCATTTGGCAGAGGTTAGTGATTTATAAATACTTAGAGCATAGAAAAAAATGTTGCATTAGTAACCAAATAAGTCAAAAAAAGACCTTTTTCCTGGCTATTTTTGAGAAAGTTAAAGGGATAATCCACTTTTAAAGTCAGTCCAGTCTTTTGAAGAGAGAGTATAAACAGCTGGTTAAAATATATCGCTGAATAAATCCTAAAAACAGACTCACATGTGATGTGTATTTTTCCTGATATAGTCTGTAGGCATCATCATTGTTCATCTTTTTTTTTACTGGTGTTAAAAAAGCTAACTAAAGATTGCAAAAATCGGCAGTATCGTGGAATCACAATTTAAATCAAATCAGCACCTAAAACAATCATAAAAAATCGAATTGGGAGAAAAGCGTATCGTCCCAGCCCTAACAATCATCCTCATAAAACTTTGGTTTTCTTTTTATTAAGTTGGAAAAAGCTTTTTATATCTATGTACCGCCGGTCTCCCCTCTGTGGAGGCTGACATAACGATCTGCCATGTTGTCTACGGGTGAGTTTAAGGGACAAAAAGAGCAAAACGTGATTTCTGAATATGAGGCCCCATCCACACGAAGACAAACCAAGGTCTAAACGCATAGGCTACATTTTTTGCCGAATCTGCGTATCATCCATATGAAGATGGCGTTTTGGGGGTCTGTAAACGATCATTTTTGAAACCAGGTTCCAGAGTGGAAAGATTTTGAAATGCCGTATACACAGCTCTGTGATTACTGGCTCTCCGCAACTTTTCAGATACGCTTACATCATAGTTTCATATCTTCATTGACACGCATGTGCCACACGCAGCAACGACAACAACAATGGCGGCGTACGGTGTAGCATATGTGCTGATGAAGCTAGTGACCCTACTATCCCTGTTGCAGCAAAGTCTCCTTCTTCTCAATCACCACCGAGTTGAACAATCAATTATCGAGGACACATTACAGCACTTTATGATCACTTTATCACAATCTCTGTTTACAACTTTTGCTGCAAGTGCGCATGCCCACTGTTTTTTCATCTGTTTCCGCTTGTTTCCATCATATCGTTACAGCGCCCCTAGAGGTCTGGCATGTGTTTTACAGCGTTTTCATGCATATCGAGTGCATTCATATAGATGCACACATTTTCTGAGACGCCTTCGTCTTTATGACGATCGTTTTGGAAACTGTTAAGCGTTTTGTCTTTGTGTGGATGGGGCCTGAGTCTACAATAGTTTACTAAACCTATAATCATCATCTTAACTGACCTACAGTATATGGCACCAGGAAGGAGCGATTAGATTTTGGTGGTGATATAAATCCAGATGTGGATCCATCAACAATGTGTTTTGCAGAGGTTTGTGCTCTCCATGAAGTGCTTAAAAAGACAGAGAATATATAATAAATTTAAAAAAAATGAGAAATATGGATAAAACCAAATTCTTCCAAGGGCAAGAAAACTTCCACCAAGATAGCTCAAACATTTTCGGTAACTTATGGTCAAAAATGTGAAGAATAATCTGATCTCAAAATTAAGAATTTGACAGTAATTCTCAAATATTCCATTTTTGCACATTTCATTTATCGTATTGTTTCTTCTATCCAGCACTTTTTACCTTTTTGTGCTTGTGTAATGTGTCTCTTGGTTTATAATTCAGTCTTTCTTCAAAAATGGCTGAATTATTTGATTCCCTGTCTTATTATTTCACGCTTCATAAATAAATTTGGCTCAGCCATGCACTCGGCTCTCTGATCCTGTCTTATGCACCCCTCTGCAGTTTTTATCTCAGTGGCTCCCAAAGTGAGACGGGGCTCCCCTGAGGTCACACGGCTCCACAAAGAGGGCTTGCAAGACAGAAACAAACTAAAACAGGATCTCAAATGGGGTTTTTACATATTAGTGAACATATATATGCTTAAAATGACCTTAATAATAAATAGATCCATTATAACTGACTATATGTTACAATATACATATGTGATGTCACTTCCTTTCTGAGCCACGACGGGCCAAACAATCGAGATAAAACTAGATTAAAAAGTGTTAGGTGCGCTCAAACAGTGTGTAATGTCGGCAGAGGATGTTGTGAAGTGACATGAGGTATGTTAAAACACTTCAATAAAAAGACAAAAAAAACCCACCACAGGAATATTTATTTAATGCTTTTGTAGCGTTTTTTGTTATTTGCATTGAAAAGTAAAACTCTGGAATTTTGAATGTATGATTGTGATTCCCATGAACTCCAATTTAAAGATAAATGGGGACAATCTCACAAACTTGTTTCCAGTGTTGTGTGTTACAGTAACGTAACTACTATTTCAGGTAAAAAGTAAAGTAACGCACTACTACTGAAAATTTGGTTATAAAACGTAGTTCCTTTTTTAATGCGGCGCAACATTACTTTTCCCACAGACAGATCGGACACTGAAACTGCCTTCTCAGCTGCCCGCATGGACACGAGCAGCGTTGCCAAGTCTGCTCGTTATAAGCTTCTAAGGGCCGCAAATCTCGTGAGTCACGTTTTTTTGGGCTTGTTTCTAAATGTGAAGTTTCCTCTTGGGCTCTTCTGTCTGTGTGAATCCCCCTGATTGTCTTCCAGCACCTCCCGTTCTCTGTCGCCACTACTTTCAAGCAAATACGACATATCGGCTCGTCGGTGTTCATGAGCTCACACCTTCTTCACACTGGGGCTGTGGCAGCCGGCTTAGGAACTGTCGCTTTCGTGCCATCATTCATGTTAGGCTATGTTTACATGGAAACTCCTGACTTGAAGAAGCAAAGATTTTTCCTTTGCGTTTAGAATTCTGTTGCGTTCAGACGACGACGCTCAGAGACGAGTTAATCCACTGTAGTGTGCATGCTGGTTCAGTAGGTGGCGGTGTAGGTCTGCAGAGAGGCAGCGCTGCTACAACACATGAACAAAGAAGAAAAACTTTTCACAAACAGCAATGGTGAGTGGACGCACAGAGATGCAGGAGTTTCTTTTCTGGACAACAAATCTGTCTGGATGGTTTTGTCTGGATAACAAAGCGAGCACGGTAGGACGCTCACATGTCACTCGGCAGACGGCCGAAGCTCTGATACGGGTTTACACGGAGCTGCATGGAGAGCGTTTTGGAAACTTCCCACTCTGGAGCCTGTTTTCCAAAGTTTCCGTTTTCAACGAGTTTCCATGTAGACGCAAGGCCAAAACGCAATGAAAACTTATCAGATTTGACCGTTTTCAGCGCCATGTAAACGGCCCCTTAGTTTTTGTTTCCTCGTTACTCCTCACGACGCTCACTTCAGCTCTGAGTGTGTGTACGAGCGAATGACCCCATCTCCCCCACAAAGATTGAATGAATGACAGATGCTCACTTTGCTATAAATCCGCTATAGAACCAATGAACCCAGGTGTTAAGAAAGATGGACAGAGTGACCCATCTTCTCATCCAGCCTGTTTGGTGAGAGGAGGAAAACAAACATGCATGCCCGTGTCAACTTATCAAGGCCGTTTTTATTTATTTATTAATTGATTTATTGGTTATAGAGACGGCTAGAGCTGTCTGTGAATTGTCGATTGTGAATGCTGTTGTATCATGTGATAATTTGTATCCTTTGAATTCAAAAAGAAATCAGAATAACAGGTGAAAAGTCGATACACTGTTCTTTTACTTTCTGCTTTGACTCCCTGATGGGTCTCTGCCTCTAAACTTTCCCCTCCTCTGTCGTCACCCTCCTCCTCGTTAATCTCTCCCCTTCATCCATTAAACTCCGGTGCTCTAATCTTCTACACGACTTCACTTCAGCATCTCAGCGCAGAAGCTTCCCGTGGGCGAGCCGATGCACAGATGCAGCCGCCGTGCTGATGTAGTCCCACTCTGTCTTTTTTTTGTTTCAGCTGCTCGGTGCCGGAGGGGGATTGTTCTAAAAACTCCAGTTTAGCTCTTGTTACAAATGTCAGGAGACCGTCGGCGCTGCAGGACTGACTGAGAGATGCTCTGGTCGCAGAGCTCCGAGGCTCGCTGTTAGCTTTGGGTTTCATCAGCCTCACATGTGAGCGCAGCCATGTTTGGCTCATTTTAATTCAAGCTGACTGTTTCACGCCGCTCGCCGGGTCCACTTGCTTTTTATGGAATTATCTTGTACTGCTCAAATACTTCTCCCATTCAGACCGCAGCAAAAATCAAAAAGCTGTTCTCTCCTCCTCTCACGTCGCTCCTCGTTATCGTCTTCTCTTTGGGAGTCGGATATAAAAGGGCTGCTCGCTCTCCGGCTGCAGTGGCAGCGTTTGGCCTTCAGGTTTTCATGGTGTTTGAGACGGAGGAGGATAAACAGTTCAGATTAAAACTCTGTCCAACAAGGGCTGGAAAATATGCCAAACTTATATGTTTGAAAAATAAACAAAATAAAATAAAATAACAAAATAAACAAATAATAAATAAATAAAATAAAAAATATATAATAACAATAATAATAATAATCTGGAATTTGGGAATAATAATAATAATAATCTGAAAATATCTGGAATTCTTGTTTGATGATTTTTAACTCGATTCTTCTGTTCAAAAACCGATTTTATTCCAAATTTAAATGCAATGGCAGCGTTTGGCCTTCAGGTTTTCATGGTGTCTGAGACGGAGGAGGATAAACAACTCGGGTTGAAACTCCTTTTCTTCATCATTAAGGTTCATTAGGAAGAACTTCCTTCTTCCACCTGCTCTGTCCAACAAGGGCTGGAAAACGTGCAGACTTATGTGTTTGAAGAATAAAGAAAATAAAATAAAATAATAAAAAAATATTATTTTATACAAATAAATTAAAAAAATATATATTATAATTATTATTATTATTATAAAAAATAAAAATAAGATCAAATAAACATCTAACATGTTTCTACTTTTAAAGTAAGCTATATAAATATTAGAGGTGGGAGAAAAAATCAGTCCACATAAGTATCAGGATTTTTTGTCTGGTGATTTTTAAATCAACTTTTTGGTTCAAAAAATGTTTTTTTCCAAATTTAAATACAATGGCAGCTTTTGGCCTTCAGGTTTTCATGGTGTTTGAGACAGAGGATAAACAGCTCGGACTTAAACTCCTTTGCTTTCTCATTTAGGTTCATTGGGAAGATTAATTTACTTCCTTCCTCCATCTGATCTGTCCAACAGGGGCTGGAAAACGTGTTCAACTTTAAAGACATATGTTTCTACTTTCAAACTAAAAAACTTTATTAGTATTAGGGGAGGGAGAAAAAAATCTGTTCACACAAGTATCTGGACTTTTTGTTTGACAATTTTTAAATCAATTCTTTTGTTCGAAAATCAATGTTTTTCAAATTTAAATTATTCTTTTAAGTCTGTGTTAATAATAGTGCTGTCACTTTATATTCAATATTCGAATAATGGATCAAACCTGGGGATAAATATACGTAACCGAATAGTACATAAATATTCAAATGTAAATTATTGAGCGCAGCGGCACATCAGGGCGCTGTAAGCGCAGCTTGACCCTCAGACACATTGCGCTGCTCTCCTGACCTCAGTAAACAAAGAGTTTCCACTCCGAGCGGACATTAACAGCTCTGAATCATCTGAGGAGAGCTGTGTGGAAGTAGTTTTGGTTCTACACCGTTGATGGCAAACTTAAAATCAAAGACCAGGCTGTGTGTTCTGTGAAATACAGTTTAGTCCCTCGTCCTCCACTTATTTGCGGGCTCAGCCGTCGACTTTTCATCCAAGCTATACGGCCGAGTGCAGCGGCACTTCGTCAAGAGTTTAACCCCGTGACAGTGTTTTTTTCGGTAGGGTCTTTACAGGATTGGCGAATAATATTACACTTCAAATGGGCACAAAGATCATGAAAAATCAGCTGAAAAACTGCTTCACCCTGCCTTAATTCTCCCTTAAAATAAAAAAAACAACAGAGTTCACTGAACCAACATCAGACCAAACCCATATCTTCACTGCACAGTGACTAAGAAAATACACACTTCCTTAACTTAACTTGCACCAAGATGACTGAAAATGCATGAACATTTGTCAGGATTTACCCACTAAAACATCTGTAATAATTAAATCCAACCTCTGCATTTACTTTCCTTTAGAGGATCAGATGGACACATTATTTTATGCTTCATTAAAACAGTAAACAGGTCAGAGCAATCTGATGTTGAACCTCTGTTTGACGTTGGATATAAGACTTTTTAGAGTCAATATACGCACGACTAAGCTTCATTTTAAATGTCAACAGAAAGTGGTACATTAGAAATAATAGAGATATTGGAAAAATAAAAAGGCCTATGATATATATTAGTAACTTTAGGTCATTTATTCAGGTTACTCTTGGTGTGGGGGAGGGGGAGAAAGACTTCACACTGAATACTGGGTCATTTTTTAATTTATTTTTATTTTTTCCAGGATAATTGGGGGGTCTGTGTTTGTGTGTTTCAGTGTATTTGTTGCAGGGACAGAATCATTCATCAACCACAGGCATCCTCAGCCCTACGAGCAGCAGCAGCAGCAGCAGCAGCGGTGGCAGCGTTCTGCAGCCCTGAGGTTTAAATGGATTTCCCCGGCCACGAGCCAGAGTCTGGTCCCCGGAGACCTTCCTGCTGGCTGCTCCGGGGGCCCAGGAGAGCGAGGACGGGGCCGGGCGGAGGCTCAGTCTCCAAACGGATTTGTGTTTGCCTAATGGGCCGAGACAATAGAGCGGTGAAGACACGATAGAGACGGACCAGAGAGAGAGGGGGGGGCGGCGAGGACGAGAGGAATCAGACCAGGAGTAAATGATCAGGCTGATCCACGTCCTTTTAGGGACAAAGGGGTGGAGCTACGAGTGGGTTAGAGGTCTCTGATTGGTCCATAGTGAATGTGACACACAGTACATTATAGGGCCCTCATGGACGGAATACTGGAATTGGATTATAAAAGTAGAATTCAATAAAAACACAGAATATCCCAGAAACGACATTTGGAATAAAAAAGATCGTATCTCTCAGGAGAATGCTCCAAGGGGGTCACTAATGTTGGGATAAGTCCTCCTCTTCCCCTCCAGAGCTCCAGAATTACTTTTTGCATTGCTTACATTGCTTACTTCAAATTTTTCATCTCACCTTTAACACCATAAGGTCACCATTTTATCACTCTCCATAACTTTTATATAATTTAAACAATTTTTAACCAAGATTAAGATGTAAAGGATTACTTCTCTTTATTCGAAGCAAAATTATATATCAAAAATACAGAGCATTTAAACTGAATGAAATCGACAGTTTCAAACTAAAAATCAAGCAAAATAAAAAAATTCCAAATAGAAGTGCTTGTGCTTAAAATGCTTAACTGAATGGAGATTACCATATCTCTTGAAATAAAGCTGCATAAGACAAAGTTATCTAAAAAGGACTGGGGAGAAAATCAAATCAAATTCAATGTACTACCTAAAAACTGAAAAAATGGGAGCGGTACAGAAGTGGGATGGGACAGGATATTTTTTTTCTGTGGGAGTGGGACGGTAACCTGACATGCCCGATGGACAGCTCCATATTGGAAATATTTCACTAATCCATCTGAGAGGAGCCCTGAGAAAATGTTTACAGGGCAGGACCTTCAAAAACAACAGCAGCTTGTGATTGGACGATCGTTTGGCTCAAAACACTCATCACAGACCAATCATATCAAGCAGCGCTGCTATGACGTAGCATATGTAGTGGATAAACGTAGCAGCTAACGGCTTACAAGGGCAAACAACAGTTAATGGCCATTAGCCGTAGTGGCAAACTGTTGTTAGCAGCTAACAAGTTAGCCCCTACAGCTAACGGCATTTAACAGATAGCTTAACTACATTAAGTCTATCATTTCATCACATTATCCCACACAGATGATTCATTTAACACTTATATGTGACATGAACCTCGTCAAAGACAATCACTACAAAGTAAAATTATGAGGAGAGCAGACTTCGCCAAGAATAAGTGAGTGACCACAGGCTAACCAACATTAACCGCCATTATTCGTACAACAGGAAGTGATTTCACTGCTGTTGTTGTCACGCCCACAGCTCCCTCCTCTCTTCCCTGATTGGGTCGTTAAGCAGTTAGCCGAGTTAAACCGTTGGACAATGGAGGCTGGAAAGACGGAGATGCATGATTTCAGAATCAGAGTTCCCGCTCTTTTCTAGAAATTATTTTCCAGGACTTTTTCAGGACTTTTCCAGTGACACATAACCAACTGAAGTTACATTGTTGCTGTGGCAGATTTTAATTCTAGTTAGCCTTCTAAAAAACAAGATTAGAGGTTGATGAACAATATCTCTAGCTGTTGATCATATTGATTTTAGAGTTTCTTTGTTTCTAACTCTCCAGCACGAACGTTGTCTGTTAGCTCTCTGTTCAGTCTGGCCTTTATGTGTCTTACTATTATAAATTTATGGTTATACGTATTTATTAATCTTTATTTACTCTGCTTTTTTATGAATCGATTTTGTTGATTTAGCCTAAACTTTATTTAGTCAATATACATTTTTACTTCATTTCCTATGTTTCAAGCTAGGACGAAGACAAATAATTTTCCAGGACATTTCACTTTTTTCCTCATTTTCCATTTGTTTTCCATGACTGAAAAATCAGGCAATCATTTTCCAGGTTTTCCAGGACGCGTGGGAACCCTGAGAATCAGGCAGGTCTGTCTGCTCTGCAAGGTCTTTTTCTGTGGGAGTGGGATTGGGATAGGAGTGAAAATCCACCCCAGTGTCACTCTCTAGTTTGAAGCATCAAAATCGTAAGAGCTCAAAGTTCCACAGGAGGCCCATTTAGAGCAGCTTTTCTGCCACATGCAGAAATAAAACTACTGGAGATATTGAACATAAACACTGATCCGCTGGACTGAGGCTGAGCTCCGACTGCGGGTGGATGCAGATAAAGCAGCAGCAGATCTTTGTATTGTTTTATCGGACTCTGTCTGCAGATCATCCTCTCTCTGGCAGCAGACTGTTAGCTCTGTGGATTTAGACTCTCACAAACACCACAGTAAACCTCTGTCTGTCTGTCCATCTGTCTGTCTGTCTGCGTCACATTTGCTCCCCATGTTTAGGATTTATCCCACGGCCCTTTAACGCACCAGACCGGCTGCCTTCAAACACGTCACTCACGCTCTCAGGAGGAGGAAACAGTTTTTATCAGGAGGCGTTTCAGGTTCAAACCTCGATTCCAGTAAAATAAGAGATAAGAAAAACCTTTATTAGTCCATCATGAAAAGAGCACGAATGTGAAGTAAACAGGTGCAGAGCCTTTAAGTAATTTCAACTTCCTTATGAAGGAAAATAAGTAACATTTAAGTGGAAATGAGACTCTGAATGAAGTTTGGATTCAAATTAAAACTAAATAAAATTATTTAAAATCCTTTTCAAACTAAATTCATTTGAAGAAGCTCCATAAACTTTGTTGGTTTTTGCAATATGTTTAAAAAAAGCTGGGACAGGGGCTTTTCAGTGTTATGTGCAGGTTACCCATGCCATGGGCACTAACACTCCCCCATACCCTCGCAGATGCTGTCTTTTGACCTTCTTACAGTCCATACTACAAAATAAGTTATACAAGCAAGTACGATTCCTGCTGATATCATATTGGATTGAAATCAGTATCGGCCAATAATCAAGGCTGCATCATTTTCAAAATCAGTGAAGATTTTAAAAAATACATAAAATTGATCAGTTTGAACATAAAATATCTTGTCTATGTAGTGCATTTACTCAATTATGGGTTGAAAAGGATTTTAAGTAGGGATGTCCAGGTCTGATATTGATATCAGATATCAATAAGATATCAGCAAAAAACAAATATCGGATTATACCAGCCTGCAATTCATTTTTTTCTTTATTTAATTCGTTGTAGAACATGCTTAACCCTTTAACTACCAGCTCAACTGTTCAGCAAGTCATCATGTCATCAATAAAAACAGGCAAATTTAATGTTTTAAAAAACTTAAATCAAATTGTTGTCTGATTTAATTAACATTTTAAAAAACAAAGAACACTCTGCTTTGGGATTTAAAGGTTTAAAAAGCTAACAGCTGATTAACGTGGTGACAAAAAAAGCAGAAGTATTTGGCAAAATAGATTAGAAAGGGGAGAAATGTTTATAAATAAAACAACAATCAAAAATAATTTAAAATAGATTATATTGAGTTGAAAAAAAATCATCAAATGGTAAATGTTTTTTTTAAATAATAATAGTTTTTATCTTTTAAAACTTTAAATCCTGCAAAAAAACATATCACTTCTTTTGGTTTGTTTATTCTACATCCTTAAACTCTGGCAGAAACAAACAATGACATGTTTTTAACACATTAAATATTCCTGAATTTATTAACTGCCAAACAGTTGAGCTGGCAGTTAAAGGGTTAAAGTTAAACACAGTGGTTATTTTACAATTTAAAATATATGCTTTTGTTTTTATTTTATTTCTTGAGGTTACTTTTCAGGGTCTTCTAAATTTATTTTTCATTTATTTTATTTAATTGTAGTATATTCTTGTGTTTAAGGTTAAATTTACTGAACTAATTGGTTAATAACAAATAGGTCAGTTTTTCTCATCCCTACTGTTGCTGCCTACTGTTCTCTGTTTGAGTAATCTCACATGATCAAGCCTTTTCTTACAGTCCATACTACAAAAATAAGAAATAAAAGTCTGTTTGATTCCTGCTGATATCGTATAAGATTGATATCAGCATCGGCCAATAATCAAGGCTGCAATATCAGAGGTGAAAAAGTTGTACAAGGACATCCCTAGTTTTAAGTTCATTGCGTTCTGTTTTATTATACTGTCTTGTGGGATTGTCAGAACATTTTCAGTTGTATTTAAACATCAGTTCAGCCCAACAGCTCATGAGTAGAAATCTTATTTAAAGTTTGGTCTTTTTAATTTCTCTCCTCTTCAGTTTGTCTTCTTTGCTTACCCACCTGTCCTTTATTCCTGTTGTTTTCTGTATTTTTCTTCCTCTCAGGTTGTTTTTTAGTCTCCCTCTTCACTCTAAAGTCTCTCCTGTTGTTTTCCTGGATCTCCTCTCTTCATCCTTCCCGTATAGTCTTAATTCTTCCTGCTCCCGGTGGGCTCTCTAATTGCTGTAAGCCTGTTGTTTTGACTTCTGTTGTATTAAAAATGTCTGAGTTCTTACCTTTAAAAGCATAATTTATTCTGTCTGAGTGTCCTTTAGTCTGTCTGGGTTCATACTGATGCAGCATGGTGGAGGAGGAAGCTGTTTGGTAAAGTGATGCTGGAGCGTATTTTTAGCCCAGAGAGGTTTTCTCAGGTCTGTGGAACAAAACCAGTCTGATGAACTCACTCAGGTCAGGCCAACATTTAGTTAAATAAAGAAAACTCCTGCAGTTCAGGCCGAGTGTTCGGGCTCCAGACTCTGAATCGATGTTTTGTTAATGATTGCAGAGTCTGGGACAAAATGACAGAGTAGTGTCAGAAATACAAAATGACTGACGGTAAAGTTTTAACAGTCAGAATCAAACTGTAGACATTCAAGGTCAGAAAATCAGGATGACAAACTGCTGCGGCATTTTAACACAAAGGTCTGAAAGCTTATGGAATTACTTCAATGACTTCAATGAAATAAGTCTTCTCTACAAGAACAAAATGGCTGCCCCATCTGCACACACTCAGATAAAGCTGGTTTGAGCTGATTTTGGAGACCCATAAATTAGGACAGCCCTGTTCAATATGCGGCCCGAAAGCAACCCTCCAGTGGCCCAAAATCAACGTGATGTAGTACCAAGGTCCGGTGAGAAAAACAGCAAAAACTTTTACGAACACTGACAAGGTCTTACAAAAATTCCAACATTATTACAGACATTGAATGCAACACTTTTTTGAAAGGTCGCTGTTAAGCAAGTTACTTTCAATGCACTTTCAAATGTGACCAAAAGATGGAGTTTTGAATCTGCTCTTTTATATGTTCATATGCACTTTAAAGGTGTAGTCAGTGATCTTCTAATCTTCTAATCTTCTGATCTAATGCACTATTTGTCAAATTCACCGTATTTCTCCTCTCCATCCACAAGATGTCACCACTGACAGCATGAAAAAAAAAAGTCCGGTTTCAATACACAGCCTTGGCTCTGAATTTCAGCAGGTAAATACTGTGGCTCGGGCCGAGTTACCAAAACAGGGTACACCCCCCCACATCCAGGGGGCGATCATACTCATGCACAGATCAGACAGAGGGGGGAGGGGGAGTCGTAGGTTGCATAGCGTGCGCAGTTAGCGTAAGAGAGCGATACAATATGTGCGGTAGCAATGGCTGAAAAACAGCTCAAAAGTAAAAGTTCAGAGGAGTGAAAAGTGAAAAAGAAGGGCTATAACCATGAAAGAGCGAAGACCCGGGTCAACATTGGTGTTGCTTTCCGACGGTGGAGGGGACTCCGCGAATTTAAAGACCTGAAAACGGACGCGGATGTCGCCGTCTTTCTGCTGGATAGGTTAGCAACATTAGCTTTGTGGTGCTTCACATAACAGTATCAGCCGTCGGGCATTCATCTTATTGTGTAATCTGCCAGAATGTACTGTTGTTGTGATGTTATCAATAATGGCAGTTGAGTTGTCTGAAGAGTCGGGGTTACCTTAGCTATGATGGTCAGCTATGCAGTTTCCATGGCCGTTTCCATGACGATGCACGTCCATCAGCTTTCGGGGTGGAGCCAGGGGTGAGGTATGAAGGGAGAGGCGGGTCTAAATTCGTTGTCAACAACCTCTCCACTCATTTTCTCCCACATCGCTGACTACACCTTTAATGTGTGCTTATATTTCCCTGTCAAAACATGATGAAGTTTTCTGTCTGAAGTGTAAAATTAAAAGAAACAGTATTTCAGCAGAAATTTAGTTTAAGTACTACTCTATTGAGTTTATGCCCTCTTGGATTTGGCAGTTTGGCAAATAAATTAATAAACATCCAGTGTGTTTTTTGTCTTTTTGTGTTTCTTTTACGTGGTTAAATTTGCTCACTGTCTGCCAAAATGTCTGGCCCAGCTCATGTCCTAAGTCTGAAAATCTGGCCTGAGTGAATTTCTAATGAATAATCCTGAACTAGGGTGACCGTACATCCTCTTTTGCCCAGTCATGACCTCCTTTTTGGTGGTTAAATTATGTCTGGAGGGATTTTATAAAATTCTCTAAAATGTTCAGTTTTTCTCAGCTCTACAGACGAAGATGTTACAGAAAAAGACATGCATGATTCAAACTCCTTGAATACCCACACTATCCAAATAACTCCAGTAGATTCTGAAAGCAGAGAAGTTTAGCTTTCCAGTGATGTACGGTACATTACGGTAAAGGCTGGATTATCTGTGAGGGAGGGATGGGAAGTGAGCTGACTGAGACAAATGTGAGTCATTTATCGGTGGTTTATCTGCTTTTCTGTGTAAATAATACAAATATATTGTATAATTCTGGAGTGTTTTCTTGCCAGTTTTGGACGTATTTTCACCTGGATCATCTTTTTCTACACGTCAACTCGCAGTCCTCTGCCAGGTGATAACAGATCACCCATCGACTATAGTCTAATGATTCCCACAAGGCATTCCAAAGAAGTGCAGAAAACCTGTAGATGTTAGAATTTACAGAGACCACAGCACAGGCAGAGCTTTATACTCAGGGAGTCGCACAACCGTGACGTCACACAAGACAAGTTTGCATTCACATCTGAACCGAACCGTGACCGAGTCCTCTTCACACTGGAGACCACCATTCAAACTACCAAAACGAACCGGACTTTGGGCTCAATCGCACCCAGATCTGAGACAAGGCCCCTACTGGGAAAGCACCCTAAATCTGAGCTGATCAGCACTTCCTGTTTCATTCTCATTTTCAGCACTCAGACTCCGCCTACGGCCACTTGGCCATTAACAAAGACCGTTAGAGAAGACTTGGCGTCCTACCTTGGCGGCCATGATCATGGAGGAGCCCCCACGCACGCCGAGGATGGGGATGTGCGTCTGCGCCGAGATGAAGTCCAGGATCTGTGCGATGGCCTCCTGGTCGGTGTCGTCGCCGAACACCACACCCTGCAGCCAGTGCTCCGTCATCAGGTCGCAGATGCTCTTGATGATGCTCTTGGGGTCAGTCTCATTCATGGTCAGCACCTCCACGTTGGGCGCCATGTGCAGGAAGTCCTCCTTCTCCCTCGCCCCCGTCAGCGCCATCTCGCTGGAGTTCCCCACCAGGACCACGGCGATGCTGAGGCCGCGCAGGATGTTGGGCAGCGCCATGTGGTGGGGCGGGGGCTGCGGGATGGGGATGTAGTGGCCGCCACCGCCACCCCCGCCTCCCCCGCCTCCCCCGCCCTTCTCTCTCCGTGCGTGGCAGGCCGGGGGCAGGTGAAGCAGGCAGAGCAGCAGGAGCAGGACGGGGAGGAGGCGGGGCGAGGCGCCACGGCGGGTGGGGAGCTGTGGGGGCGGGGCCGGGGGCGAGGGCCGGGCTCGCCTCTCTTGCTGCTTCTTGGAGAGCGAGGGGGCGCGAGAGGCCTCGGCTCGGCAGCAGCCGTGGGCGGGCATGGTGGGGGCGTGGGAGAGAAGTACCTGCACAGGTAGACAGAGAAGACAGGAGGACAATGGAGGTTATATCTACATGCAGTGTAACAAAGTAAACAAGCTACAAATCATTAGAAAAAAAGAAAAATGGACATTCGATTTTCTGTTTTATAATTAAAAAAAATATATATATGGAATGAGTGCACACAACACATTTTCAGGTTCCTTCAAGCCCAAGAAACATGGGAAAATAGTGGTGTTGGTATTTCATTCAAAGAATCTACAAATTCTGAAGCCTTGTTTGATGTTTTTAATTCCAGAACATTTTAACTCCTGTCACTTTTCACTTCCTGTGGTCACATTTTCTCTACAATATGAAGTCCAGCACCTTTGTAGATTCAGAACAACCATGGCTATAGACTGATATAACTCAATTATGTCTACATGCAGTGTAACAAAATTAACAAGCTAAAAATCATTATAAAAAAGAAAATAAAAAAATCTAAATATTTATTATTCTTATATTATTAATATTGATTACATAAATATTAATTTACAGTCCACACTGTAAAATAGAAAAAAAAAAAAAAAAAAAAAAAAAAAAAAAAAAAAAAAAAAAAATCATTAGAGTCTTGTTGAACACGGTAAGAAGTGTAGATTTTTTGTTTTTTACAGAATTTAGCTGGAGCAAGTGGTTAGTTTCCTGCAAATTTTCAAAGAAGACTTGAGAATTAAAGCGATGTTGATGAAATCTCATGAAATTGGCCTGTTTTCTTCAGTTTTTTCCGATATGTTGCCAACGTTACTTGTGATACATTCAGGTACCCTTGGAAACTAGAATATCTAACAATTACACCAGTGTTTTCCGTTTCTGAATAGGATAAATGGTTTGTAAATGATAGTTATTTAAAAATAAGTGGTAGTTTGATCCCACCAGCAGGATAAAAAAAAAAAAAAAAAAAAAAAAAAAAATAAAAAATGAAACTGCTGTAGTGAGCATGCCAGTCCAGTAGATGGCGATGTTTAAAGGAAAAAAAAGAAAAAGCAAAATAAACAACAATAAAAAAAAAAAAAAAAAAAAAAAAAAAAAAAATAACTTACATGTAAAAAAAAAAAAAAAAAAAAAAAAAAAAAAAAAAAAAAAAAATTTGATAAGGCCTGTCACGATAATCAAAAAAAAAAAAAAAAAAAAAAAAAAAAAAAAAAAAAAAAAAAAAAAAAAAAAAAATTTATAGTGGAGTGAGCATCTGTCATTCATTCAATCACTAATAAAAAAAAAAAAAAAAAAAAAGTTTTAAACAGAATGAACAAGGTGTGAGCTCATGAACACCAACGAGCTGATATGTCGAATTTGTTTGGAAAAAAAAAAAAAAAAAAAAAAAAAAAAAAAAAAAAAAAAAAAAAAACAACATTTGACAGACAGTACAAACTGGCTAAGGGAACACACATGTCACAAACAATTCCTGGACTGTATAAACTCCGTTTTATTTATTGTTTTTATTGTTGTGTGTTTTGTTATTGGAGTTTTTTCTTGATAGATACAGGGTCTATTTATTATTGTTTTTGATTATCATAATGATTTTTAGTTACATATAATTTTTCCCAAAAGAGAGTCCATTTCATTTTCATTAGGCCTTTTTCTTTTTTTTTTTTGCTTGTTTGAATTACTTTGACCTTCCAATTACAGTTAAATACTTTTAAGAAATTAAAGTTTATTGCTTTTGATATGGTGTACTCACTTTATTATGACATATATTATAATTACATTAACTAAAAAAATGATGTGTTAAAACAATATTGACAATAATATTGTTTATAGGCAGTCATTTTTTGGACAATTATGGTCCAGCAGAATTTGTTATCATGACATTCCTAGATTTGATCTTCTTAGGCCTCGTGTAAACGGCCCTTCAGATGTCTCCATGTTGCACTGATTGAACAAAGTGAACCATGCATCACATGAATCAGAGCGTCGGTGTCAGGCTGCAGGGACTCTCCCGCATAAATACTGCAGACAGCCCTCTGATGGAGTACAGTTTGCATATAATATCACACAGATCAATAATTCATGAGCAGCTTTACAGTTTGTGTTATGGACCATCTAAACTCTCCCTGAAGATCAAACGCTGCCTAAGAAACTGTTGATGCTGTGTTTACCTCCACCTCACTCAGAGTCTCATTTACACTTCATTTTTGGGTTAACACTTTACTTTTAGAGGTCTGCAAATTTCATCGCACTAAGGTAATAATTAGACACAGTTTTTTCTTGCTTCTTTGAAATTACCCGCAAAACTTCAAGAGAATTTGGTGAAAATTAGCACATAACTTCTTTAAAATAATTTCCACATTTACTGTCCCAAGTCACAGTTGGTAGGTTCTGTACCAAGGTTCTGTTTGTACAGTTAATATGTTTTCTCCTTTTTTTACTTGTACTTCTGATAAGACAAAGCCCACCCTCGATCATTTCTTTATCACTAATTAGTTAGGTTGTTTAAAGGAAAAAAGAAAAGCAAAATAATAAAATAACTTATACTCTGCTTTTCTTACCTCCATATGTTTGGATGTACCTAAATGTACAAACCTATGAGGAGTGTCTTGCTGTCATGTCGTAACAGCTCATGGTTTTTTCTTAAATAAGCAGTAAATAAAAAAGATCTCTGTTTTGTGGATCGTCTCATCCTTTTCTCTGCCCCACACGTCTCTCTCTCCCTCGTCCCTCTGCACCCCGTTAATGAAAGCTCTATAAATATCACGGAGAGGAGGAAGGAGGTGGTCGAGTGGACCGTGGGAGGAGGTGAGGAGATGAGTGCTAAACCAGGCCGACGGGGGTCGAGGGAGGAGGGCGGCGGGTATCATATCGGGGATCGGGGCGTTGAAGCTCACGCCTCACGCCGTCAGTCAGTTAATCGATTTCGGGGTCGTTCAGTTTGTCTGCGAGTCAGTCATCTCGCCGCAGACGGGCTGTCAGTCAGACGTCTGCTTCACTCTCATCATCTTCACCAGATCTTCGTCCTCGCCATCCTCCATCAGGACGGAGATACGACTATACAACATCCCAACAGGTCGACTTTATAACTGAGTTATTATCACTTCAAACTAAGTGAGAGATTAACATGTTAAACTAATGACCTTTTTCCATCAGCCCTACTCTACTCTACTGGACTCTCCTCGACTCTACCCGGCTCTACTCTACTCGCCTTGTGCTGCTTTTCCATTAGCACCAGTCGCCTGCCCAACAGGGTGCAGTGTCGCTGTAAACGTGACGGTTATGTCGTTTTGAGCGTGACACAACAATCTGTGTCTTTTTGTCACAAACAGAGTAAAAAAGGAAAGCAGAAGAAGGCTGCAGGTGGTAAGAAGAAATACCCCTTGAGAAGCACAGGAGAGTTTTGGAAGCTATACAACAGAATGAAGCCGAGGACGAGAGCAATCCAGCTGCAAAGACAAGATGTATGAGGGTAAGCTAATGGTAGCTACCGCTACTATTAGCTAGCTACCCTACAGAGTAACCTCAGTAAGTCCAATACAAAACCAAAACATAAATTTTTAAATTTCTAAACATCACTGTGTTTGACTTGAACATAAGCATATTAAATGCAGGCTGATATAATCCGATATTTTTTTTGTTTTTTTTCTACAATTTTTTAGGTGCTGATTTGTTTTGGATTGCGATTCTAGGATATTGAGATTTTTGCGATCTTTAGTTCGCTTTTTTAACACCAGTGAAAAAGATGAACAATGATGATGCCTACAGACCACATCAGGAAAAATACACATCACATGTGAGTCTGTTTTTAGAATTTATTCAGCAATATATTTTAACCAGCTGTTTATACTCTCTCTTCAAAAGACTGGACTGTCATTAAGTGGCTCATTAACACAGACTAAAATGAAGCATTTACATTTGGGAAAAAACATGAAAAATTAAACAGAAAATCCAGATACTTATGTGAATCGATCCTAACATCCTTACTGTAAACCAGAGCTTAATAGACTCTTGAACTTTTTGTTAAATCATCTCAAATGTTTCCATAATTAGAACAAAGAGCAGATAACTTGCACATCGTTTCCTCCAGTCTGTTTTACGCAGGTTCATCATTTTATATCACGTTATATAAGCGATGCAGTAAAATGACACACTGTGCGTCTGTTTCAGGCCGGTCTGAGTTTGGGGAGGAGGAGGATGTTGGTGAGCACAGCTGGACACAGCGAGCTGAAACAGAAGCTTCCTGAACACAGAGTGTGTGTTTACATCGAGTGTGTGGGAGGCCTTGTGTCCTCAGCTCGCCGGCGTATACGGCGTGTAGGTGTGCAGCTCTGGGAATAAGATGTTAGCCGTGCGTTTGTGGGCGGGGGTGTAGTTGCTCATAAAGTGGCTCTGACTGCTCGTATTGTGCGCGTTCCTGCGGATGGATGGAAGGTAAAGGACGAACAAAAACAGGGAGACAATAACGCCGCGGGAAAATGACAGCTTAGAAAGGCCGAGGATGACAGCGGAGAGGAAGGAGCGGCGAGAAAAGACGTATGCAGAGATGACAGAGGCACTTCTTTAGGGACGGCTAATTGCTGCTGGTTCGTCAGCTCTAATTACAGGTCCCTGTGTTAATCGTCGACTACGCACTGAGGAAGAGGGGAGGGGCCACCGAGGCGAGGAGACGAGGGGGAGTGGGCGGAAACGAGACGTAAACCAGCGAGGACCTGAGAGATGAAGGAGAGGAAGAAAGGAGAGGGGCGAGCGAGAGCGACAGAGAGAGAGAGAGATGCCCTCTTTGAATCTGGACCTCTGGCAGCACTCTGTTTCCATGGCAACAATTAAATAGGCTGCATGTGTACACGCACAGGCTGCTGTGATGGACACGGAGATGCAGGTTCTGCAGTCAGGCCCGATCATGTGGCTAAACGGGGGGTAAGGAGGCTCGCAAAGGCCTCACGGGAGGGCATGCATAGACACCGACACTCAGGTGATCAGGCACCGGTGGGAAACAGGCGGCTCTGGAGCCACATACGGCCCTCTTTAGGGATGCACAACATTGTCAGTTTGACGTCAGTAACGGCCGATATTGAAATTGGCCGTTACTGACGAAACAATATATCTGCAAGTTATATAAATGTCCCAAATTGATGCTCCTTCTCATCACTATATGGGTACTAGAGCGATTCACTTTTCGCCTGATTTGCTTTTTGTATGATTTTTTAGGTGTTGATTCGATTTAAGTTGCGAATCTACGATATTGTCGATTTTTTCCATCTCTAGTTAGCTTTTTTAACACCAGTTAAAAGATGAACAATGCCTACAGAATATATCAGGAAGAATACACATCACATGTGAGTCTGTTTTTAGGATTTATTCAGAAATATATTTTAACCTGCCACCATCCAGTGAGTGGCAGGTGTCAGGTCTAAAGGGCCTCGTTGATGCCTGAGGTCAGGAGAAATGGTCAGAGCGGTTGGAGATGAACCAGAGCATGAAGAAAACCTTTTCTGTTCACAAACTTTAGACAGATGGTCCAAAGCAGCAGGAGGCTGGATGATGCCCGACACACGAGTAAATTAAAAAAGCAAAACCTGAAGTATGTGTATTATTGTTGTTTAATCAAACTGTTGACTTGTGAATTACACCAAAATTTAAAATAACACAAAGTTATGTCAAATCTGAATACAGACGTAACACCCAATCTGCCCTTTGTTGGATGGATTTGTTGGATTTATGATGCAATATCTCAATATGATAAAAATGTGCAAAGACAATATTTTTATGAAACTTAAAGGTGCTATGAGGAGAATCTGAGCACGCGGGGCGTCTGTCGTAATGCTGCGTTCCAGTAACCTTGGAACTGGGAGTGACATCATCTCCGACTTATCGGCGTTCCAGTTGAAGTCTGAAAAAAACATGCTGATCTACCAGGCTATTGTTAGCTGTTGTTAGCACGCCCTGCGTTGTTGTTCACAAATATCACATGAAGAATGTGATTATCACTATGGCAGCATTTTTGTAAATATAAGTCTAACAATACGATGTATACAGCTGATCTAGAGCGACACACCCCAGTCAGAAGAGCAAATAAATGGATTATTACAGGAGCTAAATAACTGTTCACACTGGGGGCATCCATCTCCCATTGTCAACTAGGGGGTGGTGAGGTTTCACCGAGTTCCCAGGAGGAAATTCAGACTTCAGGGACGTTCCAGTTAAGTTTCCTACTCGGAACTTGGAAATTCCTACTTCTGACTACAACTGGAACGCACCAAGACGTGACCCAAGCCAAAGCGTGTGTTTGTTGTGTTGTAGCTCGGACCTTCCTCAGAACTTTTTTCAACAACTTACAGGATGCAAAGCCACGAGGTAATGTATCTCTTTCTAGTTACGTAGCGGTAGTTTTTGATGTGTGACAACAAGCAATTTTTGGAAAACTTAGTATTGTAGTTTTGTAGCCGGCTATATATGTCTACTTACAGCCCGGTGCTCTAAGACGTGTCTGAATAATATAAATTTGCTCTAGTTTTAATTGTCTTGTTCCTGAAGTTGAGTATCCAGGCCAGTCCGGCCCTGTCTGACCCGACCGTGAAGCTAAGGAATAGCATTTATAGATAACCTATTTAGATGCTATAAACTCATCTTAAAGTGTGTATTTCCATCAGGCATATATCTAAAAGTCAGACTTTTTTGTAATTACTTTTTTCTGTATATTGGTTATCAGGGGGGCAGATGGAAAGCTTTAAGGGGCCTAGTGTGGACTAATAAACTAATAAACACACGTATAAAAAAGACTAAGATCGGGAAGATAAGGATAAAAAGCAACTGAAATAAGCACAAAGGTCTGTGATGGATGCTCGTGCAGACGTTGGCTTTTGGTGCGAGAAAATGATTCATATTTATTTGGTTTCCGGTGCCTAAACGTGAGGTGCACTGTTTCGGGGCCCTTAAACTTTTCCCTAGACCCTCTCATGAAGTCCTGCAGAGGCTAACAGAGACCTCAAACTGACTTAACATGAACACGCTCTGAAAACACACTTTTTATGCACCCACACCAGCCCACTCATGTAGCCCTGCAGCCACACACACACACGCACACGCACATCCCTGGGGGTTGAGATTATATTAGGCTGCAGAGTGTGAGTCCAATGATCATTCACAAAGACGAGACCATTAAACGTCTCGCGGCGTGCCTCATAAAGAAACACAAAAGGACGGCATTAAACCGGAGATTACACGGCCGAGGTGATGACACCGAACGACCCCGATTCGCCATCGCACGGCCCCCGCCTCGCCCTCCGCCTCACCCACCATTTCCTCTGTTAGACACACCAGCGCACACAGCAGCCGCATCGCTCACACACCAGTGGACCGCAGATCGCCTCTACCAGCCCCGAGCCTCGGATTTAACACGAGCTAACACACACATACACAGGCTAACGCACACTAACACACACTAACGCACACTGACACACTCCTAAGCCTCATCCTGAACAGACATTAGGCCTCTAAGACATGAGAGGAGTTTGTCTTTTTGATTTGATGATTTAATTCTGCAGGAACAGCAGAAATCAGACGTCACAGCCCAAACAGACCTGAATCATGATTTATGTGTTTGCATGTCTGAAGAAAAGCTAACAGACACTCTCCTCCTCCACAAAACCTCCAGACTCTTCTCATTCTGCTGCTCCCCTGACACTGAGCTGCTGATATGGCTCCTTGCACAGCAGCTGGATCCACAACAAACAACAGTCAAAGCATTTCTCTACTGATATTTTTGCTCCACTGTTGACGTGTTTGGTGACAATGGCTACGTTCACACTGCAGCCCTTAATCAAATCAAATCAAATCAAATCAAACTTTATTTATATACTTGCACTTGTAGGAGCAGAATAGGCTTATAAGGCCATAAGGCCTGCATGTAAGAGCAGAATAAGGCCTCAACAGCAGGAAACATCTGTTCAATTCGCCATGCCAGAAAAATTAAGTGTTCCTTATCCATGTTTGGAATTATTTGCCCTGATGGTGCTTGGGAGACTGGATATTGTGGTGATCCAAAAAAGGGGAGTTCCTCTGTTCGGTCAACATGACATTTTGAGTGTCGGTTACAGGAAATCTAAAAACAAAGAAGTAGGGCTGAATGATTTTAGGAAAAGATTGAATTGCGATTTTTCTGGCAGATATTGCGATTTCAATTCCATTCACGATTTTCTTCAAATCAAGCTTTGGGATATTCACATGTAGGGCTGAACAATTTTAGGAAAAGATCTAAATTCGATTTTTTTGGCAGATATTGCAATTCACGATTTTTTTTCAAATCAAACTTCAGTGCAAACTTCACTTTGTTTACAGTACAGACAACAGTAAGGAAATAAATGATGAAAAACACAACACATTATTCACCTTCAATAGTGATGATAAATAATCTGTTTTCATGAACTTCTACTCCTAAACAGAGGCTTTGTGCTGTTGACCTGCTTACCAGCACTTTAAACATATAGATTGTCTACAAATTTGTAAAACAGTATGTGTATAATACTTGACAACAGATCCTGAGTCAGTCAGGAGTGCTGCAAAAAATTGCTGCTTTGGCGATCACAAAATTGCATTGTCTAAAATTGCGATTTTGATCTGAAACGATAAATTGTTCAGCCCTACAAAGAAGGAATATGTTTGGATTCAAGTGTGCAGATGTGAAAGACTGATGATCTTCTTCCTGAGCAGAAGGTCTAATGATGCACAAACATGCTATATTAGTTGAGAGAAAAGAGGAGGTGTTTCAGACTGTCTCATATGCTTTATTGTCCTGTTAAGTACTCCTGAAAATAAACATTACCGGACTTCAACTGCTGAACTGACTCACATTGTTTTGTCTCTGTTCATTCTCTGATCGGGGCAAATCTCCAACAAAGTGGTGCCGAAACCCGGGCAGTTTGCCCCAATCAGAGAATGAACAGAGACAAATCAATGCAAAATTTTATCCAAAAATGTAGCACAAAGTGCTTAACAAACAGTCGGATCAATTAAAATAAAGGATATATGACCCAAACCCACTCCACCCAGCCCCTGAACCCACCCACACAGCAATCCAGACACAGTGTTGATAAAAAGCATCATAAATAAAAGACAATAATAAAGCATGCTACTGTACCCAATACTTACAGAGGAAACACCATCTCAAAGGTTTAAAAATGAGAAAACACTGGAGGTTAGCTTAAAGTGTAAAATTAAACATATCATAAAATAAAATTAAATATAATAATTAAAAAAAATAATAATACATAATGAAGTGAAATGAAGTTAAAAAATAAAAAATAAGATAGAAAAACTAGAAAATAAAATAAGGAAAGATAGCAAATATAAAAAGATAAAAAATAAAATAAGATAAAATAATAAAAGAGTGGGCTGTAAGTAGAATAAATAAAATTGACTGATTGATTGAGAAACATTTTTAATGCTTAATTCCGATTTATTGCTCAAATCCAATTTTTGGTAACACTTTACTTTAGAGGTCCGCAAAATTCATCGCACTTAGGTAATAATTAGACGAAGTTTCTTTTTTATTTCTTTGAAATTACCCCTAAAATTTCATGAGAATTTGGTGAAAATTAGCACATGACTTCTTTGAAATAATGTCCAAATTTATTGTCGCATGTTTTTTTCCAGTTTCTTTGGAATTTACTCCAAATTGAAAGGTAAGAAGGTGACAATTAGCAAAAAAATTTTTTTTTAAATTAAATCACAACCACCACAAAATGTTTTTGGAAGTATCACCCTTTGCCAAAGATATAATAGATCTTCATGGGACAAACTGGTAAAATAAGGGTTGCATGTGATCTCAATTACTTTTATTGGGAAATTGAATTATTCACTTGACATTTCAAAGGTAATTATCACAGGAAACAATGAACCTAACTTCTGTATTCAAAAACTTAGCTGCTATTTATCACCTGCTTCTCTGGAAATAGCAGAAATGTTGGGACACTTCTGAAGCCTGAGCTGTTCACATCACAGTCTGCAGTCAGGACACATTTACAGGAATCTGAACAGACAAACAGAAAATCTGATTGAGCTATAGATCTGAAATGAGCATTAAAGGCTGCAGTGTGAACGTAGACAAAGTAAACCCAGAATTCTGACTCCTGATCAAGAGGAAAAACTGGTTTGTGGAACAAATAGGGCTGGGTATCGATTCAGATTTTCTGGATCGATTCGACTCGATACTACCAGGTCTCAAATCGATTTCATTCACGATACAATAAGATATTTATTCAGTCTGGGATATCTTAGTTAAAATAATACTGTAAACTTAAAAAGTGACTTTTGACCTGGTGCATTATTAAAATTGTTTTTACATTAGGAAATGAACCCAAAGCAGTTACATTAATCTTACATTTATTTAGGGCTGTAAAGTCCAAGTGGCCCGGAAAAGGTTATGTAGCATGAAGCCATGGCGGAAGATGTCTGAACAAAATTCTGATTGGTCGACCAAATATGTCAGTTTATTTTTTCCCAGCAGTTCATTTCATCAGGAGAAACGTATCAAGTGAAATGGGAGTATTTTCTGAGCACCCCCATCATGTCTCAGAACACCATTTTTATGTATTTATCATTCATTTCAATATTTTTATTTAAGAACATTTCAATATTATAGTAAAACTGCACTATTTAAATTAAAAACCTGTTCAGAAAGTTTCTTTGGTTTTTGATTGTCTTTATTTTCTTGGGTTTAGGGTTTTACATGTTTTATATAAACACCCAAATGCAAAAACTACATCACAGAAGGAATTGACTATTTTATTTCTGAGGGTATGAGGCCCATTGGTGTCGTGGAAGGCCAAGAAAACATTGGAACCTGGATATTCTGTGCCAGCGCGCCAGACAATTACGCACGCCCTCACGGCAAAATACGAGCGAGAAAAAGAGAAAGTTTCCGAGTTAATGGATAAAGATAACAGATGTGTACATCTCTTCGAATGGAGTCTTACATGAGAGTGACTGCCCATTTCATTGATGAAGACTGGAAAGGAAAGAGTCTTGTGTTGAGAGAAAAAAAGGAGGTGCGCACACAGGAAGAACCATCGCTGCGCGACTATGAAGTTGGCGATGCCTTCAAAGTTCCAGCAGGAAAAGTGTCTGTTGTAGTGAACAACGTGGTTAATATGAAACTATTTGAAAAGTCCCATGAATTCCCAGGTTTGAATGTTTTTCTGGATATTCAGTGCCAGCGCGCCTCAAAATTACGCATGCACTAACGGCAAAATACGAGGGAGAAAAAAGAAAAAGCTTCCAAGTTAATAGATAAAGATAACAGATGTGTGCGTCTCTTCGAATGTAGTCCTATATGACAGTGACTGCCCATATTATTGATAAAGAAGAAAGCAAAGAGTCTTGGGTTGAGAGCTGTGTTTTAGTCGACTAACAATTTCTTTGGTTGATTACAGCCCTACATTTATTATATACATTAATGCGTATTCTGCATATTACTTTTTTCTGTCCAACTCCTCTTTTCCTTCATGCTTGTAAAATCCCAAATATGTCCATACGTCAGCTTTTAAACTCGCGGGTGGTGCCTCTATAGTGCTATTTGCTTCTGTTGTGTTTGTTTGATTACTTGCAGTAACATCTCACGAGATTTTGTTCAGTGGAAAGCAGAGCTAAACGCAGATCACGCAATGCTAGCTGGGTTGATACCACAGGCTGCTTCTCTGCACATCCGAAGAAGAAAAAACTACCCAAGTTAAAAGATCAGTCTTTGGATTTTATGGATCGATTATGAACCAGTTAAAGGGAAAACGATTTAAATTGATTAAATCTATTTTCTTAAACCCAGCCCTAGTATTAGGGGTGTGTGATATGATGATAATAAATCGTTAAGGATTATAACGATTTAATCTCGTCATAAAGCAGAAAGATCGTCAGATCTTCTGTGTGGGCGCAGAGACGTTGATGCGTACCTGACTAGCCAATTGTAGCACATTACGCTCAGTGCATGGTGGGATCTCCTGTTTGGTTATGTAGCATGAAGCCATGGCGGAAAGAGAAAAGGAGATAAAAGCTTGAAGATGTCTGAACAAAAATCTGTTCTAAAGCAGCTGTATTATTCACTCAGATTATAGACATTGCAGTTAAATAACATTTGTTCTAAACTGTTGCACTTTAAGAGATAATGTTGATATTATTGTTCATTACTTTTTATGTTTACATTTATATCACATTTTTATAAAAACTGCACTATTTAAATTAAAACCTGTTCAGAAAGTTTCTTTGGTTTTGATTGTCTTTATTTTCTTTTAGGGTTTTACATGTTTTATATGTTAAACATAGGGAAATAATGGTCAAACATGCAAATTAGTCTAGAAAAATCAACGCAATAAAGAATCGTGATAAAATCGTGATCATGATCTTATTGTTAAAAAATCGTGATATGATATTTTTGCCATATCGCCCACCCCTACCTAATATCAAACTGAAGGAAACTGATTGGTCATGAACACGATGATGAAGAGAGCTGGACAGAGCAGGTCCAAACGTCTGACCATGATGGAGTTTCTTTGACATTTAGGGTTTTATTTGTGTAAGCAGAGTTGGTCTGACGTCTGAATCATGTCAGCGGTCAGTGTGACCCAGAGCTTCAGGTTGTTCGCCTCTCTAACCAAACAAACTCTGGACTAAATGGACCCAAGCGGACCATAACTGCTGCTAATGGCCATTAATGAACGTCATGGCTAACGCGGTCCACGCCGCTGAGGCATGATGGATATAACAGCTCTGTAATTGGCTCCCCTCTGTATGTTTTCAGTTTCATCCTCCATAAATCACTCAATTACGTCCATGAAGCGAGGCAGCGCTGAGGCGGGTTGACGGCGTGGTCAAACTGCTGCAAACACACAATCAGGAGAATTATCGGGCTTTCAGCTGAACAAAGAGGCTCCAACTTTAAATAAATAGGTGTGATTTAAAGGCACTCTGTTCCAATCACCGTGCATTCTGCTCTGCTTTAAAGCCCTCATAATGCAGCAGGTGTGTGCGTGCAGCAGGATGTGAGTCTGATGAATTAGCTGTAAAAGGTTGTGAGCAGAGCGAGCGTGCTCTCTCTAATGTTTCTTAAGAGCTCACATTCATCTTTTTTTCTCCTCGGATAAAAAATGTAACCTGGGTGTTAATCTGCAGCCATGAGGCGTCCGTCCACTGGAAATTGATTTAATGGAGGACGACACGTGATGATATTAAAACATGCAGCACGACACCAGAAGAAGTCATGACGCTCAATATCTCACACTGTAATCAAGCCAGTGGTCCACTTTATCATAAATATAAATGTGCACCTGCTCTTTTTTCCTTTTCTGACAATAAAAGTGTCAGAAAAAACCCTAAGAGGAAACTATTTTGCACCTTTTTTCAGTTGAAATTAAACATTCCAGCAAGTGTTTTCCATTAGTAAGTTGTGAATGCTTAAAACAGAGTGCAATACAACACTTTTGAGAAGACAAAACCAAAAGTAGGCCTATTTCATATTTTTAGCACATTTATTTTCATTCTAATAATAATAATTATTAATATATTTATATTAACCTTTCATTATCTGACCTCAAACTAGGTAATAGGGAGGCGAATAGTACTGATGTGTATAATGGCCAGTCAAAAACGTCATTGCGTGTGACCTCGCGTCAAAACCAGACTTGTGTCCTAAAGTACAATAATTCATTTGTTGTGAGTTTATCACTTTAATGCACTTAGTTTCTTTTAATGCATGTTTGTTTTTATTTCAAGAAGGCTTAAATAGATAACTTTATTGGGCTTGTTTTTATAAGGAAAAGGCTACTGGAATATTAAAAATGTCATAATATTCAATAAGCAGTACTTAAACTGTGTACTTTATTATTTTAATGCCTATTATAATTATTTATTTCTGAGTAGCAATTCTTATTATTACATTTTAGTGTAATATTTTATTGTCTGATATTTTATTCCATTTTTACTATTTGCTTATATATTTTGATAAAGTTCCTATCTTTTTACATTTAATCACTTTAGGTTTCATTTTAATCTTTTAACATACTTTTGTTTTAAATATACTTTAAGCGTCTTATTAAGTAGTCTGATGTTTCTTGGTTTTATTGCTTTGCTTTTTCTTGTGTCTGTTCTCATAAATTTTATCATTTTAATTGAGCTTCTGTGGCGTGCATTAGTCTCCATATCCTCTTGACATCCTACCAACTAGGGCTGAACGATTTGAGAAAATAATCTAATTGCGATATTTTTCCCCAACATTGTAATTGGGATTTACTCTGCAATTGAAAAAAAGTTAATAGGTGCAAAATAGGTATGAAATTGCAAAAAAAATAAAAAAAAAAAAATTCAAAAAAGCGTCAAAAGGAAAATTGATTATAGCAGCAATATTGGGATTAAATTTCCAAAAACCATGTAACTACCAGTTGGTGAACTCCCAAACCTTTGTCTTGAGTTTCATATAAATATTATCTTTGCACTTTTTAACCATATTGAAATGTTGCACCCAAAATTCAAAATGGCCGACAAAAGGCAATGTAGTACTTGGATTTCACATAATTTTGTATTTTTTATTTTAAATTTTGGTTTAATTTGCAAATTAATAGTTTAATTTAAGAACAAAGATAGATCAACTTCATATTTTGCTTTTTCTTTTATTTACTCGTAAAATAAATGTTTGACAAAGATGTGTTTGGGGATCTTGATTAAGTTCCACTAAACTACTACGCTGATGCACGGTGAGGTGGACAGATGTAAAACAACTACAAAATATAACATTTAAAAAACATATGACCGTGAATTTTTTATTTTCATTATACGGCCTCAAACTAGGTAATAGGGAGGCCGAATAGTACCGTGTGACGCAATGACGAAGTCAAAAACGTCATTGCGTGTGACTGCGTCTAAGCAGACTTGTGTCTAAAGTACAATAATTCATTTGTTGTGGGTTTATCCACTTTAATGCACTTTAGTTTCTTTTAATGCATGTATTGTTTTGTCTGAAGGCCTAATATGAATGAAAAACTTTGTTGGGCTTGTTTTTAAAAGGAAAGGCTACTGGAATATTAAAAAATGTCATAATATTCAAAAAACAATTGCTTTCTTTAAAAGCAAGTCTAAAAATGCATTCTGGGCTATTTATGCACAATCAAAAAATATAATAAACTACTTAGCCTTCACATTGGATATTTGGTTATGGTAATGGTAATGTAGAACTTTATTATTTTAATGCCTATTATAATTATTTATTTCTGAGTAGCAATTCTTATTATTACATTTTAGTGTAATATTTTATTTTCTGATATTTTATTCCATTTTTACTATTTGCTTATATATTTTGATAAAGTTCTTATCTTTTTACATTTAATCACTTTAGGTTTAATTTTAATCTTTTAACATACTTTTGTTTTAAATATACTTTAAGCGTCTTATTAAGTAGTCTGATGTTTCTTGGTTTTATTGCTTTGCTTTTTCTTGTGTCTGTTCTCATAAATTTTATCATTTTAATTGTGCTTCTGTGGCGTGCATTAGTCTCCAAATCCTCTTGACATCCTACCAACTAGGGCTGAACGATTTGAGAAAATAATCTAATTGCGATATTTTTCCCCAACATTGTAATTGGGATTTACTCTGCAATTGAAAAAAAGTTAATAGGTGCAAAATAGGTATGAAATTGCAAAAAAAAGGCAAAAAAAATTCAAAAGCGTCAAAGGAAAATTGATTATAGCAGCAATATTGGGATTAAATTTCAAAAACCATTAGATGATATTAAAATACATATATCATCATATCAGTCAATGGTTACGATTTAAAATAATGACAATCAGCCCTACTACCAACTGTTAATTAAAACTACAGTGACATACTACTTAATAGATGGACCTCTGCTGAGTGTTTGTTTGCTAAGCTGTTAAAAGAAAGTTATCATTATTTATGTATGTGTGTGTATATATATGCACATATGTGTGTGTGTGCATGTATGTATATATGGATGTATATATAAATACATACATCCTTCGTCAATCTCTTGTCTTATTGTAAAGCACTTTGAGCTGTAATTGAATGTGTATGACCTGTGCTGTATAAATAAACTTTGATTGATTGAACTTTGTAGTTGTCAGATCTATTATGGTATTTGAAAGCTTAGTGATAAATCTTAAAACTGGGTTGATTCCCCGCCCTAGCGCAGGTGGACTCAGCTGGACCATCTGAAAGTCTTGGACTGTGAAGGAAACGCTGCTCTGAATGTGTGAAGTCATTAAAAAATGTTCTGATAAATATTCAAGCAGCCGGTCTGAGCAGGCTGCTGTGGAGGTGGAAGGTGCTGTGTGTGTGCAAGAGTGTGTACAAGTGTGTGTGTACAAGAGTGTGTGTACAAGTGTGTGATTACGTGTTTGGACCGGTGTCTGTACATGGTGTTCTGCAGCAGCCACTCACCAGCCCCCTCAACGAAACAAACCGGCCAATCACAAACAGCCGGAAGCTTCGGGGCCAAACTCCCAACTTCATTTTATCATCTCAGGAACATTGCAAGAGTCCGACCTTTTTTATCCCAGAAAGATGCTGAATATTTAACTCATGCTTTTATCTCTAACTTTAGAGTTTTAACACGCAAAAAGAAAATGATCATATCGGCCTTCTCCTTAAAACTTTGCACTGGCTCTGTTTCTTTTAGAATTGATCTTAAAGTTCTCTTACTTGTTTTTAAAGCTCTACACAGCCTTGCTCCTCCGTACAGTCCATATCTTATAACACTAAGGTCCATAAATGCTTCTCTTTTAAACATTCTAGCTTTCTGTTTTTATGCTCCAAAACGTTGGAACTCTCTCCCCCCGGGCTTGAGAACAGAGGCCTCTCTAAGGTGTTTATAAAAGCAAAACATACCTTTTTAATCTAATCTGGAATTATCTTCTTCATGACCTGGACTGCATTATTACCACTATTACTATTGTTATTACAATTAAACCATTATTGCTTTTATCACAACTTTTAAATCTTTGTTTTTATGGGTTTTGTGCTTTCATATTGTGTATCTTATATTTATTTATTTGGATTTTTTTACTTTAATTTTAAATTTGAATTTATTTTTATTTTATTGACTATTTTAAGGAAAACTCTTTATTTATTTTAATTTATTTATAACTATTTATTTATACTTATTTCTAAATTCATTCTTATGTTAATGATGTGTGTATATCATATATATGATATATGTTGAGGTTGTGTAAAGCACTTTGGGCTGCATGTATCTATGTATGAAAGGTGCTATATTAATTTGAGTTTAGAATCTAGTCCTCCAAGACAGAAACCTGATCAGAGCGGATCCAAGAAAAACGAAGAAGAAACAGCAACAACTGGAAAACACAACATGGTAGAGGACATATGAGAAGAGGGGATGATGGTGGTCTTGGGACTATTTTTGAACTAAAAAAAATCCTGAACTAAAAAGAAAAGACTGGAAAAAATCTCTGCGACTGTGTGAACACATGAGCTCATCCTTGATTTCCGAGCTCTACCAAATTAGATGATGTTAAAAATACATATATCATCATATCAGTCAATGGTTACGTATTTCAAATAATAATAACAGCTTTACGCTTTTTAACCTTTAAATCCCACACAAATATCAGGTCTTTGGTTTGTTCGCAGTTTTTCTGAGTCCCAAAACATTGACAGAAACAAACAATGATGTGTTGTTTTTGAACACATTAAATATTCCAGAATTTATTCACCTCTGCCAAATATGTATGAAAGGTGCTATAGAAATAAACTTGAGTTATGTAGCTCGTCTTCTACCTTGAACTGTACCACTGTAAATGTTAGCCAAAGTGTATTTACAACAACTGTCAAAATATTTAGCCTGTATCGATTCTGTAGAATCCATATCGATACATGTATCGCGAAGGAGTGTGACGATATTTTGCCGTATCGATATTTTCAGAACAGGCCTAATACAAACATGTTTAATTCTGCCTTGATATGCAAGTGTCTTGTTCCTTCTGTTTGCACATCAAAATGAACTTACTGCACATTTAAAAGTCTGAGCTCTCTGCTTATGTTGCTGAGATTGCAGATTTGTGGCAACCCAAATCAGAAACGTGGTTTTATTTAGCATAAAGGTAATCAAATCAGTGACCACAGGCATTAACTTATATCAGCAAATTACATCTTTTTTCACAAATATTAACTAATAATGGTTAACTTCAGGTCAATAGGGGTACAATATAAAACAGACAGTGTTTTAGTTTGACCTCATGTGTTGAGCAGTCGACCAGTTGACATGTTAGCATTCTCCAGTGTTGCTGGATCCCTCTCCGCTCGGCTACACTGAATCAAAGTCTGTGCATGCTGGCTAAATGTACGAGCAGGACAGCAGTGGGATTTGATTGGTTTAAAATGTGTGCCACAACGATGTGATTGGTTGGTTTTTTCCCTGTTTTACTCCTGCTGTAGATAGCCGATATTTTTCACTCTATTTTAAGAATGCATTATGAATTGATAATCCACACAAAAAGTGGATCTAAATCAGATTAACAACCTGAGCTTTAACTGGAAATGCACAACAGCTCTTTCCAGCACACGCTGAATTACTGAAGTTGTCTTTTTTAATAGTAGAGAAACTTAGACATTCAAAAAGGGAGACCCGAATAAATTCTATAGTCAATAGCAACCTTTTAAGGACATTTTTTGGCAACAACGTAACCCCCCCCCTTTATTAATTTATTTATAACTCTTTATTTATACTTATTTCTAAATTCATTCTTATGTTTATGATGTGTGTATATGCCTGTAGGTATATATGTATATATTTAATTTAATATATTGTCTGTTTGGTTTTATAGTTGCATTTGTCATACAAATATATCAATAATATTCACAGGATCAGATCCACAAATATATCCATAATATGTGCAGATCCACAAATATATATATTGACACATGTGTTTTTCAGATTCACAAATATATATTTGACACATGTGTTTTCAAATTTTGTGAGTGCATTTATCATGACTTATCATTTGTAAATCTTCAATTCTGCTTGTGAACTGTTGGAAGTGCATTTGTGGATCAACTGACACCTGCATTCATTTTTGAGACAAACGTGCAGTTTCCTAGAAATGCACACACATATTTGGAGAGATATATTAATTCAGATCCATGAATTTCAGATGGTAGACCCAAGTTCATAATTTTCTCATGAGGATTCACAAATATGCTTCATTTTCACATGTGTTTCTCCGATCTGCAAACATATGCATAACATGTGTAAATGTTCACAAATATATCCACGTGTATTTACATGTATTTTTAAACTGTGAGAGCATTTATCATGACTTATCATTTGTAAATCTTCAGTTGTGCTTGTGAATCATTTAAAAATACGTTCGTGGATCAACGGGCGCTGCATCTATTTTTGAGACAAGCGTGCAGAAGTTTCACAGAGATTCTCACACACAGGTTGAGAATATTCACATGTGTCTCGAGCCCCGCCTCCATCCACTAGGCGGCAGTGTTGCTGTCTTTGTTTAACAGGGGCGTCAAGCGGCCTGCTCCGGCTCGGTGCTGTTGAAGAAGAAGGAAGTCCTTCAGGAGCAGAAAAGCGCCTCAACTTAGAAGCAAAGCAGCCTAACCCAGTCCGCCAGTATTCATTACCCAACAAGATGATTGTATATGTGTATAATGGTTTATTCATTTTTTCTGAACAGACCTTTGGCGATCATTAACAGATGAGCGTGAACGCACCAGGCACAGCATTGCTGCAGACCGCTGACGCCTCCTGCTGACTGGGCAAAGTCAGAAAGATATTCACTGATCTGACCTCTTTTCAGTCACTGTCATGAAGACTGCAAGCTACAGCCCGCTTTTTCCTCAAAACGAGCCGCCCCAAGCCAGACAGCTTCTACTTGTATCAAAGTGTTGTCGGTGATGCTCGACGGCTTAGGGAGCGCCGCAATTCACCATAGCAAAGGAAAGCGTGAATGAAAACTCAGTACTGTCACCATGAAAAACTGTAATGTCACAGAAACACACTACACAAGACCTTATGTTATTCATTAAAAAATGTCACAGTTTGTTAAAAAATATCAAGATATACACAGGACGTTTATGATCGGGAAAAAAGCCAGTGCCATTAAATTTATGAGCTCTACTGACATTTTCCCAAATATTTGGATGTTTATCTCCTCCACCTACAGCCATATGCTTTTTTCTCGTTAGGAGAAAAGGTTTAAACTCAATGTCTGTGATTTTTTTTTTTTTTTCATTTTATTTAAAGAGGACAGCGCACATCAATCATACATTACTGTAAGTGTGCCAGTTTTAGCCAAAGGCTAGTTTCCAACTGAAGTCCTCTGGCATGGTGTTAAGAGCCATTGAGACATACAAGGGTCATAGTACATAATTAAAAAACAAACAAAGACAAACATTACAAAAAAGAGATACATAGGAGAGATAAAGATACATAGGAGAGATAAAGACACATAGGAGAGATCAAATTTAAATATTTACTTTGATGTTAATATGATTAGTTGATGCCTATAAAACTGCAATAACTCTACTGCTGTTAAATAGGCTATACCAAACTCAACCCAGTTATCAAATATTCTCTAGCCTTGTACTGCAGCCCTTTAGAGAAGAGAGCTTTTCATAAATTTATTTATATTAAATGCAGTTGAGCAATAAAAATTCCTGCTTTGCTGCTTTATGTTTTCCAACTATATTTTCATTAGTCTATAATACGCGCAAAAGATCCTGATAAAATTATTTTCTACAGCATTTTTTTATAGAAGAGGTTTTTATTTTTTACACATATAATCTAGATTTATTAAAGGATTTATCAAAGCAAGTAAAATTGAAATCTATAATAATTTATTTCATATTTTACACTTTCTGGTATAACAGATTAAAAAGAAATGTGTGAATAAGTACTTCTATGATCTTCACACTTATCAAACTTTGAAGGATTAAAAACTAATCCCATAGAGTATGTGAAATCAAATATTTGGGATGAAATAAAAATAGAATACTTAAGATGGTTATTTAAAAAAAGAGAAAGTGAGTTTAAATGATGGAAAATGATCAAAGGCCTGTCATTGAAACTGTTAATGGGATGCTATTTATTTCACATAGTATTCCTTCCTGAAAACTTTATTGTGAAAGGATAATTTTATAAATGACCTGAAAGTCAATACTGCTTGAAAAGTATTTGCCTGAAAATATATAAACATTAAACTTTCTTTAGTGAGCCGTGAAGTAGGCTAAACCAGAGATGTTTGATCCTTAAGATAAGTTCTGCAACAGTACCGTTATTGCAATTATTATAGTCATTACCTATTAGCAGAAATTAATATTTTAAGAAATAATGTGTCCTGTGTATATCTTGATATTTTTTAACAAACTGTGACATTTTTTAATGAATAACAAGGTCTTGTGTAGTGTGACATTACAGTTTTTCATGGTGACAGTACTGAGTTTTCATTCACGCTTTCCTTTGCTATGGTGAATTGCCGGCGCTCCCTAAGCCGTCGAGCATCACCGACAACACTTTGATACAAGTAGAAGCTGTCTGGCTTGGGGGCGGCTCGTTTGAGGAAAAAGCGGGCTGTAGCTTGCAGTCTTCATGACAGTGACTGAAAAGAGGTCAGATTAGTGAATATCTTTCTGACTTTGCCCAGTCAGCAGGAGGCGTCAGCAGTCTGCAGCAATGCTGCGCCTGGTGCGTTCACGTTCATCTGTTAATGATCGTCAAAGGTCTGTTCAGAAAAATGAATAAACATTATACACATATAAAAGACACACTCCAGAGCATGGCGGGGCCAGAAATGAATACTGGCGGACTGGGTTAGGCTGCTTTTGCTTCTAAGTTGAGGCGCCTTTCTGCTCCTGAAGGGACTTCCTTCTTCTTCAACAGCACCGAGCCGGAGCAGGCCGTTTGACGCCCCCTGTTAAAAAAAAACAGCAACACTGCCGCCTAGTGGATGGAGGGGGCGGGGCTCGAGACACATGTGAATATTCTCAACCTGTGTGTGTGAGAATCTCTGTGAAACTTCTTGATGCGTTTGTCTCAAAAATAGATGCACGCGCCCGTTGATCCACAGCGTACTTTAAATGATTCACAAGCACAACTGAAGATTTACAAATGATAAGTCATGATAAATGCTCTCACAAACTTTAAAAATACATGTGAAAAACGTGGATATATTTGTGAACCTTAAAACACATGTGAAAATCATGCATATGTTTGCAGATCGGAGAAACACATGTGAAAATCGTAAAAATATTTGTGAATCCTAAAAACACATGAGAAAATTATGTTTATATTTGTGGATCTGCAAAACACATGTGAAATTCATGGATATTTGTCTGCATATTAATGAGATAAATCCCTCCAAATATGTGTGTGCATTTCTAGGAAACTGCGTTACGTTTGTCTCAAAAATGAATGCAGGTGTCAGTTGATCCACAAATGCACTTCCAACAGTTCACAAGCAGAATTGAAGATTTACAAATGATAAGTCATGATAAATGCACTCACAAAATTTGAAAACACATGTGAAAATCAAATATATATTTGTGAATCTGAAAAACACATGTGAAAATCATATATATATTTGTGGATCTGAAAAACACATGAGAAAATTATGGATATATTTGTGGATCTGAAAAACACATGTGAATATTATTGATATATTTGTGGATCTGAAAAACACATGTGAAAATCATGGAGAGATTTGTGTGAATCATTTTGAGACAAATCTCTCCCCATATTAAACGGTTGCTGCCTTTCAATACACAAATAATAAATGGATAATAAATAAGATAATCAAAACATGTCTCTCTTTGGCATTAAATATAAGCATTTTTTTAGTTATTAGGTTATAAATATATATGCTTGTGTTTTATGTTAGGGACCATGCAGTAGTGGCGTAACATTGATAGGGCCGTGTCCAAAGAGTCCCTACCCAATCCTACACCCCTGCTTTAAAGAATGTCAAACATCAGACCCTGCACAAACTCCTGCTGCTCCTGTGTGTTCGGGATGTCTCCTTGTGCTGCATCACTGCTGTTGGAGTTTCCTGAAAGTTTGAATCCCGGCTCGACGACCACGGCGCTGCAGACGTGGAGTTGGAGGTAATTAGCCGTGCAGATGTTTTTTTTATAAATGGGATAATTACTGCAGGATCGGAGCTGCAGGGTGCAGAGTGACGCCGTGAGCTCCAGGACTATGATTACGCCTCTGCCCACATTTTCTACTTTATTTATAAGTGAAGAGGCTCCGTGTGCGTGAGCTGTGCCCTGCAGGCTCTTCCAGGCCTTTCTGCTCGTCTGCTGCTCCGTCCTACAGAAACATCCAGAGCTAAACTCTCTCTGCGTTCACCAACAGCCAGAGAGTGCTGCTCCGTGTTCTGCTCGCTCATGTTCGTCCTGAACCACCTCAAACTTTATGTAACTCCGTGATACAGCGTGTTTAATAAGCAAACAATCTGATGCTTAAATTATGGATGTTCGAGGAAGAATGAAGAATGAAACGGCCTCCTGTGAACACACGTCCACCTCCATCCAAGGACCATTTTAGAAGTTCAAGGTCTTGAGTCAAGGTCATGACGAGTCTTTCCTTTAAAACATTAATGGCCCTTTCCCATTAGCCCGGCTCTACTCTACTCGCCTTGTGCTGCTTTGCCATTAGCTCCAGTCGCCAACGGCGTGCTGTGTCGCTGTAAACAGAGAGCGGCTCTGCGGTGACGTCATTTTGAGTGCGACACAACAATCTGTGGCTTTTTGTCACAAACTGAGTAAAAAAGGAAAGCAGAAGAAGGCTGCAGGTGGTAAGAAGAAATACCCCTTGAGAAGCACAGGAGAGTTTTGGAAGCTATACAACAGAATGAAGCCGAGGACGAGAGCAATCCAGCTGCAAAGAAAAGACGTATGAGGGTAAGCTAACGGTAGCTACCGCTAGAATGCTAGGTCGTCGTGCTCATGACTCATCGATGACAACATTGTCTGACCAATCAGTAGCCGGCAGTCGATGATGTCATCTTTTAGTATGGACTCAGCTTGCTTGGAACCAGAGCGGAGTAGGTACTAAAACTAGCTTGTTTTAGGAGGTACCAGGCTAGTGGAAACACGCTGCTAATCAAGTAGAGTAGGGCCAAGGTGTGCTAGTGGAAAAGGGCCATAAATCTCCAGATCAGTGCAACTGATGACCCGATGTCCACATGTGACCATTTACCTTCCTCAATGTGGCCCATCATCATTTACAACATTGGAAATATGAAGAAAAATACAACAACTGCTGAATATAATTCATCCTGAGAAACCAGCACTGCATAATGCACAAATTAGGATAGCTGTTCAAATATTTCTACTAATGTTACATCTAGGGCTGAACAATTGCAAATTAGATTAAATCACAATATGGCTTGTTGGAATTTTCAAACCGCAGACAGTGCAATATTTTTTACCCAAAATGTGTTGAACATTTTGGCATTGTGATGTAGTTTCTTGCAATTTCATGCCTATTTTAACCTTTTTTAACCCAGTTTTTACAACTTTATGCCTATCTTGCTCCCATTCATCTTTTTTTTTTTGGCCACTGTCAGACCATGTTTGGAATTTTTACATGGTTTTTGAAATTTAATCCCAATTTTGTCATAATCAATTTTCCCTAGTCACTTTAGAATTTTTTTCCCTTTTTTTTGCAATTTCATACCTATTTTGCACCTTTTAACTTTTTTCTGCTTTCCTACCATTTTTTTTACCCAGTTCTTATAATTTCATACCTATTTTGCTTCTGTTCTTCACTTCTCAACTTGTTCTCAAATTTGTTACCCTTAAATCGATTTAATGTCATATTGGTTATGCTATAAAAAGATCTACTGCTTATGTTTGTTTAAGAATACAGAAGATGAGGAACATTAAAACAATCGCAGAGTAAATCACAATTGGATTATTTTCTCAAATCGTTCAGCCCTAGTTACGTTATATATATTTTGTCTCATTAAGAGGCCCTGACACTCTGGAGCAGTGTGACCCCTGCTCTACACTAAAAAACGATATTCATCCTACCCCAAGGACTTAGATTTAGGAGATCAGAGGTCAAAGAGGAAGGTCATGGAGTCGAATGTCTTTCTAACATTTGCACTGAAGTTCGTATCGTTCTAACCAAAGGACGACCTTCTGACAGTTCAAGGTCGGTCTGTCACTATAATCAATAAATCAATTAACCGCACGATAAAAAAAAACGTCCTCGATAAATTGACGTGCATGCATGTTTGTTTTCCTCCTCTCTTTCTACCAAACAGCTGGATGAGAAGATGGCTCACTCTGTACAACTTTCTCAACACCAGGGTGCATTGGTTCCATAGCAGATTTTTAGCGGAGTGAGCATCTGTCATTCATTCAATCTTTTTTTAAGCTATTAGTAGATATTTAACTATTTTTGAATAAACTATATATCTATATATACATTTGTAAATGATTATTAAACCCTTTATGAATGATTATGAAATCATTTGGGTTTGGGTTAATTAACCAATCATTTTTTCATGATTGGTTAACTATCTACTAATATCTATTAACAGCTTATAGATGTCTTATAACTTTAGTTAAAAATGATTTAATAATCAGTTAAAAAATGTGTATAAGTGGTTGGTTTATGATTAGTTAACTATTCACTTACATCGACTAATAGCTTATAAATGTCTTAAAATGATCATTATTCTAAAGCGTTACTCAGGTCTTAACAGTTTTAGCGTCTTGTTCTGGCTGCACTATAAAGTCCATAGATGTACGAATCATGTTTTTCCTCCATGACAGCACGAAGCGTCATCTTAATGAAATCATAAATCTATGAAGGTGGCCTGCAGCAGCCTCCTCCTGACTGTGAACATGAAGCAGAGGATTAAACCAGTTCTTATACAGAACTTCTCTGAGTACGAGCACCAACAGCTCACTTCTTCTGGATTGTTCTGTGACTTTATCATCTGCTTCAGTCCTCTTAATCATCCTCCTGTGGTTTCACCAGCATGAAGCACCTCAAACAAAACTGTGGATGTTAATTATCGTCCAACGAGGGCGACCTGCAGCCGAGCCCCCAGCAGCTGCTCCTGGACGAGGAGCAGCAGAGGAGCCAAAACAAAAAAAAAACAAGGAGCTCCCAGAGGAGACATTAGAGCGATACAGGAGGAGTAAGAGCCCCGAGTCACTCCGACGGTTTAATGGACGGACAGAGACAGAAGCTGCTGCTCATCGCTGCCTGAGACGTGGCAGCTGTTGGACGAGGAAAAACGCCGGCAGCTGTTTGATGATGTGCCCGTCCTGCAGCTGAGGAGACAACGGGGACAAAACACACCAACCAAACTCTGTTAGAGCTGCAGGATAGGGCCGGGAAACACGGACCAGAAATCATGGCTGATTACTTTTCAAACTGAACGACGATACAGGACAGAAATTATTTTAACCACAACAAATGGTGTCACAATGCCAGAATGAAAAACTCTGATGTGAGGATAGAAAAGTCAAGACAATATAGAAACCTGATACTCACTCCTGCAACAAAAAAAGAAGTCCTTAATATCAATAAGTACTGTTTTCGTTGCTAATTTTTAAGAATTATTGACAAAAATATAGATTTTCTCAACTGTTAAAAAAAAACTGACAGCATTTCGAAATATAAAAATGGTCAAAAATGTCTATATGCCATAATAATACCACTTAAAATGACCAAATCTACATTTTTTTTTTTTGCATTATGGTTGAAAGTGAAGATGAACACTGCATTTTCTGCTTTTGATGAAGGAAAAATATTGGTGCAATTTTACTAATCAAACTGCATTTTTTATATCAGGAACAACAAATTATCCCAAACTTGACTTCTAGGACTTTTCTTTATGTTATCATGGGACTAAAATGCATCAACATAAATTAATTAACACTTAAAGCTCACTTAACTGTTATTATTATTATTATTATAATTACTTCATACATTTATTTTCTTCTAATTATTTCAAATAATTGAATCATACTTATTCTATGTATATTCCATTAAACATGTCACTGAATTGCTTGGATGCAGCTGGAAATTGTAAAAGAAAGTGTAAAAGAAAAAAAAATAGAAATTAATTTTTTATCAGTGTTGCCAGTTTTGAAATAAAGTTAAAAAAAGTCACTAAACTTTAAAAATCTGGTTTTGCTGACTTTGTTTGCAGTTACGATCTATATTTACCCAATACACAACAATAGACAAGGTGGACCAAGTACTGAACCCTGTGGAACACCATTTCAGATTTGGTTTCAAAATCTTAAATTCTGCTTCATTTTTAAATTAATGTGTTGAAACAATTCCTTATACAAGATGCTAGTCTAATGATTTAAATATGTGCCTTTATTTCATGTAAATATTTAGATTCCTTGATCATGAAAACATACCATTAGTAATTGGATTCATAATGATGTCTATTTTAGTTCAGTTGTGATTCATGAAAATCGCATTTTTCGTCATGGCGGTTTTCTTCTGGATCTAGCTCCAAAGTTTTTGAAGATACAACAAATCAGATTGAACACTCCATCCCACAGTATCTTGGCTGTATTTTGGTGTTTTGTTTTAAGTCTATGTCTTTATTTGTTCCCTCGCTATGACGAAAATTCCAAGGATATCCAAATTTTTCTTGTTCTGGATCAGAGTACCTGGAATTTTGCAGGATCCAGATCAGTCTTTGATATCTTGTAGAACCTGTTGGAAACTTGTCCTGTATTTTTTTCCAAATGCTCTGACTATTTTTGGTGGAGTAATATGCACAAATGCTGAAAATGGTCCTATCTCACAATGTTAAAGAATCCTTTAAAAAAATCCAGGATCCAGACGCTGATCAGGCTCACTCCCAAAATCTAATCATAATTAGACGTGTTTATCTTTAAATTAATCCAGTATCCAGCCCTCACTGCAGACATGAACAGGTTTGTTTCTCTCCAGGTTTTTCTGTTTTCCTTCAGCATGCAAATGCTCCTCCATCTTCTATCAGCTGTTTCTGTCTGCGGATCGGCTCGCTCTCCTACAGACTCTGAAACACTCTCAGATTGACAAATGTGTGTTGACAACATTCAGGGAGATAAGCGCAGAGTCTCCAGGATCTCTCTCAGGGACAGGCTTCTGTTTACGCCTCCTCCACCTCGCACACACCACCTTAATCTGCTACACCATTCTGCCTCCAAAATCCCTCCATCCTTCTCTGTCTGGGGCTGGGAAATATTCTGAATTTAACACCCACAGGTTCTAATAGTGCTGTGCTCAAGACCACACTATCCGAGACCAAGACTTGCTGAATGCACTGAGACCAAGAAAAGACCAAGACCATCAAAATCTATTTTCAAAACCATGACAAGGTTAAACAACAGTTATGAGTGGTGTCCCTCGGTCAGGGCTCGACAATGCGAGGAGGTACTCGCATTAGCTACTAAAAATATTACAGTGCGAGTTGTGATTTGCATTTTGTGGCACCCATACGACTACAAAAAATGACCGTTCAAAACCTGTTTTATCTTGTGCTGAATATGTTGGAAGTTGTGTCCGGTGGTATTCCTGAACGCAGCCTCAGCTGGAAACATGTTCAGCTTTGAAACGTTTGTTTTATTGACCTAACTGGCCTTCAGTACACCCGACATGCCTGCACCGCCCTGCACGAGGTACAGATGAACATAAGCAGGCGCTCCCAAAGCCTCATCTCGACCAATCACAGCGCATCAGAGGGACTGGTTGCCAGGCAGAACAGCGAGTGATATTTTAAACTATTTTAGAAGAAAGACCAAACGAGCAATAACCAAATAACTATGAAGCCAATCAGTTATTATTTCAAAAGACCAACAAAACCAGAACATGTGGACTCTGAACTGAGGCAAGAGGACGAAATGGAGCAAGGAGGCGGAATTGACGACGAGGAAGGGTTAGCGTTAGCTTCAGACGCTGTGTCTCAAGACACAAAAGTTTGTTTCCTCGTTGACTGCATATCTTTGTATAAAAGAAAAACACACTACTTGGTAACTTTTCATCAAGCTACTAAAAGTATTTGTGTGCTACTAGATTTTTCAACTTGGTAGCACTGGTGCTACTTGGGAAAATGCTAAGCGTCAAGGGCTGAAACAGAGACAATTTGGTGTCATGAATTAACCGAACAAGCATGTTTTTGTTCTGTGGGAGGAAGCAGGAGGACCTGGAGAAAACCTGCACATGCACATGGAGAACATGCAAACTTCATACAGAAAGACTCTGACTGAAAAGGGAGTCAAACCGGCAGCCTTGGTGCTGTGAGGCATGTGCACTACCTGCTGCACCATCGTGAAGCCACAGGAAGCAGTGAACTTTGAATAGATGAACTTAGAGAATGAACGAGTCTCTAAACGTAACTGTCCACATAATAATGATAATAATAAAATAATATTAATGTTTTATCTCCTCACTGCACCCCTCCTGACAGACCCTCAGTCGGCATTACCCCCCCCTCCTCCTCGGTGTTGCGGTGTATTCTGCTCTCAGACTGGATCCTTCCCTGCAGGACGGATTAGGCCGTGTTGTTGCTTTAAGCGTATTTCAGCGCTGGGTGTTGATGCGTCCCAGCAGCACAGCCATGAAATGTTGATTTCCACTTCAAGAGGCAGATTGTGAGCGTGCAGACTCACTGTATTCACTATCTGCTGCCTGCAAACAGATCCTGCACCACATCCACCAAAGATTACTCTGCTCCACACAATGAACCATGCAGATGCCTCCGTACATGGCGGCGGCGGCGTTCCCGCACGCACGTAAACACGTTCAGCTCGACAAAGAGAAAAAACAAAAAGACTAGCTCACACCTACTAATCCAGAGGAGCCAAAAATAACAGCTCGGATGAGATGGAGAGAGGAGGACAGATTATTGAGGCTCTAATCTGTAAAAAGCTGACAATAAAACACATTTAAAGTGATTACTGAGCCGTTAGCGGCGTGAGGGTCACTCTGGGCAGGATCCTCACGTCAACGCCGTTACCTGCAGAGGACAACAAAGTCCACCGCACGACTACAAACCGTCTACTACCACAGTCCTCGGACCTGTTGGACACTCGAGATGGGAGAGTAAAGGCAGAAAGGAAAATAGAGATGGACGTAAGGCTGGGCAATATCAAAACCATAAATCCGTTTAAATCTATAAATACACTGTAAAAAAGAGGCCTGAAAAAACAGTAAAATGCTGCAAAATGACAACAAAAGAGTAAAATCAAAGAGCAAATGTTTATTTTCTTCATATTTTAAGTAACAGAACATAAAAAAGAAAAAAAACTTTGGTTTTTACACATCTGTTTAAACTACATGAAGATAATATTTTACTGTGAAAATTTAAAAAATGTTGAATTAAGGAGAAAATACAGAAATGAATACATATAAACAAATCTGTCAACTATTAACTGTAAACAAAATATTGTGCAGTTGTACCTGTTTGTCACAGAATTAAATTTGAAATAAGTTTGTGCTTCCATCAGAGTTTTAATACATTACAGTTGTTCTGAAGTAGCACTTTTCTTCACGTGTGTGTGTGTGTGTGGATGTAACAGGGAATAAAAATTAAAGGGTTTACCACATATTTGTTTGTTTGTTTTCGTGTACTATACTTTACAAATTCACAATATAGTCACCATACTTCGGCGACAACAGCTGATCAATATTTAATCTAATTTTAAAAAATAAATACAAGCCTATAAAAGTGCTTGTGTAAACCCTAACAGAGCAACCATCATGAAAACTGTAAAGTTTCAGTATTGATATTTTTTCAAACATTGCAACTACTTACGATTAAAGGAAGAGAATGAAAACAAATACAGATTTTTATTTTTCAACTTTTATAAGCAGCAAATAATTCGAATTAATCGATTTGATTGATATATTGCCCTACTTTGAGCAAAAGTAGTGTAATATCTAGAATACAGGCTGTTCTGGTAATGAGGCCTCAGACTGTGTTTGGGGGCCTCGCAGAAGAAAAATGGAAAATACACTGTTTTTATACGCTGTCAAAATGTATTTGTAACAAACATTTTGTTTTGTTTGTAAAAATTTAAAAATCCAAACTCTTTCCTTTCTCTTACTTAATTTGTAAGTAGTTGCAAAGTTTGAAAAAATATAAATGCTTAAACTTTACAGTTTTCATGATGGTGGCTCTGTTATAGTTTACACAAGCACTTTTATAGGCTTGTATTTATTTTTTAAAATTCGATTAAATATTGATCAGAGAGTAACACGTTAACAAGCTGTGAAAATCCTTCAGCATTTTTGTAAATATTAACAATGGAGTCTGAAGTTTTATTCCAGGTTCAAATTTATTGGAGAATAAGACCATCCAGTTTAATGTTATGTTGTTAAAATCTGGATATGTATTTCATTTTTCAGTTCAGTATTACACCTTAAACATTAGCTTTTTTATTTTGAAATATTTCATTTAACTTGAGATGTTTGAGTTTGAAATGTTAAATTTTAGTTCAGTAAAACACTTCAAGAACTTTTATTTGGAGATGTTTTATTTTGCTTAATGTTTTAGTTTGAAATTGTACATCTTATTTAGTGAAGCACTTTAAACGCTCTGTTTTTCTTCTAATATATAACTAGAAAAGTACTCAGAGAGCGCAGACCTCCTCCAGCGCTACAGTCCTCACCCATATTTATTTTGACCATAAATATTAGTCCTACCTTTATTTCATGTAAATATTTAGATTCCTTGACCATGAAAACATACCATTAGCTATTGGATTCATAATGATATCCATTTTAGTTCAGTAGTTATTCACCAAAATCACATTTTTCGCCATGGCGGCCTGATGCTGATCTGTATTAACACCGAAATCAAATCAGTTCTTCCTTTTCCCATGCTGAACATTTCCTGAAAATTTCATCAAAGTCCATCCAGAACTTTTTCAGTTATTTTGTTCACAGACGGACAAACTCTCCCGAAAACATAACCTCCTTGGCGGAGGTAATTATGCTTCAAATAAAGACAAGTATTTCTTTGTTTAAAAAGCATTTACATTATATAAAAGTGATGCACAATAAAAAATGGTGACCTTATGGTATTAAAGGTGACACTATGAAGAATTTGGGTGCTCCAAACTTTTGTGCTGGTGCACTGAAAAAAATTTTTTTAGGTGCACCGTTGCATGTTAGTCTTGCGCCCTGCTTCTGTTCCGGATCATTCGGTGTTTCAGACACTTTGATCACAAACAGCACTTCCTGCTCAAACTCTGATCGTCCCATAAGCTGCCTCCACGTTATTACCGTCCTACACAACATTTCTGTCCCTTCCATCAGTCCACCGGAGTTGAAGTAAAATCCCTCCTCCCAATAATCTCCTGATTCACACTCCAATCCTCCCGTCTCTCTCCCCTCGGGCTGAATCCTGACTGATGACTTTCATTTTCTGATATCAGCTCCGTTTCTAATTTTACTCCGTCCAATTAATTCCAGGTATTCTCGCCCAGGCCCGGCTATGATTAGAAGCAGCCCGAGGACGTTTCTGCGGCTCCTCCTGAAAATCAGCGGCCCTCTCCTGCTTTTTGTTTCCATGTCAGACCATTGTCACGTCATGGCGGCGTGCAGAGCGCCTCTCTCACCGCCGTGGGACAACGATGAGACTCCCGCGGGGATAACGACTCTACCAGCGTCTTTTCGTCGGACATCCCCGGATTTAATCCCTGCACCGCTCAGCCGAGGAGCCCAGAGCCCCCAGAGAGGAAGAGCAGTTCAGGTCCACTTCTTAAACCTCCTGGTGATGCTGCAGGGCTGATTTTGATACGGGATTAAAATTCTATCAAAGGTTAAAATACTGTATAAAGACCAAATGTTGAGGTCACAACAGGGCTGAACGATTTGAGAAAATAATTTGATTGCGATTTTTTTCCCCAATATTGCGATTTACTCTGTGATTGTTTTAATGTTCCTCATCTTCTGTATTCTTAAACAAACATAAGCAGTAGATCTTTTTATAGTAAAACCAATATGACATTAAATTAATCTAAGGATAAAAGATTTGAGAAAAAGTGGAGAACAGAAGCAAAATAGGTGTAAAATTGTAAAAACTGGGTAAAATAGTATGAAAGCAGAAAAAGGTTAATAAATAGGTGCAAAATAGGTATGAAAAAGCTACTAAAAATATTGCAATGCGAGTTGTGATTTGCATTTAGCAGCACCCATGCAACTATGAAAAATGACCGTTCAAACCTGTTTTATCTTGTGTTGAATATGTTGGAAGTTGTGGCCGGTGGTTTTCCTGAACGCAGCCTCAGCTGAAACATGTTCAGCTTTGAAACGTTTGTTTTATTGACCTAACTGCGCCGCTAGCTAGCCTTCAGTACACCCGACATGCCTGCACTGCCCTGCGCGAGGTACAGACGAACATAAGCAGGCGCTCCCAAAGCATCATCTCGACCAATCACAGCGCATCAGTGGGACTGGTTGCCGGGCAGAACAGCGAGTGACATTTTAAAATATTTTAGAAGACAGACCAAACGAGCAATAACCAAATAACTATGAAGCCTATCAGTTATTATTTCAAAAGACCAACAAAACCAGAACATGTGGACTCTGAATTGAGGCAAGAGGACGAAATGGAGCAAGGAGGAGAATTTGACGGCGAGGAAGAGTTAGCGTTAGCTTCAGACGCTGTGTCTCAAGACGCCGGAGAGACAGTTAATGACGCCGCTGCTGTTCCCAGACGTAAGAGGTACAAGTTTGTTTCCTCGTTGACCACATATCTTTGTATTAAAGAAAAACACACTACTTGGTAACTTTTCATCATGCTACTTAAAATATTTGTGTGATACTAGATTTTTCAACTTGGTAGCACCCGTGCTACTTGGGAAAATGCTAAGCGTCAAGCCCTGATCTGCTGTAGGTGTTATGTTATGGAATAATGTCAATACAAATTGTGAATGTGTAATCCACTTTGGTTTTTCAAAAGACTGATTTTAAGGTGATTTTTGAGGGTTATAAATGGAAATGATTTGTGTGGTTTTGATTTTTGTTTCTTTTCCAAACATTATAAACATGAAGAGGGTAGCTTCACTTGGTAATAAAGACAGACTTAAATAGAAGCATTTTGCTTCTGCCTGCACCTGTTCAGTCACTTCAGCTGCAAAAATGTTTGGTGCTGTTAACATCTGTTTTATTTCAGATTTAATAAGAAAGAAAACAACACACGGTGACAACAGCTCAGGATTTAGTGGCCATGTAGATTAAACCTGCCAACATTTAAACTTCATTATCAACATTTTATGAAAATACCAGCATGTAACTTTTCCATCAGAATATAGTTTTAAAACATAAAAGCAAAAGCTGTTTCTCGTTTTTTGTGGAGGTTTTTATCTTGAGAAGGAAAAAAATCAAATAAAATCTTGAATTGAGTTTTGTGAAATTGCCGTATCGCCCAGCCCTAATCAGATCCCACTTCTCCAGCTCCATGCCACGTGAGGCATCTTCAGAGCGAGTGCATTCTCGATTAAATTATCTTTCTGTTGTATTTATTCTTCCCTAAATAAAGCACAGACAACAGAATCATCCCACTGCAGCTAATGCATTTAAACCTAGAACAAACAAAGGCTGTTTGGATACAGATCTATGAATCTAGATGCAGCTCACACAAAGTCTCCACTTGAACAAACTTCTGATCCTCTCCAGCCGTGTGCTCATGAATATTCACTCATGGAAATAGAGTCATACGAGGCCCGACTGTTGGGAAGGCGTGTGGAGGATGATGTGACTCTGGCTCGGGTCAGGAGACCTCCACAGCCTCCTCCTCCGCCGTGGGAGTCGCTCCGGTACCTTCAATTAGCGTCCCATTATCATTCATGAGTTTGTTTGTGCAGAGCTTAGATTGGATTCCAGTTAGTGCTCCGCGCTCCGCCTGCTGATGGAGTGCACAGGGAGCAGCACCAAGGCGGCGGTGGTGGTGATGGCGGCGGCGTTCGGCTCCTCTTCCACGCTCTGCTGAGCTAATTTCTGCTCCGTGGAGGCCCGGCTCATCCCCGATCTCTCCAGGACGGTGTCAGTTGTTCTTGCACGACACGCAAAGGTCATAAATTAGCCAAAGGGCCCCTTGAAGGAGACAAGCTGTTAAGCTTCCACCTGGCGGCTCTCCTGAGGGGGACGCGTCAGCTCGCCGTTTGCATGAGAATGAATTCATGATTTTATTTTTTTATTTGACAGGAGAACTGCCCTCTGACAGACCACGTCTGCATCAGAGAGATAAAAACATTCTCTGTTCATCTGAAGATCCTGCAGAACAACTACTGGACAAAGTCTGATTCCCTCCACGTAGTCAGCATGTTTCCAACCCACCCTGCACTCTTCCTGAACAAATCTACCACATGATCCATGGGACTCGGCCTATAAAGGCGTAACAAAGACCCCTAGAATATTGTTATCAGATGTTCTAATGTACAAAGGATACGCTGCAAGACTGGGGGTTTATCTGATTGTTCATTCGGCCGGTTCAGAGGTAGTCTGACAAAGAGCAATAGGTAACCACCGCTTATATAGACATTCATGTCACATATATGGCAACAAAACATGAAGACAACAACGTCATGTCTTTTTTTTTTTAAATGTATATTTTTTGGGCATTTTGTGCCTTTATTGATAGGAGAGAGACAGTGGATAGGCTTGTGAAACGGGGAGAGAGAGTAGGGGAAGACACTCTGCAAACTGGTCACAGGGGGGATTTGAACCTGGACCGGCAGAAGCAAGTACATGGGGTGCTAACCACTACGCCAAACCAGCACCCCAACAACGTCATGTCTGTATAAACTCGCATTCCAAAGATGGTCAGCTGTGAGACCTCTCAATTCATGCTTTCTATTTCTGGTGAGCTGCCAGAGCTACAGTCTCCTTGCTTACATAAACATACATGGACAAAATAATCCTAGATGTTAAATGAATTAGTCCATGACTAAATTGATTGATACAAGAGTAAAATGATACATGAATAGAAATGATAAATGACTTAAAATTCATGCTATCAAATATCAAAATTAAAAAAGTCCACAGCTAAATGATTCAATAATAGCTGGCATATTATCACCCTTAAAGGTGCAGTGTGTAGAATTTGGCAGCATTTTGCCAAACATATACGGTGAATATAGGACATATTTCTATTTGTATGTAAAGTCTGTCAAAATAAGAGTACAATCATCCCCATAAAACATTTCTTTTATTTTTTATTTAGTTAGAAAAAGCTTTTAAAAAATTAAAAATGAAATTTTATAAATATTGACATTATTCCAAAATCTACCTGGAATGCAGGTGAAGAAGAGGAGAGAGGGCGGCGGTGGATGTATAGACAGTTGTTACTTTGCACTAGGGATTTAAACTGTGTGTATTTTACAGTTAAAGCTTTGGAAATGGAGGAGCACATTTATTAAAATCACTCAAGAGTCAAGAGTCCGATCAACTTCTTTCGAAAAAAAGAAAGCACAATGAAATGAAGTGGAATCGTGATAGAAAATGTCAGAAAACAAGGATAAACATTGGTGTTGCTTTTACAAGGTGGAGAGCCTTGGTTACAAAGTTATGTCTGAAGACTGACGCGGAAGTTACGTGTTTTCTGCTGGACAGGGCGCAATATGCAGTTTTATTACGTTTTGTAACAGTTTTTATTACGTTTAAATTGCATCGTTTATTGGATCAACACAGACTGTAAACCACTGAGCTGCTACACAACTCCTGTATTGTGTTGGTATTGTAAATAACGCCCATAAGCGGTGGAAAATAAATACTCTATTAAACATATTACAAAACTCTCATTCGTCCGGCCCAGCTTTCCGCCACATTGTACTCTCTCTCTCTTCTTCACCTTATTTTACCAAGTCCACATCAGGCTTGATCTGATTAGCTTTAATGCGCCAATGTTTGTTTGTGTTACTACAAGTTTACAAAACCTACAATCAGCAGCTAACAACTGACCTATAATCTATAAAAATAATGGTTACAAATCTTGTCACTTTAGTAAATGATGCCGTTTTCAGGATCCTTTTTGGTCTTCACAGGATTCCGTTGTTCAGCGACGTGACGTCTTAGCTACTTTTAGGTTCATTCGAGAATTTGAACACTAGATGTCACTAAAATGCCAAATTCTACACACTGCACCTTTAAGGTTTTTTACACAATACTTAATTTTACCTCTGCATAGGTTTTTGCACAGTACTTGTATGGTCTCTTTACTGCACATGTTTTTCTACTCAGGTATTCTTTAACCCTTTTATGCGTGGTTTATCAAATCACAAAGGTAAACTTTGTTCAGTGTTTGGTTTTTCTTTTAAACAAGTTAAAAAAAACATCTTCATTTTTTCAGTGTTATATTTTTAGGGAGTTATTCATCCGTCCACTTCACCTTGCATCAGCGGTGTAAAAAGTTATTTAGTGAAACTAAATATAAATCCACAAACTCATATTTGACAAACATTTATTAGAGTAAATAAAAGTAAACGTAAAGTCTGCAGTGCATGTGTTATTGCTGCTTAATCAAGCTAAACACTTGTGAATCTCACCTAAATTTAAAATAAAAAATACAAAATGATGTAAAATCCTAATACAGGTACAATGCCAAGTTTGGGTTTATGATGCAATATCTCAATATGGTAAAAAGTGCAAAGTGAATATTTGTATGAATATTAAGACAAGTGTTTGGGAGTCGACCATCTGATAGTTGGGCATTGTATATGGTATAAATTTTATTTCAAATATCTGTCTACCGTAGCGGACATCATGCAGGAAAGGGTTAACTCTTCTTGGGTTATACAGTGTGTCCAGAAAGTCTCTTTACAATATAAAAAAAGTTATTACAAAGGCAGTTGATGAGATATCTTAACCAGATTTCTTTTATTTTAATCAGTGTTTATTGTTAAAAAGCTGAACTTATTGTCCATTTATGATATTAATACTCTTCAATCTTGTATGTTTATTTATAAATATATTCATCTACCATTTGCTCCCAGAATCTTATGTATTTTTTTTACAATTAACTCTCAGATTCATTCACACAATACAAGACATGCCATTAAACTTAACACTCCCTTTTGCCGAATTTCACAATGTCAGTTTTCTTTTACTTACAGAGGTTCATTAATTTGGAATTCATATTATCACTTAACAAAAACATCTCTGACCAATTTTAAGTTCAGACTAAAGTCAGATAGAATACATCAAGATCTCAAAGCTTCTTTTTGTTCTCATTCATAATTTATTTATTTGTTTGTTGTTGAGTTATTTTGAGTTTATTGCATTTTATTACATTTTATCTATTTTTCTTCTTAAATGTTTATTATTAACTCTATTTGGGGAGGTATCTTGGATAAGCCCACTTTTGGTTTTTTTCACCTCTCCCGCACTTTCTTGTATTTATTTTCTCTGCCAATGTAATTGTTTCTAATTTATGGTGCAAATAAAAGAAATAAAAATAAATGTTGTGTTTCAGATATTCTGTTAATGGAAGGAAAGCTGTTAAATGAATCCATATAAAATGGCTTCTCCTCAAGAGAAGGCACAATGTGTGTCCTGGTTTATTGAAACAAATCAGATGTGCAGACTCAGCAAAACTACAGAACTGAGTATGGAAGAGATTCACCATCGCGTCCTTCAATTCGTGCATGAAAAGAGAAATTAATGGAGACAGGGACAGTGTTGGATCAAGGGAGGAGTGGGCGACCAAGAACATCAATCATGTGAGACAAGCCTTTCCTTCCATTAACAGAATATAATAATAAACAGATATCTCATCAACTGCCTTTGTTATAAACTTCTTAACCCTATAAAGCCAATTGTATCATATTTGATACATACTTTTATAATACCTCTATCTACTCAATATGATCAACACATTACAAAAATTAACATCTGAATACAATCAGATAAATGATAAAAATGTCCTCAAATGGATTATCAGTTTCCAAAAACACCTAATGTATCAAATGAGATACGAAAAATCTATATGTTGAATTTTATGGACATTTTGATTTTTGTAGGATTTTAGCAGAAAGTGAAATAAACATTTAATCTCCAAAAAATTAGAATTTTCTGGCTATAATCTACGGTCTTGGGCCTTAAAGGTATTATTACTATTTCTGAAGATTAATTGTAAAATTGTTTCATGTCATGTTTGTCTTGTAAGCTGCTACTGGATGCTTTGAATTTCCCTCAGGATCAGAAAAGTATCTATTTCTGAGTACATGAAGAGTAATCATATAATCTCTATTCTATTAAAGACCTACAAAGTCTATAAAAATAAAGGTATAGCGATTCCTGCAGACTTGTATTTCTGAGCTCATGTCACTCAGGAAATCACATTCAAACAAACTCTACCTCCTCATTCTTCAAGAAAAACATTTCATGGTGGAAAAAAAACATTTTGTGGTGTTTCATTACCAGAACAGAAACCAGCTTCGTCTGCTGCGTTCTGGGAACATTTCTGATTATTTGCTGCAGTCATCACTCGTCCATTATGAGCCGTGGACAAAAGCTTCTCCTTGTTACCATGGCGCTCTCCTCTGCTTTTATATAATCTACCTCGACAACAGCACAGTCCACTTTACCGAGACATGATTAAAGGACGATAGCTCTCTGCATTGTCTGCACAAACATGGAGCAGCGGATGGTCTATAATTGGTCAATAATCTATAATGATGGAGAATATTCTTTCATGGAGCATCCTTGTGTCTGAATATGACGATGTATGAAGACATCAGACCACCAAGAAGCTCAGATAAACCCGTCTGCCACCATGTCTGGTTATTTTGACTTCATCCACGGCAGTGGCGGCTCCTGAACAATTTCTCAGGGAGGCAACAGATGTGGTAATGACTACGATCACCCATTCAATAGCTAAATTAATGATTTAAAGTCAGATAGCCTACTTTACAGTGTTATATTGTATAGTTTAGTTTGTTTTTCTGTTGATGGAAACACCAGACCTAACGTACATACTGTACAGTATTTTTGTAAAGCTAAATCAAGTTAATGTCTAATTTGGTTCCACAGTAAAACACTTATTAGGTGGTCCCAAATAAGGCTTTAAATACTGTAATTACTACAGGCTGCCTGCTCTTTCTTTGTAAATAAATGTGACAGCAAATGTCCTTTTGGCAAATGTTATTCATCCCATGTTCATGAGAAATAAACATAAACAAGTCTGGCAAGTGTTTGTCATTATTATGTTATAAATGATTAAGATAGTGTGTAATTACAAGAAAAGAAAATGATGTAAAACGTGTAAACACCAGATCAGATTAGATCAGGTCACATGTAAACAGTTCACCTGAGATCTTTAATCAGAATGAAAAAAAGTCTGCATGTAAACGTGGCTCATGTCTTCTGTTATGAGCTGCTTTCTTCATAAACGGACTCATTTCTAGGACGTGTTTTAGACTCTTATTGTTCATGTTGCTCTCCAGGTTCATTCACACATGCTCTAAGAGGTGTGGAGAAAGGTTACCAACACAATTTTCAACACTAACAGGAGTCAAGTTTCCAACAGACCCTGTGTTGCATCTGTTAACCGATGCAGAAAAAAAGTGCAAAGTCTGTCTGGCAGTGAAGAAGATCACAGAACAGCAGTGGAAACTAGGGGTGTCTCGATGCAGCATTCTTTTTACATATCAGCAGGAATCATACAGACTTTATTTTATTTATTTTGTAAGAAAAGTCTTGATCAGGTGAGATTACTCAAACAGAGAACAGTATGCAGCAATAGTAGGGATGGAAAAACTGACCCATTTGTTATTAACCAATGGGTTCAATACATTTAACCTTAAACATAAAAATAAAGTACAATCAAACAAAAGAATTTCAAATTAAATAGCATATTCTACAACTAAATTAAATAAAAGATAAGCTAGAATGGACCGCTTGTATCAGTGTGGTTATATCGGATATTTTAAATTCAGGCCAATATAATCTGTTATACTGTTTTGTTTTGTTTTTTTACCAATATCTGATATTAATATCCTCATGATATCTCAAATGCTCTGGTTTCAAAGTTTTTTGGATGTTTTTTTTACCTGAACTATCATCAGAAAGAATTAACGGTACAAACAACACAATTTCAAACTGGACAAATCTGATATCTAATTTAAAGGATCAGCTTTCTAACAGAGGATCTTTGTCTGAGGAGTTGGTGCAGCATGTTGACTGTAAGAGTGATGTGTGGGTGTGATACACTATATTTCCAAAAGTATTCGCTCACCTGCCTGACTGTAATATGAACTTAAGTGCCATCCCATTCCTAATCCATAGGGTTCAATCTGATGTGGGTCCACCCTTTGCCGCTATAACAGCTTCAACTCTTCTGGGAAGGCTGTCCACAAGGTTTAGGAGTGTTTATGGGAATTTTTGACCATTCTTCCAGAAGAGCATTTGTGAGCTCACACACTGATGTTGGACGAGAAGGCCTGGCTCTCAGTCTCTGCTCTAATTCATCCAAAAGGTGTTCTATGGGGTTGAGGTCAAGACTCTGTGCAGGCCAGTCCAGTTGATCCACACCAGACTCTGTCCTCCATGTCTTTATGGACCTGCTTTGTGCTCTGGTGCAAAGTCATGTTGGAAGAGGAAGGGGCCAGCTCCAAACTGTTCCCACAAAGTTGGAGCATGGAATTGTCCAAAATGTCTTGGTGTGCTGAAGCATTCAGAGTTCCTTTGACTGGAACTAAGGGGCCAAGCCCAGCTCCTGAAAAACACCCCCACACCATAATCCCCCCTCCACCAAACTTTACACTTGGCACAATGCAGTCCCACAAGTATGGTTCTCCTGGCAACCTCCAAACCCAGCCTGGTCCATCAGATTGTCAGATGGAGAAGCGTGATTGGTCACTCCAGAGGATGCGTCTCCACTGCTCTAGAGTCCAGTGGCGGCGTGCTTTACACCACTGCGTCCACGCTTTGCATTGCACTTGGTGATGTGAGGCTTGGATGCAGCTGGTCGGCCATGGCAACCCATCCATGAAGCTCTCTGCACTGTTCTTGAGCTAATCTGAAGGCCACATGAAGTTTGGAGGTCTGTAGCGATTGACTCTGCAGAAAGTTGGCGACCTCTTCTCACTATGCGCCTCAGCATCCGCTGACCCCGCTCCGTCAGTTTACCTGGCTTACCACTTCGATATATCCTTACTGTAGTCTTTACTGTAAACAGTGAATATTGAAGCGCTGATGGCTGATTTAAAGAAAATCGTGAATCAAATTAAAATCAGAGAAATCACAGTTAGGTCTTCTCCTGAAATCGCCCAGCCCTACTTCTCACTGTCGCTGATTCAAGCAGTGGTGGTGTGCAGCAAAAAGGCCCACTGGCCTCACAGCTCCAGTGTGTGTGTGTGTATGTGCGTGTGTGTGTCTATGTGTGTGTGTGTGTGCGTCCTCATGGCTGTTTTGTGTGATATAATGGTGTTGACCCCAGTGGCGTCTGAGCCTCCATATTTAGTTATTAAATTCATGCAGTCGCTAAGCTGCTGCACTGTTTCACAACCCAGACTGAACCTGCACAGACCGAGGACGAACACGAGCAGCAAGAAAACAAAAGAGAGAGAGACGGAGGGGGGGAGAGATAGAGAGAGAGGGAGACAGAGAGAGAAGGGGGAGGGATGGGGGAGAGAGAGACATGGAGTCTGAGGGTTGAAGAAGAAGGAGGATGAAGAAGTAGAAGGAGTAGAAGAAGGAGAAGTAGGAGGAGGAAGAAGAAGAAGAAGATGGAGGAGAAAGAGAGACAAGGAGTCTGAGGGTTGAAGAAGAAGGAAGAAGGAGGGTAAAGAAGAACAAGGAGGAAGAACAAGGAGAAAGAAAAGATGATCAAGAAGGAGGAGGATGAAAAAGAAGGAGGAAGAAGTAGAAGAAAGAAGAAGGATGGTGAAGAAGAAGAAGAACAAGGAGGAGGAAGAAGGAGGATGAAAAAGAAGAAAAAGGAGGAAGAAGGAGGATGAAGAAGAAGAAGGAAGAAGAAGGAGAAGGATGAAGAAGAAGAAGAAGGAGAAGGAGAAGGATGATGAAGAAGAAGGAAGGAATGAGAAGAAGAAGGATGAAGAAGAAGAAGAAGAAGAAGAAGAAGAAGAAGAAGAAGGAAGAAGAAGGAGGATTAAGGAGAAGAAGAAGGATGAAGAAGAAGAAGAAGAAGAAGAAGAAGTAAGAAGAAGGAGGAAGAAGAAGAACAAGGAGAAGGAGGAAGAAGAAGAACAAGGAGAAGGATGAAGAAGAAGGAGAAGGAGGAAGAAGAAGGAGAAGGAGGAGAATGAAGAAGAAGGAAGGAGAAGAGGATGAAGAAGAAGAAGAAGGAGAAGGAGAAGGAGAAGGATGAAGAAGAAGAAGAAGAAGGAAGGATGAAGAAGAAGAAGGAAGGAGAAGAGGATGAAGAAGAAGGAGAAGGAGAAGGATGAAGAAGAAGAAGAAGGATGAAGAAGAAGAAGGAAGAAGGAGGAAGAAGAAGAAGAAGAAGGAGGAAGGAGAAGAAGAAGAAGAAGGATGATGATGAAGAAGAAGAAGGAGGATGAAGAAGAAGAAGAAGAAGAAATGATCCTGTATCTTTTATTCAGCAGCAGACTACAGTTTTAATTAAAAAGTGGCCTCATAGTTTCCGTGGTAACATTTTGATTTATGGAGACTGAACCACAACCACAGGCCCGTCCACACAGAGAGAGCCCACCCTGGAGGGTTTAGTGACCCTCTCTCTCAGCGTGAAGCTTCTGCTGTGGGTGTAACTCCACTGACACCAGCATGGCCCACACTGATGCTGACTCTGAGGAGAGTTAAAATAATCCAACAATCAATGCATCATGTGGAACTTTATGAATTCGATCTCACCAGCTCTTCCTTCACTTATTATGTATGAAATAAGTCCTTCATTTAGTTAAACTAGAAAAGATCAGGAGAGTAAACTTTATCAGACCGCTTAGGATAAGAATTAATAAGATTTTATTGATACCAGTGCTTTTAACGATCCTACTAATTGATCAATTCTTTAATGATCCCCTTATTTACTCCTGAAGATTTTCTGTGACAGCAATGTCAAACACACGTCACAGCATAGATAACTGCTTCTGTTGGTGTTTCCACTCCCTTAAGGTTGTGCAGTCGGAGCATTTTGTAAAAAATTAAGCCACAATTTTGACGCTTCTGAACCCTGTCAGTGGAAGGAATTGATTAGGGAATTGATTAGCAAACAGACTCATGATATTGATTCTTTGATGGAGCTGTTAACGATTCCCAACTGGAATTGGTTTGATTCCCATCCCTAGTTCAAGCGCTACAAAGTGATTTATTAATTACTTTTATTTATTATTATATAATTTTTTATTTTATTTATTTTACTTCTCTCTGTCTGTCTCTGTCTTTTGTTTGGTTCCTCAGATTGTAACATTCGTCTAGCCCTTTCTTTTTATTTGATCCAGATCTTCTTCATCTTGTTACTGTAATATTATCTGTTCTATTAGAAAACATTAATTAACAGATTGTGGGGGAAAAAAATATTCTCGTAATCGACAAAGATGAAGATGCACCGATGCAGAGACAGAATAATGGATTCATTTTGTACAGACTGCTGATAAACTTCAGCTTCAGATTGATTTCAGAAGAATAAAAAAGACAAGTATATGAAGATGAGAGCTTTAAAATCTGTTTCTTATAAACAAAGCAGCATAATATCACACTGCTTATAGTTTATAAAAGAAAGTAGCCTGATGCATTTAATTAAATATAATTGAATTATTAACTTTTTATCATAAAATAAATCAGGATGTTTAAAGATTTGATGCAAAGAATCACAACAGGACTTCATTATTTTAGAATTTAACCTTTACTAGCATTTAATCAAAGGTTATTAGATGTTTCATTTAAAGCTACGGTCTACGATTTGGAAGCTTTGTACATCTTAATAACACCGTTTATAAGGCTGTTATGGTCCTATGGTCCAATCTACACAATATAAAGACCAAAAAGAAAGAAAAAAATCCATTCAGTATATCCGCTGCAAAGCTGCATACTAGCTGACCAATAGAACCGCGCGGGCATGCGCGGTTCTATTGGTCCGTGAGTCCATCCAATCCCATGTCTCCCTCGCTTCGCACCGTCATGCCCATGGTCCCACCTCCTCCCCACTAGCTCTCTGGTGTACCAGTGATCAGCTAGCAGCATAGCTACTGAAGCATAATGGAGCCGAGAGGCTGCTTCTGTTATCTTCCACATTGAAGAGAAGGAAACGTAAAAGTTTCAAGAAAAAGGCTGGAATAAGGAAGAAATATGAGCAATACAGGTCCCAACGGGGCTCAACATTGGAGAATCGTACGGTGGAAAAGGCTGCAGAATGATTTGGGACTGTTTAACATTGCGCCGGCAGCCGGCTACCGAACAACTGCAGCATCAACTGCAGCCCCGGCCCGCCGGCTGGTGAACGACCGCAGCACCGGCCGCAGCACCGGCTGTTCCGCCCCTGGTTGAACAGGTAATAGCTTTGTTTACTACAATGGGAGATGTCTGCTGAATAACTCTGGTTAGTCTGTGCCTGTACTGGCTAATGACTGAACGATGTTGGTCGGAGCGAGGAGGCTCTGTCAATAAACTTTAGCATAAGTTAGCCACGCAGCGTTAGCATTGTAAACTGAGCCGGTGAGGACACGCCGAGAGAGGTAAATCCTCGCCCACAATCGGCTCTGCTCTGGTGACGCCAGACCCGCTTCGCCGCCGGTCCAATTGAAATGGCTACCGCTGTGTGCTACAAGGGGAAGACTGTCGTGTTTGCTACTTTCAGTTGAGCTGAGTTGTTTTCGGTTGTTGTTGTTGCTGCCGATACATTATGCCAGCCGGCTTGTTGCTCTATCAGAGGGGGCGTGTTGCTAGGAGGCGACACGAGCTGGGGGGCGGGATCTTGGAACACTGAGGGGAGGGGTGAGTGAAGAAGGGGCAGGCTGCGTTTTTTTAAATCAGTCTCAACAGCCAAACTGGTTTTCAGATCGTAGACCCTAGCTTTAACCCAAGAGTAAAACATGACTTCAGAAATTCACGGAAACATAAAACTTCAGATTTTAGTCGACTAAATTTACAGATTTCGTCGACTAAAAACAGTTTAGAGACTAATTTATGACTAAAACTAAAATATTTTAAGCAAACAATGACTTTGGTCCACATAACTGCTGCTTACTGCATATTTTCTCTTGTTCAGACCAACCTCTGGAGATGCTTGTGTGTAAAAATCCCACACCATGCTAAACACGTCTTAAAATGTCTTTCTTCTCCATCCTGATGTTCAGTTTGAGCTTCAGCAGCTCATCTGGATCATGTCTTAACACCAAATAAATCAAGTTGCTGCCATGTGATTGGCTGATTAGCTGGAATAAGCAGCTAAATGGGTGCATTATATAAAGTGGGTGAACAGATTTGGTCATCTGCTTCCTTTTTTTCACTCTTTTATAGCCATGTTGTTTTGTTTCATGACTAAACTGTGACTTTAATGCACATTTTAATTTTTTTTATTTAATTTTTAAGGCGTTTTGCTCTCTGACAGCAGCTCATTAAGTTTTTGCTCGTTGTTTTTGCACCAACACTCAAAGGCCAATGCGTCTTTTTCCCACTTAAGGCTCCAGCTCATGTCCGAGTCCACTAAAAATAGAAATGGTTAAAGGAAAAAGAAGATAAATAGGTGCTGCTATGGATATTGGCTGCAGAATAAAAAGCTTATTGGAAAACGTCCAGCGCTGCAAATTTAAGCGGGCTGATGGAATTTACTTAACTCTGACAGTAATGTTACGTTCATGTCGGCCGCTCCGTTTAAATCACGGCCAGACGAGGATCCCTCGATACGGAGAGATTTTAATTAAAAGACAGATGAGAGAGGAGGAGGAGGAGGAGGGGTGTGACAGAAGAGGAAGAAGAAAAGACGAAGGATGAGACAGGAAGTGATGCAGAAGAAAAAGCACGGCGAGCCCGCTTTAATTGTTACTCTGTTTTTTTAAAGGCTGCAGCGTCCGTGTGCAAACGCACTCCCATTCTTCATCACTCTCATGATTGATTTTTTAACATTCAGCGGCCTGAGTGTGAGAGCTCGGACGCTTACACACACAAAAACACACTGACACACACTCGGACATGCTGACATGTGCACTGACCCGCCTCACACCCCCACTCATGCATACGCCGCAGCCCAAAGCAGCTCGGTGCATTAATGTGAACGATGCATCAAATAATCCACTTATGTCCCAAACATCAGAGCACAACCTGCACACATGTTTCTGTGATCAACACTTCAGAGGGGAAGGAGCCTCCTAGTTGGTGGTTTGATTCCTTATGCTGCGTTCACACCGCATGCTACTTGTACTACCTCGGTGATCACTCTCCATGCAAAGTCAATGTACAGCCGCGATGGGGCGGGGCTAACCCTTCCGTGATGTGACAGCCACTTTTCACACTACCACATAGCTTGTCGCGCGATGTCAAAGAAAAAAAAAAAGTTGGATCTTTTCACATGATTTCATGTGTGGCTGTGTGGCAACAGCCAATTAGCGATGTGTGCGTGTTTGACGGTGTCAACTGGACTACAGAGGAACAATTTATGTCTGTGTGGGAAACATTAGTCAGTGAGGACATTAGTTCGGCCTAGACGGATCGTGGTAAACTCACAGATGATGCTGCTGCATTATCAGCTGCAGTGTTTTGTGGTTGATAAATGAATCAAAAGGATACAGCTGGAATAATGTCCGCTTATACATCCTATTATATGATATATGACATGATCGCGGTGAAAATCGAACGGTCGTGTCGTCGCCGAGCGACGGCCGATGGCAACAGTAACCAAAATGAGGTATTTATGGATGCACAACAATACGTCAGTGGGTGACGCGATTTTGGTAGCTGGGTCACTTGCGGTATGAAAACAGCACAAGAGAACTATAACCAGACAGGAAAGTTCACGGGTCAATGGAGGAGAAGGGTTGGGATGGTTACTGTGGCTTTCATTCATCTTTAATAGGTTAGGTTTTAGGGGCATAAATCACCAGTTTCATGACGATACGTTACGATATCAATTCTTTGGACAACGATACGATATTTGGCGATATCACAAAGTCTGCCACGATTTGATTCAGGGGCTTTCGATCGATTCAAGACGATATTATGAACTCACTGAACACAATCAGCAACATTTAACCTCGTAGTTTCTATTACTGAAAAGTTAAACGATGTGCTGACCTTTGGGTATGATTACGCCTTGTCACGATAACAAATTTTGCTGGACGATAATTGCCCACAAAATTATTGCCGATAAACAATATTATTGTCAATACTGTTCTGAAACATCATTTTTTCATTAATGAATTATGGTATGTGTCGTAATAAAGTGAGTACACCATATCAAAAGCAATAAACTTTAACTTCTTAAGAGTATTTAACTGTAATTGGAAGGTCAAGAGTTTTTTATTAAAATAAATTAAACAATATAATTTAAGAAAAAAAACAATGAAAATGAAATGGACTCTCTTGTGAGAAAAATTGCATGTGTCCATTTTGCGCTGTTTTATTTATATTTACTTTGCTGACCAAACGCCTCAGAAAGCGCTGACTGTCAGGACGAAGGCTCCGCTGCACCTCCTCTTCTTCGTGGCCGCTACTTTCAAAAAATGCGATATATCGGCTCGTCGGTGTTCATGAGTTCACACCTTGTTCATTCTGTTTAAAACCAAAATATTCCCACACCGGGGCTGTGGCATTCAGCTCTGTGTGCACACGCGAGCGGCCCCGCCTCCCTCACAAAGATTGAATGAATGACAGATGCCCATGGGCTCACTCCGCTACAAATCCGCTACAAAACCAACGCACCCCGGTGTTGAGAAAGTTGCGCAGAGTGACCCATCTTCTCATCCAGCCTGTTTGGTAAAAAGAGAGGAGGAAAACAAACATGCATGCACATGTCAACTTATCGAGGCCGGCAAACTTACTGAGGACGTTTTTATTTATTGTGCGGTTGATAGATTTATTAGCGTGACAGGCCCAGGTATGATAGTTTATAGAGGATTATAACCATCTGTATGATCTAATTATGTTTTAAAATTAAAATTGGTTTAATTCAGGTAAGGTGCTTTTTTACACCCACAGTTACCTTATGGGTCTGATTGTTACATTGTAATGTTTGTATATTATATCAAGTATAATGCAACAATAAAATACAAATTATTGAATTATTTTTATTTAATTATCACTGACCTTCAACATTTGACCATGCTCTATCAAACTAAAAATGTGTAATTTTGAGTTCAATTAAATTAAAACATTTCTCATGTTCAAATTTAGAACTATTAACTTAACTAACTCACCACTGATGATTTTGTAGATTTGTAGATTTTTAAAAGAAGAAAATGGGACAGTACATGTCCCACTGGCTTTTTACTCATGTTTATCTTTTTACTTCATTTTGCCTTGATTTGAACTGATATGTTCAACACTTGGACTCTAAATAAAGAAGAAAATATATTTTTAAAAAAAGAATAATGACCCCTCGTCAAAACTGAATCATCTGCTCCATCAACAGAGCCAAAACTGATCAAAATATTGAAATCTTCAGTTTGGATAGTATTCTAGTAAATATAAAAGAATATTTTTACACCCTCGAGCCCAAATACTAACTTATTCTTTGTTCTAATTCCTCCCGAATAATTCAGACAGACTCTTCTAAAGCAGAAAACCCGGTAAATATTTGAAAAGCCTGATACACAGATGATCTGGGAGGGTCACCGAGCTGCTCCATTACACTTTACGTTAATCAGAGTCGGTGAAGGGAGGAGATTCAATTGGCCTTAAAATGTCTCCGAGGCCTCAGAGACGTCCAGTGTTCGTATAAATCCTGAGAACGAGCACTCAAACTCAGGCTCTCCTCCTTCAACATGTGGAAACTGGTCCCATAAATCCTCCTGAGGCTTTATCTGGGACGGACAGACGGGATTATGGGAGCAAGTCTTATCATAATGTTGCTGAAATTATTAAGGTGTGAGATTGACGGGCTGACGGACGGCGAGGGGAAGGAAGGGAACGACCCCCGAAGTCCTCATGTTTCATCTGAGCAACGTGTTCAACACAGAAGATGAGATTTACCTTTCTGCACCTACAGTCAAACTTTAAGTCATGCTGGATGGAAAAACAACTTCACTCTTACAGTCTGGTTGATAAGAATGTACATACATGTCAGACTGCATCGTACACTTCAGTGCCATCCCATTCCTAATCCATAGGGTTCAATCTGACGTGGGTCCACCCTTTGCAGCTATAACAGCTTCAACTCTTCTGGGAAGGCTGTCCACAAGGTTTAGGAGTGTTTATGGGAATTTCTGACCATTCTTCCAGAAGAGCATTTGTGAGCTCACACGCTGATGTTGGACCAGAAGGCCTGGCTCTCAGTCTCTGCTCTAATTCATCCAAAAGGTGTTCTATGGGGTTGAGGTCAGGACTCTGTGCAGGCCGGTCAAGTTGATCCACACCAGACTCTGTCCTCCATGTCTTTATGGACCTGCTTTGTGCTCTGGTGCACAGTCATGTTGGAAGAGGAAGGGGCCAGCTCCAAACTGTTCCCACAAAGTTGGAGCATGGAATTGTCCAAAATGTCTTGGCGTGCTGAAGCATTCAGAGTTCCTTTGACTGGAACTAAGGGGCCAAGCCCAGCTCCTGAAAAACACCCCCACACCATAATCCACCAAACTTTACACTTGGCACAATGCAGTCCCACAAGTATGGTTCTCCTGGCAACCTCCAAACCCAGACAACCATCAGATTGTCAGATGGAGGAGCGTGATTGGTCACTCCAGAGAACGCGTCTCCACTGCTCTAGAGTCCAGTGGCGGCGTGCTTTACACCACTGCATCCACGCTTTGCATTGCACTTGGTGATGTGAGGCTTGGATGCAGCTGCTCGGCCATGGAAACCCATCCATGAAGCTCTCTGCACTGTTCTTGAGCTAATCTGAAGGCCACATGAAGTTTGGAGGTCTGTAGCGATTGACTCTGCAGAAAGTTGGCGACCTCTACTCACTATGCGCCTCAGCATCCGCTGACCCCGCTCCGTCAGTTTACGTGGCCTACCACTTGGTGGCTGAGTTGCTGTTTGTCACAAACCGAGTAAAAAAGGAAAGCAGAAGAAGGCTGCAGGTGGTAAGAAGAAATACCCCTTGAGAAGCACAGGAGAGTTTTGGAAGCTATACAACAGAATGAAGCCGAGGACGAGAGCAATCCAGCTGCAAAGAAAAGACGTATGAGGGTAAGCTAACGGTAGCTACCGCTAACATGCTAGGTCGTCGTGCTCATGACTCATCGATGACGACATTGCCTGACCAATCAGTAACCGGCAGTCGGTGACGTCATCTTTTAGTATGGACTCAGCTCGCTTGAAACCAGAGCGGAGTAGGTACTAAAACTAGAAACTTGTTTTAGGAGGTACCAGGCTAGTGGAAACACGCTGCAAATCGAGTAGGGCCGAGTAGAGCAGGGCCAAGGCGTGCTAGTGGAAAAGGGCCATTAGTGTCAGTCATTCACACCACGAGAGACAAAACAGATGGACACACAATTGTCAAAAGTATTTAAAAAGAGGAGAGGTAAAAACCAAACATGAGTCCTGATCTCCACATCATGGTTTGGAACGATCCACCTGAAAAAGCAGCCTGACCTTACAGCATTTATTCAAGCCTGACATGAACTTCTAGACCACACTGTTTCCTTTTTCTCTCCTTGTCTTTCTTTTCTTCTCTCATTTTCAGCATCTGTTGTCTTCCGCTGCTGCTTGTTTGATGGATTTCATGAAAAACTTCCCAAAGTTCCATCAAACTCCCCTCGCAGATGAGCGAGATATTTAAAGAAACCATCTGACGCAGCAGCACAATGGAGCCTTTTTTATCTGCAGCGTTTTCCTCCAGTGACAGTGTGTGGGAATCGATCTATAATTCATCCATAGCTACAAAATCTCTCGCACACAGAAATGTTTGTCAGGAGTTTTTACAATCGAGCAGCCGCAGCCCTCACAGCCTTTTCAATACTTGTGAAACTTGGGCTTTGGGTAGTCGATGCAAAACGGGAACAATTGACTGAATCGGGAGGAGGAGCGTCTGCAGGAGCTCCGGATTCATCAGGAAGGCTTTGACAAACACATTATGGTCACATCCTCAAAACGGCCCTCGCTCCGATCCGCCCTCGCTGCCTTTTGTCCGTTTGCTGGTCTGAAGTTTTACAGCTTCTCTGTGGGACGGATCGACAAACACTTACACTCCTTTATTTTCACCTCTTCATCCAGGGCTCGTGTGAAGTTTCAAGGCCCTGTTCATCTCATATGTCAGCTTGTTTTATTCACTAACATTCACTCTTTTACTCTAAGGCAGGGGTGGGCAAGTGGCAGCCCGGGGGCCAAGTGTGGCCCTCCACATCAATAAATGTGGCCCGCCATTCATTCCCAACCAGCAGCTGTAAATATGAAGAAAACTCGAAATGATTCGATATAATCTGGACTAGGGCTGAACGATTTGAGAAAATAATCTAATTGTGTTTTTTCCCCCAATATAGAGATTTACTCTGCAATTGTTTTAATGTTCCTCATCTTATGTATTCTTAAACAAACATAAGCAGTAGATCTTTTTATAGTAAAAACCAATATGACATTAAATTAATCTAAGGATAAAAGATTTGAGAAAAAGTGGAGAAGTGAAGAACAGAAGCAAAATAGGTATGAAATTGTAAAAACTGGGTAAAAATGGTATGAAAGCGGAAAAAGGTTAATAAATAGGTGCAAAATAGGTAAGAAATTGCAAAAAAAGGGAAAAATTGGCAAAAAAAAATCCAAATGTGGCTTAGGAAAATTGATTATGGCAGCAAAATTGGGAATAAAATTTGAAAATAAATTTCAAGAACCATGTAAAAATTCCAAAAATGGTTCTGACAGTGGCCAAAAAAAGATGAATGGGGGCAAACAGTAGGTATGAGAAAAACTGACCCATTTGTTATTAACCAGTGAGTTACATAAATTTTAACCCTATAAAGCCAATTGTATCATATTTGATTCATACTTTTATAATACCTCTTTCTAATCAATATGATCAACAAATTACAAAAAAAACATCTGAATACAATCAGATAAATGATAAAAATGTCCTTAAATGGATTATCAGTTGCCAAAAACACCTAATGTATCAAATGAGATATGAAAAATCTATATGTTGAATTTTATGGACATTTTGATATTTTTAGGATTTAAAGGTGTAGTCATTGATCTTCTAATCTTCTAATCTAATGCACTATTTGTCAAATTCACCGTATTTCTCCTCTCCATCCACAAGATGTCTCCACTGACAGCATGAAAAAAAAAAAGTCCGGTTTCAATACACAGCCTTGGCTCTGAATTTCAGCAGGTAAATACTGTGGCTCGGGCCGAGTCACCAAAACAGGGTACACCCCCCACATCCAGGGGGCGATCATACTCATGGGCAGATCAGACAGAGAGGGGACGGTGAGTCGTAGGTTGCGTAGCGTGCGCAGTTAGCGTAAGAGAGAGATACAATAGGTGCAGTAGCAATGGCTGAAAAACAGCCCAAAAGAAAAAGGTCAGAGGAGTGAAAAGTGAAAAAGAAGGGCTATGACCATGAAAGAGCGAAGACCAGGGTCAACATTGGTGTTGCTTTCTGACGGTGGAGGGAACTCTGCGAACTGAAAGACCTGAAAACGGACGCGGATGTCGCCGTCTTTCTGCAGGATAGGTTAGCAACATTAGCTTTGTGGTGCTTCACATAACAGTAACAGCCGTCGGGCATTCATCTTATTGTCTAATCTGACAGAATGTTCTGTTGTTGTGATGTTATCAATAATGTCAGTCGAGTTGTCTGACGAGGCGGGGTTACCTTAGCTACGTTGGTCAGCTACGCAGTTTCTACGGCCGTTTCCATGACGATGCACGTCCATCAGCTTTCGTGAGGCGGGTCTAAATTCGTTTATCAACAACCTCTCCACTCGTTTTCTCCCACATCGCTGACTACACCTTTAAATAACTTGTTTCAGCTGAAAGATAATCACCAATGCAGTAATTATCCAACAGGAGGCTCAGACCTGTTTGCTTAGTTAGATCCAGGTCGAGACTTTTTTTTTGAGTCAGGCAGTGAATTATCTAATTTAAACTAGAATCAAGGCAAAGTTAATAACTTTGGTGTTGTAGCAACAGCCTCTATCAAATGCTCCGAGTGTACAGCTGTTATCTGCAGATGTTTGGTCCATATCACCCGCCCCTACCCTCGCTCACCCTCCCCTCTCTGCAGCCTCAGAGCCACACATCACTCCCCCTGACAGGACGGGGATGAAGTCCCTCGGAGACGAATTAGCTCCCTGTTGGGACGTCTTCTGCTAAACTCCCCGGGGGCATTTTTCTTAGCTCCAGCCGATCAATAACTTTTAAGATTATCTATCGGAAATGAAGAGAAAGGCTGCAGGAGATGTGCAGGACGGACTGTGAGCCTGCCAGGCGATGAGCAGGGCTGAGATCTGCCTGCAGAGCAGTAAAGATGGGACATTTACTCGAGTACTAAAGACATCTCAATGCTCCATGTGGTCTTATGGTGTTTTTGATCTAAAAGTCTGAATATTCAAGTCGTAAATTTGATGAATGCATCACTCAGACTTGTCACATCCATTAAACCACTAACTACTCCGTGTTTGACAGGATTTTAGACTGCTCAAACAGAAACATCCCTACCTTAAGGCAAAAGCACAGACAGAAAGATCATTCTGTTAGTCGCTCTCATGCAGCGGGGGTGAACCTCTGCACATGTAGAGCCAGGAAAGTAATCTCTTATCGGGCACCGGCTGATTTATCGTCTGTCTGCGTCTTCATAATGAGAAAGAAAAATGCAGGTAAATAGAGCGGAGACGGAGAAAAAGGAGTTTACACGTGATTATTTATCAGCTGATTCAAAACAACAAGACATTCATCACAGCCTGCTGGTCTGGTATTAATCATAAACTCCTGTCATAAATTAAACCAGAGCGGAAACACTTTAATAAATGATGGAAACAACGTCGGTGAAAAATGTTTTTAAAAGGCTGAAAACACTGATATTATACCTGTGAAAGTTTAATTATTTTGAGGCCAAGGCAACTAAAAATGTGAAAGCCTTAAATCTTGCCTTTTGTGGCTGATCTAGCTGCACAAACAGAAGAAACATGTCATGTAAAATTATGACAATAAGCAGATTTAAGCAGAAAAACTGGCATTTGGTGGTTGGTTTTGGATTTAACCCACTAACAACAGCAACCATCCTTCCTGGATGAGCATGACGAGCTGATGTCGGACAATGAAGATCGACTAATTTTAATTTTCAACAGCGGGAGTCAAGCCAGGTTTGTGTCAGGACGACTTAAAGGTAGTTCAAGCGACTTTATGATCGATTCATTTACAAGAAACACTTCCAAGTGACTATTTCAGCTTTCAGAATTAAAAACTTTTATAACATGTAAAGGAAAGAAGTGCTGTTGAATCTTGGATCAAAACCTTCCTAAATCTGGGATCAACACATTAGATTTATGCTCAGTGTCAGAAGGCTGAACTGTTCAAACCTGACTGGTTTACTCTTAATTTTCAGAAGATTTTTTGAATATTAAATCACATTTCACAAGCTGTTTGATTTCATGTCAAAAAAAGCCATGTTATTATGCAGAAAAGGGAATTAATAGTGACAGCAACATCCAATTATGGCTCTATTTATTTGAAATTCTGCTATTATCAGCATTTTAATGGCACATTTCCTTTATTTATATATGTTTATTGACTTTTTGAATTGACTGGTGGGCTGCAGTGAGGGCTCATACTTCCACCACCTCTGGTCTAAATAATCCAAATACGCTTCCAGTGTCTTAAACCAAAACAGTGCAACACCTTGTGCATGTTTATATCACCTTTGTCTCTTTCTTGCAGCAGATTTTCTGATTTTTGGTACAAACCACAAAGCTCATGGCTTCCTAAAGTATCTATTAGTTCAAACTTTGACAGCTTTTAAAGGCGGCTGAATAGTTAAGGTGCTCCGCGGACCAGGACAAGCCGGCACAGGAGTAGTTTCTATCCGTCTGCAGTCACCATATTAAACAATAATAACTGTTAACAATACTGGCACCTTTTTAAAAAGTTAATAGCTGCACTATTGACCACACAGCTGCACTTTCCTCCACTTCAAATTGTAAATATCCCAGTATGCTTGTAAATATTCCTGATGCACATTTTATCCCAGCCTCTTTTTTTACACGTACATTTATTTTATTCTATTGTGTCTTGTTTGTATCTACCTCCTTGTACTAGAGAAAACAACTGCCGGAGTCAAATTCCTTGTATGTGTCGCATACTTGTCAATAAAACCTGGTTCTGATTCTGATTCTGAAAAAGCCTTTACAAAACAACTTAACGTCTTAAAATGTTCAGACTTGCACAGACCTGACCAACAAAAACAGGATTTAGTTTCGAGTCAGTCGACATCAACTGTTAGATTAGTCTTTAAGAGCAGGTGTCAACAGTTTAATAATAATGTTTTCAATTACAGCTCCAAAAAATGAACAAATAAAATTCTAGATGTTCAAATTTGGTTTCAAGAAAAAGAAAAAATAGTTTTTGTTTAGAATTTGGGATAGTTTGATGTTTGGAGGTCAAATCTGATTCTTTTTTGCAGGAAAAAAAATATAAAAGAAAAGTTTAAAATATACTTGAAAAAGTAATTTAATGTATATTTTAGTTTTTGATCGCACACTGCATCAAATCTGCTTTCCAGATGACAAAACATAACTTTTTATCTCTAATAAATAAAACTTGTTTAGGAAAAAAATGACCTGACACATCTCAGAATGGAGCAGAACTTAAGCTTAACTGTGAGCAAAAAAAATGTTTAAGCTGACAAAGTAAACACAGCTCTATATTTGTTAGATTTCTGTTTATTTTAGATCAAATAGGCTAGTCAACTATTCTCAAGATTTTTGGCAGGTGAGGTAGAAGCATCCAGCATCACTCTCCGATGTCACCACCAATGGGCTGCACTCATTCTCTGAATTCCACATTTTGTTTTATGCTGTAATTTGCATTTCCCCATTTCCCTTTTCTTCCTCCACTTCCACCTGCCACTTCCCAAAAATCCAGTTTCATGGAAATTGTACCCAACCGGCCAGAAACAATTATCATAATGGTTCACCATATATCATAAGATACTTTTCTTGAAAACGACAGACATATTTATTTATTAATGTAACTGTGAATCAAGATAATGATTTTTAATTTTCACAAAATCAATGTAATGATGATTAATGCTTTTTAATGCCCTGCAGAAACTCTGACTCTACAACATGCTTCCTAAAATAAAAGTTTGACAAAATCCGTTATAGTGTGATGGTCAATCTAACCAAATTTTTCAGCATCTGGCAGCCTTTTATTGATTTCTTGGACAGGGTTCCTGGACAGTACCTGACTTTATTTTTACCTGCTTGCCTCGCATCAAGTTTTAATTTGAAGAAATATTGTAAACCAAAACCAAAATTACTGATATTTCTTTTTTGTAGGTTTAAAGAACAAAAAGCTTTTATTATTATCACCCTCATTAGTATTTTAAATACTTAACTTTAATGAGATAATATCGTTTTCCATCAAATAATATTTTTGTGTTTGTCAAACACAATATCATCTTTTTAAAGTTATTTTTCGTGCTATTTTATTTGCAATGTTTATGCCTGTTGTAATTGATATTGTCCCAAATACACCGTGTGCAGGTAATCAACCTTTAACTTTTTAAACCTTTGAATCCCACATCATGAAAATATCTGGTTTGTAGTTTGTTTGTAGTTTTCTCTGTGTAAAGGGAATCAAACAATGATTTAATTCCTCTGTTTTATAAAACATCGAAGAGTCTGAAAAACCTTTAATGAGTTTGTTAAAGAAGGAAAACGCTGATTTGAGTCTGAAGAGTGAAGATCTGAGACGATCCTCAGATGTAAACAGGCGTTAAATCAATAAAAGGGAATTCAAATGGATCCACTTCCTGTCCACGTCCTCCAGCATCAGACGCTCATCAGCCCGAACCGCTGGAGCAGGACACACACACACACACACGCACACACACACGCACGCACACACCCACACACACACACACACACACACACATACACACACACACACAGAATAACTGATGCTACCAAAGCAAATGTTGGAAGTGCAGCGCTCAGCTAATGATCCGACCTGCACGCCGCTTTCCAGGTGACTTATGTCTGCGCCCCGCGGCCGCAGACCAGAGTGACTGAAGGAGTTATCGATCAGCTGACCGAGCGCCGGTCGATGCCGCGGGCTGATCTGAAGACGAGCGAGCAGGGCGGGCTCACACACCAGACGCTACAGGCCAAACAGCGTCCATGTTTGTGTTAGAGAGTGTTGTACTGGTCTGAATCAAGCTCATGGAGACTCCTGATCATCGAGGGACTTTCACTTCACTTTAACCAAACAGTCAACTATTTAGAATCTGAAGGTCAAAGGTCAAGGTCAGTGGTGTCATGAACTCATCATCCAATGATTAAAGAAAGACATCCTCAAACATTCTGTGACACGAGATAATGGGATTTATAACAGTGAGTTTATCTCAGGTCTTACTTTATCATTCATGTCAGCTGAGACGGAGAGCCCGAGTGTAAAGGCTGCACAGCTACACAGAAGGAGAGGAGAGGACCCAGTGCTCCTTTCAAAATAAAACAAGGGGTAAAATAAAGGCTTATTAAATACATCATTTTGTTTCTCTGTGGTCCTGTTATAGTCCAGAGAACCAAAATAATGTAAAAGGGCAGATTTCTCCACCTTCTTTTGAGAATAATGTTTTAAAAAGCCCTGAGAGTAGGTCTGTCACGATAATCAATAAATCAACTAGAAAAGCACTCGGAGAGTGCAGACCTCCGCCAGCGCCACAGTCCTCAGCCATATTGTGATTTTGACCATAAATATTTGTCCTACCTTTATTTCATGTAAATATTTAGATTCCTTGACCATGAAAACATACCATTAACAACTGGATTCATAATGTTATCTATATTAGTTTGGTAGTTATTCATGAAATCACATTTTTCACCATGGCTGCCAGACGCGGATCCGGATCGACACCAAAATCGAATCACTTCTTCCTTTTCCCATGCTGAACATTTCCTAAAAATTTCATCAAAATCCATCCATAACATTTTGGGTTATTTTGTTCACACACGGACGGACGGACAAACAAACTCTCCCGAAAACATAACCTCCTTGCCGCACAATAAATAAAATTGTCCTCTGTAAGTTTGCCGGCCTCGATAAATTGACACGTGCATGCATGTTTGTTTTCCTCCTCTCTTTCTACCAAACAGGCTTGATGAGAAGATGGCTCACTCTATGCAAGTGTCTCAACACCTGGGCTCGTTGGTTATACGGCGGATTTAGCTGAGTGAGCATCTGTCAGTCATTCAATCTTTGGGGGGGGAGGCGGGGCCGCGTGTACAAACATATATTTAAAACAAACTATTCACTTTAAAACCAAAATATATGTCGAATATTTTGGTTTTACACAGAATGAACAAGGTGTGAGCCCATGAACACAGACCAGCCAATGTCGTATTTGTTTGAAAGTAGTGACGACAAAGAAGGGGAGGTGCTAACAGTCAGTGCTAACGCCTCAGTTAGCACTGACTGTTAGCACTGCAAAAGAAGTGCAGCCCTTGAATGCGGTTGAAAATCCAGCACTTTGGGAAATGTTAGAAACATTGCCACAAACAATTCAGGAACTGTAAAAACTCCATCTTATTTATTGTTGTGTGTGTTTTTATCGGAGTAGTAGGCTACAAGCAGGCTACAGCTGATTTATTTCCCAAACTTAATTTTCATTGTACAAAACAAACAAACCATTAGTGTACATGTTGACATTTCAGTTATTAACCTGCAGATTTTGCCAGAAGCAGCATTTTATATGAGACAGTCAAAGGTGGAGAATACGTATTACTTCAGAGAGGAATTATTTTATATATTTTTGTGTGACGGTGTACAATGGCGTATTAGGGCCACTTAAAAGGACAAAAAAAACACATCAAGAATAAACATCACACGCACATTACAGTATTAAGATTGAGGAGAAGCGGGAAAATTTAAGGTGGTGGAAATACAGAGAATAAATACAGAATATAATGGTAAAATGTCAGACTTGTCAGTGGTTTACATTAATAATGCCGCAGGCGTCCGGTCATTACGAACCGTTTACGGAAACAACAGACCTTTTTACAACTTATTACACACTATTACGTGTTGAAAAGGTAAAGATAACAAGTTGGGGCTCTTATATTTGTTTTCCTCTGCTGCTCTGATTGTTGAAGCTTTGCTCTCAGTCATTTTCAATTCAGGCACTTTGCATTGTGGGTAACAGCAGGTGAAGCAGACTGGTCCGATGCATACTGTGATTTTTTTCCCGAATCAGTACGTCATCCGGGTATTTTTTGCAAATGCAACTTTGCTTTTGTTCGCATACTGTATACTGCAGACTAGATTTTGGTAGAATTAGTACGCACTGCTAGTGTAGCAGGTGAATTCAAAAATGGCCAGTGTTCTTTGTACTTTTTGCCCTCATTACAGCTCTACAAGAGAATGTAACGTTGTTGCATCGAAGGCACTCCACTGCTGCACACAGTATTATCATCTTCTTACTCCGTTGACTGCTTCTTCCTTTTTTTGACTGCGCATGCTCATAACGATCTTCTTCTATGGTTTGCACATTTTGCTAACCTGCCACTTATCGGCCAGGCTTCAGAGGCGATCGTTTTCAGTTTTGCCTCTTTGTATGGACAGAGATATTTCTGTGGTGTGGACAGAGATTTTTTTTTTAATGAGGACAAAGATATCCAGTCAAACAAATATCCATATACGTGTGGTCCAGGCCTAAGATCACTACAGCCCATCCTCTTGAACCACCTCTAAACAGTGAAGCTCCTTCACCTGTGCACCTCAGAGGATGTAAACACCAGGCAGTGGGTCTAGAAATGACGTTTAAACCAACGTTTGTGCCTGAAACAGCCTGAAATGGTGCAAAAATCTTCCTAAAATAATCAGATTTCCAAGAGAAGAAGCTCCGAAGGGAACAGCCTCCCCCCTCGGTGAGCTCCCAGAATAAACTCCATGATTAAAACTCCTCATCGAGGAGGAACGTGCCGGAAAAGTTTCCATAAATGAGTCTGCATTAATGAGACATGACTCCACCCTGCTGTGCACGTCTGCCGCCAAAATAGAATCGACAGAAATCAAACGTCATCGTCTCACATCTGCATCTCCCAGAATCCCTGTCTCCTTTCTTCCTCTCCTTCCTTCCTTCCTTCTTTCCTTTTCTTCATCTAAAGCCTCCTAACTCCTCAACTCCTCACTCTGCTCCAGTTTCTGAAAACACAACCAAAGGAGCAAAAGAAATCTCCCTCTCCATTAAAATAAAAACATGCAGGAAGAATGATGTCAATTATGAATCCTTCCTAAAATAAGCTCAGGAGCAGATCAGCTGATTCAGCAGCAGCAGCGGCAGCGGTGGCGGCGGCGGTGACAGTGGCGATGGCGGCACACTTTTCAGAAAGATGGAAACAACCAGGACAAGCACATTTATCTTACTGTTGTGCTCCGGAGCAGAAATCAGACATTAATTATGAACATCAACAGGCAGGAGGGAGGTGGGCCTTAAATACTTCATACTAGGGCCGGGAAATACATGAAAGTTTGAAGATTTATCAAAATGTTTCAAACAAGGCATCTGATGAGACTTTAATGCTCATGGTTGAGTTTGAAAAACACTTTTTGAGCTCCAGTTTTACATCAGTTGGAGCGGAGCATTCAGTAAAAAAGATAAATTACAGCGGTTATGACACAGCTATCACTTACAGGGTTAAAGACCAGAAAAATAAACTTTAAATATTAAGACTACACGAGGATTTGAAGACCAAAAAATACAAATGTTGGAGTTTTGCAAAGCCTCTTAACTGCAGAAGACCTGAGAGCTGCTGTTCATATTTTTAAAAGAAAACTCAAGACCTACCTTTTTAATCTGGCTTTTAGTTGATTAGATTTATTATTATTTTACATTATATTATAACTTATTTTAACCCTTTTATTCTGTTTTTTTTTTTTTACATTTCAGTTCAAATTACAATCTTGCCAATACTCAAGATGTGTGTATGTATATCTATGTATTCTGTTGTTATTAATTTCCCTCATGGCTGTATTTTAGTATCTTATTGTCTATGTAAAAAAAATGAGAAAACTTCAAAAAATATACCATGAAAAAAAAAAAACTCATCTTGTTTTTTATTTGGGGGGGAGAGGGTTATTTCAGGTACATTTTCAGGCCTTCAAAGTGTTAAAGCTGGGGTTGGCGATTTAGGAAAACTAGCATGAATTTGAAAGTAGCGTCTCCTCAGGGCTCCGCCTAGCGCACGCCGGGGAAAATGCACGTGCAGCAGGCAGGCAGAATGGTGACAGGATTTGATTGGTTTAAAAACAGGTGTCCCAGCATGATTATTGGTTGGGGTTTTCCCTGTTTTGCTCCTGCTGTAGATAGCGGATATTTTTCACTCTGTTTTAAGAACACATTATGAGTTGATTACCATCGGGTCACAAAGACCATTTGAACCAGTATTACAAAAAGTCTATCTAAATCAGATCGCCAACCCCAGCTTTAAAGAAGAATGAGAAATGTACAGAATAAAGTCTCTAACTAACATGGAAAGTATTTGAAGTGCCGCACTGCTGTGGTTGTGATATCAGACTGGTTTGAATGCAAATCGTCATGGAAACAGTTCGACTGGTGACTTTGGTCTCCTCTGAACACAGTAATGGCGTGCTGTTGGTCATGTGACCGATCCTGCAGAGACGATGGTGTTGAGCTCCTGACGTTTAGCTTTGGTGAGGCTGCAGGTGAAGGTCCGAGGTGCAGCCTGCAGATGTTTGGGCAGTTTTATCAGCCATTACCCCGGCCCAGCTCGTATTGATTATCAGGTTGGTTTGCTTTAAAGACATCGATCAGCCAATTAAAGGATTTGTCCGCTGAGATCTCTGTGGCAGATGTGCGAGGTGTCAGCGGTGTGCCGAGGGTGAAAAGATAAAAGAAGACATAACTCTCTCTGTCCCGGCTCCAAATTACGCAGAGAAAATGTGTTTCGCCACGAGGGCCTGCAAGAGGCCATTATCATATCAGCACATCCCATCGCCTCCTCGTGCATCCATCTCCTCGGCCCACGCCAGAGACTTTTCCCGCTAAATTCACTCCTTCATCTCCCTCCTTTCATCTCATCTCACGCTCCGTAAATCAGCCGTGACGTTTAAGAGACTGAGACCAGCGACTGTTCCTCTCCTCTCTTAGCGAGGGGGGGGTGTTTGGATGGAGGAGGAGGAGGAGGTGCCTCTCTTTAATGAAGCTCCTCGTCCCGGCCCGTCTGCAGTTAGCTCAAAGTCACAGCTGCCTCGGCTGCTGCTGACGCTGCAGATCTGCTCGCTCGGCCTGACGTCATAAAACATCTCCACAGAAATGAATTAACGGAGGAGCTGCATCTCATTAGAGCTCCACTCCACCTTCTCTGTAGTAAAGCAGCTCCATCCTTTACTGTTACATCATTATTTTCATCTGCAGGAGAGCAGCTCCTCCTGGGCCGGGACAGCGGTCTGCACCCAGATCTATTAGAATAATGATGCTTTTATGAGCTTTATCTCCAAAACATGTTTACCTAAATGTCATTTTAGACTCTAATTACATCACCACCTCTCACTGCCATTAATTAAGTGAAGAACTAATTTTTTCAGTCCAATCCAATTAACAGCAGACCCTCGTTAGAGCAGCAACATCGTTCACACCAACAAACAAGCAGGGCTGTGCAAAGAGGCTGATTCAGTGTTGATCTGATGGAGACACAAATCAGAATCTTTCCCTAAAATAACGGCAAACCTTTGGCTCTGATTGGATCGCTCCACAACTTATCCCACCACCACCAAGCTAAGTTCAAAAGCGGGGACATGTCTTAGCCAGTATGCTTTGGGTTTTTTGTAAAAGAAAAATAGAGATTTTTTCTTTGTAGCGTTTTTTAAAAGCATAAAGAAAGTCAAAATTTATTAGAATGCAGAGTAAATAATCCGAGTACATGTTATTTTAATCAGATTATTCTAAATTGCACTAAACAATGGTAACCTTTTCGCTGTCCGTCATTTTGACTGACAAGGTTGTCACTTTTCTCTCATGCCATATTTTTTATCAGAGTTTAAGTTTCCTTTTCTGATTCCAATTTAACCCTTTCATGCATAAGTTATTACATCACAAAGGAATACTTTTTTAAATGTTTGTCTTTACTTCCAAACAACCTAAAAATCGTGTTTTTTCAATGTTATTTTTTGAGGGGGTTACATGCGTCAGCAGCACAAAAAGTAATTTAATGAAACTTAATAACAATCCACAAACTCGTCTTTGACAAACATTTATTATATGTAAATTGAAGAAAATATGTATTGTTGCTGTTTAATCAAACTATTCACTTGAAATTTGTCCAGAATTTTTTTTTTAAAAACTATGTGAAATCTGACGAGAGGTATAACATCAAATTTGCCCTTTGTTGACTATTTTGAATTCATGATGGTAAAAATGTGTTAAGATTATATTTTCATTAACTTAAGGCAAGCTTTTTTTTTTATTTTCAGCCTGTTATTTGAACATGGTAATGCAGCCTATAAAAGGTATAAAATTATTCCACATATCTGTCTATTGTACTGGACACCATGCATGAAGGGTTTACATAATCATTCACAGCTTCATCACCGATAACCTCCCATGTAAAGAGCAGTCTTACAGTTATGCACACACACTGAGCGTTTATTGTAACGTCCTTTTTCCACACTGACAATCGAGCATGTCTTTAACAGGATGATCCATCCAAACGTAAGGTTGCATTCAACCTCCTGTGTGGCTTTTCTGATTTAATCAGTGTCCTTTTGACCAATCTGTCTGTTTCATGGGTAGAAAAAGCAGTGAAGTCTCTTGGGATTCAGCACCTCAAATTCCAAAGCATCACAGTTTTCAGTGCTGTTTGGATAACTTTGTGAAACATAACACAACCACACTGCTCATAAAACTAATCACATTCTAAAACCTGATATCATAAAGCTGACAAAATCATGTCCAGTCTACAAATCTGAGCATGAAGTTTGGGAAACGTATTTAAAAACTGAAGATCTGCACAATCCACTTGTCGGCTCCAAGAAAATAACAGGGTAACTAGAAAAGCACTCGGAGAGCACAGACCTCCGCCAGCACCACAGTCCTCACCCATATTGTGATTTTGACCATAAATATTTGTCCTACCTTTATTTCATCAAAATATTTCGATTCCTTGACCATGAAAACATTAGCAACTGGATTCATAATGATATCTATTTTAGTTCAGTAGTTATTCACAGAAATCACATTTTTTCTCATTGCGGCCAGACGCTGATCCAGATCAACACCAAAATCGAATCGGTTCTTCCTTTTTTAATTAGGTGCAGAACATTACTAACCAACAAATAAATACATGATTTACGGTGATTACAAGCACATGCTGCTGCAGGAGAAAAATCTGTAGCCCTGTGACTGACCTGAAGCACCCACAGATCCTAAATCCACTGTCAGTGTGTGGAGAGTGATTCTGGTTATAAAGGGGATCGTTTTTACATAGGTTAAATTACCTCCTCCATGATATATTAAGAGCTGAAAAGAGAGTGTTGGCATGAGTATGATGGCACACTGGATCACCCCTCTTCTTCCAGTCCTTCATAATAACAGACAGCCTCCAAATCTCTCCATAATTCACCAAAAATTCAAAAAATATTCAGCTAAAGCAATCCCTGTTTTCTCATGTAAAAATCTGTTTATCTATTAAAAGAATTGGACGCATTTCCCAGCTCTGCCTTCAACAAACAATCCAGCAGATCTGCCCAAACAGATGAAGTCTCAGAAAGTTTCCGACCATCCATCACCGAGCACGAGGGGAGCAGACACACTCGTCTGCACACACACACTCGTCTGCACACACACACAGTGATTTTGGTGTTTCCTCCTCTGTGGGCACAAGTCGATGCAGGAGAGGAAGGCGGCGAGCGTGGATGTTTCCTTACCTTGTGTTTTGCCAGCCAAAGTCTCATCCCAGCGTCTCAGAAGAAGCATGATGGTGCGGCCTGGGACTCCTCTCTCCCTCTCATAGCCTCAGACTGAGGGAGGCTCAACTGCAGACAACATCACAAAAACACAACATGAGACACAAACCAGTGCAGCCATCGATCGTTTGGATGCTAAAGCTGAGCACAGACCCAAAGTGAAGCCAGAATGTTCCCAGTCTCGCTCAGCACAGCGATATGAACACAAAAATGAGATTTTAATTTAGTTTTTCTGCAATACAAAAAGGTAAAGCTCGTATCTGTCTTGAGTACGAACCATCTCGAGGTGGTCTGGAATAAAGAACTTTGCTTCCCAGTGTCAGATGAACTGTGGAGGAGGGCTTGTCAAGCATAAAGAGCTGTTCTATAAACTTGAGATGCGCTGCCGTGAAAAAGTATTTGCCCTTCCTGATTTCAGTGTTTTTTGCATATTTATCACTTGCAAAAGTTTTCAGATCATCAAACCGATTTTAATATCACACAGAGACAACCCAAGGAAATACAAAATGCAGTTTCTAAATGATTCAATTTATTAGGGCACAAAAAAATCCAAACCTATCTGGTCCTATGTGAAAAACTAATTGCCCTTCCTTGTTAAATCACAAAGTAACTGTGACTAACCACAGTTTGGGACAGCTGAGTTCAATTTCACAGGCCACCACCTCTGTTGAATCAAGAAAACACTTAAATAGAATCTGTTAGAAAAAGTGAAGTAGGCTACAAAATCTCAAGAACAAACGCATCATGGCCCAACCCAAAGAAATTCAAGAAGAAATGAGAAAAAAAGTGATTGAAATCCATCAGTCTGGAAAAGGTAACTGCATTATTTCAAAACTAAACTAAGTAAAACTTCTGATTCAGTCTCACCCTTGTGTGAAGTTGTGGTACTGCAGAAGGCTCACTATCAAACTTTTACTCGCATTGTCCAGCACTAAATAATTTCTGGAGCGACATTTTCAACTGGGTTTCCAAACAATACAAAATCAATATTCAGCCAGACATTAATTTAGCAATCTTCGGCAGTTCAGACTTGACAAGGCCTCTTCCTTCCCACAAAAAAACATGTTCTTAATGCAGGCATGGTCGCAGCTAAAAAAATGACATTGCTTTGCTGGAAGTCTAAAACATTCCCTGTGTTTTAAAAGGTGGCTCAATGAAATGCTTCTTGTTGTTAAGATGGAACAGATCCGTTTTAGCAAGCAGAACTCTAACAGGGATTTTATGAAAGTGTGGAAACCATTTTTGGCTTTGTTAGATAAAAATTTAAATGTATTTATTATGATCTGTGCTGCTACGTTATGCCCACACTAGCATATACGAACTCTCTCATTTGGCATACTGACTGATGATTCAGACTGACTCCCACCCATGTGTGTGTGTTTTTGTTTGCTTGTTTTTGTACCCAGGAGTTTTTTATTGAAAAAGGGACTTACATGCTGCGTTCACACCGCAAGCAACCCAGCTACCAACATTGCGTCGCCCACTGACATATCGTTGCGCGTCCATAAATACCTGTTTGGTAAACGCCACCGTCGGCCGTCTCTCGGTGACGTCACGTCAGCTCGAGTTTCACCGCGATCATATCATGTATCATATAATAGGATGTATAAGCGGACATTATTCCAGCTGTATCCTTTTCACTCACTTATCAAACACAAAACACTGCAGCTGATGATGCAGCAGCATCTGTGAGTTTACCGCGGTCTGTCTAGGCGGAACTAATGTCCTCACTGACTGATGTTTCCCACATGGACATGGATTGTTACTCTGTAGTCCAGATGAATAACTGTCTGTTTAGAGTACCATCACACATACACACACCTGCTGATTGATCAACTTTTTTTTAACTTTCACATCGTGCGACAAGCTGTGTGGTAGTGTGAAAAGCGGCTGTCGCATCGCGGGAGGGTTAGCCCCGCCCATCGAGACTGTACATTGACTTTGAATGGAGAATGATTGCTGAGGTAGTACAAGTAGCGTCCGGTGTGAATGCACCTTAAGTGTGTTTCCATTAGGGATGGGCATTTTATCCGATTCGCAATCAGTGCATCGATGCGAGGGTCTGTGGTAAATTGCATCGGTTGGAGTGGTGTGCATCGGATTAGAAACTGGGCTGAAACAGAATGTATCGCATCGTAAAAGCTTTGCATCGGTAAAATCCAATTTCATGTTATTATATATATATTTTTTAAAATTTAAAATTATTATTTTCAGTGTGCTGAAAGTGTTGTTTTTTTCAAACTGCTGTTTATATGTTTAGTCTAAATTGTTAATGACAGCCTTGAAGGCTGAGCTCCACTACTGTTAGGCCTATGTCCCTGTTTGTGAAATAGGCCTACTTTTTTATGTTGACAAACACACCTCCTGACTGCTTAAGTAGCCTACTGTAAGTGGTCTGAAGTGGTCTTGAAGGAACAATAAAGTTGAGTTGAATTTGCACAGATTTGCATCGTGATTGCATCCTGATTGCATCCTGATTGCATCGTGGTAGGAAGATAAATCGTATTATCCTGAATTGGTAGATGCTTCATGTGAATGGTTAGTGTATCGTACCGTAGCCTACATATCGAGATGCATATCGTATCGTCTTGGGGATGGAGATTTCCATCCCTAGTTTCCATTACCCTTGGATATGTGCAAATGTAAATAGTGCAATAAAAAACAACAGTCAAATATACTTTGTCGAAATTTTAGGAATAATGCTTTTATTTTGCAAAAAACTGTAATGGAAACCCAGCTAGTCTCGTCTTGAATCAGTTCATGCTGGAGGCTTTGGACATTAAGATTGTATCCTTGTCATCACCATCACTGCTGGTGATAGTGTTGTTGTTTGTCATGTGCGTCTGTATAATAAGAAAAACCTTAAATAAAGTATTTTGAAAAAAAGGTAAAAACTCAGGATGTCCCCTTGTGAATAATTAAAGCCTGTGTTTAAGTATCAGGGTGGATTTAAGCCCAGTCATCTGACTGTATTTGGATATGCTCTGTTTGCTCCGTTTGTTTCTTCAGTGTATTTTGACACCTGCAGCGTTTGCATTTCTCAGAGTTCAGATGTAAACATGATGATTAAGACTGGATTTGCAGCTTCTTCTTCTGCAGTATTTATGTGACTCTGTTTCTGTTTGTTTGTTTTGGCCTTTTGCATGTTTTTAGTTCAGCTGTTAAATTAATTTCTAAATAATGAATCCCTTCTGTAGTTTCCAGTGTGCAGCTCGCTCCTCTTAATGGAAACTTTTAGGGTCACTGCTCCGTGTTTGCCCTCGCAGGCCACCGTACAAAGAGCAGTGATGAGGAGATAAATGTTCCTCATATTTTCTAATTTCACCTCCTCCTGCACAAACTTTTCTATTTTGCTTCAGCTAATTCCCGTCACACCTAATGAGGCTTTTCCTGCAGAGACGAGTTCTTCGATTAATCACGACGACTGAAACGCGTTTTCGCCGCGGTGTACGGCTGGTTAGAGACGAGCTGCTGCAGGAGCGACGCCGGGATATGATGGAGGGTTCGTTTGCTCCCGTGGATGTTTTAGACTCATTTCTGACTTAATTAGACTCGTCTTTCTGTTAATTACCAGACAATGTTGACAGGTTGGATTATTCCAGGTGATTAGTTCTGCCTGTGTGAGCGCAGGGAGGAAGACGGGAAGGAAGAGGACGTGTGGAGAATAAAGAGAGGAGGATTCACTGGGTGAGGAGCAGTTATAAAACCCAGACTGACCGACTTTGGACAAGATTTGTTTTTATGTGAGTGATCAGACTGTCCAGTGTTCCAGGAATTTTCAATGCGGGAAACTTTCCAAGGATAGTAACGCATATAAACCTGGATTCACAAAACTGAAGCCTGGCTGGAAACAGAGATTTTAAACAAAGTTGGTAATATATTTAAGCAAAATCTACTTGAGAATGTCTCTGCTATTCCTCCATCACATGCACAGATGTTTCTGGAAGCCTGGGCTGTTGATATTTGAGCCCATGGACATAAAGTGAAGCTGAAACTGATCGTTCAGTAAAATAATTCAAAGTTGTACGTGTATTATTTTGCATAGATGTCTTCCTATGATCAAACAAATGTTTATATTAATATTTGGATGGGATGAAGTTTGTTTATGTTGGCCACAATTTACAGTTAATTTCGATTAAACGCTCCAATTTGTAATATTTCCAAAATTCACAACCTTAACTTCACATGCAAAGTTTACAAATTGTTTCCTGACATTTTCTGCCCCTTTACAGCCCTATTTGCACATATTATTTAAAATCTACAGCCAATTAAAGTAAGCTCAAATTAAAAAAAATAAAACAAACTAAAAGGAACAACTGCTTTTTTCTAGCATTACGTTTTACCACCACAAAATATAGATGGTCATATCAGGATTTTAAAGCTTGATGCATTTCTAAATAACATACATTTACTCAAACTTTGGTCTGAGAGTTTAAAAGCACTGGTTTGGCCTCAGTATTGGAGTAAAACAGACGTTGCCCATTCCTACACATATGATAGGGAAGTTGTGCAAAAATCTCATTTTCTTTATTTTCTTCCTAATGCAGACATACAAAAAATATTGCTGCATCAGTACAAAATAAATGCTCTTTGAAAAAAAACAAAATTGTAGTTTTTCCCCTTATTTAGACTACAGTGCAAATACAAACATAAAATCTCAATAAAAAGTGCTTTGTAGAGTCGTTTGGTCTTTTGCCTTGTAAGTGGTACATCATGGTAGTTGTTCTCTCCGCAGTATACGGTGAACTGTAGCGGCATATTTTGCACACGGTTGTTGTTTTGTCTGCAATCTTCTCACCGTTCTCTCGTCTTTTACATGGGAAGCCAAAATAGGTCCACACAACCGATTTATTTGACGAAGGAGTGTCAGCTAATTCCTCGACCTCGTCTTCCTCCATATTGAAGCGAGTGTTTTGCTATGGCAGGTGAGGAGGGTAAAAAGTCACCAGTCTCAGTGTTGCGCGGCGCCTAGGAATGTATACCCTGGACCAGTGTTTAATGTACCGGTCCCTAATTGGGACGGTACCCGAATACCGTTAAGAATCTGGAAAAACTGTACTGCTATTGGTACTTAAACGTCTCTTCAACTGTCACGTAGTTATGACACTACCGCCGTCCGGCTCAAGCATGTCAGTGAGGACTAAGTGCTCGAAGGTTTGAGCTCACTTTAGCAAAGTTAATGAAAACTCGGCCCGATGCAATCTTTGTCAAGATTGCGTCAAAGGGGGGAAATACTAGCAACATCACCAAACACTTGGAGCGCTCGCAGAATATAAAGCTAAAGGAGTGCGGGCTGTTTGAATGCTATAGCAACACGAGTAAAGTTAGCAGCTCGGCTAACACTAAAGACTGCAGCACCGACAGAGACAGAGACTCTATTATCCTCCCCTTCGGTAAAGACCCTGCAGAAAACAACACAGTCACACGGGGTTAAACTCTTGACGAAGCACCGCTGCACCCGGCCGTATAACGTGGATGAAAAGCCGACGGCAAAGCTCGGAGCGGAGACTCTGTTTACTGAGGTCAAGAGAGCAGCGGCTGTGGCTGAGGGTCAAGCTGCGCTCACAGCGCCCTCTGCTGGATGAAACGGTCCACTGCTCCAGGCGCCCTGATGTGCTGCTTCACTCAATATTTTACATTTGAATATTTATTTACTATTCAGTTACGGATATTTATCCCCATATTCGAATGGTTATACAACTATCTAATATAAAGTGACAGCCCAAGTAGTCATCATTACAGCATCGATTTTAGCCCCACTGATATATGGGTCTGTCTGTACATGCAGTCTGTTGGGCATGAAGGGGCTTATGCCATCTCCTTAGCTTTCTTTTTGCCTCTGAGAAGCATTTGTAATGCATTACTTCTATTCTGTTGAAGCTTTATTATGACCTTGTGGTGATACAAAAAGGTTGAATCGTTTAATATCTTGTAAAGTCTTTATTTTTTACACAAAATTCCGTGTTGTAGTATCGATAAGTATTGATACAAATAAGGAGTATCGGTATCTGTATCGGTAAAATCATAACGATATACATCCCTAGCGGCTCCCCTTCGCGTTTTTTATTTCGTGCTTTTATTTTGTACGACTTTGAATTTATTTCACCACTTTTTATTTTGCGAAGTTTCGTGGCACCCCTAGTGCGTGTTATATTTGAGAAACTACGGTAAGTGTCTTGAGTTGTAGAGCAATCTGTTTCTTTCTGTAATGAAAATAAAGTTGTTAGAGATTCTGATAAAGGCTTAATAATTGTTCATAATTTACGATCATTGTGATACGTATGGTATTATGAGGTTTTATGAAACGCCCGGCCCTAGCTGCAGCTCTCTGGGTGCCTGTCCCTGTGAGCGTGGACTTGTTGGTGAATGGTGAGGTGGAGACGCCGAGGGGACTCACAGCAGTTTGGTGTGAAATCCTGGAGGTGGGTCGGCGGGTCAGAGCAGCACTTTGAAGGTAATTTTACTCCACAGGAGCAGCTTCACTTCAGTCGTCCCCTTCAATCCTCTGAAGAGACGTTTGCTTGTTTTCTGACGTGGGCCCGTCTGTCATTGGAGAGGGAACATGGAGGACAGAGGGTTAGCGCAGGGTCACCGTTAGCCTCATAAAAACCAAACCTGCCAATCTGTGCCTCCTCCTGCAGAGACCATGACACCAGGAGGATTTACATCTCTACAATCTGCACGCAGCTCTTTCTTTAGGGATGTTATTATGATCAGATTCCATCTCAGCTCCACAGAAACAAAGCCTCTCCCTTCTTAATTGGCTTAAGAGCATCCTCTCAGTAAACGGGTGTTTCTGTGATGAAGCAGGCGATCCGAGGAGGATCCAGCTCAGTGTGATAAATAAAACATTCCCTCCAAATCTACTGTAGCTCCAAACTGTCCCTGCCTTCATCCCCCACCAGCCCGAGCTCTACAGTACGAGGAGATCAGAAGAATAATAAACAGCTCCTATTAATCCAGATTAAACTGGATTCACATACCATCAACACACTCACACCTCCATAAGAGAGCGAGAGTTTAAGACGAGGGTGTGAGCTAGGGCCGGGAAACATGGACTGAAAATCATACCACTATGTTCACAGCTTGGTGGAGACACACGACATACTGTATGCTTTATTTATCAGCTTTCTTAATATCAGAATTATTAACCTTGATGTAAGTCTAGTAAAAAACAAATGATATTGATCCCTGTTGAGCATCACATCCAAAACAAACGAGGTCCCAAACACTCACCATTAATTTTTTCTTTAATTTGATCACCCCTTTATTCCACCATAGACTGTGACCTCCACACCAACATACTGTGATCACTGAAATAATGACAATAACATCAATTTAAATGAGGGACTAACAAGAATCACATTTTCAAAATGGTGTTCGGCAAGCATCAAAGCTTGGCCCACTCATTTTTCCATTATAAAAGAATATCATACAGATTACAGCTCTTAATTTTGGGGATATTTTTCATTCTAGTTTGCAAAAATGCTTCAAGTTTTATTATACATCCACTCTCAAGTCTGTTGATGCCACAGAACAACCAACAAAAGTCCCAAAACAAAACATTGGGCATTCCTTTGTTTTCAGTTGGGATGAACAATACGATTGACATGACATGTTTTGACAGATAATTGCCTAAAAACTTAAAAATCCAGTATTGTGCAACCCTAGTTTTCATAAATCAAAATTTTACTATTGCTCAATAATAGAGGAAATATTATTTCCCACTTTGTTTCTTGAAGTTTAAAGGTACTGAAACTTCAGTCATCCTTAACTAAAATGGTGTTCCTCAGGCTCAATATTCGGCCCACTATTTTTTCCCATTTTAAGTTGCTGTACCCAAGTTTTCATTCATTCTTTTAATTCAAGCTGCAAAATTTGATTTAAAGTTGAATTTAACATCCACCTTCACAGTCATCACAAAATAACTATTGGGCTTATTTTGTTTTCATTATTGAAAAATTACTGGTAATCTCAGGCAATCATATAAATAACTTCAGGAAAAATGGGTCTCCAAGGCCTCTTTCTTGATTTTCCCTTTCCCAAATTGTTTCCCATGTGTTTGTGAAATTATGACAATTCTCTCTTTTCTCCTAAATAACTTCTACACATGGATTTGATAGTGCAATAGCACGGCCAATTTTTCTGTAAACTAATGCTGTCCAAGTTCTCTTTTGTTTACTGTTTGAAATTAACAAATTGTCCAGAATTGGACTTAGTACTGAACCTTGTGGGACACCATTTCTAAAAGGGTCATCAAAATGTTCAGATTTTTGATATTTTAGATTTTAGTCCAAAACTGATTAAAGTTTATTAGTGTAGTTGAGGTGTGCATTATTGATAATGAAAACAGAAGACTGGACAATGTAAGGAGTTTGTGTTTTAGCTTTCAAAAATTATAATCAAACCAGTTCTCCAATCTTCTAAATGTTGCCAACATGTCTGTGCAACTAAGACAGCCCCCACTCCTTTTTTCCATTAAAAGGTTGGTTGCTAGTTTTTAACGAGTTCTGTTCTTTTTGTTGCAACACATGGTCACAAGCATACGGTATATATGTAAAGGCAACTCTGAAATAACAAATAATTAAAACTACGAGTATTTTCTCTGATTCTTACAATTTAGTCTGTGTGCAAGAGTTTGCAGTAACTTTTAGTTATTAAAAACAAGAAAATACCTAACATAGGATGTAACAAAATGGAAGTTATTCATTAAAACCGAAAAAAAGAGGTGGACCAAGTACTGATCCTTGTGGGACACCACCAAGATTGTAAAGATACAGCTTAACTCATTGATTAGATTTTCTGGGAACATGCAAAACATTTACTTTCCACAATAAATGTTTCCAGTATTTAACTGAAAAAATACCAAAAAATTGCCACTAAAGGACTTGTTTTTATCTTATTGATATGACAGCCTGTTTACACATTAGAAATAATACATTTGTGCTCAGCTAAAGCACATTGAGCAGTGATTTTGGTCCATGTTGCCCGGGCTTAATGTTTGTCATACTTTAGGTAAATGAATGATTAATTGAAAAATGTCCATGAATAATAAAAAGTCTCTGCAGGGGAACAGATTGCACCCTTCATATTTAATAACTGGAATGTCCTCACACACACAATTAGAGCAAACATGTAATCACGGGCAAACACACACACGTCACATGAACACACGGCGACACATGGAGGGTGAGCGCCGGGCAGATTAGAAACATCAAAGAGCGGCCCACGCCGGTCGCCGGTCCGCCGCCGCCGTCTCCTCGCCCCTTTAATCCCACCGAGGAGCCTAAATGTTCCTTTACTCCTGCTCGTTTCTCTCCTCGTGGACGGCGTCTGCGTCGAAACAAGTCCTCCTAATCAGCCCGGATGAATTATTGAGCAGCCTTTTTATATCAGATCATGACCCATATTCCGCTAGCTTCACGTGGATGTGCTGCCAATAAAACCGAGATGTACTTTTTAAGGCGTCCCACATAGACTTGCCGCTCCATCCGAGCAGGACTCAGACTACAGGAAGTTCAACAATCGATCGATACCAAGGTTTTAGGTCAGGATATGGTTTACCACAAGAATCTGAGGTGATAGACGGAAAACTGAAAACAGCACAGCCAATGTTTCTGTAAACTCATGTTGTCCAAGTTCTCTTTAGTTTACTGTTTCAGATTAACAAATTGTCCAGAATTGGACTTAGTACTGAACCTTGTGGGACACCATTTCTAAAAGGGGCATCAAAATATTCAGAGTTTTGATACTTTATATTTTGTCCAAAACTGCTAATAGTTTATTTGTGCAGCTGAGGTGTGTATTATTGATAATGAAAAACAGAAGATTGGGCAATGTAAGGTGTTTGTGTTTTAGTTTTCAAAAATTATAATCAAACCAGTTCTCCACTCTTTTAAATGTTGCCAACAAGTTTGTGCAACTAACACATCCTCCCTCCCTCCCTCTTTTTTAATTAAAAACATGGCTGATGGTTGTCAAATTGCAGTACTTTTTGTTGCGATACTTGCATCACAAACATATCGCATGTACATTTAAAGGCAATTCTGAAAATAGATAATAAAAACTACAAATCTTTTCTCTGATTTTTACAATTTAGACAGTGTGCAAGAGTTTGCAGTAACTTTTAGTTATTAAAGACGAGAAAAGATTCCACAATTGGATGTCATAAAAGGGACGCTATTCAATTAGAATAGAAAAAAAGAAGTGGACCAAGTACTGAACCTTGTGGGACACCATTTCTGAAAGGGTCATCAAAATGTTCAGAGTTTTGATACTTTTGGTTTTGTCCAAACTGCTGATAGTTTATTTGTGCAGCTGAAGCGTGCATTACTGTTAATGAAAAACAGAACACTGGACACTGTAAAGTGTTTGTGCTCTAGTCTTCAAAAATTATAATCAAACCAGTTCTCTACTGTTTTAAATGTGCCAACATTTTTGTGCAACTAAGAAATCCTCCCTCCCTCTTTTTTTATTAAAAACATGGCTGATGGTTGTCAAAGTGCAGTACTTTTTGTTGCGACACATGGTCACAAACATATGGTATATACATGTAAAGGCAATTCTGAAGACAGATAATAAAAACTACAAATCTTTTCTCTGATTTTTACAATTTAGACTGTTTGCAAGAGTTTGCAGTAACTTTTAGTTATTACACACCTGTGTCCACTGAACAGGGACCAGACTGACCTGCTGCAGTCCACGTCTGTCTCCACTGAACAGGGACTAGACTGACCTGCTGCAGTCCACGTCTGTCTCCACTGAACAGGTACTAGACTGACCTGCCGCAGACCATGCCTGCCTCCACTGAACAGGTACTAGACTGACCTGCCGCAGACCACGCCTGTCTCCACTGACCAAGGACTAGACTGACCTGCCACAGACCACGCCTGCCTCCACTGACCAAGGAATAGACTGACCTGCTGCAGTCCACGCCTGCCTCCACTGAACATGTCAGGATGTACAAAGTACAAGAACAAAGACCCGACTGTTGAAGAACTGAACATCAAGCAAGAATGAGCAAGAATTTCACCCCCAAAGCTTCAACAGTCAGTGTCCTTAGCTAACTCTCTGAGTTGTTAAAGGAAAGGTGATGTAACATAGAGGTAAACATGTTTTTTTGAAACCTGATGCAGGTATCAGATTCAAAAAGAGAAAATATTTGCAATAAAAAACAATGAGGTTTATCACTGTGAACATATCATATATCGTCTTTGTTGTGTCATCAATTGAATATAGGTCAAAAAGGATCAGCAGATCATTTTGTTCTGTTTTATTCACATTAACACAACGTCCTAACTTCACTGGAATTTAGGTTTTGAATACTAGATTGGTGTCTATCCGACAATATTGTCATACCTCGGTATTAAAATCATATATTCAGTGAAAATGGTGCAGTATCATCCTGAATTTAAGGAAAATAAAACATGGATTTGAGTGTTTTTGTTGAATTCATTAAGGCAGATTCGACGCTGGAGTCGTATTGTCGTCTCATTATGAAGCACACACACACACACACAGAAGAAGATGGAGAGAGGAGCAGGAGGAAGACGGGGGGAGGATTATGAATCTCCTCAGCCCCTGCTGTCTCCTCTCCCCGCCTGTTTATCAATGACGACTGCAAACACGGCGCCGTGAAAATCTCTTAAGCTCCGTTTGGAGACTTTTGGCAGACTTCTTCTTCACCTAAGCTTTTGGCATCGATTTGCTCTCAGGCTCTAAAAATTGACAGGTGGCTTGAAATATGTGCTAATGCCCCCGCGGTCACCCGATACCACTAATTTACGGCACCGTAAAATTTATTGGCAATATTTACGCGGCTATTATTCATTTAGAAAGAGGGTACACTTCAATTAGGAGAGTAACACGGAGAAACAAAGCAAGGAAGGCATTACGAACAGCGGCTGTGCTGGCAGCACCAAAATGTGTCACTGTGCTCTGGACTAAACTGTTCTGCTCTTCTTTAAGCTATCAGATCCTTTATTTACTGGTATGTCATCAGTCTTATCCATCTTCAAACTCTTCACTTTATTACTAAAACAGTCTCTTAAGACTCAGCAGAAAGCTCTTTAGATTCACTTTTCTGATCTGTGGTGTGTTTTTTCAGTTTCCATGTCTCCACCACAGGAATACTCCTCTAGTCCATCTGAGAAGAGTCCATAGAAAATGTTTTCAGGAGCAGAACCTCCAAAAACAACAGCAGCTGCTGATTGGACGATCACTCTGCCAGTCACACTCCTCACAGACCAATCAGTATGCAGATCAACCCTGTTGTTAGCCATTAGCTTAAACTACGTTTAGGTCCTTAGACTATCATCTTAGTTTAAATAATACCACACAGATGGATCATCTACCACATACATGTGACATGAACCTCGCCGAAGACAATCCCCACTAAGTCATGGGCTGTGTCCAAAATGGCATACTAACGTACTACATACTCATGTGTATATACTACATACTACATACTCATGTGTATATACCGTATACTACATACAATAAGTATGATTAGAATGCCAACCGTTCACACTGTAGTATACTACTAAGTTTCCCATGATGCATTTCAAACCTCCGACGACAAAAATTGGAAGCACACCAGGCTATCAAATATCTCTGTTGATTCCACCAGAGTCACCATGTAGAATACCAAAATGTGGTCATTTGAGCCATAAAACGCACGGATACAAATTTCATTTCGGTATTTCAGACATTCCGTTATGCGCCCAATTATGCTATCGAAGAAACTTCCAGTCGGCTCCAAAACAAGAGCCCAATTTACAAAAGTGTTAAAGAACTAAAAGGAGATAATAAAAGATGCTTTTATTTTGAAAACAGGAAGTTTGCTAGTGGCTGATTTTTAGCTGAATGCCGGTCTCAAGACGATTTAACATTTATGATGATAATATTATAATCAGTAACTTCCAAATACAATAAATTGTTGACTGCCCGCAGACACCGAAGACACTTGATTAATACGTACCTACATATCGCAATGCATTATGGGGCTCGCAATGCATTATGGGGCGTTTGAGTGTGACTAGTATGCCCACCTCGCATACTTAAAATTTTTTCCGATATCGTATACATCCAGGTATTTTCATACTATCTAATGTGAGTGCACTACATACTCATTTAGACGTCACACTTAGTAAGAGTAGTACGTTAGTATGACATTTCAGACAGTCATTGACATCTGAGGAGAGCAGAATTCACCGAGTATCACTAAGTAACCACGACTACCACAGACTAACCTGCACCATCAGGAAGATTTCCACATCCTCCCAGTTTGCCAGCGGTGATCCCAGTCAAGAAAAAAGCAAAACCATGCTTTCGCCTAAGAAAAGCTTTAAATGGCATTCTTTTCTCCTCTTTTAAAGAAGAAACTGAGTCCATTTCTGATAAAACTGCACATATTGCTGAATCCACGGAGACTGCTTCTTGTTTTTGAACATGCAGTCACTTCCTGCTGTCGTCACGTCTGCAGCCCCGCCTCTTTCCCCTGATTGGGCCGTTCAGATGTCGACTGTGAAGTCATTGGAGGTTGGAGCTTGGCAAGATGTTTATGCGTGATTTCAGGCAATGAATCAGGCAGGTCCATCCGCTCCAATCACCACCAATGGTCCTTTTCCATTAGCCCTACTCTACTCTACTCTACCCGGCTCTACTCTACTCTCCTTGTGCTGCTTTTCCATTAGCCCCTGTCGCCTGCCCAACAGGGTGCAGCGTTGCTGTAAACAGCTAAGAGGCACTGCGGTGACGTCATTTTGAGTGCGACACAACAATCTGTGTCTTTTTGTCACAAACTGAGTAAAAAAGGAAAGCAGAAGAAGGCTGCAGGTGGTAAGAAGAAATACCTTGTGAGAAGCACAGGAGAGTTTTGGAAGCTATACAACAGAATGAAGCCGAGGACGAGAGCAATCCAGCTGCAAAGAAAAGACGTATGAGGGTAAGCTAATGGTAGCTACTGCTAGCATGTTAGGTCGTCCCGCTCAAGACTCATCGATGACATTGTCTGACCAATCAGTAGCCAGCAGTCGGTGATGTCATCTTTTAGTATGGACTCAGCTCGCTTGGAACCAGAGTGGAGTAGGTACTAAAACTAGCTTGTTTTAGGAGGTACCAGGCTAGTGGAAACACGCTGCTAATCGAGTAGAGTAGGGCCAAGGCATGCTAGTGGAAAAGATAAGTGTTCTCACATGTCACGTGTGCTATGAACAACACTCCCTAAAAAAGCCATTCAAATCTGTTGATTAAAAAAACTGCCCTCTCTCACATATTTAGAATCCTTTAAAATATTCCAGGATCTGCATCCAAATCCAGATCAACCCCAAAATCAACAAAATCAAACTGACCATTCACCCATTTCTTAACCTGACAGCTCCATATTGGAAATATTTCACGAATCCATCTGAGAAAGAGCCGTTCAAAATTGTTTTCAGCAGCAGAGCCTTCAACAGCAGCTTGTGATTGGATGATTGTTCGGCTCATCACAGACCAATACATATCAAGCAACGCTGCTACATATGACGTAGCGGCTAAACGTAGCAGTTAACTGCTAAAAACAGCAAACAACAGTTAATGGCTGTTAGCTGTAGCGGCTAATTGTTGTTACCGGTAGCGGCCAATGGCCATCAGCCGTTAGCTCAACTACCTTAAGACTATCATTTCACATAAATTATACAACACAGACATATCATTTAACACTTATATGTGACATAAACCTCGTCAAAGACAATCCCTACAAAGTGAACTTACGAGGAAGGCAGATTTCGCCAAATATAACTAAGAAACCATGATGACCACAGGCTATCTTGACATAAGCTGCAATTATTTTCAAACATACAGTCACTTTTTTGTAGTCGTCACGTCCGCTGCTCCCGCCTCTCTTCCCTGATTGGGCCGTTAAGCATTTAGCCGAGTAAAACCGTTGGACAACAGAGGCTGGCAAGACGGAGATGCAGGACTTCAGAATCAGGCAGGTCCGTCTGCTTTGGAAGGCTAGCTATTTCTGACCTACTTTGAAAATATCATTGAATTCCCTTCAGAATATTTGTTGTATTTCCTGCTCACAAACAAAAACATGAGCTCCTTGTCAGGCATAAAGCCGTAAACAACCAAAGCTGCCCATCCCTAGTGCAGTGTGCTTGAGAGAGAAGAAAATAAATCATTGATGATCGGCCTTTTGTTTGTTCTTCTTTATAAAATGGTCATAACTCAGAGATGGAGCAGCGTGATACCAAACAGGTCTCAGCATCTACTGCCTGATATCAGCTGTTCAACAGCATTTTGGCCTTTTGGATCGTCAAGTTGCATCCTCACAACATGCCCTGGTGTACTTGTGATCCTTATTCCTGACAATAGGGTGATATAAACATGACAATTATTATTTTTAATTATTATTATTGTTATTATTATCATTATTATTATCATTTTATTTTCTCTCTTTCATGGGTGGGAGGGGGGATTATATTGTTTAAAAAACTCATGTTTGGTGCTGTTATGCATATAACTTTCTTTTGTCCCATAAGCATCAATAAAAATGCTTGAACTCGATATCAGCCAATCAGATATCAGCTGATCAGTCAGAAGTTCGTCTCCCTCTCCATAAAAACCGACTCGTCCGTCTCTGCAGTCGCTCTGAGTGAAGAGCTCATCTGCAGCGGGGCTCCGGGGCTCCAGGGGTCACATATGTGCACAGAGCAGCGAGCATGATGGGTAATGGTCCCGGGTTATGAGAGCGGGTCCCAGGTGTGTTTCACAGGTATGAAGCCTTAACCTTGACTCACACACACACACACACACACACACACAGGAGCATAAATCCAGAGCAGTGTCAGCTGAATGATGGGAAAGTTAATCAGAAGAAAGGGGTCAATGGCTGCTGCAGCCGTGATGGATGGTGACGGCTCCACACACGTGTGAGTGTTGGCTGCAGGTGGACTCCGACGAAGGGCCGTATGGACCTAATGCTGATCCATACATCTGAGCTGGACGCAGATCCACCCACAGCAAAAATACTCCAAACAAAAAATCTGTTATTTCAGTCCATTATTTCTCTCCTTTAATAAAACCAGCTTGAGGTGTGCTCCATATCGTTGGAAAGTCACCTTTACGACGGACATCTTGTAAGGATCATTCATAAAATGAAATGAACAGCAGAGCTAAACATGACGGTCGTGCCAAAGTCTCCTTAAACTGGAGGCTGGTGTTCTGGTCCACAGAGGGTCCAGATTATCTGGTGTCAGCGTCATCTCCAAACTCAACACCAAGAGCTTTGTGAAGTCAAAGCGTGAATCCCAACTCTACCCCTTAGCCCTCGTCTTACCACCTGGTTTTGCATGTTTACATCTTGTGAAGTGTCCCAATTCTCTGTAGAGCAAAGACGAAGGGCTACACAGCCCTCGAAACAAAGACGGACGGGACCTCACTTAAAATGAAGGGGTATGAGAATTTCCCATAATGCACCACGCCTGCTGACACATGAGGCAGAGTGGAGACCTAAGGAAGCCCTTGATTATACGTAATTATTTTATCATCAAGTAACCACACCCTTTTTAGATGTCTTTTTTAGAGAACATTATTTATTTCTTGTCTAATTGAATTTTTTCAGCTGTTTTTAACGTTTTTACATTGTCTTGTTTTTTACCCCACTTGTTTTATCTTTATCTTTTTATATTTCTCTTCTTTTTATCTCTTATCTTGTTTTTTCTTTATATTATCTGGCTTTTATCTTACCTTATTTTTTCTTTATCTTATTTTTTCTTTATCTTATCTTTTTATCTTTACCTTATCTTGTTTTATCTTTATCTTATTTTGGTTTATCTTTATCTTATCTTTTTTCTTTATCTTATCTTGTTGTTTTCTTTATCTTATCTTGTTTTATCTTTATGTTGTTTTTTTCTTTATCTTATCTTGTTGTTTTCCTTATCTTATCCTGTTTTTTGTCAATGTCACTGTCAGCTTTATTTATATAGCACATTGAAACAGCCAGTGGCCTACCAAAGTGCTTTCAGTAGAAAAGGCAGTCATGATAAAAACAATAAAACAATAAAAACCAATAAAAGTAATAAAAACAAATAAAAGCAATAAAAACAGGTACAGTACAGTATAAATATGCATACTGCCCAGTAAAACCAATAAAAGTCCCAAATTAAAGTGGCTATACTCCACCAAAGGCCAAGGTGAACAAGTACATCTTTAGCTGTGTTTTAAAGGTAGAGAGGCTGTTCGCAGTCCGCACATTTACAGGTAGTGCGTCCCACAGTTTGGGTGCCACAACAGAGAAGGCTCGATCTCCTTTGGTTTTAAGAGAGGATCGAAGAACTTCAAGGACCATCTGGCTTCCTGAGCGAAGCGCTCTGGAGGGCTGATGAACCCTAATAAGGTCAGACAGGTAGTCTGGGGCCAGTCCATTCAGAGACTTAAAAACAAATAAAAAGAATCTTAAGATCAATCCTGAACCTCACTGGAAGCCAGCTCAAAGCAGACATACAGGGCATTACAATAGTCCAAGCGAGATGAGATGAAAGCATGAATGACTTTATCAAGGTCTTTCTGGTCCAGATAGGGTCTGACCTTGGCTAGAGCCCTCAACTGATAAAAGCTGGACTTGACAACAGTACTGATCCGCTTGTCCAGTTTAAACACGCCATCAATGATTACCCCAAGATTCCTGGCTTGGGACCCAATATAAGGCACTAGTGGGCCAAGGGAGCTAGCAAGGAGCTGGACCAGATCAGGGCGACCAAACAGGACAACTTCAGTTTTGCTTTCATTAAATTTCAAGAAGTTAAAATCCATCCACTTCTTCATATCAGTCATACAGTTGTGCAAGCACTGAAGTGCATCAATGGTTGGGACCTTCAATGGCAAATAGACTCGCACATCATCAGCAAAACATTGAAAGGGGATTCCATATTTCCTAAAAATCGACCCCAAAGGTTGCAAGTATAAAGAGAAGAGTAACGGGCCCAGAACAGATCCCTGAGGGACCCCGCATGTTCTTTATCTTATCTTCTTTTAATATTTATCTTACCTTGTTTTTATCTTTACATTATCTTCTTTTTTATCTTATCTTTATCTTATCTTGTTTTATTCTTTATCTTATCATGTTTTTATCTTCATCTTATCTTGTTTTATCTTTATCTTATCTTGTTTTTATCTTTACCTTATCTTCTTTTTTCTTTATCTTATTTTTATCTTTATCTTGTTTTTATCTTAATCTTATCTTGTTCATTTGTCTAATGTGTTTATTAATAAATTGTGAGAGAGGGGAAGACTCTAGAAGACTTAATTTCTCTCTGTTCCTTTTCACATTTGATTTTATTTAGTGACAGAATGAAATAAAGTCCTAAATTATAAACTATATATGTTGATGCTTGTTTGATACCATGGCAACCAAAGTAAAGAATTTAAGTTATTTAGACAATTGTATGCAAAAAAACAAGAAACTACAAAACCACAAAGTCATAAATAACACTGCTTTAATAAGAAAAGAAGTGGAATGAGTACTGAACTTTGTGGAATACCAGCTATAGTAAGGCAGTCTACAATTTTCAATGCATGTTTGAGTGCATATAATCTCTATTATAACAACAACAGAAATACTATTGTCTATTACATGCTCTGCAAGAGATTTACTGCACCTATCTTCACTAAGAAAAAGGCCTGACATCTATTTTTATCTGATATCAACATCAGTTATGTTAAAATAAATTGAACGTTTATTCTAATTTTGATTTAAAGCTACATCCATAAATCTTAAAAACAATATATTTCCCAGTCTTACTCAAACACTTTGTTAAAAAAAAGGCTGATATAAGCATAAAGTGACACTGCTGCATGAAAACATTTTCTGTTTCTCTCTGAAACTGCAGCAGATCAAAATAATTGCATGGAGCTAAAGGGCAGCTGCTGTGGCTTTGTGCAGATTAGATTATTGATCGACTATATGGTCCTGAAACACCAACACTCACACACGCCTCTGCTGTTAAATAAGAGAGTAGGGTCTGATGGACAGAAGAGGCTTCTCCACGAAACAGTCTCAACACGTATTAAAGAGCAACACCTATTCTTCACCATTACAGGCTGACTGCAGAGGTTATATTTCTATTTTACTAATTCCGATTAAGTTTGTCTCACCAAACCAAGGATATCTACAACCTGAGTTTGGAGGCATGTCAAAAGACCTATGCTGCAGACTTTTAACAGCTTACAGCAGCAAACATGAACAAATCTGTGCCGTCTTTTTAGCCACAAGTCCACTCCATCTCTTCTCATTTTTAATTTCACAGCTGTGGTGATGACGCTGCTGCGATATCACCTCTTCCTGCCATTTTCTGAGTAGCTTTTCCAGACAAATGTGGCTCCTTTCTGAGTAACATCTTCCTCTGAATCTTACACTCACTTTCTGTTTTACATCCATTTGTTCTTCCATATCTCTCTGCAGCCTCTAATGACCACAGACAGAGAAGCAGCGACAAGTTTCTCCATAAACTTCACAAAAGCTCTTGCTTAACAAGAACCTTAGTGCTCGCCTTTAGTCCTGCAGTTATAAAACATCTCTGAGGAGGTCAAAATGACAGGCTGATGTTCTTAGCATCCAAAAGCTTGCTGTGCAGGATGTTTAAAGAAGATGAGAAGATTTTTAAAGATGCAAATGTTTGTTCAAATGTTAATGTAAGACGCATGTAATTATTTTATTTTGAGTTGTGATTAAAGTAAAGAAAGAAAAACTCTGAAAGTCTCCAAATGGCAACTCTTACATTGTTTACTTCCATCATCTGTAATCGTATAATAAAAGTCTTCAGGTCAAATATGTTTCCACCAAAAAAGTTTACAATTCAGTCTTAAAGTGTAGCGCTTCATTTCAGAAATCATGAGTTGCAAATGCAAAAAAATCCATCATTAGTGATTTTTTAAATCCCATTTTCTTAAGTTGAAATAGTGATGCTACCAGGCCTCTGTTCTGAACCTCAGAGAGGTAAGCAGAGAGCAGCCGAAGGTGAAAAATTCACTTCCCAAATAATCAAAAAGGAAGCCTGAGTAATTTTATGAGGCTTTGAACCATTAGAGACAGAAAATGGGGGCACAAATACTTGTGTTTGGGAAAAGGAAAAGTCTATTTGGAATAACTGTAAATGTGTGAAGGGTGTTTTTCATACATTAACGATGCTATGAGGAGAATCTATTTCCGATGACAAAGACTCTGCTACCCATGAGCACGCGCGGCGACTGTCGTAAAGACGTGACCCAAGCCAAAGCGTGTGTTTGTTGTGATGCTAATGAATGCAGCTCGGACCTTCCTCAGAACTCTGCATTGCTTTACAACTTCTTTTTTCAACAACTTACAGGATGCAAAGCCACGAGGTAATGTATCTCTTTCTAGTTACGTAGCGGTAGTTTTTGATGTGTGACAACAAGCAATTTTTGGAAAACTTAGTATTGTAGTTTTGTAGCCGGCTATATATGTCTACTTACAGCTCGGTGCTCTAAGACGTGTTTGAATAATATAAATTTGCTCTAGTTTTAATTGTCTTGTTCCTGAAGTTGAGTATCCAGGCCAGTCCAGCCCTGTCCGACCCGACCGTGAAGCTAAGGAATAGCATTTATAGATAACCTATTTTGATGCTATAAAACTCATCTTAAAGTGTGTATTTCCATCAAGCATATATCTAAAAGGGAGACTTTTTTGTAATTACTTAGAAACTCCTCATAGCATCTTTAATTTTTGCCGATAATCATTTAGACTTAAAGGAGACCAATCATGCTGATGCATGATTTAATACTTACATATAATATAATAAATTTGAAAACAAGACCTTACACCCCCTTAATTTTCAAAAAATGAGATATTGTATTTTTTCTGATATCCTAGAACGAGATTTGATGCCTCTGAAAATAGGTCATTGTGAGATGTCCGCGAGATTTCAAACGTCGTGACGACACGAGGTACCTTTCTTTTATTGGAGTAATCTGATAAAACACTTCCTCCTCTGTGATGTCCATTAGCCACAAAACCGTCACCGAGGAACACATCCACCAGCAGGGGTATATAGATCCCGAGCTCACATTCACTCATTACCAGCTCTGGCCTGTAGGGGGACTCAATATGCGGTTGCTGCTTTGAGCCTGCGGGAAAATACAGCAGAAGAAGAAGGACAGGCTGGCTCAACCCCTGATAGAACTGACCAATCAGAGCACAAAGGGCTGTGACGTTGCGAGGTAACTTTAGGTCATCCTCAGATCCGAGCATTTCAACGACAGCTTGATAATGGCCTAAAATGAGGATTTTGAGAACGTTATTGAGGGGCAATGAAGGAACTAAATGACTTGTACTGAGGGCAGAAATGCTTTACAGGCATCCTAGTCTGGCATAGTGAAAGGAGAAACAAGCATGATATGTCCCCTTTAAAGGAACTTTATTTTAATGCAAAGGGTTTTTTTTCATGATAAATCTGCTTAATCTGTTTGGTCGTACAACTAATGCAGAGATGTGACATCCATGTTCATGAATATTCTGATAACTCATTACGTCCTGAAGAGAAAAGTGTCTTTAGCTCAGCTGATCTCCACAGAGTTCAGGTTTTACATCCACTTTTACAACCAGGGGCGTATTTAGTTATTTGAGGGCCCAAGACAAACCTGGTCATTGGGGCCCTTCATATCCCTGCACTGTGCTGATAAAAATGTTTTATTATTTTCATCTTGTATCAGGTAACATAGCAAAACTAAATAATTTATTCAACTCCTTTAATTTAGTTCAGTTTTGACAGAAGGTGAGTTTGTTAATTAGGCTCAATGTCCTGCTTTGAAATCTGTCACAGTTATCTGACAGCTTAAGTTACATAACCAAATTTATATGTCTCCCCATTCAGGGAATAATATTTATGATCAAAAAAAATAATTTAAATCTTAATATTTACCATTATAGAGCCCCTAAAGGGACATTAGCAAAATTAAATACGAAGTTTATCCTGAGCAGGGGCCTCATGTTTTTTATACTAAGTGTCATAAAATTAGAAAAGTTATGAATTAAAGTATTTTACAGGATATTATGACAGAAAATAAAGACAATGCCATCAAATGTATGAGATCTACTGACAGAATGATGATAAAATATGGATGTTGATCTCCTCTACTTCAGACTACAGCGTGTGAATTAAGACTAAAATATTAATAACTGCTCTGAACCAAAGAAAACTTTATTAACACATTTTTATAAGATGTTTGGGGCCCCGGGACAACTTGACAAAAGTCCATCTGAACCAATAAAAGCAGAAAGTAGGATGGAGATGTGAAGGTTAACGTGGTCGCGGGCTGAACTGCATCATCTGCAGCATTTACAGCACAGGAAACACAAAAGCTCTGCAGGCACCATGATCAGAGCCGCTGGTGATTTCAGACGATTATTCATGTTGGAATTCAATGAAACAAGAAAACTAGTGGTCTCAATCTAAGTACACAAAAGGCAGAAGAACATACTATGGTTATGTATGATCCCACAACATTCCCAAAAGCCAGAACTCTAAAGGGGGCTCACATGCTGATGTCTGCAACCTGAAACTTGAAAGTAACGGACCTTTGGGATCAAACAAAAAGCAACATTTTGCAGCAAAGTTGAGAAAAGAGAATCGGTGACAGCAAACATCCTCCGCATTCTCTTTCTTCTAGAGTCACACTGGACAAACCAAAGGCTACGTGAGATCTCAGGTCTGCATTCACATGGTTAAATGTTCAGGTTTGGAAGCTCCAGCCCAGTCGGCACTTCGCCATCCACCACTCCGAACAACTCGTCTGCACCACCAGCAAAGTTAACTCCACTTCATCCGTACAGATGCAGCAGCTTCAGTTTTCTCCTTCCAGCCAAACGACTGACGAATGCGAGTGTTGTGCTCAAGACCACACTATCCAAGACCAAGGGTTGCCCGAGACCAGAATGCACAAAGACCAAGACCATCAAAATCAATTTCAAAAGCCATGACAAGGCTCAGTCATCACAGGTGAAATAAAACATGAACTGAAGCTTTTTGTCTTTTTACCAAGTGTTCCTTCTTATTCACATTAATGAAGCTGAGGAACAGCAGATCAGAGCTGGTCTGGATCGGTCTTGACGGAAAAATCACGAGTCTGGCCAGACTCAGGAGACCAAAACAAGACCGAGACCGAGACAAGACCAAGACTGGGTCGAGATCAAGACCGAGACAAACAGAGACCCAGAGCGAGAACAGGCCAAGACTGAGTCGAGACCAAGACCGAGACAAGCCAAAACCAAGTCAAGACCAACACCTAGACAAGTTAAGACTAAGACATGACCAAGACTGAGCCGAGACCAAATCGAGACAAGCCAAAACCAAGTCAAGACCAACCCCTAGACAAGTTAAGACCAAGACAAGACCAAGACCGAGTTGAGACCAGGACCGAGACAGACCAAGCCCAAGACAAACTGAGATCCAGAGCGAGAACAGACCAAGACCAAGTCGATACCAAGACTGAGACAAGTCAAGACCTAGTCAAGAATAAGACTGAGTCAAGACCAGGACTAAGACAGACCAAGACCAAGTCGAGACCAAGACCGAGACAAGCCAAAACCAAGTCAAGACCAAGACCTACACAAGTTAAGACCGAGACAAGACCAAGACTGAGTCGAGATCGGGACCTAGACAGACCAAGACTGAGTCGATACCAAGACCGAGACAAGCCAAAACCAAGTCAAGACCAAGACCTACACAAGTTAAGACAGAGACAAGACCAAGACTGAGTCGAGATCAGGACCGGGACAAACCAAGACCGAGACAAACCAAGACCCATAACGAGAACAGACCAAGACCGAGTCGAGACCAAGACCGAGACAGACCAAGACCAAGACAAACCTAGACCCATTACAAGAAAAGAACAGGACCGGGCCAAGACGAGACCAGGACCAAGTCAGACTGAGACAAACCAAGACCCAGAGCAAGAACAGACCAAGACCAAGTCAAGACCAAGACCTAGACAAGTCAAGACCGAGACAAGACCAAGACTGAGTCGAGACCAGGATTAAGACAGACCAAGATCAAGACAAACTGAGATCCAGAGCGAGAACAGAGCAAGACCGAGTCGAGACCAAGACAGAGACAAGCCAAAACCAAGTCAAGACCAAGACATAGACAAGTTAAGACCGAAACAAGACCAAGACTGAGTCGAGACCAGGACCGAGACAAGCCAAGACTGATCCAAAGTAACGCAACATTAATGAATGGACTTCCAGCCACTGGGACCCCCTTCTCCTTGGGGATGTGCCTTATCACAACCAAAACCACATCAGTTCATCCTAATGGGAGGCACCTTGACCTTATAGTTCATCAGTTGACCTTGAAAGTCGGATTGTCTGAGTTGTACACTTGGGAACACCCAGTTTGGTCAGAGTCTCTAACTTAGGAGTTGGTGTGCAGGTCTCAGCAGTCAGTTTAAGGTGTTTCAAGTGTTTACATAAATAAAATTAAAGATGTGAGCAGTGATCCAGGAAGACTTGAACCCTCTGCTCTCATGGACATTTCCTGTTAGTTTCAGTCAAATCGACCCCAAAAAAACTCAAATTTTACGTCACGTAAACCCTCTAGTTCACAAACCAAGTACCCTGATCCACCTCTATTCTCACTCGGTCTTTGCAAGAGCCTCTGTATGTATGTGGGCCTCGTCCACTCTGATTCATTAACCAATCTGCTCTGTGGTAGTTGGTCGGTTCAACAATGCTCTGTGCCATGTTGTCAACAACTCTGCATTCATTCCACAGTTTCAAGTCGACACTGGCTTACATTAATTCCACAACACATGCTGCAAGATATCATAGAGGCTTAAATATTATGCGTTAGTTTTGATCTGCACTGCAAACATAAGCCATAAACTATCAGCTTGAAATGCTGTTAAAACAACGGTATGACATCACACTGGTAGCTCTACAAGGAGGGGTCAGAGAGGGAGCTGTTGTATCAGGTTGTGAGCACCATAAAAGAAGAATAAAGGCTCTTCAAAGATCCCAATAAGAGCCGACTGTGCACAGTGCAAACTAAACGAGGTGTACTTTTACAGCTCACAGACATGGCAGCACTTTAACACAAGTATTTCAGCCCTGAAGTTTTTGATTTTTGCTTTTTTGCTGCTTAAGCGAGCGTCTAATTATGTTTCAGTCATTATTTTGTGAGATCTTGTTGTGAGATGCAAACAGCAGCTGTTCAGTAGTGTCGTAGGTCAACATCTACTTGTCTCATGTGCACGTTTTTCAGATTTAAAATGCTATAATCAGTCAGAGCTGGACTTTCCTCTGTCTCTCGTCTTTTTGAATCTGCAGATCTTGCGTGCAGACGGCCTGAGAGCAGCTCTGAGCCCTGATGTTCAGAAGTGAGGACGACTCAAACGAGCCTTACATCATCACACACGCTCAGATCCGTGCATTTGACCTTATAGCACGCTGAATTAAAGCTGGAATTAAAGATAAACGCTGCAGAAGTGTGAGGGAAGAAATCCATTAATATTCTGCTTGAGGTTATGTATGCACACCCACACACACATGCATGCAGAGGAAGAGGCCTGTTGTTAAATATATGATAAATATCATCAATTAATCATCATCCAAATCATGCAGGAGCATTAGCATGTGTGGATTAAAGCGCTGTACTCACCTATTCAAACCTTAACATTAGAAAATATTGATTTTTATGGGCTTAGGAGGCCAGAGAAACGGTACGAATCTCGGCTAATACATCGACTAACAGACAAAGATGTTGCTTGAGTCTTTAATCCGCGTTAGTGAAATCCCATTAAGATTCAATAGATGGAAAAAGGAATATTGAAATCAGCTTCAGTCCGTTTGAAAAAGAAGTGGAAAAAGAGTCCAGATTGAGGACAGTTTTTAGCAATTGTTAATTTTTTTTCAATACAGGGGATCGAATCCAGGATTTAAAGGGTAATTCCACAGGAAAACTGCTAAATCCAGAGCGCCTGAATCAGGGTGGCAGCTGGTCAAAAGTCCCACTTCCCATTCTCTTCAGAAGAGGAGAGGCATTAAATCTCCTTCAGGGAAAAAGGTGGAAATATAAACAAAGGAGATGGACAAAGAAATGAGTCGTGTGGTTTTTGAGTCACTTTGCTATGCATCTGTCTACTCCAAACACACGCACACCCCAAATATTCAGCCCGTCTGCAGCAGGGCGCCTTACTTCATCGTGCTCGAATGCAAATGATTCATCGCTTGTTTGGATTTGGAGAAATGGAGCTGGAAGGTGGAGGTGATGAGGAGCAAACGTACGTCACAAAATAATGCAAAAACAAGACGTGGCGTGTGGCGATGGCTCGAATGGGACGAGGAGTGAAGTGGTGAAGCTCGAGGGAAAGTTGGAGCGAGTAGTGGAAATGGAGGCAAAGATGGGAGGAGGATTTTTGGGTGCTAGTCCATTGTCTGTGTGTCAGTGCAGGATGGAGAGAGAGAGGAAAAGAGACGAAGGGGCGGCGGGCGGAGTGTATAAACACCGATGACACCCAGACAGAATGGACGAGGCCGAGAAGTTAGGCCTCGGCTCGCTCCGACCTTCACCTCCACAGCATGAGAGTGGAATTTATGTGAGACAAAGAAGAAGATGAGAAGAAGACGGGGTGATCATCAGACTCTTTAATGGAGACATGGGTGAGGATGCAGCTCCAGCACCGCTCCGAGCTGCACCTACGGGACTTTGAGACTTTCTCCTGAGGAGATGGGGCCTCGGCGAAGGTGCGTGCTTGATGAGTCACAGCAAAGTGAGAAAACGCAGATTAGAGTGATGTGAGGATGACACGGCATGAGCAGAGGAATCAGCTGAGTGCCAGCCGGATGACGGGGAGGGGGAGTCAAAGCCAGATTACAGGCCCCGAAGAGCCCGAGGGTTTAACGCACCCCACAGCAAACACCTCACGCACACGAAAACAAAGACTCAGGGACGGACACGCAACACTAAGTCAAACCTACCTATGGTCAGATTTAAGAATCGGCCAAAAAAGATGCATAGGATGGAGGGAGGAAAAAAGAGAAGGAATAGGGAATAGGAAAAAAGGTACAAAAGTGAAAAAGGCATAAATAGAAAAGACAAGCAAGCCAATCAAACGTCTCTATTAGAGGTGAAAGGAAACAGTGAGAGAAAAGTTAAGGGTGGACGGTGAGCGGAGGTGGCGAGGAGGGGAGGGGGTGAGGGAGCGTGGGCTGCACAGCGATAGAAAAGGCTGGAGGTGATAGCGATGGAGAGGGAAGGGAGAATGAATGAAGGGGGAGATAAAAAAGAGAATAAAAGGGGGTTAAAAAAAATCCCCCTCCCCTTTCTCTTTCTCTTTTTCTCTGTCTCTCTCTGCCTCTCTCCCCCCTCCTCGTCTGGCTCATAAATAGAAGAAATTGTTGACCAGGTAGATGGCGAAATAGATGAGAAGACAGAGGACCGAGAGAGCAAGCAAATGAAAAGGTAAAGCACCTCCCAGCAGCGCGATGAGGAAAAAAAAGAACAAAAAACGAAAGATAAAAGCAAATACTCCAGCGGCCTCCGTCGTCTCCAGTCTGAGGGCGGGAGGGGGGGTTGGCTGCTGCCAGTGGCTCCCCTTCCCCGGCTGCTTCGGTCTTCTGACTCCCCTCCCCAAAAAACACTTCCCATCCAGGTGACGGTCGTCCTCGCCTCCTCTCAGCTCGGCGTGGGGGCCGCTCCACACTCACACAGGTTGGACATTGTTGCAGCTCAAAGTCTCAGCGATGTTGCCCAGGGGGGAGGGGGGGGGCCGAGCTGCTGCTGCTGCTGCAAGTGAAGAGAGTGAAGCGCTGGCGTCCTCAGGAGCGAGGATACTGAGCCGCTCTGCCTAACCCGCCCGTCCCTGAGCAGAGGAGATGGGAGGATGGGAGGTGGGCCCACACGCTGCATTAGTATTCATTGAAAGAGTGTGAGGGAGAGAGAGAGAGCGAGAGGAGGGGGAGAGACTTCCAACAAATGTCGAGGAACCTCAGAGCGGAGGCTGAGCTGAGAGGATGGCGCCCCCTGCTGCCCATCTGCAGCCAACATCAACCAGGGGTGAAAGTAAGATACAATACCCAAAACCAGTGAAGTTGGCTCGTTGTGTAAATTGTAAATAAAAACAGAATACAATGATTTGAAAATCCTTTTCAACTTATATTCAATTGAATACACAGCAAAGACAAGATACTTAATGTTCAAACTGGTAAACTATTTTCTTTTGCAAAGAATCATCAACTTAGAATTTAATGGCAGCAACACACAAGTTGTCACAGGGTCATTTTTACCACTGTGTTACATCGCCTTTCCTTTTAACAACACTTAGTAAACATTTGGGAACTGAGGAGACCAATTTTTGAAGCTTTTCAGGTGGAATTCTTTCCCATTCTTGCTTGATGTACAGCTTAAGTTGTTCAACAGTCCGGGGTCTCCGTTGTTGTATTTTACGCTTCATAATGCGCCACACATTTTCAATGGGGGACAGGTCTGGACTACAGGCAGGCCAGTCTAGTACCTGCACTCTTTTACTACGAAGCCACGCTGTTGTAACACGTGCAGAATGTGGCTTGGCATTGTCTTGCTGAAATAAGCAGGGGCGTCCATGAAAAAGACGTTGCTTATCAATCCGCAGAAAGATGTTTATACCTACGGCAAGACATCGTTAATTTTTCCTCTAATTCTGGCAGCAGCAGCAGATCGGGTGAGTGCCTCTCTTAAAGTGTTAGTGATGAGATAATATTGAGAGCAGTTGTAACGGTGAAAAACTGTTTCTAGGTATGTCAGCTGCAGGGCCACAGCAGGGAGGAAATATGGACATGAACGAGGACAGAGACGTCAGCATCAATATTTCCAAGGACGTCCCATTCACCTTGTCCCACGTCACAATCAATGGAAATGTTCAGTTTAATGTGAATTACAAATAAGCTAATCTTCGCTTCAGAGTTACCGTTGCTTTCCGTTTCAACCGTAGAAAGGAACGGACTATTTTTTCAAGCGGATGCAATGAAAACTTTTGTTAATCAATAAAATCATATTTAGATAAGCATCTGATGTGAAACTTTTGATTTCTTTAGTGAGTAGCCGTGTAATAAGCGGGTGATGCAGGACCCCTCCGCTTCACGTCGGGGTCCTGCATCACCCTGAAGGGGTTTATTTCTCTATAGTGACCGGCTCGCTCTACATTATCCCTTACCTAAAAAATGAGTGGTCAACATCCTTTATTTAACCAGGTAAAAACAGTGAGATTTAAAACCTCAGTGTGGAAGCCAAATTTAGTTTATAGATTTGATATTTAATAGATAAGAATAATATGTATTTTTTTTAAAGGGATTATCTTTAGTTTAAAATTTCATTTGTGTAAATAATTCATTAAAGTTTTAAAGGCCAGTTAAAACAGTTTCTAAGTAATGGCTTGATGTCTTTTTAACAATTAAGAAATGCACACCAACTCTCCAAACAGCATTTTTTCCGCCTCTTACAGTTGAAGCATTACATTACCCAGAGTCCTACCCTGACAGAACATCCAGAAGTGTCTGTAATAGAGAAAATGTTACTAAAGCATCCAGAAAAAATGTCTTCAAGCTCTCTTTACACGGTGTTGTCTGATACGCAGAGGGTGAAGAGTGTATGGGAGAGGGAATTATCAGTGACTATTAATGATGAGGTGTGGGGAAGTATTTGGAAATATGCAAGGAAGATTTCAATATGCTCACGGACTAAGTCAGTCTTCTCTGTGTGTTAAACACAAAACAGAAACTGGCTCTAACTCACTGTTTATGTCATATTGTACAGAGATATTGGTCAGAAATACTTATTGGAGATTAGATTGTAAAGATTGTATAACATTCTGACTTTTGCAGCAAGAACAAATATTTTGTTACATTGGATTAGTGAGAAGAGCCTTTCTGTTAAAGGGTGTTTAACAGTTCCTCTCGAATACCTTACAAGCATACTACATGCTAAAAAAAAAAAGTTTTACAAAGTCTGGCAGCCTTATTTAGATCACACTGGAGCCGATCTCTCTGCCATTATTGTTAAAGGAGTCTCTTGAACCTGTATTTTGACCTACTATGAGCATATAATAGTTATCACTGCCTAGACCTGCATTGTTAATGGATCCAATTTGAGCTGTTTGTTTTGTTTAGTTTAGTTTAGTTTAGTTTAGTTTAGTTTAGTTTAGTTTAGTTTTGTTTTTTGTTGTGATCTGTATGTTGTTGTGTAAACTTGTTGACTTACTGAGTCATTTTCTGTTTTTTCATAAACTAAGAAAATCCAATAAACATAATGCACAAAAAAAAGAAATAATTAATAAAAAAATATATTTAAATACTTTCGGAAATAATTTATATTGACTAATGTTACGGCCATTTTAAGAGAGAGAGAGAGAGCGCTTCAGAGGTGATCAGACTGATCAAGGACTGAGCCACATGGTTTTCTTACCATAGCATGCCTTTGAATTTTCTAAACTTTGCTTTGACTTTTTCTGTACAAAGAAATCAACAAGCTGTGGTTTTCTGTTGGTCTTTTACATCGGAGTCCTGTGGAAGTTTTTCGAAAAGGGGCAGGAAGAATAATGTCTTATGATTACCAGCCCCTTTCTCAAAATTATAAAACAAGAAATAATTTTATGGTCTGTCCGTCAGATATTTAACAACTACTGCTTCAAAAAAGCTGACACACATATGACCAAAAAATCAGCAGAAATGTTGGTATCTGCTGATGCTAAAATCGAACCAACAACTCCGATCATCCCAACAAAAAATGTGAGAACCTCTTGAACCAGGATGGATTTGCACAAATATATTTTTTTATTAGTTTAAAGGATTCTCATCATGTGCAACAAAGGCAGTAACTGAACTTCCTGTGGTCCAAGATAATTACTTAGCGCAGAAGAAAACTTTGAGTATCTTTTGGTACGGGTGTCCCGGTACAACTTTTTCACCTCTGATACCGATATCGTATCTGATACAATATCAGCAGGAATCAGACAGACTTTTATTCCTTATTTTGTAGTCTGGACTGTAAGAAAAGGTATGAGAAAAACTGATCTATTTGTTATTAGCTAACGGGTTCAATATATTTAACCTTAAAGGATAAGTTTGGTTTCTCCAGCTTTCTCATTGTTTATAGAATGAAGTAGAACAATATACTCACCCAGAAGGCTTTCCTGATCCAAACAGTGCTTCAGGAGATATTTAGATCCAAAATCGAGCGGCGGACATCTGTATAATGGTAGCACACGGGGCATGTGTAGCGCTGCTCCTAAAACTGCATTAATAGTCCAAAAACTCATTAGTTTCACCAATATTTCATCATGGTCTGCTTGGGCTACTCCTCCATTACAGTCTGTGTCACTCCAGACATGTTTTTGTGACTGTGCTGACCTCTGAACTGAAGAAGAAGAATGTTTGCCTCCGTGCATGTGCAGTATGGCTCATTGTTTCATGGGAATACCGCCGGCTACACAACAACTTTCTTCTTCCAGTTTTGTGCAAAATGGACGAATATCTATGGGATGAAGATGTTGTGGAGGAGAACTTTGAATATGATGGGTGTCCTTACAGTTTGGAGCCAGAGTTTACAGATGAGGAGCTCATCGAAAGGAGGACGCAGAGGCAAAGAGAAGAACAGCTGGCCAGAGAGCAGTCTTCAGTTCAGAGGTCAGCACAGTCACAAAAACATGTCTGGAGCGACACAGACTGTAATGGAGGAGTAGCCCGAGTGGACCATGATGAAATATTGGTGAAACTAATGAGTTTATGGACGATTAATGCAGTTTTAGGAGCGGCGCTTTATGCCCCGTGTGCTACCATTATACGGATGTCCGCCACTCGATTTTGGATCTAAATATCTCCTGAAGCACTGTTTGGATCAGGAAAGCCTTCTGGGTGAGTATATTGTTCTACTTCATTCTATAAACAATGTGAAAGCTGTAGAAGACCCCAAAAAGTAACCTCAACAAATCTAGTAAAAACAAAAACATATATATTTTTAAATTGTAAAACAATCGCTGTGTTTAACTTCAACTTCGAAAAACGTAGGATGTTTTTCTAAAGAACAAAACGTTATTCAGAAAAACATTCAACCTCCTCTCCTACATGAGGAGCCGTCTCCTCCTCATCACCTCCCTTTGTTGCAGAAAAACAGCGGACTGATCCTTTACCCGTCTCGCTCTCGCGCCCTGAGCTAAACTCGGTGTTGCCATGGCGACAGATGACAGCTTCATGGAGTTCAAACGAACAAGAGCGAAACACAAAGACGAGCGGCGTCCTTCACAGTGGACGTGAACTCTGCCGCATCAACGATTCACACCATCAGTCCTTCAGGTGATCCACAGTGTGGACACAATATCATATTATATTTAATATTTATCTGTTTTATTTACTGTCACTGCAAACAAGGACAAGACAGGCTTTTGATTTTCTTTTGTTATTATTCTGCTCTTTATTAACACACAAATCATGTTTTATTTTATTTACATTTATCTGACAGTAAAATGAGATCATATAAAGACATTTTTAAATAAGTCAATACCAAATGTCTCAGTATAAATCTTATAAATGCCATTTTAAGAGGGAGAAAAAGGCTTCAATTTAAATCTGCCCTCTACTTTTCTGTTCACAGGCCTTTCCAAACTGCTGTTGATGCAGTTTTTATTCTTCTTGATCTTTTTGTTTTGGTGTTTTTATGTCATTATGATTTTTAATGTAGCACTTTGAGAATTTTCTTAATGAAAAGTGCTTTACAAATAAAATGTATTATTATTATTATTATTATTATTATTATTATTATTATTGAAGAAATGTAATACTCAATATCTGCTTTATATTACTGCAAAAAAAAAAAAAAAATTAATAGTACTAAAACAAAAGCTTTTTCATCGACAAATCTCCAGAGCTAAAAGTGCAGATGTAGGAAAAGAACCTGAACTCACGAGGACACATTTACGTTAAATCCTTAATTTATTCTTTAATTAATAAAATAAAATGGTCTTAGTCATTAATGCTGCACTGATTTTCATCTGACAATGGTAAACAAAGAACTCTGGACAGATGTTAGAACTATTTTAGAGTTCTAATCAAGTTTAAAATTATTAGAAATTGGTCATAAATTGAAAGCTAAATTAAAATAATGAGATATTATTGCAGCCTCTTTAAACTTACTCAGGGTTGAATTTGTGTAAAATACTAAAAAACAGACTTCTTAAAAAAATAAAATACAAAAAACAGAATTTTAGAAAAAAAGTTTATGAAATCATGTCATCTTAAATAAATGCTATTAAAAAAGGCTAAAGTGTAACTGTGTTTGAAGCTAGAGGCACAGAGGCTCGGTGAGGAAAAGTTAAACACTGTAAAAAATCTTACTGCAGAAAACTGTCGAGCAGAATTTTGTGATTAAGTCAGAATTCTGTTTTTGTTCTTCTACTCTTATCTGAGAGATTAACGTCTGAAACTATTCCCACATTAATTCTTGGATTGAAGTCTGAATTCTGACTTTTTACAGATTTAAGAAAAATACTTTTGAACCCTTTAATGTGCAGAGACTGTCCAGACGTGTCAACCGGCACGTTCCCTAAACCTGACTGTTAGGGGTGTCCGGATACAACTTTTTCACCTCTGATATGATACCGATATTGCAGCCTTGAGTATTGGCCGATAACGATATTGATCTGATACAATATCAGCAGGAATCAAACAGACCTTTATTCCTTATTCTGTAGTATGGACTGTAAGAAAAGTCTTGATCAGGTGAGATTACTCAAACAGAGAACAGTAGTCAGCAATAGTAGGTATGAGAAAAACTGACCTATTTGTTATTAACCAGTGGGTTCAATACATTTAACCTTAAACATATGAATATACTACAATTAAATAAAATAAATTAAAAATAAATTTGAAGATCCTGGAAAGTAATCTCAAGAAATCCAGTAAAAGCAAAGACATATATTTTTAAATTTCTAAATAGCCACTGTGTTTAATTCAAACATGAGCATATTCTACAACTGAATTAAATAAATAAAATAAATTAGAATTGACTGCTTGTATCAGAGTGCTTATATCGGAGATTTTAGATACAGGCTGATATGATCCAATTTTTTTTTTTTTTTTTTTTGCTGATATCGGACTGATACCAATATCAATAACAGATTGGGACAGCCCTACTGACTGTTAATATTCCCAACAAGCTCAGACTTGTGAGTGACCCACCTGGTCCAGGTGAGCAGGGCCTCATGTGGGCTCCAGCATGTTCGGCTGACGTCGCCTCCGTCTGATGATCGTGGACGAGTCCATCGAGTCACAGAAGTTCAGCTCCTCGTCTTTCTGCAGACGCTCGCTGTGACGTCTGTGCACCCGTCTGTGGACCTGAAGCAGAGACATGATTCAGGTTAGATCACCTGGAAAGGACTTCTTCTTTCCCCTCTAAGGACTTTATGTTTTAAAGAATCTGAATGTCCTTTATTATCATCATAGCAAATGTACAGTGAGATCTGAGAGCTTCTCCTTCTCAGTAAAAAGTTTCTTTAAAAACAGAAGTTAAAGGTGCTATGAGGAGAATCTGAGCACGCGCGGCGACTGTCGTAATGCTGCGTTCAAGTAACCTCTGAACTTGGAGTGACATCATCTCCGACTTATCAGCGTTCCAGTTGAAGTTGGAAAAAACATGCTGATCTACCAGGCTATTGTTAGCTGTTGTTAGCACGCCCTGTGTTGTTGTTCACAAATATCACATGAAGAATGTGATTATCACTATGGCAGCATTTTTGTAAATATAAGTCTAACAATACTATGTATACAGCTGATCTAGAGGAACACACCCCGGTCAGAAGTGCAAATAAATGGATTATTACAGGAGATAAATAACTGTTCACACTGGGGGCATCCATCTTCCATTGTCAACTAGGGGGTGGTGAGGTTTCACCGAGTTCCCAGTAGGAAATTCAGACTTCGGGGGACGTTCCAGTTGCAGTTTCCTACTCAGAACTTGGAAATTCCTACTTCTGACTACAACTGGAACGCACCAAAAGACGTGACCCAATCCAAAGCGTGTGTTTGTTGTGATGCTAATGAATGCAGCTCGGACCTTCCTCAGAACTCTGCATTGCTTTACAACTTCTTTTTTCAACAACTTACAGGATGCAAAGCCACGAGGTAATGTATCTCTTTCTAGTTATGTAGCGGTAGTTTTTGATGTGTGACAACAAGCAATTTTTGGAAAACTTAGTATCGTAGTTTTGAAGCCGGCTATATATGGCTACTTACAGCCCGGTGCTCTAAGACGTGTCTGAATAATATAAATTTGCTCTAGTTTTAATTGTCTTGTTCCTGAAGTTGAGTATCCAGGCCAGTCCAGCCCTGTCCAACCCGACCACAAAGCTAAGGAATAGCATTTATAGATAACCTATTTAGACGCTATAAACTCATCTTAAAGTGTGTATTTCCATCAGGCATATATCTAAAAGAGAGGCTTTTTGTAATTACTTACAAACTCCTCACAGTCCCTTTAAGTATAAAATAGTGTTAAGCTTAAAATGTACAAAGTAAAGTTTCAAAATCAAATCCTTGATTTTGAAACAATATACTTTAATTATATCTCCCCTGACATAAGAGGTAGTGATAATTATTTAATGCTTTGTTTAAAGTTTTGCTTACAGCAGGTAAAAAGGCTCTTACTAAAAGATGGAGGACACCTGTTGAACCTTCAATTAATAACTGGACCGATGTGACAGCAGAAATTTATAAGATGGAAAAGATAACATTTTTATTAATCTAAAACTTGACAAATTCAAATCACATTGGACAAAGTGGGTACGATATGTAAAGCCTTTGAGACCTGATATCATGAATTTTGCACAGTGAGGGAGCATTGGATTTACCAATTTATGATCATGTTCCGTCTCTCCTTTTTTTATTTAATCCATGATTATTGTCTTTTGAAACTTGCAAGATCAAATCTGCCATTTTTGTCTGTTTGGTTCATATCTTTATTTTATTTTTATTAGTCTACTCTGTATCACCATCTCTCTGAATGTACAGTTTCTTTTTCCTAAATCTTTTGAACAAAAAAAAATGTCTAGAAGAATGTATGTTACAAAAATCTTAAACTTGTATTAAGGTACACGAAGAACTGTTGGAATGCCTGATTATACACATTTTTGTGATAACGAACCTTTCTGTCTTTCTTACTTTTAAATGTAAGGTCTTTACAAATGGACAATAAAAAAACAAAAATAAAAAAAAAATCAAATTCTACAGGACAGTGCAACTGAAAAACTTTATATACAAATATATGATAGAAAGGATAAATATTGAGAATAAAACAAAATATTTCTACGTGTATATGTAAATGAACTGAACAGGATGGTTGAATATTTACTCAATACTGAAAGTGCACATCAAATTAAAGAGGACATTTTCAGCTACACAATCATATAAGCCATTTTTACACACATCAAACACAACGTCAACACCAAGCAAATTAATTATCAAATATCCAAATCTGTTTCACTTTGATTCAAACTTGGGTTGATTTGTCTGGATTTATTTAAATGGGAAAATGGAGAGAGTTCGGCTTGATTTATTTTTTTTATTTTAATTCTTTTCAAAAACTGTCAAGAACTGCCAATGATAAGCAGAAGTAGATATAAACTGTAGTAATTGGGTGTAATGAACACCAAAGTGACATAAAAGTGAAATCTAAAGTTTGGTATATCAGAAATGTCAAATGGGACTAATGGAGCCAAACTGTGCCAAGATTGGGCCTGACCACTCTGTAGTAAAACCTCTCTAACTTTGCTCTGCATCACTTTATCAGACTCAAACTTGGCAGAAGTAATGTTCACATATTTTCACATTCATTCATGGAGTTCTAAAGCTGCAGCTGCATCATTCCAAAGAGATATTCACAATAAAAACTTGTTTTATTTAGGCGAGGATGAAATGTTCAAATGATTCTGACTTCTATCTTCATTTACTCTGTCCCAGTAACACATATACTGATAATTCACATCTGGACAAATCTCTCAAGATTTACTTTTATAGTGACACCAGAATAATTCAAACAGACCTTGTGGTTGCAGAGATTCACTCTTTTCTTTATGAATATGTCATCTTAGAGCAGAAGCCTTAAAAAGGGGCTGAACAGGTTAAAACTTACCGATGATTTTAAATCACTTACGATTTTATTTTTAAAGGATGAATAAATATTTAGGTCATATTTAAAGCAGAGCAACAGTAATACACATATTTCACATTTTTATTAATAAAACTTTACATGGGGTGTGCGATATGATGATATGAAATCGTTCAGGATTATAACGTGGGGATGATCTCATAAAGCAGAAAGATCGTCAGATCGTCTGTGTGGGCACAGAGACTTTAACGCACACCCGACTAGCCAATCATAGCACATTACGCACAGTGCATGGTGGGATCTCCTGTTTGGTTATGTAGCGTGAAGCCATGGTGGAAAGAGAAAAGGAGATAAAAGCTTGAAGATGTCTGAACAAAAATCTGTTCTAAAGCAGCTGTATTATTCACTCAGATTATAGACATTACAGTTAGACAACATTTGTTTTAAATTGTTGCACTTTAAGAGAAAATGTTGATATTGTTGTTCATTACCTTTTATGTTTACATTTATTGCATCTAAATTAAAACCTGTTCAGAAAGTTTCTTTGGCTTTAAAGGAATATTTCACCCAAAGAATGATATGCCTTCATTTTCTACTCACCCTCATGCTGAGCAACACTCTGGAGCACTTTTTTGATGTCTCAAATGCAGCCGGAGGTCCGGGGTGATTTTCGCTGTCAACAAACGTCCATCTAACAGGGGACGACGGAGCCCGAAGAAAAAGGTCCATAAAAGTCCACAAAAACGTGCCTATTTTCCTTCATACTGCTCGTCCGCTGTAATCCAAGTGTCCTGAGCGGGTAACGTCCATAATTAATTTGAAACGAGGTCATTTAGTACATTTTTCGAGCCTAAACAGTGCTATATTGTTCTTCTGCAGTGCACGTCTACGCGCGCTCCCTGAACTACGTAAGCCGTCAGGATTGGTCTGCAATATGGTCAGTATGAAGGAAAATAGGCACGTTTTTGTGGACTTTTATGGACCTTTTTCTTCGGGCTCCATTGTCCCCTGTTAGATGGACGTTTGTTGACAGTGAAAATCCCCCCGGACCTCCGGCTGCATTTGAGACATCAAAAAAGTGCTCCAGAGTGTTGCTCAGCATGAGGGTGAGTAGAAAATGAAGGCATATCATTCTTTGAGTGAAATATTCCTTTAATTGTCTATTTCTTTTCTTTTAGGGTTTTACATGTTTTATATGTTAAACATTGGGAAAAAATGGTCAAACATGCAAATTAGTCTAGAAAAATCAAAGTAAAAAACAATCATGATCGTGATTTTATTTTTAAAAAATTGTGATGATATTTTTGCCATATCGCCCACCCCTAACTTTACATGAGAACCAAATGTTTGAATCACAGAAATATAGGACACACCAAACTGCCTGATAACTCAATTAGTTTAAAGGCAAATCACATGGGAGCAACTAAATGCATTTAGGTACGTAGACAGAGTCAAAACGACTCCATAAAAACTCCCTAACTGCATTTTTTGGGTTGATTAATATTAATAACTGATGTTTGGACCCAAAATAAAAAACATGAAGAGTATATTATTCTCAGGTCACAGCAGCTCTGCAGGTTTTTAGGAGGCAGATGTTTCTTCTGTAAGGAAGAGTTTAAGAGCCATGTGAGATGGAGAAATGTATTTTGGAGAAGTCTAAACTAAAGTCGAAATTTCTAGATTAAAGTTGAAATCATGAGAAATAAGTCAAAATACAATTTTGTGATAAAAGTCAAAAGAGCCTGTTCATCCTGAATACTCTCACTGGATTAAAGAGATTATGAAATATGTCAAGCTTGAGAAGATAAGATTCTCTCTTAAAGAGTCTGTTTAAGATTTTATTAAAACTGGAAGCTTTTGTTGATGTTTGTTGTGAAGTTAGGAGCAGAAAGTTTAATGCCATAATGTTTTACACTGAGCACAGAAAGAAGTGGGTGGGTTAATAGGTGGGACTATTTCTTTTGTTTTTATTTGATAGTTTGTATGTTTCTTCGATACACTCTCTTTATTTTTTTATTTTGTATATTGCAAAACTTTCAATAGAGAGACCTTAGTAATTAATCTTAAAATGGAAATGTTGGGGGCAAAATGCCGAAATGTGAGAATAAAGTTAAAATAAATTGTATGTTGACTTTATTCTGGACTTTTTAACTTGATTGACATCAAATTTACTTTTAATGTGAAATCATATTTAAACTTTATACTCGATGTTGCAACTTTAATCTCATTATTTCGACTTTAATCTCGACTTCCCAAAATTCTCTTCTCCATCTAAAATGGCCCTCATGCTCTTCCGTACTTCTGCACCTTCATGAAATCTCAAATCAAATTTTAGTTCTTTGAACTTTGAGACTCAACAGTCTCCAGCTGTCATACTCACACAGCCCTGAACTTTCTTTATGTTAAAATACTGCAGAGAAAATGACTTACAAACACAAACAGGGCAGAAGTTCGTTCACACAGGTGTGGATAACCTCACCTGGACTCAGATTAAACATCAGCAGGAAATAAAAAAGTTTTATTAAGTCTCTTAAAGTTATTTTATCTCATTTTACCTTTAAACCTGTTTGGTTTTAGTCCGGACTCTCCCACAGTTTATCGAGTTAATTTAAGTTGCTAGCTTGTTTGAGCTCACCTGTGCACGTGCTGATGAACACCGCGTGAGAGGTTTACGGGACAAGAAAAAATCTGAAAAGACAGTTTTACATATATAAAAGTATTTTAAAATGAACAGGAATATCCCAGTCTTTATGGAAGTTTGAGCCATTCCCAAGAAAATACCAAAAACATTCACCTGAACTTTTAGAAAACATCGATTTTTTAAAATAAATCTTCTCTCTGTTTTCTTTATTTTTTTGTTTTATTGAGAAGAAAAAGAATCTGCAGTGAACTCTATTTAAAAGAGAAGTATTTCATTTCATAGATAAAATACTATTTGAAGGTAATATTGAAGAATTCTTGTTCAAACGAGACAATTTCCCAATGAAAGTCCAAATAAATGTAATTTACCAAATTTAAATGAACAAATCTCTTAAAACTTTGATTCTATGGAAGAGGATTAGGGTCACTAGAAAAAGGAGAATCGTGATATTTATCAAGTCTGTGAAAAACCTTGAATTTTGTTCATTTTTTCTCAGAATTCTGATTTGGGAGATCAACGTCAGGAGTTATTACCAAATAAATTCTGAGATTGAAGTCTGAATTTAGGCTTTTTACACACATTTAAGAAAATAGCTTCTTTTCAATGGCCCTAACACTCTGCCAAAAATACTCTGTGATGTGTTTTTTTTTTTTTTTCCTTTTTTTTGTCTTATTAGTGAAAACAAATATAACAAGCCTGATCACTCCCAACAGAAGTACAAATAAATATATCAGATATGAAATAAAAAACAATGAAAGCCATGGAAATTAAATAACTGAGATAATGAAAAAAATGTAATGATAACCCTGATCAGATCTGCAGGTAAAATTACATGTTAGTGAAGAGTTTGGGGTCTGAGTAAATGTGTAACCGGATGTTCGTAAAGACACTTTTGGTATTTTTACAGTTAATTATTTTCAGGATTTTTATTTATAAAAAGAAAAGGCTGGCCCAGTTCAGGTTAGTTTTGATGGATTTCTTTTTCTGTATTTTCTGTGCAGGTGTGTTCTTGAATGTGTGATGTACGGCGCCCCCCTGTGGCCAAAGGCAGAACTGTTTGATCGACTGTGCTGAGTTTGATTATCCCTGCCTGCTCTCTGTGGACCATCATCACATCGATCGGACTCGGGTTCAGACATGGCGGCGCTCTCGTCTCCTCTGAGGGTCTGCAGGGGATCTCGAAGGAGCCCCTGGCCCTGCAGGGTCTGACCACAAACGGTCTCTGCCTACGGGTTGCGATGGAGCAGTTCCGGAAGAACAAGGCGATTCAGCTAACAGGCTAATGTGGCTAACTAGCATAACAAACAGCAGGGAGCCAACATGCTAACATGCTAAGTCAATGTTGATAACGGAGCTTTTTACTCATCTATAGTCCGCTGTTCAGACAACAAAATAAAAAAAACCGGATTACAATTTAAAGCAATTGAAAAATAGAAAGGTTTATTATATACAATAAAAAATATGTGCAAAAAATGTCTCGGTTGAGACCAAAAATAAACTAGAAAAGCACTCGGAGAGCGCAGACCTCTGCCAGCGCCACAGTCAGTTCAGTTCAGTTTATTCCAAAGAAGAAAACAGTTGAAAATAAAAACAGTCAAATCAAGGGTACATAATGCCACAAATGCTCATAAGTACTAAATAAAGCATTTAATATGTCCGAAAAGGAGTAGGAAGAAGCAAAAGCTTTTCATGTCCTGTCCCCACTTACTCTCCCTCTATATCAGGGGTGTCCAAACTTTTTACATTGAGGGACACATAAAGAGGAATATATGGACAACTGAGCCACTTTCTGCGCCTCAATTTTAGTGTATTGAAGTTAAAGTTTTAAGGTTTATGGGTGGGCTATCACCTGTCAAGGGACCTTTGTAACCCTGGGCTATTACGAGATTCACACCAAGAATTCACATATGAGCAGCAGAGATGGGAGACACTGCCATCCTATCTTCACTTTCAGACACAAAACAAGAGTAAACTGCAAGAATGTTGGTGCTTGAAGATGAATATTGCAGTATACTTTGTAAATGAGACCTTGTGGCAAAGTAAATATTACAGAAAATGTGCGTGATAAATGATATTTGCTGCTGGAATCAAAATGTCTTGATTGCTCAACTGTTTAGCTGGGGACTACCAATTCAAATTAGCTTGAGCTGCGAGTTGGCATTTACATTTTATTTTTTTATAGTGTGTATGAATGTACATTGTCCTCTGTATCTATATTAAAATTGAAATTATGTTAATGCTTTACCCCAAACCTGCTGCTTTATGTGTGAAAGACAGAAAACACCATCAACTGTGCTGAGTTTGATTATCCCTGCCTGCTCTCTGTGGACCATCATCACATCGATCGGACTCGGGTTCAGACATGGCGGCGCTCTCGTCTCCTCTGAGGGTCTGCAGGGGGATCCTGAAGGAGCTCCGGGCCCTGCAGGGTCCGGACTACAAACGGTCTCTGGCCTACGGGTTCGTGATGGAGCAGTTCCGGAAGAACAAGGCGAGTCCAGCTAACAGGCTAATGTGGCTAACTAGCATAACAAACAGCAGGGGAGGGGAGCTAACATGCTAACATGCTAAGTCAATGTTGATAACGGAGCTTTTTACTCATCTATAGTCCGCTGTTCAGACAAAGAAGAACAAAATAACAAACCGGATTACTAAAGAGGCTCTAAAGAGACGTCACAGCAGGAAAATCTGATTTAAAATCATTTTTTTAAATGAAGGTGACTGAAGGAAAGGACATGCTAACACATTAGCCAGCAGCTAAGCAGCATGTTGACACTCAGCTCATCCTGTTTGTTTAATACTTTAGTTTTCATAACTTTAATTATGTCTTTATCATTGTTAACCTCATCAGCTCAAAACCAACATCGACTGAGTCAGAGTTCAAGAAAGTGTCGATATAATTCATGACAGTAGTTCATATTCTTATATTATTATTATGTTATAATAAAATAATGACAAACTGATAAAAAATAATCCTTGTGATAATTCTTCCTTTGACTCAGGGCACTGTCCTCATTAAAAATACATCCATCAAGTATTTCAGGAACAATCCTGCTCAGTGAACCTGCAGAAATGAACAATGTGGTGATTATGAAAAAGAAAATACTCAAATATAGAGTGACAATAACTTTTATTATTAGAATTATTGATCCTACAGGAAACTCCTGTTGGAAACTGTTTTACTCTTATTTTTATATATATAGTAATTCTAACACTTTATACTGGACTCCAGCTCTTTAACATCTGCTACTGACCACCTGTAAAATCTATGACTGTAATGTGTTGTAAAATGTTTTATTATGATAATGTTTCTCTGTTCTTTTATTTTAAAGAAGCAAAACAAGGAGAAAAGAACCTTTTAAATATTATATTTGTCTTTTCTTCCTTTAACCTTTTTGTTTGTTTTTATATTTTAGCTGGGGGACTACCAATGGAAATTAGCTTGGTAGCTCGAGTTGGTACATTTACATTTTATTTTTTTAAAGTGTGAATGAATGTACATTGTCCCTCTGTATCAAATAAACTAAATTACAGTTGAAATTAGTTTAATGCTTTATCTGATATCTCTGCTGCTTTACTGTGTAAAAGAGCAGCTGAAACAACTGAATTCTCCCTGAAGGATTAGAAAAGTAAGGATTACAAAAACTTGGCAGTACAACTGCAACGCAGCATTTGACCTTAAGAAGATGGTTTTCTCTAAACATTAGCATGGTTTTATTCTGTTATTTATTAAAATAAGAGAGTTCTTACAGCGTTTTTGGTAAATTATTGGGAAAGAAAGAAATAAGATGTTAGCTGTTACTGTTGAATGTAACCCATTGTGCAGCTTCTGGAGATTTCTTCCATTTCTGATAAATACAAAAAGAAGCTCTATAAAATGTTGACATTCTGTGCTAGAAAATGAATTCTGTTGAACAGGGTAACAGACAAAGTCCTGTCTAAAACACAGTGGTAAAGGATTTTACTTGAACACGTATCACTGGACTTTCTGACGTGCAGATTACACGACAAGCAGAATGCATTTCAGCAGATATTGAAACCTTTATGGCATAAATGGACCTGGATATCTCTGCTATTCTCACAAGGAGGTTTGTTTAGATAAAAGCTGGAAATGTACAAAATAGTGGCCCTTTTTATTTTTATATTTTAAAATGTGTATTTGTATGCATATTTTGTGTGAATCCTGAGTCTTCCACCTGTTAGTTTGACTTTGAAACTATGAGCTGAGATGTTAGGTCCTGTTTTGTTTCTGTTTGGTTTTGTAAGTTTATCAGGGCTGAACAATTAATTGCAAATTAGATTAAATCGCAATATGGCTTGTTGCAATTTTTAAATCACAGAAGGTTCAATATTTTTAGCCCAAAATGTGTTGAACATTTTGGCATTGTGATGTAGTTTTTTGCACTTTCATGCTGATTTTTTTTTACCTCTATTAATACACTTTTTTCCCACTTTTGGACCATTTTTATATATATTTTTAATGCCGTTTTTACAACTTTATGCCTATTTTGCCTCCATTCATCTTTTTTGGCCACTGTCAGAACCATTTTTGGAATTTTTACATGGTATATTTAATTTAATTTCAAATTTAATGTACTGATTTTTTTTTTTTTTTCGATTTTTTTTTTATCCCAGCCCTAATGAACCCATTATCTATCAGCTGTCTTACTGTCTTTATAGTTATATATAAAACAAATCAGTCAGCTGTTCACACCTATTTTGTACCTATTTCTTACCCTTTTTCCACTTTCATACCATTTTTACCCAGTTTTTACAGTTTCATACCTATTTTGCTTCTGTTCTTCACTTCTCCACTTTTTCTCAAATCTTTTATCCTTAGATTAATTTAATGTCATCTTGGTTTGACTATAAAAAGATCTACTGCTTATGTTTGTTTAAGAATACAGAAGATGAGGAACATTAAAACAATTGCAGAGTAAATCGCAATATTGGGGGAAAAAATCACAATTAGATTATTTTCTCAGATCGTTCCGCCTTAATGTTTATTATTGTTTTAAAACATAATAATAAACATATACTTTTAAAAAAACTTAACATGGACCTTAAAAATATATCAGTCTTGTATAAAAGATGCTATTGAATTAAAATCAATTTGAGTTTAATCTAACAGTTGTATGCACGTCAATAATCTGACGCTCCATCACAGATCCGTCCTGTCCGTCTTGGTGACTCTGTTTGTGTCTCTGCTCGCCGTTTAAATGGAAGGACGTGATCGTCGGCCGTCGAGGCTCAAAGCTCCATCGTTCATGCTCCAGAGCACATGGCTCACCAGGGTGGTTGAATGCATGTGCACTCACTGAAGCAAAACAGCTTGGAGCAACTCCTGCCTGTCAGTGTGTGTTTGTCGCGGCTGGCAAACATCCCAAAGGCGTTTTAACGTATATGTCAGGCTCTATAGGGACTGCAGCTAATGCTCACTGTCCATGGAGCCGCTGCAGCCCAGCAGGAAAACAGAGCAGGGAGAGGCTCTGTGGGTCCACCAGCCACTCCTCAAGGCTTCTCTGTGGAGATGTTGGCTTCATTTATGAGACCAAAGAAAAACTATCCTGTTATAAACAAGGTGCTGCATTATCGCTTCATATTCACTGATATTTTTCCTTTTCATGTGCCAAAAAGTTATAATTCTAATTCTCTGAGTTTTATTCCAGTGAGCTAGGGTATAGAAGTCCATGCCGGTTAGACTCTTAGAGTTAAATTGCAATGAGAATATTGTAAAAATCTCATTAATATAACATCAGAGAAAAGTTCTAAAATGTTTTGGTGGATTTTAGACGACCTGCTGCAGTTTTCCTGCAGTATTTGGCAACTAAAAAAACGGAAACTCGGGTGTCAGAGGCTTTTACTTTTGCTGCTTTTTGATCCAAAATATTGATTTGATTATTTTTTGCTAGATTTAAATAGAAGTCTATGAGCACTGGCCAATTTATAAGGGAATTTCGAAGAAAATCAAGCATCAGGATGGAGAAAAAATATATTTATAAGCTATACAAGTGACTTTAAATGTGGCAGGTATTTCAAAAACTGCTGATGTACTGGGATTTTTTTTTTCTCGATTTTTTTTATTCCAGCCCTGATGAACCCATTATCTATCAGCTGTCTTACTGTCTTACTGTCTTCTTATAGTTATATATAAAACAAATCTGTCAGCTGTCTCCCTCTCACCAGGTTACCTTTTTCTTTTGTTTTAATTATCTCGACCTTTTCTGCCTTTTCTTTTGACTCTTTTAGTTTCTGTCTGACCTGATTGTTATTTTTTATTTTTTAAAGGTGCTATATAAGTAAAGTTATTCTTATTATTGTTTTTATTATCATCTGAGGGATGTTTCAGCTCCTTGTTGATTTAAGGAGCTCATTTACATTTATTTAATGTTTATTTAACAGGGACGATACATACAGCATTGCAACAGAAAATGTGAAAATGTGAACGTATATCAGACGTGTAGCTTCAGCCAATCTGCAGTCTTTGTCCCTGCTCAGGATTTAGAGTACAATAAAATATACAGAATACAATTATACAAATACACTGTAAAAATAGTAATATAACAGAATTTCACTGTTTATTTTACAGTTTTTTCTGTATTTTCAAAATGCCAATTCACAAAAATAAACTGATTTTACATGTCAAATGTAATATAACAAGAAATTACTGTAACTGTGAAAAAATATTTCTGTTCTTTTACAAAGAAACCCCGTTAGAAATAAGAATATTCATTGTTAAAATACGTTAACATATTTTTCTGTTATTTAAGGATATAAACTGTAAAATTCAACTTTACAACTCTAAAAAAAAACTTTTTTCTATAAAATAATGTCATTAGGAGGTGCTGGTTTGGCGGAGTGGTTAGCAACCAGTTTGCAGAGGGTCTTCCCTACTCTCTTACCCCCTTTCACAAGCCTATCCACTGTCTCTCTCCTATCAATAAAGGCACAAAATGCCCAAAAAATACATTAAAAAAAAAATAATGTCATTAAAACCAACTATTAGCAGCACATTCCTGTAAATTTAAGCATAATTCTTCGTATTACAATGTCGATTTACCATCTTTATGGGTAATTTAATTGTTTTTTAACGTTAAATGTTTGTAAAGAACCTTAAATTAAGGCAAAATCTTGTTAAATTACAACTACAAACTGTATTTTAATTATGGAAAGAAACTGTATTTTTATGAGAAAGTAATTTTCATGGTATTTTTTTGGTTCCCCTTCTGCCGGAAAATTACCGGGTTTTTTTTTATGATTTTTTTTTTTACAGTGTACAGTAATACAGTGAATATAGTCAATAAATACCATGAATAAATAGACACAGCTGAAGTTAGTTAGAGGCTAAAACACAAGTTACATTTAACATTAAAGATTATTAAGATAGTATACTGATAATTACTTGTGAAAAATTAATGTTCCCATTTCTGCTGCTGTTTCACTTTTGCACTGAACTTTTTAAGTTCTGTTTGAGATTTAATTTCTGATGGTAAAGAACTCCACAGGCGTAGAGAGATGACTGCCCAAATGTTGTCCTGCACCTTTGGATTTTACACTTTTGTTTTGTTCTGTTTCTTGTTTTTGTCCTACCGCTGCATGTCTTTGTAAAGTTCTGAGACATCACTTGTGGACTTTAGTTGATACTAACGAGGTGTACCTAATAAAGTGGCCAGTCAGCCTGTAATTAAAACAGTCGCTCTTCCTCCCCCACAGGTGACGGGGGAGAGGTACTGCCGGGCCCAGCAGCAGGCGCACCACGACGCTCACACCTACCTGTGCCTGCTGGCGTCCAGCAGGAACCACCTGGTGCTGCACAGCCTGTACCACGGCAAGGGCGAGCGCAGCCACGAGGACGCCGCCGGCCTGGTGGGGCTCAGGCTGCCCACACAGCCCGGGGGGAAGGGCTGGGAGAAGTGATGATCCCAACTCTGTGCTGGACTGGAGGTGTGGCTGGCACAGAGGGGGCTTCATCTGTGGGCAGAGGGAAGAGAGGATGAACTCTGCTGAACTGTAAATGAACTTTAAGAAGAGTTTAATTCTCAAACAGTTTAACCGTTAAAGCTTCTGCAGGACTGTGAATCCTCATGTTTGTCCCATTAAAGTCTGAGTCTTTACCTTTTGGATTAGTTTGTCTTCAGAACATGAACCTTTATCTCTTTTTTTTTTCTTATTTATGATTTATACATCCACACACGGACTCGTCAGACATGAACAACTCCATTTTTTGTTTTAATTTCTTATTAAAGAGTGCAGAAAAACTTAATATTTAAATCGTCTTGACATTGTAAAATACATAAATGATCCAACAAAGTGAAGATGATAGAAGAAAAAAATAAAAGAATATTCTTATTTCCTCTCCTCTCTGTTTTATTTTTTAATTATCTTTCCCAGTCAGCTCCCCCACCCCCGTGAACCATGTAGGAACCACATTTCTACAAATAAATAAAAAAATAAAATGAAAAAGTGTTTTGGTGCACCAGTCCTGAAGCAGCTGATTGGGGATTCATTCATAGTTGAGGGTATAAAATGATAAAAAGCTGTCCTTAAAACAAAAACATTTTTTACTCTGCACATTTCCACATGCTCAGTAATATGAAGACCAAAAGGGCAAACAAAAACTGAAAAAAGAAAGGAATATTTAAGGTTGAATTTGTTTTTAAGCCTGTAAAAAGTCTTTTAAAATTCTGAGATTAATCTTAGTGTTGTGGGGGAAGACTTAAAATTTTGAGATTAAATTTAGAATTATGCAGAAAAAAAAAATCAGAACTCCGAAATTTAAGCAGAAATTCTGAAGAGAAAAGCAGAAATTTTGAGAATTAATCCAAACAACATTGCATTTATTGTTAATTTTTCACAGTCAAAGTAAAAGAAAAAAATATTTTTTTTGAACAAGGTATTTTTTATTGTTTTTTTTACATAACACAGAGCAAAAAAACACCCCCAACTTTGAATTAACAGCCTGACAGTATTACAGATTTAAAATATATATATATATGAAAATAAAATATAAATAAATAAAATTGAAAAAAAATAAAACAATAAAAATAAAATAAGAATAATAATAATAATGTTAAATACAATAAATCAGGTCGATAAATCAATAATAATTACATATATAAAAAACAGACACATAAACAGATGTACGTAACATGCATAAATTGCCAGGTTCAACAAATGTTAGAATCAGAGGGTGTACCAGAAAATTTCATAAAACTTGGCAACCGTTTATATTTCTTATTTTCTCTAAAAAGAAAAAAATACTTAACCCTTTCATGCATGGTGTCCACTACAGGAGACAGATATTTGGAATATTTTATACCCTTTAGCTTGCAGTACAATGTCCAACTACCAGGTGGCAAATCCCCAAACCCTTCTCTTAAGTTTCATAAAAATATTATCTTTGCACACTTTTTCATTTGGAGATTTTGCATCATAAATCCAAACTGGCTGACAGAGGGTACATAGGGTATTATGCTTGTATTTAGACTTCACATCTTTTTGTATTTTTTATCTTCAATGTTGGTTTAATTCACAAGTGAATAACACATATACTTCAGATGTTGCTTCTTTATTTACTCTCAAAAAATGCTTGTCAAAGACGTGTTTGTGGATCTTAATTAAGTTCCACTAAATTAATATTTATACCACTGCCAACTGTAGTGGACAGATGCATAACTCCCTCAATAAAAAAAACACACAAAAAATGACCAATTTTTGTTTGTTTAAAAGTAAAAACAAACATTTTTAAAGTATTCCTTTGTGATTTAATAATTCATGCATTAAAGGGTTAAGGTTGAAGTTGTTTTTAAGTCTGTAAAAAAGTCAGAATTCTTGAAGGAATTTTTTTAAATTCTGAGATTAATTTTAGTATTGTTTTGGTTAAACAGAATTTTGAGATAAAATTTAGAATAATGCAGAAAAAAATCAGAACTCTGAAATTTAAGCAGAAATTATGAGGAGAAAAGAAAGAATTTTGAGAGTTAATCCAGACTTAACTTTTGCATATATTGCAGAATAACCTGTAGAATAGATTTTCAGACAGGCCTAAAAAACATGAAGTGATCGGCCGTGTAAGTTCCACTTTGTCCCCGAGTGCCTGTTTGCAGCTCTGATATTTTAGGAGTTATAAAAAATGTCACTGCATTCTTCCAGCCAAACTCTGTGATCTGGAGTTTGCAGCAGTCTCTTGTTCAGAAGCTGTTTTTTTGTTTGTTTATGATTTATTTATACAATTTTTAAAGTACATTTTCAACGTTCACAAAAGAAAAAAGACAAAACAAGGTGTGATGATCACATGACACAGAAATGAACTGCACAGTGCCCGATCTGACAACACACTGCAGCCCAACACACTCCACATATAAAATGGCAAGTCAGTAAGAATTATAAGTGAACACTGCCATGCAAGCATACCCAAAACAAAACAAAATAAACAAAAACAAACACACAAAAAAAGAAATAAAAACAACAGAACAAGCAAACAGCGAAAAAAAAAAAAAAAACAAAAAGGAGAGTTTTTTTTCTTTTTTAAATAACCATTATCAACAAGCTATGCATCCCACATGATATTGGTATGAAAGAGTACGATTCAACATGTGTAAATCTGGTCAACTTAAGTAAATGGGGTTGCTCAGTCAACAGGGTCATCATCTAGCTGGAGAGAGGTGACATGCTCTATAAAGGGTAACCACATTCTGCTAAATCTTGTGTTAAGTTTTTGAAGGGAGTATCTGATTATTTCTAATTTCATAAATGATAACACATCCTTTATCCATCTGGTGTGAGAGGGTGGGTGGGGGCTTTTCCAATGCATTAATATAGCACAACTTGCTATTAGAGTGAGGAAGGCTATAAAATCAGCAAAGTGAGAGGGCAGTGCCAGGTCAGTGGGCAAGACACCAAACACGCCAATCAGAGGGGAGGGATGAATGGTGACAGATGTAATGGTCAAAAGGGAAACAAATACTGATTTCCAGAACTGACAAAGTGCTGGGCAGGCCCAAAACATGGGTGGAAGACTAGCTGGCCCTGTATGGCATCTATTACAGTTAGGATCAACATCAGGATATATGCGAGCTAGCTTTCTTTTAGACCAATGGACTCTATGAACTACTTTACAATGCAACACTCTATGACGGGCACAGACAGAGGAAGTATGAACACGTTTCTGAGCAGACTGCCAAACCGCAGGACTTATCTCTATGCTGAGATCCTCAGACCAAGCTGTTCGCAGCCCATCAGAAACCAGCGGTTTGTACTCAAAAAGGGTATTATACAGTTTAGAGATTGTACCCTGGAGAACAGGATTAATATTCAGAATAGTATCAGTGAAAGTGTTCGGAGGGACAACAGGGAAACCAGGGAAATTGTTTCTTATCAGAAGCTGTTTTAACATAAACCAGGAGCTCTGGGTCCAGACTTCAGGACTGTTTCTGCACCATGTGCCTCTGCTGTTCTAGTTCAGACTGTTTACACGTCACACTTTGTCCTTTTTTAACACCTGCTCCAAACAACAAAGCCCTGCTGCTCCCAAACTCTCTTTATTTAGGCACAGCAGCTGAGCTCGGTTTGTTTTCCTGTGCACCGACGTTACATAAGCAGGAAAAGTCCAAAAAATCTCAACAGAGCACATAAACCAGGAGGAGAGCCGGGAGCTAGGGCTGGGCAACACGCCAGATACTGAGGCTGATATCACTGTAGAGCAGATGGAGGGAAAGATGATATCATTACCTTATCACAGGGGTGGGCAACTTTAATCACCAAGAGGGCCACATAAAACCATTTTTCCCAGCCTGAGGGCCACACTGTTACAGTTTTCAGAAACTCTCGATCATGAAAAAGAACGTTGGATAAACACCAAATGAGAATATCAATTTGTCATAAAATTAGAATACCAATATGCATATATAACAACATAAATACAACTTATTATGCAAAATCAAATGAACTTGATACAGAATCCAAGCTAATTTTGCTAACATACATGGAATTAAAGCCAATGAAGCTTTTTTCAGATCAATAAAAAGATGTTTTTTTTCAAATTTTTAAAGCTCAAATATTTTGCTGTGGCCATTTTTAAAATATAGTATTGCGTAATACTTGATATAATGTTAACAGCTTCATGAAAGAGATTTAGACACTATAAGAGCAAAGTAAGGTAAATAAGATTATAAAGAATCATTTCTGTTGGAAAGCTGAGTTTTTTCATATTTACAGCTGCTGATTTTTGGGAATGAATGGCGGGCCACATTTAGTGATGTGGAGGGCCACATTTGGCCCCCGGGTCGCCACTTGCCCACCCCTGCCTTATCATGAAATCTACATTTTAGAGTTTGGTTTCCTGTAAATTAACGTCTTTAAACCCAAAATAATCTCAATTTAGTTTGTTTTAAATTTAAATTTTTGAAATATATTAATTGTAAATGTAATTTGCATCACGACAAACATCCTCACATAAGCTAAATTTCATCTGTACTGATGCAGGGAAATACAAAAACATAAATATATTTAAATATAAACTCAAGTTAAAATATAAAATAAGTGCCTGTATCAGAGGAGTGGACATTTAACTGAGTAAAAATCTGATTTATTAAACTTAAATTTGAGTTTGTTTCCTGAAATGATCATCTTTTCAATCTGAATTATTCTGGATTTGATTAAAAAGAATAATGACCCAATAAACTTTTAAGTCCTCGGTTTGGTGTCTTGAAAATGATCATTTGTGGGGTGCTGGTTTGGCGTAGTGGTTAGCACCCCATGTACTTGCTTCTGCCGGTCCAGGTTCAAATCCCGCCTGAGACCAGCTTGCAGAGTGTCTTCCCCTGCTCTCTCTCCCCCTTTCACAAGCCTATCCACTGTCTCTCTCCTATCAATAAAGGCATAAAATGCCCAAAAAAAAATATAAAAAAAAAAAAAAAAAAAAAAAAAAAAAAAGAAAATGATCATTTGTTTTCCTGTCATTGATTTGTGTGATTTTTAAGCTCATGTTTACTCTCAAATTTTTGCTCATTTTAAAGTTAAAGATGGTGAACTGGTTCTGACTTTGGTTTTCTGACAGTTTATAACTTTAAAAACTAAAAACAAAAGAGTGAAAAATGTTGACCTTTACGCTGTTTCAGTGTCTTATTCACTCAAATTGCTTTGGTTTGTAATTAAAAATGACAAATTAGGTGTGTCATTTAAAGACGCTCAGGCTCGTGGAGGACGAGTGACTAAACTATAGTTCACAGAACACACAGCCTGGTCTTTGATTTTAAGTTTGACATCAACAGTGTAGAACCAAAACTACTTCCACACAGCTCTCCTCAGAACATTCAGAGCTGTTAATGTCCGCTCAGAGTGGAAACTCTTTGTTTACTGAGGTCAAGAGAGCAGTGGATGTGTCTGACGGTCAAGCTCACAGCGCCCTCTGTTGGACGAACTGGTCGACTGCTCCAAGCATACTGATGTGCCGCAACACTCAAATTTTACATTCGAAAATATATTTACACTTCGATTATGGATATTTATCCCTATATTTGATCGGTTAGTCATATATTGAATATAAAAAAAGTGAAGTCATATATAAATATAAAGTCTTCAGCTATCGTTGAAATGACGTCCCACTGAGCGGAGGAGGAGTACAGACAACAGGAGAGTCCATGGACATGTAGAGGGTGTCTGTGAATCTGTGCTCGATTAGTCTCCCTTGCGGCCACAAGATGACGTAATGGTCGTGCTGCTCTGAATTGAAATTGAATTGTAAACCTGAATCTGCCTTTTGCGAATTGAAATTGAATTCTGTGTTTTTGAATTTAAAGTGAAAAAAAGTTGAATTTTCATAGGGAAAAGAAAATTTCAAATTCAGTTAAAAAAATCAATAAAAAAATTAATTCATTTTCAAAACATTAAATTCCATTACACATCATGTTTTTCAAATTCAATATTTTAATTCAAATTCAGTTTCTGGTGGCACAAATATAACCTCATACTAAGAGTGCGTCCTTCACAAATATCTGCTCTGGATAAATCAAATGTCTGTAGGAACAAGGTCACAAACAGCCCGACCTTTGACCCTGGAGGGTGGACAAAGATTGTGGGGTTTGGACATTACAGTCTGGTAAAGTGGCGTTGGCCGTGGTGTTCACCGTGGCGTTGGCCGTGGCATTCACCGTGACGTTGGCCATAGCATCGGCCGTGGCATTGGCCTTGGCGCTGGCCGTGGCATTGGCCGTGGCATTGGCCGTGGCGTTGGCCATGGCGTTGGCTGTGGCGTTGGCCGTGGCATTCACCGTGACGTTGGCCATGGCATTGGCCATGGCATTCACCATGGCATTCACCATGGCATTCACCATGGCATTCACCGTGGCGTTGGCCGTGACGTTGGCCGTGGCGTTGGCCTTGGCGTTGGCCGTGGCGCTCGCCGTGGCGTTGGCCGTGACATTGGCCGTGGCGCTGGCCGTGGCGCTGGCCGGGGTGTTGGCTGTGGTGTTGGCCGTGGCATTGGCCATGGCGTTGGCTGTGGCGTTGGCCGTGGCGTTGGCCGTGGCATTCACCGTGACGTTGGCCATGGCATTGGCCATGGCATTCACCATGGCATTCACCGTGGCGTTGGCCGTGACGTTGGCCGTGGCGTTGGCCTTGGCGTTGGCCATGACGCTCGCCGTGGCGTTGGCCGTGGCGTTGGCCATAGCGTTGGCCTTGGCGTTGGCAGTGGCGTTGGCCTTGGCATTGGTCGTGGTGTTGGCCGTGGCGCTCGCCGTGGCGTTGGCTCTGACAGCATCGTGCTCCCTCCCTGTTGGTTTGAGGCCTCCTGCTGCTCCGCTGACTAACGCTGCCCTCAGTGAGAATCCAAATAAACCGGCCCCAGAGCGAGCGACTCACACTGACACACACACACTGACACACACACATGTGCACACACACACGTGCACGCCCTCTCAGCCCAATGCAAACTGACAAACCCTGAGCTCATGTAGAGCCGTGAGCTGCAGAGCTGGGATGGAAACTCGCCGTTTTCAGCTTCGTGGAGCGGCGGCTCTGACGAACGGGCGAGAGGGCATAAGCTTCAAGGTGACCCGGGGTCAGAGGTCACATGAAGGAGCAGATCTACATATGCAGCATCTTCAGTAGGGCTGGGAAACACAGACCAACACCCAATCAGACTCTTCACTGACTATCAGATCTAAAAACAGTGAACTGTCCCTTTAAGGCTGTTTGGGCGGTTTGTGAACCTCGTCTTAAATTTATAAAATATCAGACTGCTGTGACCTTCTTTAAACTTCAAACTACCATCAGACCTTCTCGGTCTTCTTGGACAGAGTCAGTGGTTCAGTTTATAGTCAGGTGTGTGATTAAAGATCATCTTTACCTGTTGGTGTGTGGAGATAAACTTAGGCTTATCATTTGAATAAAAAAGATTGTAAAGATCAAACCTGAAACTGAAATTTCATAAAATAGGAAATTTAATTAATCTTAAGTATAAAGATTTCTTGCAGTTGAAATATACTTTTGATTCAGCGCTGTAATTATTTCATTAAAATATTTTGTTTTTATTCTTAACTCTGAAATTTATTTTAATGTGATATGTATTTTTTTAAATTGCAGGAGTAATATTTTCTGTTCTTCACTTTCATATCTTCTTTTTACAGTTTTGTCCGTGTCCTGCTGCAGGAGGACAAGAGCTGTGAGACTGAGCCCAGCAACAAGACACATGGGGGTTATACTACATCAGCAAGGCTCTATAGGGGAGGATTTCTAAACAGACGGGGTTTAAGATGTTCAAGCTCTTTAGAAGAAGAAAAACTAAGAAACAGGGAATGCTGAGAACTGTATTCAAGGAAAAAATAAATTAATTAAAGATAAAATGATTTAGTCCCTGGTCAAACTGTTTTCTCTTGTAGTGTTTTATATAATTATTTGCTGAAGGATTTGACAGAGTTGATGTTAAAGAGGTCAAAAAACTATAAAATGGCCAAAGACTTTGAGAATAACCTGAAAGCTCCTTTTTATCTTATTGTCTTCTTTTATGTATTTGTATTTGTCCTCTTATTGTTTTCTGTTTTTTCTCTTGGTGAATGAACTTTAACACCATATTAATGTATTATTTATGTTTATCAAAAAAACATACACCATTGTTTAAGGATATGTTTTTAGTGTGGTATAGTTATTCTCTTATAGCCAAAGCAAATACAAAAGAAAACTGCATATTTACACTGTTTAGCTGATGGATGGGAATATTGCTGATTTTTATCTTTTTTAATTCATTATTATTATTATTATTATTATTATTATTACCATGATTATCATTATTATTATTTTAATGATTATTATTATCAGTATTTTAATAATTATTGTTATTTTTATTGTTATTATTATTATCATTACGATGATGATGATTATGTTTATTACTATTATTATTATTATTATCATTATTATTATTATTATTGCTTTATTATTCTTATTATTATCATCATTATTAATATTATTGCTGCTTTGTTATTATTATTATTATTATTTTATTATTATCTTTATGATCATTATTATTTTGTTTTTATCAATATTACTATTAGACTCGTAAGAATTAGCATCATTATTATTTTCATTATTATCAATATTATTATTATTATTACTCTTATTTGTCTGTTCTTTTTTTCAAATAAGGCTGCACATAATGATGGCATATTGTGTTGTGAATTTGTAAATATTGTAAAATGTTCACAAAAATCTCTTTTTAAAAAATCTAATTTTTAAGTTTAGTGACATGTTTGTGCATTTCTGACGCTGTCCACGAGTTGTTGTATTTAAAAGAATGAAATGAAAGGGTGAGGCTTCTGTTGTGGCACAGCCCTATGTCAGAGCATTAGTCACGGCCCTGCGTATACTTTAATGTCAGAGTATAATAGACTCATGTGTGGGCTAATAGGGCGCGCGCGATGAGCTCTGCGCTGTCACATCCACTTTAACAGACTCCAAACGTGTCGGAGTGAAAGGTGGTGACAGAGAGGAGCATCCAGCTGCTGAGAGGAGGAGGAGGAGGGGCGGAGACTCTTCCTCCCTCACAGAGGAGCCTCGGCTCTTCATCTTTTGGTCGGCAGAGAGGCGCAGACTCAACACCTCCACCTTCAGCCGCGCGCGGACATCTGCGTAATTACGCGCCGGAGCGGCTGGATACGCAAAGTTATTATTTAACAAGAGCTGGACAAGCACGTGCAGGAGCTGTTAGAGGAGGGAAAGTTGTTCACCAAGCAGCCTTTAAAGGAGGAAAAGGAGGACGAATAAGAAGCCGAGGGAGCGGAGAGGAGACCGAGAGGCGACATGTTTGGGATGATCAAAAACTCGCTCTTCGGAAACACCGAGGAGACCGAGTACAAACTGCTGAGCAGCGAGACAAAGGTGAGCAGCAATCCATCAGTCTGAGGGCAGCACGAGCCCTTCTTCATCATTTAACTCTAAACTAAAGCAGGATGGGCACTGGAATGTGGGTTTATTATCAGGGAGATAAGGAATGACCTGGGGCGTCCCGCGTCAAGAGGTCAGGATATGGTCATTTTAGCTGAGCGTGAATATGAATTGTATATTTATGTCCACAATGATTTAATAACTGTGGGGCAGGTATATAAATGGATATAAGGGGTTTACAGTGAGGGACAGATATTTTAATGATCAAATATGTACCAGCAATCAAGGGCGTAGGTTTGGTTTGACATTGGTGGGGACATAAAAGTGCACCAAGATGGCAAGTTGATGTGTTTTGTATTTATGACTGTTTTTAAATGTCATGTAGAGCTAATCAAACACAAACTATCATATTCAGAAAAAACTGTTCTAAATCTCTACTGTCTGTTCATTGACAGAAATGTATTGATGCATGACACATGAACAGTGGGACAGTTTGGGATCGATTAGAAATTTTGATGGTATGGTAATCTGATATAGAACCAAAACCAAAAGAGGGCTACCAATAAGTGTATTTACCAACAATATAAATGTATAAAGTCATGTTATTAATCCAAGGTTTTATTGTGTTTTTCCCACAAACTTTTATTGTTGCTCTTAAGCGGTTGCTGCCTTTAAATGTACAAATAATACATGGATAATTAATAACATAATCTCTTTAACTATCTCTTTGGCATTAAATATAAGCCTTATTTAGTTTTATACTATGCTTGTGTTCTGTTAGGGTCCATGCAGTAGTGACATAATATTGATAGGGATGTGTCCCTAGTAGGGATGTAACGGTTACCGGTATAATGGTAAACTGCGGTAAAATTTCCCACGGTAATCATCACTGTGTCCTTTTAAAATTACCGTTATACCGTGTTTGATCACCACACTGTCAATAACTCATGGTGTTGTTGCTCTTTGACTGAAAAATGCAAAACTATGTGTGTCTGCCCCTCGATGAAGCGGCCATGTGTCGCAAACAGAGGCGGGCATACGTAGCTTGTTGTACAAATGAAGTACAAATCAGTTTTTTTTCTATTCTTGTAATTACACACAGTTTAAGCATTTATCACATAATAATGACAAATACTTGCAAGAATTCTTTACGTTTATTTCTAATGAAAATTTTTTAAACAAATTTACTTATAGGACATTTCCTGACACAATTTGTTGACAAAAAAGGCAAACGGACTGTTAAAATTATAATATTAAAGGGATAAAATGATTTCAAGACTGTGTAAAAGTACTTTTTTCAACATTTTGAGCACACTGCAACAATACCGCGATAATAATGATAACAGTGATAATTTTGGTCACAATAACCGTGATGTGAAATTTTCATACCGTTACATCCCTAGTCCCCAGCGTCCCTACACAATTCTACACCTCTGCCAGCAATGGTCCAAGAGACACGTCCGCTCCTAAAAACATCTTTATACATAGAACATTCAGGTCAGAGCTTTCCATTATGATTGGTTGATGAACTAGAAAAACCTACCTTTTTAGTCAAGCTTTTACCTGAATTACCTTTTACTGTTTTTATTTATTCTACTTACAGCCCACTCTTTTATTATTTTATCTTATTTTATTTTTTATCTTTGCTATCTTTCTTTATTCTATTTTCTAGTTTTTCTATCTTATTTTTTTTTTTAACTTCATTCCAATTTATAATTCATTCTTATTGTTTTTTAAAATTCTTTTATTTAATTTTATTTTATAATATATTTACTTTTACCCTTTTAACCTAACCTCCAGTGTTTTCTCATTTGTAAACCTTTAAGATGGCATTTCCTCAGTATGTACTGGGTACATCAGTGTGTTTTATTATTGTCTTTTATTTATGATGCTTTTTATCAACACTGTGTATGGACTGCTGTGTGGGTGGGTTTGGGTCATATATCCTTTATTTAAATTTATCCGTCTGTTTGTAAAGCACCTTGTGCTACATTTTTTGTATGAAAAGTGCTATGTAAATAAAGTTTGATTGATTGATTGAGATAGATAGTCAGTCAATCACAAGGCAGCAACTCAATGTAATTAGGCTTGTAGATGTTCTCCTGATGTTCAAATCAAGCATCAAAATAAAGAAGAAATGTGATTTAAGAGACTGAATGTGGCTTAAATAAGAATAACCTGTTACTTTACTGTGTGAAATATTTTGGTTGCAAAATTATTGTGCGATAAAATCAGTTAGTAGGAGTTTGCTTAAAGATCTTAATGATATTTTAATCCTTTAATGCATGAATTATTAAATCATAAAGGAGTACTTTTTTCATGTTTGCTTGTACTTACAAACACGTTAAAATCATAGTCATTTTTTATGTTATAGTTTGAGTGAATTATGTATCAACAGGATAAACAACAATCTATTGGGACTTAATAAAGATACACATTCACGTCTTTGACAGACATTTATTATAATTAAATAAAAGAAAAAGAAAAATCTGAATATGCAAAATTGCTGTTTTCGTAAATAAATCACTTGTGAATTACACCAAAAATTAAAATGAAAAATACAAAATTATGTGAAATCAGAATTTCGCTCTTTGTCAGCTATTTTCGGATTTATGATGCAGTAAGGTGACATGATAGAAATGTGCATGGATAATTCTTTTATTAAACTTAAGACAAGGGTTTGGGAATTTACCACCTGGTAGTTGGACACGGTGCTGAAACCTAAAGCATCGAAATTTTATTCCAAATTTCTGTCTACTGTAGAGGACGCTATGTGTGAAAGGGTTAAAGTAAAAGAGAGTACAGTGTAAGCTTCACTCAATGTTAAGACATCAGCCAATCACAAGGCAGTAACTCAGTAAGGAGTCATAGTCCAGACGACCTGCTGAAGTTTGACCAAAGAATCAGAATGAAGAAGAAATGTGATTTAAGAGACTTTGACTGTCAGATCTACTGATCTACTGGGGTTTTCACACACAGCCATCTCCAGAGAATGGCCTGATAAGAGACAATAGCCAGTGACCTTCAGTTCTCCAACATGCCTTAATAAAGTTAGAGGTTGGAGATGATAGAGAGGCGAGCAGGTCTGCAGAAGACCATCTCTGAACATGCAGCACGTCCAGTCTTGGAGATCAGAAAACCACAGGCTCATCATATCTGGACAACAGAAGAAGTAAAAGTGTCTCCTGGTCTGATGAGCCTGAATTTCTGCTGCCACAATCTCCACAGTCCCCAGATCTCAGTCCAGTAGAGCAGCTGTGGGATGTGGTGGAGCAGCAGATTCTCCTCATGGATGTGAAGCTGTCATGAAGACATGGACCAACATCTCTAAAGGGATGTTTCAGCTCCTTGATGAATCCTTAGTAGGACTGAAGATATATCGTTATCGATATCGAGATATGAACATTTAAGATTTTGATATCGAAAAAGGAACGATATAAACTGTTGGAGCCATTTCAACCAGCATCCAGTAGTGGTGCTGTGAACAGGTCACATCTTATTAAAAAAGCCACAGTGGTTGTCTCAGCTGTGGCTCATACGGGGACCTGTTGTTTTTTGACCTTGGCGTGGCGTGACATGGCATGAATTAGATGGATTGTGAACGCGATCATTCTTTTTGTTGAACTCGAAATGGTTAAATAAATGAACTGATTATTATAACACATAATGAGCAAAGTGTGGATTTTTTACTTTAATGTTTTAACATCAAGAATTTAGATTTATTGGACATTATCTTGCCATGATGGTGTAGCCGACTAGAGCACGTCAGCTAGGTTAAACCACGTGTACTTTAAAGAAACTCAAGTGTGCATCTACATAAACAATATAGGTTTCCAGCGCACTCATCCTGCATGTACAGCTCTGGAAAGCAAATTTCCTTTTTTCACGATTGCCCTTGAATGCACCGCTTGGTTTTCAATGAACCCGTAGTCATATCGTATTGATATCAAGATATCTGGCATGGATAGCTCGATATGCATTTTTGTCCATATCGTTCAGCCCTAATCCAGTCCAGGCTCCCTCTTGGCTAAAAATACAACTAAAGATCATCAAGTTTTCCCTAAAATATCTCTTTCACAAGTAAGGACCACACCATCAACAGGATGAATTTGACAATTACTTATAACGTGCAGTCGATAACAAGCAACGTAGCAGGTGGAATAAACCTTTATTCGTTCCACGTGGGGAAATTTACAGTGTTACAGCAGTGAAGTGGACAGCATTAATAGAATAAGAAATAGACTTAAGTATAAAAAATAGCAGCATGTACATTATTCTACCTATATAAGACATAAAATATAGAAAATTTAAAATATAAAAAGGAGAACATAGACATGTCACATCTGTTGGAGGTATCTGGGGAAGAAGCCCTCTGTGATTACCACAATAGATATTTGTATACTGGTCTGTTATGTATCATATTGATCAACCCCCAGCTTAAACTCCTGATAAATACAGGATCTATCTTCTTATCCTGTACATATTTATTCAATTTAGTTTTCTCTTTTTTTTAAGTTTATTAATTGTATTACATATATAATTTTTACTTATGAATATATGTATATATATACATGTATTTTTATAGGCATAACTATCACTACAAACACTGTTTCTATCTTTATTTAAAACACCAACAACAATTTAAGTCCTAACTTAACTTCTGATCATATGCTTGCATGTGATACATATGTATATTCATTAATATGTGTGTATGTGTATATGTGTATGTATGTGTATATATATGTATATGTATATGTGTGTATGTGTATGTACATATATAATTTTTTTTCATCTTTTTTTTACTTCTTAAATCTTTTTTGTTTGTTTTATTATCCTAATCATTATTATAAGGTTGTCAAAACAATAAATATAATGCTGGAAAAAAATATATAAAAATATACAAAGGGCTTGGAAAACAAAACTAAAAGCAAATCCTATAAAAAGATTATAAACACATTTACTGAGTAATTGCATGTGGGATAAGTGATTGTACATGGGTGTACTTCCACACTGTAATTGCACATTGTTAGAGGATTGAGGATTGCACATTAATTGCACATAGTAATTGTGAAGGTACGTGAAGTGAATAACAGTTTGGGAAACTTCTTGGGGAATCCGCCGTAGCTCCCGGGCACAACAAACCACCTTTATAAGGCCCTTAGGAAAGAAGGAAGGAAGAAGTTTTAAGAAAGGGGAGGGGTGTGTTGAGTGTGCGAAACAAAAGAAGGAAATGGTCGGCTAGAATTTATAGGAACACAGGAAGAGGCGTGGTTGAGGTGTGGTACTGCTCCTGAAATTCTGCTTTAAGCTCCACTAAAAACCTTCAAAATACGATCATATACAGACAATGAGAGATGGACTCGTTGGTCTTTTTTATTTCATTTATTTTATTTTCTCTTCTTTATTTACCTGTAAAGCACTTTAGCTCACTGTGTTGCCTCCATGTTACTCTATCTCCCGTGGGCCGGGGCTTAAGGTAGCTAATGAGTGTTAATGATGTTTAATGTGCTCTTCAGTCTCTCTGTGGGACGATGAAGGTCTCCCTCCTCTTCATCCCTTTGTCTCCACACCTGAGGATCACTCAGACCTGTAAAGGTGTCTGGTGTTCGGTCTCTCTGAATGTTTGCTTGAATAATTTAACTTGTGCTTATCGTTAACCAGGTTAACTTATGACACAGTTGTTTAAAAGGGTCATTGACTCTGCAGTCTGCCCCCCCGTCTTGATTGACAGCCCTGCAGGAAGGTAATCACTGCTGACCTTCAAGGACCCCCACAGAGCCTCAGTGTGGGGCCCTCCGCCAATCACTGAGCAGACATGATTAAAGATGGAGATGCTGAGAGCTGTGGGACGATAAACAATGACAGACGTGCACTCTGCTGCTCAAAATCTGGATTTACAGTCTGGAAAAGCAGCGTTTGTATCACTGAAGATGCCCCGTGTGGGACGTCCTGAGCTGAGGGACGAATATGGGACGAACTGACCTGTCAATATTTCAATACTTTTACATTCCAGTCAAGAAAGGACAGTCTCGCTTGTTTTAATAATTAAAACTATCCTGAACAAACAGAACTTTTAAAACATTAAATCTCTAAAAACTAATAAGTTGATCAATTAAAGCAGAAGTAATCCTTAATTTTTGCCAATTTGCTTTAAAAGTGGTGACAGTTAACTGTACTTAATGCGAGGGCCAAGTATTGAACCCTGTGGAACACCATTCCTATCAAGGTCATCAAAGATTTGTGTGGAAATGTTTGATTTTCAAGTATTTTTTTTTACTGCATTAAGAAGTTTTCTCAAACATTGGTGATGGAAAACAAGAGAAATGGAGTGGACCATGTATTATTTCCTAAAGAACATCATTTCTGAAAAAGTTCCTGTACGGTAACTATATATTTTTTTCAATATATAGAAGTTTGTCTTCACTTTTTGATAACTAAAATGTGGAAATTAAAGTGGGCCTTGTGTTGATCCCTGTGGAATACCATTGCTTTCAGAACTGTTAACTCGGTAAAGCATTTGTTTTAGACTTAATCAGTTTCCATTACAATTTTTGGGAATTAAATTAAACGCAAATAGATTGGACTGTGTATTAATCCCTGGGGAACACCATAACTTATTTAGTCATCGAAAAGCTAATAGGTTTGTGTTGAGATGTTTATTTTTCAAGCTATTTATACTGCATAAAGATGTTTCTCTGGACAGTTGGTGATTGAAAACAAGGGTAATGGAGTGGGCCATGTATTGATCCCTGGGGAACACCACAACAAAGCGAAAACTTAATAGGTGTGTGTTGACATGTTTATTTTTCAAGCTATTTATACTGCATAAAGATGTTTCTCTGGACAGTTGGTGATTGAAAACAAGGGTAATGGAGTGGGCCATGTATTGATCCCTGGGGAACACCATTACTAAGAAAAAAGTTGATGGGTTTTGTGTTGAGATGTTTATTTTTCAAGCAGTTTATACTGCATAAAGATGTTTTTATGGACAGTTGGTGATTGAAAATAAGGGTAATGAAGTGGGCCATGTACTGATCCCTGGGGAACACCATAACAAAGCGAAAAGTTGATAGGTTTTGTGTTGAGATGTTTATTTTTCAAGCAGTTTATACAGCATAAAGATGTTTCTCTGGACAGTTGGTGATTGAAAACAAGGGTAATGGAGTGGGCCATGTATTGATCCCTGGGGAACACCATAACAAAGCGAAAAGTTGATAAGTTTGTGTTGAGATGTTTATTTTTCAATCAGTTTATACAGCATAAAGATGTTTTTATGGACAGTTGGTGATTGAAAATAAGGGTAATGGAGTGGGCCATGTATTGATCCCTGGGGAACACCATCACTAAGCAAAAAGTTGATAGGTTTTGTTTTGAGATGCTTATTTTTCAAGCAGTTTATACAGCATAAAGATGTTTTTCTGGACAGTTGGTGATTGAAAACAAGGGTAATGGAGTGGGCCATGTATTGATCCCTGGGGAACACCATTTTGGAAAATGTTGATCTTATGTGAGGCATGAGGGACTTTCCCAGCATTTTTGGTTATTAATTCCAATAAAAGTGTAGTGAACTGTATTTTAAGCCCTGTGGAACACCATTTCTGGCACTGATTAGTATGAAAACATTGTCTGAATTAATGCACTATATGGTCTTTTGTGATAATTGACAACAACAAAGAAAAAATAGAAATCTTTGGCGGTAAAAAACATCAATGTTGTTAATTTCTCACACTGAAATATACATTCTGAGAATCAGTGTGACCTTGAGATTGCACTGATACTAAAATTAAAGAAGAGAACAGGCCGTTAATTCAACCACAATATTGATATTAATCTGGCTTAAATCAGGCCAACACTGTTTGAAGACCTCAGTTTCTCTAACGATGTTACATCCATAAGGTAACAACCATCCCAACGACCTTGAGCGACCTTGCACATATCGACAGCCCTATAACATTATTCCCTGGGCTCAGGCTATGGCTGCATGAGGGCTGTAAATGTATGGATGCTCGTGTGCCGCAGGCTGCTGTCAGATAAATATAACATGATGTCATGTCACGGTTCATCACGCCGCTGTTACGAGTCGACGCCGATCAATCTGAGGGGCGAGCGACCCGCCTGAATATCGGTGTCTGAAATCAGAGCCCGACACCCGAGCAGGAGAGCGCTCGCCCTCACCGACACCTTACACTGTTAATTAAAGCTGACACACAATACAGAGGTTACCAAAGAGAGCACCACACACACACACACACACACATTAGAGGTGGAGTCAGGTCACAGGACAGACTCTGAATGATGCAGGAATCATCAGGGGAGCAGGTCAGGGCAGTTTTTAGCATTAATATATCTTTATATAGGAACCTTTATCCAAATGTACTCAAAGACAGAACAGCAGCAGAAGAACAAGAAGCAGGTGAACGGAAACTGTAGCACAAAAATGTAAGTCAACATTTGGACAGTCAGCTTCTGTTTTATAGGCTCTAAACTCTGAAATTCATTAAATTAAATTAAACATGGATTTAAACCCTTCTCTATAAAGGTCAGGTGTTGGCTAAAAGCAAACCAGAGCTGGAATCATTCTTAGTCTGACATGTTTTTTTGGTACAATATGTTTATTAACTGGGAATCTCTGACAATGCAATACTAAGTAAACCCCAACAATGTTTTATTTCCGACAGCATTATTATTGCCAAAAAGCTGCTTCTTACACACTGGAAAAAGAAAGAACTCACACACAGAAAACTGTGGCTTAGCGAAATCACAAACACTCTACATCTAGAGCGAATAAGGTACACACTTCTAGACAATCTTGCATATTTCAGGAAAATCTGGCCGCCTTTCTTACAGTATTTGAATTTGAGATCCAGTTAACACAATTATTTTAATTTAGTACTATGAAATAACCTCTGAGACAGTTGGATGAGTGGGTAGAGGGGTGGGAGGGAGGGTGGGGGTCTTCTTCTTCCCCAATGTTTTTTTTAATATTATCCTGACAGAATAATTTCTTCATCCAATATCTCTTGACTATAATTTAGCTTTCATTGTGTGTGTGTGTGTGTGTATCATTCACAGTGTGTGTGTGTGGGTATTTGTGTATGTATACACATACATAGATGTCTATAGTACTTTCTAGTTTTATTTTTGGTTACATCCAGGTTCTCAGTTTGAAGGATGTTTGTTTATCTCTTGTTTATTTCTTGAGTGCCACTGTTTGTTTCATGTTTGTATTCACTGTACACCTATGTGCGATTGTACAATATTTTGAACTGCTCAGCTCTAATAAAAATACTTAACAATATTTCTATTAACTTTTTAACTGTGACAAACAAATAACACACTGCAAAATAGACAAGTAACAACTAAACTTTGGCCACAAGAAATACATCCCCACCAGTTCCCCTGCATATAACACACAGAAACATCTCATTATCCAGTCTACAATCTTTTTCTAGTCACAACAAAGTTATACAACTTAAATATATGCATGTACCAGATGAACTCAGCTTGCCACATCAAGCAGCTGCCAGCAATAAGATTGTAACAAAAGAGCATCCACTATGGGGCAAAAATAACACAAGTGCAATCCAGAATAAACAAAAATTAAAGTAGTTACATTTACAAAAATCAATAATAACAATACTAATAATAATAATCAATAAAAGAAATAAGAATAAGTGGAAAAAAAGAAGAAAAAAGGAAACCTCAAGCTCTAAACTCCTCAAAGATCTATTACGCAGGACGGGCCTGATATGTTTTTAATTTATTTTGAACTGGTTTGTAGAATTATTTGTTTATTGTTATTCTGTAAACTTTTGGGTTATTTTAAGCTGTTAAATCTTGTACACTTTATGATTTATTTATTCAAAGGCCAAACTAGGGACTAGAGTTGGAAATTAGCATTTGCTATAAACTCTGTGCAGCACATCAGCAACTGCATCGTCCCTATCAAACAAATACCATCAGAAGATGGTCCACTGCTGTCATAAAGGGATGGAAGAGTCCTCGGGTAGGCTGTGGGGTTTGAACCATGCTCAGGTGGGACTGAGGGACCACCAGCAGCAGCCTGAACCGCTGATCCAAGGCAGGATGGATCCATACTTTATGATGTTCACACCAAACTCTGAATGTGGAGCAGAGATCCAGACTCATGTTCTTCTAACATCTCCAACCACTCTGACCTTTCTCCTCTGTCTCGACCATGTCTACATACCTAAATGCACTTAGTTGCTGCCATGCTATTGGCTGACTAGCTGTTTATGCTCTTGAGCAGTTGAACAGGAGTACTAAATGAAGAAGCAGAGTATCAGAAGTGGTGTTCCACAGGGTTTAATAAATGGTCCTCTCCATTTTCCATGACTTTAGTTATCAGAGAAAAGGCTGACTCCATTAAACTGATTTAATTGCATAAAAAACTTTCATCTTCATTCAAAAACGTTGCCAAAGCGTGACGCCTTCTAAAAATGGTGTTCCACAAGGCTCAGTACTCAGTCCCCTTCCATTTTCCTTGTTTTCAGTTGTTAGAGGGACGCAGACTAACTCCATTAAACTGATTTAATGGCAAAAAAAACCTTCATCTTCATACAAAAAGTTGCTAAAGTGTGACCCCTTCTAAAAATGGTGTTCCACAAGGTTCAGTACTCGGTTCCCTTCCATTTTCCCTGTTTTCAGTTATTAGAGGAAAGCAGACTAACTCCATTAAACTGAATTAATTGCATGAAAAACCTGCATCTAATTACAAAAACTTTGCCTAAGTGTGACACCTTCTAAAAATGGTGTTCCACAAGGTTCAGTACCCGGTCCCCGACATTTTCCCTGTTTTCAGTTTCCCAAAATTTGCCCTTACATTTAATCTCTACAAATGAATTTAGGATCTGTTACTATATGTTATATGTTAAAAGCAAGGGTAATATCTTGCTTTTTATGAACAATAATAGATGAACTAGTACCTGGTAAATAAAATAATGCTAAGTTTTCATAACTTTAACAAAGTGACATGCAGTTTGACTATTAAAAACAAACAAAAAAAAATAAACCGTTCTCAGGGTCTGGCACCAGAAATCACCAAAGATGAGATATGAATTATCAAATCACAAATGAAGACTTTTTGAAAATGTTTGTTTTTACTTCAGACGATAATATTAAACTATAGACAAGGGCTTGGAAATTTACCACCTGGTAGTTGGATGAATTGCAACCTTAAGGATATGAAATTTCTTCCAAATATACACTATACTGCCAAAAGTATTTGCTCACCCATCCAAATAATCAGACTCAGGTATGTAATATTGTTGTTTAATCCAACTATTCCACAGGTGTATAAAATCATCTGACCTAGGCATGCAGACTGCTTTAACAAACATTAGTTTTGAATTGTAATGCATATCTCCATGTGGTCAAAATTTGCAAAAATGTCAGAAATATTCCACAGTCAACTGTCAGCTGGATTATAAGAACGTGGAAGTGTTTGGGAACCACAGCAACTCAGCCACCAAGTGGTAGGCCACGTAAACTGACGGAGCGGGGTCAGCGGATGCTGAGGCGCATAGTGAGAAGAGGTCGCCAACTTTCTGCAGAGTCAATCTCTACAGACCTCCAAACTTCATGTGGCCTTCAGATTAGCTCAAGAACAGAGCAGAGAGCTTCATGGATGGGTTTCCATGGCCGAGCAGCTGCATCCAAGCCTCACATCACCAAGTGCAATGCAAAGCGTGGATGCAGTGGTGTAAAGCACGTCACTGGACTCTAGAGCAGTGGAGACGTGTTCTCTGGAGTGACCAATCACGCTTCTCCATCTGACAATCTGATGGACCAGTCTGGGTTTGGAGGTTGCCAGGAGAACCATACTTGTGGGACTGCATTGTGCCAAGTGTAAAGTTTGGTGGAGGGGGGATTATGGTGTGGGGGTGTTTTTCAGGAGCTGGGCTTGGCCCCTTAGTTCCAGTCAAAGGAACTCTGAATGCTTCAGCACACCAAGACATTTAGGACAATTCCATGCTCCAACTTTGTGGGAACAGTTTGGAGCTGGCCCCTTCCTCTTCCAATATGACTGTGCACCAGAGCACAAAGCAGGTCCATAAAGACATGGAGGACAGAGTCTACTGTGGATCAACTGGACTGGCCTGCACAGAGTCCTGACCTCAACCCCATAGAACACCTTTGGGATGAATTAGAGCAGAGACTGAGAGCCAGGCCTTCTGGTCCAACATCAGTGTGTGAGCTCACAAATGCTCTTCTGGAAGAATGGTCAAAAATTCCCATAAACACTCCTAAACCTTTTGGACAGCCTTCACAGAAGAGTTGAAGCTGTTATAGCTGCAAAGGGTGGACCCACGTCAGATTGAACCCTATGGATTAGGAATGGGATGGCACTTTAGTTCATATGAGAGCCAAGACAGGTGAGCAAATACTTTTGGAAGTATAGTGTATGTCTACTGTAGTGGACACCATGCATAAAGGGTTATCACAATTTTTATGAATGCTTTAGTCTTTAATACGCGGTTTGAAATGATAAAGTTCATGTTATTTTCGTGTTTGGCGTATATTGGTTGCAGTATTTTGTGGGTTTATTTATTATTTACAAAAAAAAACAAAAATCTCAATAACTTGCCCGACATGAGGATTCCCTTTGTCGGTGAATATCGAGATATTTTTTGGCACTGTATCGCTCAGACATAAATCTTCAGTATGAAACATGGCGATGAATCAGCAGCACAGGTTTTGAGTTTGGAGTTTGGTCTGAAGTTTGCAGAAGTTTGAAGCGAGCAGTAATTTATCCCTCAGAGTGTCGCTGATCTCTCCTGTGGGTAATTATCGGAGCTCAGGCAGCAGATAAACACACACTCACTCCACGGATGAATTAATTGCACGACTTTGCTGTCGTGAAGTTTTGCTTTGGCGTGTCACCGTCACACAAAGTGAATATTGAGAACAGGACAGTAATTACAGAGCGGAGCACTCGTCACATGTGAGGACGCTTTAATAACAGTACTCGAGTATGAAGGTGGAGGGAGGAGGAGGCGAGGTGGATGTAAGAGCTGAGTTTACTAAAACATGAATTCAAAGATATGCACATGCTGAAGAAGCTGAAGAAGCAGCTGCAGGCTGATGTGATACCAGACTTTAACTTTGAGAGAAGTGTTCATGCTTTTAATTTTTAGTGTTTTATTCTTTTATTTGTTAAAAACTTCCAAAAACTGATTTATTTTGAGTGTCTTTGGTGATTTGCATGTTAAACGAAAACATATGAGTTTGACTTTTGAGAAAATAACAGCCTCAATGGCAAATTTATGAAGCAAAATATTGTAATTTCTGGAATTAAGGAAAGGCAAATGTATTTTTATAGTACTTTTCAGTAATCAGGCTGCAAGCAAGTGCTTCACACATCAGATCAAAAAAACAAAATTAAAAGAAAAACCCATCAGAATAAAACAGAAAAACAGAGAAATTAAAAAGGGAAGAAAAGCCATGCTAAAACAAAAGCTGAACTGTAGAAGAAATAATTTTAATTAAATTTAAAATCTTATTCTAATTAAAATGTGCAGTGGATGTTTTAACTGAAATATATTATCAATAAGTTGGTTAAACTGTTACAGTGAAGAGCTGCTGTTAAAAAGTCATGAAAAACTGGACAATACAAAATAATAAATGCAGCTGTAAGAAAATGAAGTTTGTTCCAGATATTTCAAGCATTGGAAAAAAATAAGTCTAACAAACTGATTCATGTAAAAGTGCAGATAAAATCCTACATTTTTAGATTTAAAACTCCTTCAGGTATCACTAAACAAATTTACATAGGGCTGGACAATATATCGACTAAAGTGATCAATTCTAAGTATTTTTTGTGGAAGATTTAAAAAACTGAAAATAGTTTTTTTCTTTGTTTTCACCTACTCTCATTGTAAGTTGCTGAAAATCAACAGTTTTCTTTGTTGTAGGTCTTGACAGATGTTTTACAAACAGATGTTTAGGCTTATATTTGGGTTTTTTGGATAATATTAAATACTGATCAAAGAGTTTCACGTTAATTTATTGTGAAAACAGCTCAGAATTTAGTGTTTATGTAGACAAACCTTTCTACGTTTAAAGTACCAGATTAACATTTCATGAAAAAGTACCTAAATGCAACTTAACTATTAGAAATAAAATTCTGTTTAGTTTCAGGTTATATTTTTATAACAAAAACAAAACTTTATTCTTGCATTTTTGTGTCACTTGGAGGTTTTTTTCTTGAGAGGAAAAAAATCGATTAAAATCGTTAATCTAGTTTTGTGAAAAAGAATTAGGGAATATTATTTTCAGGCCATATCGCCCAGCCCTAAATTTATATTCATGAGACGATGATGATGGAAAGATCAGCTGTAATTAAATTAAATTTCATGAAACATATTTACTTTTTTTCTGAATAAATGTTTATTTTTGTTATCATTTACCACATATAACAGTTTCATGTACTGATAAAACATAAATAGGACAAAACGTAATTCAAATGAATTTGAAACTAAGCAAGAAAAGGAGGAAAAATAAAATAAAAACAAACAGATAAATCAATTACAGGCAAAGTGTACAGTGCTGTGCCAGACTTAGACCTCCTATTTGTGTGGATTTCAGGCGTACTCCTCATATTGCTCAGGATAGTGTTGTCAATGGTCAGTCTGTTGAAATTGTACCTTACCACAAATATCTGGGCACGATAATTAATGAAAAACTGAAATTGGACCTGAACACTGAGATGCTGTGTAAAAAGGGTCAGCACGACCTTTATTGCTTGAGGAAATTCGCAAAATTCCAAGTTGATAAGACCCTGATGAAAATGTATTACTGTGCTTACATTGAGTCTCTCATCACCTTTTCTATTATCTGTTGGTACAGTAACCTCTGTACCAAGGATAAGAATTCCCTCGGGTAAATTGTAAAGGTGGCATCTAAAGTAGCTGGTGTCCAGCTGGACAGCCTAGATCGCATCTTTAAAAAGACAGGTGCTCTTGAAAGCTCTGTCTATTCGATCTGACGATGCTCACCCACTCAACTCTGAGTACAGGCTTCTTCCCTCTGGTCTGTGTCTGTGTGTCCCACAGGCTACTAAAAACAGGTACAAACACTCATTTGTTCCTGTCCCCATTAAAGCATTGAATGAGGCTGAGAGAAGAAAGTAATGATCTTAGTTTGTGTCTGCTACCTTAGCGATTTATGTTGTCGATCTTACTGGCACCTAGCCACTCTTCGAGACACTGTACTTACTAGACACTGTGTGTCTTACTATAAAATTGTGCACTTTAATGGTCACTGTGTGCCCGGAACCTGCATTTTAATATTTTTTAATACTATTTTGGCATTATTTTAATGATGAATGGCGTGTGCTGGCAGATAACTCAGTGGTATTGTCTGTGTGTATGTTATATATATATATTTTTTTATACTGTAATTTCATGTCTTGTGTGTTTTTTGTGCATCCTGCTGCAACCCCTATTTGCCCTCTGGGGACACTAATAAAATTGAATCTTTGAATCTTGAATCTCCTTGTTGTTGAACTATATTTATTAAGTCTTACTTCATTTTTCGTTTTTTTCTTACTCCACAGGAAAGAGTAATGAAAAATAATAAGAGTGATAAGAAGAATAACACAAGTTAATTTGACGTCTGGTAAAGAGGAGTGGAAAAAAGAGAAGAAAACAAATGATCTTATACATGTCCCTATGGTCAAATCATGTTCAATCTTTTCCATGGGTACCATCATTTTTGATCAGGCCAGTTTCATTATTTTGTTTTTTAAAATAATTCTGTTGAGCCATAATTCAAAAGCAATGTCTGGGTTTTATTTGTTGATCTTTAGTAAATTTTAATTTATTATTACTTTTGTCAGTTTCAAGTTATTTTAGTGATCATGTGGGTTTTCTGTCTTTAAGGGTACCAACAATTTTGCACACGTCTGTATATTAGAAAATACAAAATAAAATAGATTGAATGAGATGTAATCAGCCCTGTCTACACAATTATTTATAATCGATCAGTCTACAGTTGGTTAGTTCATGCAGTTTCTCTTCTCCCTCTTGAAAAATAATCATGAATAGAAAAATAATAAATGAAAAATTAAACATATTTACATGATGCATCCCCACAAAGCTTTAAGATATTTACTTACACATAAAGGCGGTAAAAAAAAAAAAAAATATATATATATATATATATTACACGCTGCATGAGTGACCCCTGCCCACCACATTAGCCCCACTTAATCATATTTAATTCAAACTGTTGCATCACGTTAGCGCTGTGGGGGGGGCGGGGGCGAGGAGCTCCGTGTTGGTGCGTGCGCCCGTGTGTGGTTATGTAACACACTCGTCTCTCGGCCATTATTTTCTGTAGGCTGACTGCACACTGCAGCACAGCAGCAGGAATTAAATCAGATCAGTGTAGACGTGCTTCATCTGCAGCCGAGGATTTGGCAGCCCACATCAGCCTCACACAGCCGCCTGCAGGGCACCACCCCCACGGCCCAAAGACCCGGTCCTGGGGGGGACAGAAAGTGGACTCAAGGGTCAAAGGTCAATCATCTCTGCTGCCCCAGGACGAGGAGCGTTTGTGAGGGTCAGGGCTCGGAAATATGAGCAGGTCTAAAGAGGAACTGGAATATTTATAATGCCTGAAAACACAAATTAAAGCCTGAAAATTCAGAGTTTTAGAGCTGAAATGTAAATTTCACTTTTTTTACTAAAATCCTAAAAAATCTAAATAACAACAAAACTTAACCTACATATTTTTTGTATTTAGTCCTCCCAATTTTTCCATCAGAACTTCTTCTGTTAGTTCATTTATTCTTTGGATTTCTTGTATTTAAGTAACAAAACTGTAGGAAAACATGTTCAAATGCACATAACCATAGTTTGCTTTGCTATATGCCAGTGCAACACCAGTTTACAGTTTACAACCTCTTTTTTAAATCTACTTTATTTATAAAGCACTTCTCCTACAACATATGAAACTCAAAGTGCTTGCAGAAAAGAAAACAGGAGGAAAGAAGAGGGGAAAAAACAATTCCAAACTAGGCACCTGTCAGGGGAGCACAGCGTGGGATTGGAAAAAAATGGTTGATACTTTATCGTTTTAAAATCTAAATTATATTGTATAGAAGAGTTTAAAATAATTTGAAAATATTGACAATATTAATATTAATGGTTGTTGCAAATACTTCCCTGGGTTTAGAAAGTTTTTTGAAGTTTGATTGCAGTTTTTGAAACCAGAAGAAAAACTTTTTTTTTTCCTGATTTGGGGTCGGGGTCAGATTGTTGTTGCTGCGATCTCTAACAGGTATCAGTGTATTTAGATTTTTATAGAATCCTATCAAAGTTTATAACTCTGTTATTGTGACACCGTGTTATTTCTGTACATTTAAATCACTTATAAATATTCTGCCATGTGTTCCTGTTCAGCTGAAAATATTTAAATATGGATTTTGGTGTATGTGCATCAGAGTCTTTGACCTTCTCTTGATCTTGAACACCTGATTTTCTCCCTCTCCTTCAGGACAGCGTCAGCTTCGAGGTTCGCAGGTACGATGCCGCCAAATACGCCGTGGTCTCCTCTGAGGGGAGGAGCTTCGACCAGGTGACGGGGGAGCTCATCAGGAAGCTGCTCATGTACATCGGAGGAAGCAACGAACAAGGTGAGACGATGGGGACAGAAACACCTGCATCAGGTCAGCATTCTGGGACGTCCCGTAAACTGATGGCAAGAGTTCGAATCCAGTCTGTGGCTGCTTTGAAGAGTGTCTCTGTCACGCCACTTCAAAAACCCATCCACTGTCTCTCTCCTAAATGAAGACACAGAAATGCCCGAATAATCTTAAATGGATGGATAGATGGATGGATGGATGGATAGAGGAATGGATGGATGCATGGATGGATGGATGGATGGATAAATAGGTGAATGCATTGATGGATAGGCGAATGGATGGATGCATGGATTGATGGATGATTGGAAAGATGCATGGATTGATGGATGGACGAATGGAAGGATGGATAAATAGGTGAATGTATTGATGGATGGATGCATGGATAGATAGGTGAATGTATTGATGGATGGACGAAGGGATGGATGCATGGATGGATGGATGAGTGGAAAGATGCATGGTTTGATGGATGGACGAATGGATGGATGCATGGATGGAAAGATAGATGACTGGATGGATGCATGGATGGATGGATAGACGAATGGATGGATGCATGGAGGGATGAATGGATGGATAGATATGTGAATATATTGATGGATAGACGAATGGATGGATGCATGGATGGATGGATGCATGGATGGATGGATGGATAGACGAATGGATGGATGCATGGATGGATGGATAGACAAATGGATGGATAGATATGTGAATGTATTGATGGACAGACGAATGGATGGATGCATGGATGGATGGATAGCCAAATGGATGGATGCATGGATGGATGGATAGACAAATGGATGGTTAGATATGTGAATGTACTGATGGATAGACGAATGGATGGATACATGGATGGATGGATTAGTGGATAGTTAGGTGAATTTATTGATGGATAGATGGATGGATGCATGGATAGATGGATGGATTGATGGATGGATAGGTAGATGGATGTATAGTTGGATGGATGGGTTGGATGGATGGATGGATGATTGGAAAGATGCATGGATTGATGGATGGACAAATGGAGGGATGAATGGATGGATAGACGAATGGATGGATGCATGGATAGGTGGATGGATGTATAGTTGGATGGCTGGGGTGGATGGATGAATGGATGGATGGCTGGATGGATCAATGGATTCATGGGTGGATGGATGGATAGATAGGTGAATGTATTGATGGATAGATGAATGGATGGATGCAAGGATGGATGGTCAAATTAAGCCTGTATGCCCCAGATCTTTTTTTAGCATGTCATTCCTCACTCTCTCCCTCATTTTTAAAATCTTTTCATTTTCTCTCTTTGTCCAGTAAAACATAAAAGCCCCAAAATAAATCTAAAGAAAATATTCACACCTTTATTTCTGTCCTATTGAAAAGAAACTGTGTGTACTGTGAAGAGCCTCTCCACCTTTAAACACTGATTAAGACACAGCTGTTGACTTTTGCCTTTGGGAGAGTAAAGAAGCTTTTAATGGGTCTTTTATTTTTTATTTTTCCCTGTATTGTTTTTTTTTTATTGTTTTTTATTGCTTTTATTGTTTCTTCCTATTTTACTGTAAAGCACTTAAGTGGCTGGCTGTTTCAATTGTGTTATATAAATACATAAAGCTGACACTGACATTGACAAAAGTGCAAAAAAAACAGTTAAAAAAAAATGAACAAAAATTTTATTTTATTTTATTTCCTTATGGCAATTTTTTTGTCTTTTTGAAATACAGAAGGAAGTTAATGATGCTTTCTTCACAATGAAAAACAGGGAGGAGCTTTACCAAGCAACATATGAGAAAATCTAAATGTAATGATAAGATTATTTAAAAGAAATACCATGAAAATTATTATATTGATAGAGCTCTTACAGTAACAGGCCAATCTTTCCCCCAGGGTTTGTCCAATTTCTTGCTCGATTTAGGTATATAAAGAATAAATGAGGGTATGAACATCCATCCAGTTTGACCTGATTAGAGTTTCTAATAACTGTCCAATTTGGAGCAATTTGTGTGACATCTGTCTTATTTAGGGCTCTGATGGTATTCTTATATTGTGGGTACGTTAAATGCGTCCATATTTGGACAAGGGTTTTGTTTTTTATTGGCTTTATTGTTTTTTCCTATTTTACTGTGAAGCACATAGGTGGCCACTGTGTTTTAATTGTGTTGTATAAATAAATAAAGCTTACAGTGACATTGACAAAAGTGCAGAACAAAACAGTTAACATAAAAATAATAAACTAAACTTTATCGTGAGCACTTTTTATTATCTTAGGGCAATTTTAAAAATAGTTTTGTAGTACAGAAGTGACTTAATAATGCTTTCTTCTCAGTGAAAAACAGGTAGAGAGGAGCTTTAACCAACAACATATGAGAAAAATCTTTATGTTGATCCGATTATTTAAAAAATATCACAAATAATATTGTATTGAAAGAGTAACAGGCCAAACTTTCTCCCAATGTTTTTAATTCTCAATTTAGGTAAATAAAGAATAAATGAGGGTATCAACATCCATCCAGTTTGACCTGAATTAGGGTTTTTAATTATATGGTTTCAGCTTTTTGCATCGATCTTTATGTTTAAAGTTATAATAACTGCCCTCTTTAGAGCTTCCTTGGTTTTCAAATTGGACTCATCTTTGTTTTAATAATCTTCTTTATTAATATAGAAGCCAATTTACAGGTTTTATCCAATTACAAAACAGTTTTAACTCCTGCTCTGTCAGTTTAAGCCCTGATTTAAGGATTTTTGCAGCTCTGGTTTGTTTTTTAAGGTCATATATTTTTTTTCCATTTTAGATTCAAGAGCAGCTCTTAAGCCCTAAAGCTGAATAATTAGCATCAACATAGCATCAGCTGTTTTCTAAGCACGTCCTTATGTGGAGTCAGTCGATGCTTCATCATCTGCAGACAGTCAGGTCATCTTTTTACATATTCTGTCTGAAACCTCGGGCGACTAAAATGTAGTCTGACATGCAGGCAGAATCATCTTTTAATGTCTACTATTTATAGAAATTAAACTTTTTCTGAAGCATCTGGACGAAGAACATCACCCTTATATTAAATATTAGTCTGCATCATGTGTTTGCTCCTCATTTTGTCTTTATCCTCTGCAGAGGAGGCCATGGGCACAGCAGCTCCCATCATCATCACCGTGTACCCTCGCAACGACGGCGTCCTGTCTCGCCGCTTAATCGTAGCGATACGCATTCCCACGAATTACCAGCAGAGCCCGCCCAACCCCACCGACACGGCCATCAGGGTCGAGGAGCGGCCCGGGATGACCGTCTACGCTCTGTACGTTTGAATTTAACAGGTTTGGTCAAAAAATGTGTAAAATTGTTTTTATTAATATATTTTCACTTTTCTTTCTTCCAACTCTCCCCATGATATACTTTTAATTCTCTGGTGCACACTCTATCACACTGTATATAGTTCCTAAAATTAAAAAGATGTTTGTGTTAATTTCGTAGACTGATTATTTACAACATAGTTTCATCAGCAACCTCTTTCTCCGGACATTAACTAATAAAAACAATAAAAACAGGAGCACATGGACAAAAACTCAAACTAAACTGACATTTTCATCATCAAATAAAAACTAGACTAAAATGTCTGACAGACTTAATCCAATCAGACCTAATATGGTCATGTAGGAAGTAGAGACAAGTGATGAATCTATCCAATCACAGCTACTTTGGTTGTGTTAAAGGTTGGATGAGTTCAGAGGGACATCCAATCACAGCTGCCTTAGCTTGGTGGTGGTGGGATAAGTTGTGCAGCCATCCAATCAGAGCTGCTCTCTTTATGAATTGATATATTCATGTAGAGCAGGTTCACTGTTTGTTGTCAGTTCTGGTATTGTAACTGAGATGCTCTGCCAGGTAGCCTAAATAAAGGTGACTGCATTTCACACAAAGGAACATTTGTTTCTGTTCATTTAGACATTCAGACTTTACTAACATTCAATAAAGGCTTAGTAGATGTTTGGTAGGTAGGTATGTAGGTAGGCAGATAGACATTCAGACTTTACTAACATTCAATAAAGGCTTAGTAGATGTTAGGTAGGTAGGTATGTAGGTAGGCAGATAGACATTCAGACTTTACTAACATTCAATAAAGGCTTAGTAGATGTTAGGTAGGTAGGTATGTAGGTAGGCAGATAGACATTCAGACTTTACTAACATTCAATAAAGGCTTAGTAGATGTTAGGTAGGTAGGTATGTAGGTAGGCAGATAGACATTCAGACTTTACTAACATTCAATAAAGGCTTAGTAGATGTTAGGTAGGTAGGTATGTAGGTAGGCAGATAGACATTCAGACTTTACTAACATTCAATAAAGGCTTAGTAGATGTTTGATAGGTAGGTATGTAGGTAGGCAGATAGACATTCAGACTTTACTAACATTCAATAAAGGCTTAGTAGATGTTTGGTTTTATCACAGAGGAAAACAGGACCAGAAATTCAAGGAAACATAAAAATTTAGTCGACTACATTTACAGAAGATTTCATCTACTAAAACTAGACTAAAATAAAAAAAAATAGAGACTTAATATTGTGGCTGGGATGATTCACTTTTCTCCCAATTTGATTTTTTACATTTTTTAGGTGCTGATTTGATTTAAATTGCGATTCTACGATATTGCAGATTTTTCCAATCTTTAGTCAGCTGTTTTAACACCAGTGAAAAAGAAGAACAATGATGATGCCTACAGACTATATCAGGAAAAATACACATCACATGAGAGTCTGTTTCTAAGATTTATTCAGAAATATATTTTAACCAGCTGTTTATACTCGCTCTTCAAAAGCCTGGACTGCATTTAAAAGTGGATTATTAACACAGACTAAAATGAAGCATTTATATTTGGAAAAAGTCCATTTTAAAATCGTCAATCAAAAAATCCTGATACTTATATGAATTGATTTTTATCTCCCACCCCTACTAAATTATGACTAAAACTAAAAGATATTTTTGGCAAAAGACTATAACTAATGGCCCTTTTCCATTAGCCCCAGTCGCCTGCCCAACGGGGTGCTGTGTTGCTGTAAACAGCTGAGCAGCACTGCGGTGATGTTATTTTGAGCGCGACACAACAATCTGTGGCTTTTTGTCACAAACCGAGTAAAAAAGGAAAGCAGAAGAAGGCTGCAGGTGGTAAGAAGAAATACCCCTTGAGAAGCACAGGAGAGTTTTGGAAGCTATACAACAGAATGAAGCCGAGGACGAGAGCAATCCAGCTGCAAAGAAAAGACGTATGAGGGTAAGCTAATGGTAGCTACTGCTGGCATGCGTCATCGCGCTCATGACTCATCAATGACGACATTGTCTGATGGTGACATCATCTTTTAGTATGGACTCAGCTCGCTTGGAACCAGAGCGGAGTAGGTACTAAAACTAGCTTGTTTTAGGAGGTACCAGGCTAGTGGAAACACGCTGCTAATCGAGTAGGGCCGAGTAGAGTAGGGCCAAGGCGTGCTAGTGGAAAAGGGCCATAAATTAAAAAGTGCTGTCATAATTAAAACTGCAGAGAACAGAGCCAACAAGACAAAATAGTTTTGCATCATCAGCAGATAAATGGCAGTAAAGTGATCAGATATGTAAGCAGTAAATAAAAGTGGGATAAAAACTGAGCCTTGTGGAGCGCCCTCGATCTAAATAACACTCTCAGTTTGCTCTAACGTGTCTGATCCAGAGAGTAAACATTCGAGTGGATGGTGAGTGCTGCTTGAATCTTCCTCCATGTTGGATTATTTTGCAGATGTAACCCAGTGTGACCTGAACGCTCCTGCAGCTTTTTCTATTTTGGGCTCAGTGATGCAGTTCTTTCTCCTGCAGGGCTGCGGTGGTCCAGAAGGTCCCGGGGCACTTTTAGCTCGACCTCTTTGTTTGAATACCAGAGCGTGCCCTCTGGATCTCTGTTTTAATGTTACTGAGGCCGCAGCATCACAAAGGTCCACGAACGCCCGGATAATCAGGCTGATTTAAATCCCGCTCTCCCCTCTCAGGCAGTTTGGAGGCTTCGCAGGAGAGAGCGAGTACCGAGCCGAGGCCCTGCGTCTGACCCGCACCCTCGGAGAGACGGCCCCCTTTCAGCGCAAACAGTACTTCTGCTGCAGCTACGACCCGCCGCTCAAGCCTTACGGACGCCGCAACGAGGTCTGGTTCCTACAGGAGGAGCCGTAGGAGCCGTCCAATCAGATCACATCACGCTGAAATATCAACTCAACCTGAAACCCCCTCCACCTCCGACAGTCCTGTAGCGCTAACTGTTACTGAGCTGAGCGGCCAGCTCGTAGAGACAGATAGAGATTACCCATGATGCCTTTACCCAGCTGAGTCCCCCGGTTGTTCAAAGAATAAGTCTGAAACAGAGTGAAGGATGTTGGCTCCCCTAAACTGACATGTCAGATGGACAGTTTCAGATTGGAAATATTTCTCTAATCCATCTGAGAAAGAGCCCTGAAAATGTTTTCAAGGGCAGGACCTTAAAAAACAACAGCAGCTTGTGATTGGACGATCGTTTGGCTCAGCACACAGACCAATCCATATCAAGCAGCGCTGCTATGACATAGCATGTGTAGTGGCTAAACGTAGCGGCTTATGGTGCGTTCCAGTTGTAGTCGGAAGTCAGAATTTCCGAGTTCCAAGTAGGAAACTGCAACTGGAACATAACTGAGGTCTGAATTTCCTACTGGGAACTCGGTGAAACCTCACCACCCCCGAGTTGACAATCGAAGATGGCCGCCCCCAGTGTGAACATTAATTAAGCTCCTGTAATAATCCATTAATTAGCACTTCTGACTGGGGTGTGTCGCTCTAGATCAGCTGTATACATAGTATTGTTAGACTTATATTTATAAAAATGCTGCCATAGTGATAATCACATTCTTCATGTGATATTTGTGAACAACAACACAGGGCGTGCTAACAACAGCTAACAATAGCCTGGTAGATCGGCATGTTTTTTTTCCAACTTTGTAACTGGAACACCGATAAGTCTGAGATGACGTCACTCCCAGTTCTGAGGTTACTGGAATGCAGCATTAGCCACTACGGCTAACGGCTTACAAGGGCAAACAACAGTTAATGGGTCGTTTGCCGTAGCGGCTAATTGTTATTAGCACCTAACAACAGTTACAGCTAACAGCAATTAAATGTTGTATACCCTTGTTAGACGTTAGCTGCGGCGGCTAATGGCTATTAGCCGATAGGTTAACTACCCTAAGACGATCGTTTCACATTAAATTATCCCACACAGATGTTTCATTTAACACTTCTATGTGACATGAACCTCGTCAAAGACAATCTCTATGAAGTAAATTTATGAGGAGAGCAGATTTCACCAAGTATAACTGAGTAACCATGATGACCACAGGCTAACCGGTATTTGTTCAACAGGAAGTGACTTCACTTCCTGTTGTTGTCACACCCGCTGCTCCCACCTCTCTTACTGTTAAGCATTTAGCCAAGTGAAACTGTAGCACAACGGAGGTGAGACGGAGATGCATGATTTCAGAATCAGGCAGGTCTGTCTGAGAGGCTCTGGCTCCCCTCCCTCCAGTCCAAGATCGACTCGTTTTTCTCGTTTAATAAATCAGATTGAATCAAACTGATTCAAATTCAACAGTCAGATCAGCTCTGATCAACAGAAAATGATTCTGTGAGATTCATTTATGATTTTATCCTGCTAAAAACTTTAGAGTCTCCTCATCTTTCCTGAATTCATCATCAATCTGTGCCTGTTTTTAAAACCGAACCAAAAATCCTTCAGTCTGATTGGATACTTCTGAACAACTGGGCCGCGCTCACGCCAAGATATCAGCCTAATCATTTCAGTGATCACACTTAACCCTTTAAGTCCCAGCTCAATAAATTCAGAAATATTTAGTGTGTCAATAAAAAACATGTTTGTTTTTGTCAGTGTTTTAGGATACAGGAAAAACTGCAAACAAACCAAAAGAACTGAAATCTCCTTTGTGTGGGATTAAAGGTTTAAAAAAGTTAAAAGCTTTTATTATTATTATTATCACCATCATTATTAGTTTAAATACTTTACTTTTATGAGATAATTTAGTCATCAAAAACATCTTTGGTGTGTTTGTCAAACTCAGTATCATCTATTTAAAAATATTTTTATTGCTATTTTATTTGCAAACATTTACGCCTTTTCTGATTGATTTTGTCCCAAATATTTGTGCATTTTAAGTCAACTTTTAACTTTTTAAACCTTTGATTACCACACCATCTGGTTTTTGGTTTGTTTGTAGTTTTCTCTGTTCCCTGAAATGTTAAAGGAATCAAACAATGATTTGATTTGTTCTGTTTTATAAAACATTAAATATCCCTGAGTTTATTTTTGACTTCTTCCAAACAGTAGAGCTGGTAGTTAAAGGGTTAAACAGTATGTAGCACTATGAGAGTTTAGATACTTAACAGAGGAACAGATCCTATTAAACTTTACTCAGTGACTGATTTGTGTTTTAACTAAAAACATGGGTTTAAATTCATTTTGTTCTTTTGCTGTAAATGTTTGAGTCCCTGTAAGAACACAGACGGGCTCAAACTTCTCTGAAATGGTTAAAATGAAGTGGCAGCTGCAGAAAGTGCAGAAATAAACATGGAGGTAAAGCCTGTTTCTATGTGAGGAGAAACTAAACAAAAGGAGTCGAGCCATAAATTAGGTCCAGTTTTTACCAGTTTAAGCTGTAAAGTGTTTTAAATGATCTTTAAATGTTGTGACGTGTGTGTTTCATGTCTGTGTGAATATTTGATCTGTTAGTGCATGACAAACATTAATTTATGGATTTATTTAGACTCTTGGGGCTGTTTTTAGAGATATATTTCTGTACAGTGTGGCTTTGTGTGAAAAAGACTGGATTCAGCTTTGATAGTGTTTCATAACAGAATAAATAAATATATTATTCACAAACAGTGAGTCACTCTGCATTCTTTGTTTTTACTTTGGCGTAGCATCAGTATAAATATAAGACATTGTAATCTTCAGTCCCAGAACTTCCTCTTGTCTGTTCTTAAGGTCCAAACTGAGCAGGAAAAAGGTCTTAAAATCTGCTGCTCCTTTTGTTTGGAATGAGCTGCAAAAAGAGCTGAAACTGAATGAGCTGGTCTCATTGGACACTTTTAAGAGGATGTTAAATGATGTAAACACTGAGGCATCTGGCTGCAGATGTGTCCACAGATGATCTTACTTCCTTTAATAATCCAGCCTGTCAAATGTCTTTATTAATTCTACATTAAGTATTTTACAGGTCTGTGCATTTGTGAGTAATGCTGTTTGTCAATGTAAGAAACTTTGTAAATTGTGCTTCTTTTCCTGGTTTTTAATTTAAAAAAAGACTTTAGGATGTTTTCACAGTGACAGAGGAAATAAACATTCATGTCACAGTAAATGGGCTAAATATTCTGATGAAACATTTTAAACAATATCTTACTGATACAGAACAGAGGTTAAAATGACTGACTTCATAAAAAAAACATCAAATATTCATTTAATTTACATCAAATATAACAAGCTGTACCATGTCTACTTATCTAATTTCACTGAGTTGCTGCCATGTGATAGGCTGATTAGCTATTTGTGCTAATGTGGCTGGTGAGTGTATGGGCAGAACAAAAATTAAATAAAAAATATAATCAACAGATGTTCTGTTAATTCTTATTAATCAACAAACCAATACTGCAGAAGAGAAATAATCATACAAATATTTAATTAGAGAAACTTAAACTCGTGAATGACCTGCACACAGATGAAGTCAGAGGTGTTTTCCCCTTCAGATGGAATGAATGTTTTTATGTAAAGTTTTTACCTTCTTATAACGAGGTTTAGATATTTTACAGTTAATGGTCTCTCTGATGTAGGGTTGGGTAATATATGGAGTTTTGAGGTGTGAAAATATATTTTTCAAACAATATACAGAACAGTGTTGACTGAATGCTTATATAAAGACTCTACATTAGGAATTATCTTTATATTTGTGTCCCTAATTCTAACACTGTAACTCCCTGCTTAACTGTTTGGCAGAGGTCAATAAATTCAGCTTCACCAAACATCCAGCAACAGTGTGGTGTCCAAAAGTCATCAAGGAACAAAACACCAACATTTTGGGTCGTTGGCCAGGAAACTCTGCAGACCTTAAACCCTTAGAGAGCTGATGCTCGATCCCCAAGAGGCGGGACCAGAACTTGATTGACAGCATGAAAGTTTCAGAGGTCTTAAGAAAGAAGTGCAGATATTTACTCTTTAAATAAACCAAATAAAATCGCCATTAAAAACTTTCGAGACAAACGAAAATGCCTGTAATTTTACTTCAGTATTTGTGGAAAACTCCTAACAAAAAGAACCAAAAGCACTTGTTTAAATAATGAATATAAATATTTATATAATGAATTTAATTTATGGTAAAATGAATCAAGGAAAGACATTAATTTCAATAATCCGTTGCTATGAATTTTCATAGCAGCATTTAATTTGAAATAATTTGCAAAAAGTAAAAGGACTGATTTTTTGTTTACTTACAAAGTCAAGTTATTTTTTACCGTTCAGCCCACCCCTAGCCTGTGTCGCTGCTGCTTCAGGTAATTTAAAGTGATTAGTGACAGCTGGCCAGAGGATTGAGAGCGGGAGCAGAAAAGTTTGTCAACTGCAAAGAGCAGATACGCCGACACAGTAACTTTACATTTACTTTAATCCATGAAGTGATGATTGTAAAACTTTTTTTTTGTAAATAAACCGTGGAAGTGATGCTGGATTCTAGAATGCTTTTTGTTTGGACTGTTTGTTTGTTTCTCTGTTAGCAACATAACTCAAAAAGTTATGGACGGATTCCGATGAAATTTTCAGGAAATGTCCGACTGGACAAATGATTTGATTTTAGGAGTGATCCGGATCACCATATGGATCCTGGAATTTTTTTAAGGATTCTTTAACATTGCGAGATAGGACCATTTCAGCATTTGTGCATATTACTCCTCCAAAAATAGTCAGGACATTTGTAAAAAAATACAGGACAAGTTTCCAACAGGTTCTACAAGATATCAAACACTGATCTGGATCCCGGCAAAATTCTGGATTCTCTGATCCAGAACAAGAAAAGTTTAGATATCCTTGGAATTTTCATCATAGCAAGGAAACAACTAAAGACATAGAGTTGCAAAGCTTTGGAGCTAGATCCAGAAGAGAACCACCATGACGAAAAATGTGATTTTGGTGAATAACTATTGAACTAAAATAGATATCATTATGAATCCAGTTGCTAATGGTATGTTTTCATGGTCAAGGAATCTAAATATTTAGATGAAATAAAGGTAGGACTAATATTTATGGTCAAAATCAGATCTACGCTCTCAGAGTGCTTTTCTAGTTTGTTTTGTAGTCCGTTCTGCCTTTTTGCAGAATTTGGATGCATTCTACGGTCATTAAAATAAATTTAGCCTAAAATAATGCATCTGTAATCTCCTCGTATCAATCACCAATCCTTTGACTTTTATTTTCATCATAATAAAGTTCATAATTATGTTTTTTGACAGTCATTTATTACTTCATTACAAAGAAATCAAACATAAATCATGTTTTGCCACATGGCTAAATTATCACTAACATATTTTTTTATCCTTATTTCCCAGCCCTATCTGATCTGTTATGAACCTTTCCTCTAAAATAAAAAACTCTTCTTTAAAGTTTGAAAGAACTGAATGATTTTAATGCACAAACAGAATGTAATAACCTTATTTACATGATGTGGTCAAACATAATATTGGTCATAAATGAAAGAAAAAATCTCCTGGAGTGACTCAAACAGACTCCTGATGGTTGATGGAGTGAAAAGTAAAGTGGAGCACTGCAAAAATACAGTTTAATGTTATAATAATGCTGAATGTTAATAAGTAAGGAAACTAATCAAAGATTCTCTATAAAACATTCTCATAAATCTCACTCTTAAAAATACATTCCCCACGCTGCCTCCTGCTCTCGGCGCCGCACACACCCTTCACGAGTCCTTAAAGGGACAGAACATTAAATCTAGAGTCTGATGATGTGAAGATTACTGATTTATAGGCTGTGATTATTTGCAGTAAAGAGGAGAGCAGTCCTCCAGATATGTGACTGCTCCAAATGCTTTTCCAGTATCCAAAATATTCTTTAATATCCAGAATCTTCTGTCCTGTTACCTACACCTTCCCTCTTTACTCCGCCTTCCTGCAGACTTCCCTCCACATCGTTTATACTTCAGGAATATTTAATACACAGAGGAAGAGAGAGGAGAGCTGCAGGAGTGATCGAGTCGAGCTTCAGTTGTTTTTCTTCTCACCAGAATCTGGGAACGGGGCGTATGGAGGAGGTCGCTCCTGAGAGGAGAGAGAGGAGGCATCATCAGTAAAACAAGAATCCAGGAGGTGGAGGTCACCACAAAGCTTCTAAAATAAAACACTTTCAGCTCTGACCAGGGTTGCCAGATTTAAACAGATGGACAATCAGAGACAGACGGACTGAAGGGTGGATTCAGAGGCAGCAGCTGCAGCTCCTAAAACACACCGCCTGGCCAAAAAATAAAACACCAAAGTGTGTGTTTGTTGTGATACTAATGAATGCAGCTCGGACCTTCCTCAGAACTCTGCATTGCTTTACAACTTCTTTTTTCAACAACTTACATCTCCAGATTGATATTCCTTTTTTTTTTTTAAATTTTTTAAAATTAAATTTTAACCATTTATATATTTTTTATTTTTACCTGTTTCAATAGCTTTTATGTGTAGATACTTACAGCCCGGTGCTCTAAGACGTGTCTGAATAATATAAATTTGCTCTAGTTTTAATTGTCTTGTTCCTGAAGTTGAGTATCCAGGCCAGTCCAAGCCTGTCCGACCCGACCGTGAAGCTAAGGAATAGCATTTATAGTAAGGCTGTCACTTTAGTGCATTAATTAGATAAATTAATCTGACAATTCATAACAGTGTTATCTGGGACACTTACAACAGAGCATTGGAGAAGCTTAAAGAAACAATGACACAGAGAATGAGACTGAAATCAAAGCTAAAGGTGGAACAATGAAATAATAGAGTGTGACTGTGTGGATGGGGCTTTTGGCTGCATGATTCGAAGTGACTCACTTTGAGGCAGATAGATGGGATCTGACATGTGCACTGACACAGACGCACACGCAGGGAGATAAAGAGGGAGAGGAAGAAACAGACCTGGAGGTGCTGGTGGGGCCGCTGCAGCCCAGTTCTGGGGGGGCGGAGCCCAGTTTGGTGGGGGTCCGGGGTAGGGGGGTGGAGGGGCCATGTAGTCAAACCCTGTGGGATACATTCCTGAAACGAGAGGAAGGACGAATCAGCTGACGAGGCCAAGAATTCACCACAAAGCTTCTAAAATAAAACACTTTCCACTCTGACCAGGGTTGCCAGATTTAAACAGAAATAAGCAACCAGGTCGATCAAAACAAGCCCAAAACTGTTCTGTCCTTTCTTAAATTAGAAAAGATAAGTCCAACTGTAAAGGGCTGTTCAAACAAATTCTATAAGAAATGGGACTCTTAAATCAACTACTTTAACTCTCGACCAACCTTCTCTCCAGATTGATATTCCTTTTTTTTTTTTTTTTTTTTTTTGTTAAATTAAATTTTAACCATTTATATATTTTTTATTTTTACCTGTTTCAATAGCTTTTATGTGTAGATATTAATACATTCCAGTGGCATCATGAGTACATAAAAACATTTAGTATTCCTTTCTGATTTAATAATTCATGCATGAAATGGTTAAATTAGAAAAGATAAGTTCAGCTGTAAATGGCTTTACAACAGAGCATAAAGCTCTTTATTTTATGGATACACATACATGCATATATGCAGATACATATATTCATATAAAGATACACATATACATATATATACAAAAATATGCATCCATTTAATTTGTCCCTGGTACACTTTGCTCACTCACTTGCTCTTTGGAATGTTTATAATTACTCTTTTTTGCTTCTCAATACTGGATTTGATTCATTTCTATTATTTTTCATTGTTTAATCAATATTTTCCAGTTCATCATTTCTAATGCAGAAATTTTTACCCTTTTTTAACTTATTGTCCTTTTTTAAGTATGTTTTGTTCAATGAGTTGTTAATAATTGATAACTCAAGGTTTTCCTTATTTTGATATTATTTATTTGTCTGGCACAGAGACAATGTAAATTTCCCTTATCTGTTCGTTAAAAGAAAAACAAAACGTAGGGGAAAAAATCTTCATTGTTATGTGTTTGTATTCTGTCTCTCACCTGGGGCCTATTCCAGGAAGCAAGTTCAGCCTAGTGAGATAGCCTTGGAGCTACCTCGCTGAACTGAGCGCGGTAGCCGGCGGTCTCGCTAAAAGTTTGACGACGCTGGTTATCAACCTCATAAGTGGATCCAGCTTTGCAATGAGCGCGTTCACGCATATAAGGCGGAGCCCGCCGCATCTGACCAATCGTGAACATGGACCAGTCTGGAGCGTCAGAGCAGGCCGGAGAGCGGAGGACCGCATACTTCACACACGAGCAGCAGGAGGCGATCATGACAGAGTATGAAGAATTAAAACATGTAATAAACGTCAAAAGCGATTTTTACTCCTGCAGAGGAGCTGGTCGAGAGAGCTCATTGGTCAGTGGGTGGGGTTTTTATAGTCCGCGAGATCAATCTGGAACCTAACCTGCCCCAGAGCAGGTTAGCCGTTCACAGTGTACGTTGCCATGGAGACTCGCCTCGCTAAGAAGTGAACCCGTCTCATAGAACAAGAAACCCAGAACACCCTCAAAGTTACCTCGCTAGGCAATAATCCTGCTTCGTAGAATAGACCCCTGCTCTCTTCCCATTTTAAAAAAGCCCAAAACAAGCAACTTCCAGCTATTTCTATCGAAAGTGATAGATTAATATTTTAAAAAAGAGCCACAGTGTGATGTAGCAGCTCAACCCTGTTGTTAGCCGTAAACTAGGCCTGTCAGGATAATCAATAAATCAATTAACCGCATGAAAAATAAAAACGTCCTCGGTAAGTTTGCCGGCCTCGATAAGTTGTCACGCGCATGTGTGTTCGTTTTTCTCCTCTCTTTCTACCAAACAGACTGGATGAGAAGATGGCTCAGTCTGTGCAACTTTTTCAACACCTGGGTGCGTTGGTCCTAGAGCGGATTAATTTGTTCGTACACCCACACTGAGCTGAAGTGAGCGTTGTGAGAAGTAACAAGGAAATAAACACTCTTTGGTCGACAAAGTAAATATAAATAAAACAGCAAAATGGTGCGCGCTACAGACAGTGTTGTTCGCTACATTGCAAAAGAAATGCAAAACTTCAATACGGTTGAAAAGCCAGAAATGTTACAAACATTTGACAGGAGAAATTGTACTTTCTCCTAGACGAATTGACAAGGAGAAAGTACATGTCACAAACAATTCCAGAACTGGATAAAGTCCATTTTATTTATTCATTTTTATTGGTGTGTTTTATTGGAGTTTTTTTTTCTTCACAGAGACAGGGTCTATTTTTGGTTGTTTTTGATTAGTATAATGATTTTTATTTACATGCAATTTTTCCCCAAAAGAGAGTCCATTTCATTTTCATTGGTTTTTTTTTCTCTTTTTTGTTACATTTATTATATTGTTTGTTTAATTTATTTTAATAAAAAGCTCTTGGCCTTCCAATTACAGTTAAATACTCTTAAGAAATTAAAGTTTATTGCTTTTGATACGGTGTACTCACTTTATTATGACATATATTATAATTATATTAATAAACAAAAATGATGTTTCAAAACAATATTGACAATAATATTGTTTATCGGCAATAATTTTTTGGACAATTATCCTACCATTAGCTTAAACTACGAGAACTTCAGTCCTTAGGCTATCATCTTATCTTAAAAATTAGACTAACTCGATTGAAAACATAATGCGTTAATCATGACTGTAATTAATTCATCGTGAATAACCTGGTTAAAATAAACCAAAACTGGAAGCAAGCATGAACCTCTTAGCACAGCTGCTGTCCCGTCTAAAGTTTGTCTTCATGTCCTTAAAGTCTGAGTCTGTACCTGCAGCAGGTGTGGCAGAGGGGTAGCCCATGTTTCCAGCAGGAGGAGGCGGGCCCTGGTAGAAGCCGTTGGCCTGAGGAGGAGGAGGATACGGATAACCGTGAGCAGCCGCGGGAGGCGGGCCGTAACCGTTCATCGCTCCAGGAGACGGGTAGCCGAAGGAGGCGGCGCCATTCTGGGCCGGAGCGGCACGAGAGGCTGAAACAGAGCAGGAGGAAACATCAGGCACGAGAAGTCTGGACTTTTATATCAGCAGTTTCATAAAGTTTATTTGGTCACGGAGCCACTCAATGTCAAAATTACATCTGCACCAAGCTCCACTTAAAAAACCCAAAATTAACTCTTTACAAAACAAAACAATCATAAAATATCTTAACATCATCCCTGCAAAGGACTTTTGTTATAAAGTGATGCAGCGCAAAATAAGAGAGGTTTTAAAACAATATGGTCAGGCGAGGGTTTTGGAAACAGGGCATATTGAGCCAAAGATCAAAAATATATGTATTCCATCAAATAAAAGCAAAATTTAACAGATAAAGTTTTTAAAATGTATATGTAGCACTTCCTCATGTAATAAACTCTTTTGGATCATTGCTCTGACATTTTTTACTGAACATCTATAAATGAGCTTAAAAACTGTAAGATTTGATAATGTGACGCCTCCATTGAGGCCTAAGACGGTAAAATATAATGGGTTATATCTCCACCTGTTTCCTGAGTTTTGGTCATAGAACAATGTCTTTGGTGTTCAGGGAAAGGTCTCGGTCTCAGCTTTCCGCAGATGTGTATGAGTAACTTGCTGTTAGTCAGAGCTTTAGACGAAAATGTGTCGAGTGAGACGCCAGGTTTCACCAGGTGGTGTTTTAATTGTGTTTGTTGTATGTAATAATGGCTGATATGTTCATATGGCTGACTTTTTCCTCTTTTATTTGATGTGCAGTAAGACTACATTTCTACATGAATAGTTAACTTTTATTTCCATTTTTATTGGAAAGCATTAAGCATTCCTGAAATCAGGGACTTTGGTGCAGTAAGGTGTTTAATATCCTGAAAGTTACAACACAAGACTGCATATTTCCCAAATCCTGGGTTAATGAGCATTATTGACTTAAATACGGAGAAGCAAACAAACCATTTGTGGCCAGTTTGAAGAGGTGCTGCCCCAGCTCGATGGCTCCTCCGCTGGGGAAGGACATTTTGAAATGAGCCTGACCCTCCCAGCCACCTGAGGAGGACGAGGAGGAAACGTTAAAACAAACACGGGCACAACAAATCCACAGACATGGAGAGAATTTATGAGGAAACACTTGTTACTTAATCACATCTAAAGAGAAGAGTAAACAGACTGGATCACAAAAACCGTGCTGGCTGCAGTGACAGCAATGATGCAGATTTTGAAATTCACGTGGATTCATTTCGTCGGGGATCTGATCAGCACCAGTTGAATGATTCAGCATGTGATTTGGGCCTGTTAAGTACAGTATTTTTCATACTTTTTAAGAAAAAAAAAGATCCTATAGTTCAAAAACCTGACGTGATCGAGAAAAACTGAGATCAGTTTTGGATTCAGCACCACATATTAGTTAAAAATAGCTGTAAGACCTAACTCAACAAAAACTGTGTTCCCCAGTGTTATTGATCACATACAAGAAGGAAATAAGATGAAACAGGAGCAAGACTGAACCTCGAATGTAAACCAGTGGCTTGAAATCATAAGAGATTTATATTATGGAAAGTTTGTTTAGTTTTGTTTTTTGTTTTCTTATGTGTCCTTGGCTTAACACAGCTATTTCCATTGTGCAAATTACATAACTGAAATGTTAGCTGTCTTCATTATACTACATGCTTTAATAAAGATTAAAGTAACAAGAAAAACCAAACATGGGTGCAGAGAGGGAAGTGAAGAGCTAATGAGGACGAAGAGGAAATGTGTTTGCTCACATCTTAACAAAGCAAAGGTCGCCTACCTCCTGCCTCAGCTGATACCGTCCCTTTAATAAAGTTTGCTGCGAAGACGGGCTGCTCGATGCTGCAGCCCTTCATCAGATAGTACGGGAACATGGCCGAGCCCAGACAGTCCTTAGTGCTACTGGACACAAACACCATCTGCAGCAGAGAGGAGAGACGTTACAGCACCAGACTGTGCAACCAAAACACCAGCAGCCATTTTGAGTCTGTTACCCTGTAGGGTGTCAGGTAGACTGTTCCCTTCTTGGTTCCCTTCAGCAGGTCGGTCTTACAGGAGACATCGCTGAACGAGAGCTCCACGTGCTTACATTCCCTTAGAACGCTGGAAAAACAAACACAGGGTGTTAAAATAACACCAGCTGCTGCAATGCTACAATTTTAATGCATTATATACTTAGAATCAAATGATGTACTTTTGTACCACTGCAACAGAATCAGAAGTCTGTGGCTCGAAGTAAGAAGAAATTTTTACATTTTAACAACAAAAGATGAAGTCTGGGGTGCCTGCTGATGGATTTAGGATTAATTTATTTTTTTAAATACAATATGCAGTTATGAACATTTACATGTAAATGCATGGATTACGCATCACCAAGCAGCTAATTCCCATCCCCAGTCCTGTTAGCAGGTTGGTGTCAACACACAAAACCAAATCAAACATTAAAGGTAGGAATAAAACAGGAAAATTGATGTTTTTTTTTACCACCAAAATTGCAAGAACAATCCCAAACACCCTATGAATGTAAAAATACATGGCAGCTTATGTTTGGACAAAAACTTAACTCAATAAGAAGATAAATAATCAGCAAATCTTAGCAGAATGTGGCTGAATGCTTAATCAGAGAGTTGAACTTTTTTGAGGAAGGTGGCTCTGAATTTAAAACCTGCAGAAATAAAAGATAAAGGAAATGAGCACCTCCAGGTGTGACTTCTTAGATAACAAAAGAGTAAACTTAATTATTAAACATTAATCATTTTTCCTGTCAGAGGATCTTTAAATCTGTTTGTGTCAGGAGATTCAGAACAGGATCGATAATTTCATCACCACAATAAGAAAAGCTTTATCATCTTTAAACACGGTGTATCAGTCAGGCCGGTGTTCAATAATAATTAATATTATACTAACACCCGCTCCGGGCTGAAATGTGTAATGATGCAGATTTTTCAGGAGCCCAAAATGCTCTGACAGCAGTTTGAGAGAGACCTTTGGTAACGTGACCTCTGGAGCCGTTTACAAAACAAAAGGTCCCAACAGAAGCCAAAATACATGAAACAGCAGCCATGTTAAACTTATTTCACTTCTAAAATCTCACTAGATTTGACATTTAGGAGTTTTAAGTTGAAGAAAATTTTGATATTTGTCCTTGGAGTTTTTGCTTTTAAAGGAAATTTTCAGGAATTCTGTAAAATAGGAGGGTAGTGTCAAAAATTACATGCACCATGAAACTTATCAAATGATGGCCTCTGTATTGGGATATTTACTGTCAGGCCGCAACAAATCCGCTACCCTAACACTGAACTGCATCAATATCAAAAGTTCAGACAGGTTTAACACATAACGTAAGGATCAAAGTTGTTTAGGTTCTTTCCTGATTTAATATCATGTGTCATAAGATGATAAAACTTTGTTATTCTGAGAAAACACAGGAAAGAAAAAAAGTTTACAAAATATCCAAGATAATATTTGGAAATAAAAGCTAAAGGATATTAAGAGCACACATTCCTGAAAATGATTCAGTGATGATTTGAAGCCTTGAAAATAGTGAAACTTTTATTTGTTCTCATTCTCTAAATCAAACTGTAAGAAGCCACGGTGGGGTTACTTCTGAAATAAGATCGGCTTAAAGTATTTAAAAACGAGCCAAAATCTCCTCGATACTTGTTGGTCTCCAGAAGGAATCTAAAATCTAAATACTGTTCTTGTTTTGTGTTTGAATGGTTGGTAGTTGACTTGTTTGATACACACATTTTTTATAGTGAATGTTTGAAGAAAGTAAAATTGTTTTTGTCTTAATTATTATCATTATTAATAAATATTTATATTTTTAATCATCTGGAAAATAATTTCCAGAAGCTAACCCTCAGAGTTTTCCCGCCCCTCTCCTGTTCACCTTAACAATATTACTATTAAAACTAAACTTCTTCTTTTTTCTGTTCCTCTTGTCTGCATTATCTTTTCCGCTGAGCACTATGTCTGATGACAGCATTGAAAAGACCAGTGCATTGCATGCAAAAAAAGGGTAATAAATAAATAAACTTCTGGTGTTGACGAGTATCTAAGTATTGTGGTTTTCAGCAACCTACATCAGTGCCTTGTAAACCTTATTGAGAAAGGTGACACTAAAATACTTTGAATTTAAAACCTATTTAGCTTTCAATTGTAAATGCCCTGCAAAAACAACATATTCCATTTGAAGATAAAGTAAATGAGCGACTCCGAAAAGTGACTTCTTGGATAAAAAATGGAGAACATAATTATTTAACATATATTAACTTGTTTTTGGTTTGATTTGTTTCTTCATTATACCTAAAAGTCACATGGAGAAGACTGCAGAAGAAAATAAAATGTGTTTCCAGTTGTTTAACTTTTGTAATAATACAGGAATATTTTTAAATAAACGTATCTTTGAGTACATCACAATGTATTTTATTTACAGTGGTGATTTATGTTATCTGAGAAATATGTGTATCTGCTGCAGATGCATATTTGTGTTAATGTATTTGGTAGCACATATCACTTCTGATTCTGATTTTTTCTGAGTATTATTACATATTCTTCACATATTTTTAAACAGACCATTTTATTAAACTCACATGCCTTTGTGCAGACATATACAGAACATACACAGATTGGTGTGTTTGTGGAGTTTAACAGCAGTTTTAAGAGATTCAAAATTAATTATAGAGCACTAAGTGTTCTGGACTTCTGTTTTTACTGCAGTGATGTGAATTTCATGTTTACAACTGAAATGGTTATTGTTTTATAATAAATTACTCTAATATCAAAGTAAGACATCTCTAAAGAATGATAGTGAATATAAACTGGAGCTTAATCATGTAAACAGGTGATAAAACTGTTGTGATCTATATTACACTGTAATATAAACATGTAAACAGGTGATAAAACTGTTGTGATCTATATTACACTGTAATATAAACATGTAAATAGGAGATAAAACTGTTGTGATCTATATTACACTGTAATATAAACATGTAAACAGGTGATAAAACTGTTGTGATCTATATTACACTGTAATATAAACATGTAAACAGGTGATAAAACTGTTGTGATCTATATTACACTGTAATATAAACATGTAAATAGGTGATAAAACTGTTGTGATCTATATTACACTGTAATATAAACATGTAAACAGGTGATAAAACTGTTGTGATCTATATTACACTGTAATATAAACATGTAAACAGGTGATAAAACTGTTGTGATCTATATTACACTGTAATATAAACATGTAAATAGGTGATAAAACTGTTGTGATCTATATTACACTGTAATATAAACATGTAAATAGGAGATAAAACTGTTGTGATCTATATTACACTGTAATATAAACATGTAAACAGGTGATAAAACTGTTGTGATCTATATTACACTGTAATATAAACATGTAAACAGGTGATAAAACTGTTGTGATCTATATTACACTGTAATATAAACATGTAAATAGGTGATAAAACTGTTGTGATCTATATTACACTGTAATATAAACATGTAAATAGGTGATAAAACTGTTGTGATCTATATTACACTGTAATATAAACATGTAAATAGGTGATAAAACTGTTGTGATCTATATTACACTGTAATATAAACATGTAAATAGGTGATAAAACTGTTGTGATCTATATTACACTGTAATATAAACATGTAAATAGGTGATAAAACTGTTGTGATCTATATTACACTGTAATATAAACATGTAAATAGGTGATAAAACTGTTGTGATCTATATTACACTGTAATATAAACATGTAAATAGGTGATAAAACTGTTGTGATCTATATTACACTGTAATATAAACATGTAAATAGGTGATAAAACTGTTGTGATCTATATTACACTGTAATATATTAGCATGTAACAGGTGATAAAACTGTTGTGATCTATATTACACTGTAATATAAACATGTAAATAGGTGATAAAACTGTTGTGATCTATATTACACTGTAATATAAACATGTAAATAGGTGATAAAACTGTTGTGATCTATATTACACTGTAATATAAACATGTAAATAGGTGATAAAACTGTTGTGATCTATATTACACTGTAATATAAACATGTAAATAGGTGATAAAACTGTTGTGATCTATATTACACTGTAATATAAACATGTAAATAGGTGATAAAACTGTTGTGATCTATATTACACTGTAATATAAGCATGTAAATAGGTGATAAAACTGTTGTGATCTATATTACACTGTAATATAAGCATGTAAATAGGTGATAAAACTGTTGTGATCTATATTACACTGTAATATAAACATGTAAATAGGTGATAAAACTGTTGTGGTCTATATTACACTGTAATATAAACATGTAAATAGGTGATAAAACTGTTGTGATCTATATTACACTGTAATATAAACATGTAAATAGGTGATAAAACTGTTGTGATCTATATTACACTGTAATATAAACATGTAAATAGGTGATAAAACTGTTGTGATCTATATTACACTGTAATATAAACATGTAAATAGGTGATAAAACTGTTGTGATCTATATTACACTGTAATATAAGCATGTAAATAGGTGATAAAACTGTTGTGATCTATATTACACTGTAATATCAACATGTAAACAGGTGATAAAACTGTTGTGATCTATATTACACTGTAATATAAACATGTAAATAGGTGATAAAACTGTTGTGATCTATATTACACTGTAATATAAACATGTAAATAGGTGATAAAACTGTTGTGATCTATATTACACTGTAATATTAGCATGTAACAGGTGATAAAACTGTTGTGGTCTATATTACACTGTAATATAAACATGTAAATAGGTGATAAAACTGTTGTGATCTATATTACACTGTAATATAAACATGTAAATAGGTGATAAAACTGTTGTGATCTATATTACACTGTAATATAAACATGTAAATAGGTGATAAAACTGTTGTGGTCTATATTACACTGTAATATAAACATGTAAATAGGTGATAAAACTGTTGTGATCTATATTACACTGTAATATAAACATGTAAATAGGTGATAAAACTGTTGTGATCTATATTACACTGTAATATAAACATGTAAATAGGTGATAAAACTGTTGTGATCTATATTACACTGTAATATAAACATGTAAATAGGTGATAAAACTGTTGTGATCTATATTACACTGTAATATAAACATGTAAATAGGTGATAAAACTGTTGTGATCTATATTACACTGTAATATAAACATGTAAATAGGTGATAAAACTGTTGTGATCTATATTACACTGTAATATAAACATGTAAATAGGTGATAAAACTGTTGTGATCTATATTACACTGTAATATAAGCATGTAAACAGGTGATAAAACTGTTGTGATCTATATTACACTGTAATATAAACATGTAAATAGGTGATAAAACTGTTGTGATCTATATTACACTGTAATATAAGCATGTAAACAGGTGATAAAACTGTTGTGATCTATATTACACTGTAATATAAACATGTAAACAGGTGATAAAACTGTTGTGATCTATATTACACTGTAATATAAACATGTAAATAGGTGATAAAACTGTTGTGATCTATATTACACTGTAATATTAGCATGTAAACAGGTGATAAAACTGTTGTGATCTATATTACACTGTAATATAAACATGTAAATAGGTGATAAAACTGTTGTGATCTATATTACACTGTAATATAAGCATGTAAACAGGTGATAAAACTGTTGTGATCTATATTACACTGTAATATAAACATGTAAACAGGTGATAAAACTGTTGTGATCTATATTACACTGTAATATAAACATGTAAACAGGTGATAAAACTGTTGTGATCTATATTACACTGTAATATAAACATGTAAATAGGTGATAAAACTGTTGTGATCTATATTACACTGTAATATAAACATGTAAATAGGTGATAAAACTGTTGTGATCTATATTACACTGTAATATAAACATGTAAATAGGTGATAAAACTGTTGTGATCTATATTACACTGTAATATAAACATGTAAATAGGTGATAAAACTGTTGTGGTCTATATTACACTGTAATATAAACATGTAAATAGGTGATAAAACTGTTGTGATCTATATTACACTGTAATATAAACATGTAAATAGGTGATAAAACTGTTGTGATCTATATTACACTGTAATATAAACATGTAAACAGGTGATAAAACTGTTGTGATCTATATTACACTGTAATATAAACATGTAAATAGGTGATAAAACTGTTGTGGTCTATATTACACTGTAATATAAACATGTAAATAGGTGATAAAACTGTTGTGATCTATATTACACTGTAATATTAGCATGTAACAGGTGATAAAACTGTTGTGATCTATATTACACTGTAATATAAGCATGTAAATAGGTGATAAAACTGTTGTGATCTATATTACACTGTAATATAAGCATGTAAATAGGTGATAAAACTGTTGTGATCTATATTACACTGTAATATAAACATGTAAATAGGTGATAAAACTGTTGTGATCTATATTACACTGTAATATAAACATGTAAATAGGTGATAAAACTGTTGTGATCTATATTACACTGTAATATAAACATGTAAATAGGTGATAAAACTGTTGTGATCTATATTACACTGTAATATAAACATGTAAATAGGTGATAAAACTGTTGTGATCTATATTACACTGTAATATAAACATGTAAATAGGTGATAAAACTGTTGTGATCTATATTACACTGTAATATAAACATGTAACAGGTGATAAAACTGTTGTGATCTATATTACACTGTAATATAAACATGTAAATAGGTGATAAAACTGTTGTGATCTATATTACACTGTAATATAAACATGTAAATAGGTGATAAAACTGTTGTGGTCTATATTACACTGTAATATAAACATGTAAATAGGTGATAAAACTGTTGTGATCTATATTACACTGTAATATAAACATGTAAATAGGTGATAAAACTGTTGTGATCTATATTACACTGTAATATAAACATGTAAATAGGTGATAAAACTGTTGTGATCTATATTACACTGTAATATAAACATGTAAATAGGTGATAAAACTGTTGTGGTCTGGTTTACTTTATTTCATAACTCACCTCTAACATGAAGTTTTCACATCAACACGGCTTTAATCAATCCTTGGATTACAATAATGCTGAAAAAACAATCTATGATCTGCATAAAGGCCTTAAATAACCCATAACCTAATAAAAACACAGTATTTTGGAGTAAACCCATAAAACTGGGTTATTAGCTTTTACAGGCTAAACTGAAAGCAGGCCAGTTAGCAGGGAGGCTAGCTGTTTGTTAGCATCACGTCAACTACGCACTGACAGTTTGGGAGTAAACAGCCAATAAAAAACGAGCCTACACAGACGTCAATCATTCTTAACTTCATCAAAGCGTTCGTTAAGACTCACCTCTCTCCGTTATTGATCAAAACTCCTCCGTTTTGAGAGTGGTTTCTGTTTAAAGCCATCTTTCTGTCTCTGCTGCTTCCTGACGAACAAGCTAAAGTCCGTCAGAGAGTGGGTGGGGCCGAGACACGTCATGGCGTTACGTCACCGCGTTATGTCACGTCATGCTGAAGACCCGTGATCGATCAACAACAACAACAATGAAATCAGCTGATCATCCGCGCTGCTGTTTGTTCAGGCGGATTCATCTGTTTCTGTTCAACTAAGACCCTGAAAATTCAGAATAATATACAAATATCTTCATGAAAATGTCAGAATTATTCCTTCACGTTTCTTGTTTCATTCTGTTATTTATTTTGTTCTATAATTCATATTTATTTTGGTGGCTCAGTATTGGCCTTATTATTATTAGCATTAGCAGGTTTCTATAACCCTCACACACAGGCTTAAAAAAAATTAACAGTTACAGACATGAAACAATGCCAGTCACAGAAAATTAACTCTTCATATGGTCAAAGAGGGCCACCAGCTCACTCACACAGAGAGCAGAGATGAGCTGAAAAGTCTCAAATCATTTTAACATAATTCATTATAGTTTATGACTGTTTGTGATAGTCCAGTTTTTGGTCTTAAAGGGTTCAAGTGTGATTTTTTCTTTAAGCAGATGCAACAGGAAAGAGAAATGCAGTAAATATATTTTGCCAGTAATAAATGTAATTTCCCAAACTTTGTCAATTAAGATCAAATCCATCCAAAGCTCGGAGGAAAAACTCAAGACAAGAACAGGAGAAGATGAACCACGTAATGGAAAGTTTGACCAAGTAACTGAACTGACTAAGAGGGAGGACTCATATGAACTTGAAATGCCTCTGAAAAAATGTTATTATATGTGTATGTGCTGTTTTAATACTGTTTTCTAAAATGAAAAAAGAATAAAGTTAAAAAAAAACATTTAATTCCTCCTTGGATTTAGTGCAGGAAATAGTTCATTTTAATGCTTTTTTATATTAATGTTGAAACAGCAGGTAAAACTGGCAAATTATGGGTGAAACATCAGATCTAATGAAGTAAAAGAAGAAATAATATTATGACTATTATTGTGACTTTAAGATCAGATAGTCAAATCATTACCCATATTTCTTACTGTGAAAAGCATGCTGCATTAAGGCTGATTAACTGCTGGATATTGTTCATGCAGACTGACCTAGATCTGCAGTGAGCTGTGAAATTTAATAAATCATTTTGTAAAACATTTCTGTTGTTTAAATGTTGCAGCACTAAGCTCAAAGGGATCATGAGGAAGTTTGGAAATTAGATAATCTAATAAGCATGTGAATGCAGCACTCAGCGTGTTGCCCTCGTTCACACTTTGACCTTTTTAACAAAAACAATTGATTCTCTTTTTTATAGTAAATAATATTTCAGCTGAGTGTGAACAGGTAAACTGACTGTGAGGACATTTAAACTGTTTCACAGCAGAATTAAAACATGAAGACGTCTTACCTGAGCGGGCTGAAGAGAAGCTGCTGCAGGTTTCCAACCAGCTTCAGACTCATTAACACTGATTAATGATCACAGGTGAGCAGGAGGTCAAAGTACCTGTGAGGACAAACCTGAATGATACCAACAAATGAACCTAAAGAAGATGAACAGTCTGTGTGATAAGCTTATTCTGACTTCTTTATTCTTCTCCATCATGGCTCCTGGCTGTCTCAGCGTCTCAGGGAGGAAAAAGGAGGATCAGCTGGTTTTACCAAAAGTGTCCTGCTCAGGTCGGAGGATCAGAGCCGAGTTTGGCCCAAAGGTTAGAGACGACCTTCACGCTCAAGGTAAGGAGGAGACACTCTCTGGGAAAAGCCTCTGAGATAGGAGGCCAAAGAGGGCTTTGGATTCCTAAACTTCAGTTTGTTTCTTCTTCTTCAGACCAGTCCGGAGCTTTTATCCCGGTGCTTCAGTCTGAAGATTCATGTGGAGTCAAACTGAGTCGAGAGAAGAACCAGATCCTGACCTTCTCCAGCAGATACGACAGCTGCTACACCCACATCCAGGTCAGACCTCAACTGAGCTCCATAACATCTTTAAACATCAATTAAAGTTCATTATTCTGCATTTTAGAGCAGAAAGATTCAGTTTGAACTGTTCTACATGGTGCATCTTTAGGTTTTCTTTAAGTTTATTACAGCAAAGATCCTAAAACTATATGACCTAATAAAATACAGGACTGTGCAGGTATTGTTCAAGGCTGCACACGGTCAGCTACCGAAAAGAGACCTACAAACAAGGTTCATAAAAAGACAGACGAAACAGAACTTAAGAGGTGTCATGATTTTCAAAAAGACAAAAGTAAGAACCACATTGAAAGCGATGACTATCACAGTTAATGGAGTCAATCAACGGAACAGCTTACAAGAAGAAACCAGGTGCAGCGGGACCATGAAAGTATTTAAGGAAAAAACTGGTCAAAATGACCTTTGACGGATATGAATATGATATATGATTAAATGATATATGACTATACTTAAGGGTGTATAATCTAAAAGATATAAAGACCTGAAGGATGGTGAAACAAAACATGTGGGTTGTTTGGTCTGTAAGACAGCAGGAAAGACCAAATGTACCAAAACAATGATAGTGAATGAACTGATGGTGTAAGTCAAGTGAGGCAGCAGAACATATCCAACTAACTGCAGAGAGACAGACAGTCTCAAAATGGATCCACTAAGTTGGGCTCTCAACACAATCGAACCTGGAAAAAAGAAAAGCAACGCAGACACACCACCCCAACATCACTAACCAGGACTAACAACAACAAAAAAGACAGTCATGAATTATGCCTCATGTGGAACAAAGGATTGGTCATAATAGGTCAAATATGGACACTAAGACAGTCAAGAATTATGTCATACTTCTGTAAATGGAATAAAAATGTATATTAATTTGATGATATGTGGAAAAGAGGAGACTAAATATTGAGAAAATGGGGACGGGACTAGATAAGCTCTGCTTCTCCCGTCTTCCCTTTCAGACATGTACAATTTGATCAACTATTGACAATGTGTGATGTTGTATAAGTGTGCTGACGTGACCGAAATAAATAAATCAATTCAATTCAAGTTTATTTATAGCCTATAAGAATTTAATTTCTTTTACAAATCAATTCAAATCAAACTTTATTTATAAGGCACTTTTCATACTTAAAAGCAACACAAAGTGCCTCACAGAGGCTAAAAACAACATAAAAACAGAAAACCTGGCTATCCCCCTCCCACAAATAAAGAGACATATCCAGACTCACACTTGCGGACATCAACATACGCACTCGCACACACCTGTGCCCACACACACACATTCATACGAGCTGTCATAAAAGAGAGAGACATGGCTGTGCACCGAGGACTGAGGTCAGGAATAAGCTACCTTTGGGGGCCATCAACACTGAGGAGGGCTCCCGGCCCACGAGGAGCTCAGCCGGAGACTTCCATCCTCCCGCACAGACACGAGGCCCCACAACACAGTGCAGGGGCCTCCGGCCATGCAGACGGAGCCATCCCCCAGCAGCGGCCCCAGAAATGGACCAGGAGCAGCTCCCAGTGTGGAGAGCCCCCATGAGGAAGCACTGGAGCTAAAAACCATCATACTAAAACAATAATAAAAATATAAGAAAAGAAGAGAGATAAAATAACATAAAATGGATAAAAAATTAAGATTAAATACGATAAGAAGTTTGACTAAAAGAATAAATAAGTCATAAAGTAATAGAAGAATAAAAAATAGGGAATGAATAAGTCGATCAAATCAATTAAAAGCTTGATTAAAAAGGTGGGTTTTAAATGAAGCCAGTTATTAAACTTGAGTAATAATACAGGAATATTTTACATAAACATATCTATAAGTACATTACAATGCATTTTATTCACAGTAGTGATATACATTATCTGAACAATGTGTATCTGCTGCAGATGCAGATTTGTGTAAATGTATTTGGCAGCACATATCACTTCTGATTCTGATTTCTTTTTTTTTTTTGAGTATGATTACATATTCTTAACATATTTTTTAAACAGACCATTTTATTAAACTCACATTTATGTTAATCAGAGGCTTGAAGAGCTCTGCCTTTGTGCAGACATTTACAGAACATACACAGGTTGGTGTGTTTGTGGAGTTTAACAGCAGCTTTAAGAGATTGAAAACTAATTACTGAGCACTAAGTGTTCTGGACTTCTTTTTTTATTGTATCAGTGATCTGAATGTCATATGTTTATAACTGAAATGGTTATTTTATTATAAATTACTCTGATATCAAAGTAAGACAGCTCTAAAGTCTGATAGTGAATATCAAACTGTAAGTTAGTACATGTTGCATCTTTTTTTACACTTTATATAAGATTTTAATTTCTGCAACAGTACAACGCAGAACCTTAGAAACATACATCAGAATAAATAAATAACATTAGGAAAAGAAAAGGAAAGAAAAAAAATCTATATATAAGCATACACGTACATACATGTGTACATGCATATACACACATAAATGCAAAATACTCATATACATATGTATGCCTGTATTTAAACAAACACATATGGTAATTGAAATCAAAAACTTTAGGAAAAGACCACAAAAAGGAACAATGTGCATTTGAATTTACCATCAGGGAAAGACCTCTTAAAGGTTGATGGAGGTGTCACATCTTTCCATTTAAAACAAAATTGCTCGTCTGGCTAATAAAGAGGAAAAGGCAATACCTTTTTTTTTTAATGTGAGTCGGCATATTTAAATAAGATGGAATGTTGCATCTTTTTTATGCCTGTTTAAATCTTGATAACTGCTAACAGCTCATTTTGATTCAGTCTCTCAATACAGCAAATGTTAATAATAGGGGTGATTGAAAAGGCAGAAGCATAAAGCTTTTATTTATATCTGCCCTAGTTAACAAATTAACCCTTTCATGCATGATATCCGCTACAGTAGACAGATATTTGAAATAAATTTTATAGCCTTGAGGTTGCAGTACAATGCCCAACTATCAGGTGGGAACTCCCAAACACTTGTCTCAAGTTTCATATAACTATTACCTTTTTTTTTTTTTTTACCATATTCAGATATTGCATCATAAATCCAAAACAACCAACAAAGGGCAAATTTGGCATTACACCTGTATTCAGATTTTACATGATTTTGTATTTTTAATGACACATACACATACTTCAGACTTTTCTTTAACTTTTAGTGCTCTTAAATGTTTGTGGATTTATATTTGATTCCAATAAATTACTATCTAACCCAATGGAGACATGGTGAAGTGGACAGATGCATAACTCCCTGAAAATTTTAACTTTTTTTGAAAGTAAAGGCATTGGAAATACTACTCCTTTGTGATTTGATAATTCATGCATGAAAGGGTTAAGCTTCCCTCCACATATTAATGATACATGGAAAAGAAACAAAAATTAAAACAAAAGTGTTTTACTCATTCTCTAATTTAAATCAGCATCATTCCTTAATCGAACCCTGCAGCAGATAAACATTTCCTTTAATCACTTTTTTGATTTTTGTTCCGTTATATAAATCGTACTTGGGCTCTCCTTATGAAAAAAATCTTTGCACACAGTCTGAACGTAACTTTGATTTTGCTCTGAACATAATTTTCATTATTTCAGAATGAAGCAGAAGCTCAAATATCACAACATACCAAAACAGAAACAGGCTCTGTGATACAGAAATGTGTGCTCATGCTCCGGGATCATCGTGGAGCTCTGAGCACAGATGTTCGATGTGGTAGATGTTTGATAGTTTTGGTTCTGGTCTGACTCTGTGCTCCTGGTTTTGGTCTTCAGGGCAGCCGGGTCGTCGTCCCCCTGCAGGTCCAGCTGAGCGGACGGGACGACAGATTCAGGGTGAACATCAGCTGCCCCCTCATCACGAGGCACAGCCCGAGGAGCCGGCCCAAACCTACAGGTGAGAGGAGACAGGTGGGCCATGTACAATCACTATGGACTGGTGGCCAATCACAGGGCCTGCATGTAGAGACAGACAGCCACTGCCTCAAGGACAGTTCATGTCCCAGTTCCCAGTTTGACCTGTTGACCACATGCTCGTTTCTTTCTGGGAGTCATCGCCACCCTGGATCAGAATCGTTTTTGTTGCCAAGTATGCGCCACATACAAGGAATTTCACTTTGGCAGTTTTCTTTCTAAGATAAGAAAAGATAAACCTTTATTAGTCCCATGGGGAAATTCCAGATTTACAGAAGCAGCAGGACACAAGAGAAATATCAGAAAAAGACTTACAAATAAAAAAAGATAAGTAATCAAAATAGAAATAAAAATAGCATAAATACAACTAAAATAAAAATAGCATGGGCATTTAAGCAATATCAACTCCCACAATCACTCTGTGAAAATGTATTCTGTTAAATATATTTAATATTCAATCATCCTGTGCAGAACATTTCTATATACTTTTTTGTTTCCTATTTTATATCTGATGCTCTTAACCATTTAACTCCCAGCTCATCTGTTTGAGAAAAGTCTATAAATTCAGAAATATTTAATATTTAATGTTTTGTTTCTGCCAATGTTTTAGGATTCAGAAAAAACTGCAAACAAACCAAAATAACTGATATTTTCTTTATGTAGAATTAAAAAAAAATTAAAATCTATGATTATAACCACCATTACTTTAAATACTTTACCATTTGCTATATATAATCTCTTATTAATCGAACACATTTTTGTATGTTTGTTAAACTCTATAATCTATTAAGTTATTTTTTGCTATTTTATTTACAAAGATTTCTGCCTTTTGTAATTGATTTCGTCTTAGATATTTGTGCATTTTTATGTCAGCATATAATCAGCTTTTAAAACCTTTAAACCCCACACCAAGAAAATATCTGTTTATATATTTATTTTCGGCATTTTCATTGTTCCCTGAAGTGTTCACAGTATCAAACAATGATTTGATTTGTTCTGGGCTTTAAAAAAACAGAAACAAACAAAAAAAAAATTTAACTATCACTGGATTTAATGATGACCTCTGCCAAACAGTGGGGCTGGTAGTTTAAGGGTTAAAATGTATCCTTTTTTACTATTTTATATTGTACATAGAGTTGGATTTTATTTGCATATTTCATATATTATGCAGGGGTCTTATGTTTTCATTTTATGCAAGTATGCAATTTTCTGCTTTTTGTTTCCCTTATTTCATTTTATCTTTTTCCAAAGTAAAGCACTTTGTATTACACAGTCCTGTATGAAAAGTGCAGTACAAGTAACGTTTGATTGATTGATTTTTCTGTATAATTATGTTTGCACTGAAAGAGAAGCTCTCCAACCTTAAATATGAAGTATAACAACAATAAATATCATTCTGTTCTGTTCTGTTCCTTCACATTCAGAGCCTTTAGTACTTTAATGATTGGGTTAATATTGGGTGATGTCACAGCTCTCTGCTCTTCTTCTCCAGCCTTACCTGGGAGCTGTGACGTTGACAAACATCTAAGAGTGGTGTGTGGACATCAGGACGTTTCTGCTGATGAATGCCACAAACTGGGCTGCTGCTTTGATGTCGAGGACTCCTCCTGCTCCTACAGACTCAACAGTAAGATCTGTTTGTAATGTGCAGGGTTTAAACAGACAGACTATGGGACAGGTAGGAAAAGAGCCAAACTGATCTGGAACCTTCTACTGGGCTGTGGAAACACAAGCATTGGTCCAAAATCATCATTACTAACCTCTGACCTCTCTTAGTGCAGTTAACCTCTTGTTTTCTGCTCCCTCGGTCCTCAGCCTGCTCCCTGGACGGACACTTTGTGTTCTCGGTGAAGGCCTCGGACTCGGACCCCCCCATCAATCCCAGCATGCTCTCTGTCAGAGATCAGCCCTCATGCTCCCCGGTCATCAGCACCGAGGACACGGTGGTCTTTAAGATCGGAGTCACCGAGTGTGGAGCAAAGACGAAGGTTTGATTTACAGAAGGGACGGGCAACTTAGGCTGCCAAGAGGATACTGTATTTACATTTCTATATTAGAAACCAAATGCAATCAGCAGTAACTAATCAGAGTTAAATCCAGTTTAAGCAACTTTTAAAATGCAAGTAACAGAACATGTACTGATAATCAAAGCTTATGGTACTCAGATTTCTGTTTTAACCCTTTAAAGCCAATTGTATCATATTTGATACATACTTTTATAATACCTCTATCTACTCAATATGATAAAAAAAATTACAAAAAAACATCTGAATACAATCAGATAAATGATAAAAATCTCCTCAAATGGATTCTCAGTTGCCAAAAACACCTAATGTATCAAATGAGATACGAAATATCGATATGTTGAATTTTATGGACAATTGAATTTTTTAAGATTTTAGCAAAAAGTGAAAAACATTTCAGCTCCAAAAAATTAGAATTTTCTGGCTATAATCTGTGGTCTTGGGTCTTAAATGGTTAATTTTGATTAAATCATAAACAAGGAGTTTGCATAAACAAAGACTCATTTATGGCTCTTTTTTGTAAATTAATGCTATTTTGAAGCTCTAATGGCAGATTTTGCAGGTTTTCATCATGTTCAAATTTATTTTCAATATTTTAACCCCTTCATGTATGAATTATTAATTCACAAAGGAACAGTATTTTCAATGCTTTTACTTTAAATCAACTTAAAAATCATGTTCATTTTTTCAGTTATGTTTTCAGGGAGTTATGCATCTGTCCACTTCACCAGGCATCATAGGTAAAAAAAAGTAAGTTAGTGGAACTAAATATAGATCCACAAACATCTTTGACAAACTTTTAAATGTAATAAAAGTTAAAGGAAAGTCTGTATGTGTAATTTATAATAAAAAATACAAAATTATGTAAAATCTGAATACTGGTGTAATGCCTAATTTGCCCTTTGGGGTCGTTTTGGATTCATGATGCAATATCTGAATATGGTAAAAAAAAAAAAAGTGTGAAGTTAATATTTTTATGAAATAAAGTGTTTGGGAGTTCCCCACATGATAGTTGGGTATTGTACTGCGACTTAAAGGGTCTAAAATGGATTTCAAATATCTGTCTACTGTAGCGGACATCATGCATTAAAGGGTTACACTTACTGACGGGCCATATTAATGTAAAACAAGGGCCACGTGAAGCCCCCGGGCCACCAGTTGCCCACCCCTGAGTCAAAAAGCATCCTGTTTTTCTGATTGTTTATCTCTGTCAGCCTCATATTTTTTTTCATTAAATTGAACTTTGGCCCAGATTGCATGATATCAAAAACCTTCCCCTGCAGGTGGATGGAGACGTGATGGTCTATGAGGTGGAGCTGGAGGAGCTGCAGACAAAGAGTGACACCAGAGCTTCACCTTTTAGGTGAGAAGGCCTCCTCTTCTGTGCAAAACTCCACTTAAATCTATTTTTCTCCATCCATGCATCCATCATCTTTACCTCTTATCCCTTGAGTTGTTGGTGCTGGAGTTGAGCCCAGCTGATCTCTCCATCCTAACCCTTCAAAAGGTCATGAGCTCTCTGTGAGGAATGAAACAGTAAGATCATGGATATAAGTGTTTAAAATTAAATCACTCTGGAGGATGTCTGGACTCGGCCTTAAAGGTGTAGTGTGTAGAAGTTTGCAACATTTCACCAAACAAACAGTGAATTTAGGATATTATTGGCCCTTTTCCATTAGCCCTACTCTACCTGGCTCTACTCTACTCGCCTTGTGCTGCTTTTCCATTAGCCCCAGTCGCCTGCCCAACAGGCTGCAGTGTTGCTGTAAACGTGACAGTTACGTCACTTTGAGTGCGACACAACAATCAGTGTCTTTTTGTCACAAACCGAGTAAAAAAGGAAAGCAGAAGAAGGCTGCAGGTGGTAAGAAGAAATACCCCTTGAGAAGCACAGGAGAGTTTTGGAAGCTATACAACAGAATGAAGCCGAGGACGAGAGCAATCCAGCTGCAAAGAAAAGACGGATGAGGGTAAGCTAATGGTAGCTACCGCTAGCATGCTAGGTCGTTGTGCTCATGACTCATCGATGACGACATTGCCTGACCAATCAGTAGCCGGCAGTTGGTGATGTCATCTTTTAGTATGGACTCAGCTCGCTTGGAACCAGAGTGGAGTAGGTACTAAAACTAGCTTGTTTTAGGAGGTACCAGGCTAGTGGAAACACGCTGCTAATCGAGTCGGGCCGAGTAGAGTAGGGCCAAGGCGTGCTAGTGGAAAAGGGCCAAATGTTTCTGTTTGTATCTAAAGTCAACATATGTGAACAATCATCCTCATCATGAGCCTTTAAATCCCTGGATGACTGTGAGATGATCAAACTGCTGATGTTTCTCTTCTCCTCTCAGCCTGCAGGTCCAGTGTGAGTACGAGTCCTCGGATCTAAAGCGAGCTGCAGATCTCAGGTCCTTGTACGCCATCACAAACCCTCCGCCTGTGGTTGCCATGGGAACCATCGGCGTGAGGATGAGGATAGCTAAAGGTGCTGGGATGAAGAGTCTGGTGTCGGACTCTGCTCCTGCAGAACATTCATTCATCTGTGCTGCTTCTTCCTCTCAGACTCGTCCTTCTCCTCCTTCTTCCCCGATGACGACCTCCCCGTGAGACTCCCTTTGCGTGAAGCAGCCTTCGTGGAGATCTCCATCACGCAGCCGACCCCTGACCCCTCGCTCTCCCTGACCGTAAGGGACTGTTTCGCACGCCCGTCGTCCAGACACTCGGTGTGGACGCTGCTCTACGACGGGTGAGAAATCAACATGAGGAGGGTTTGGGGACCGTGGGTTCACCCAAGGGCGTAGGTTTGATTTTGACATTGGTGGGGACATAAAAGTGCACCAAGATGGAACCCTGTAAGCTGATGTGTTTTGCATTTATGTCTGTTTTTTAATGTCATGTAGAGCTAATCAAACAAACATGCAAACTATTATGTTCAGAAAAAATATTCTACCAGTATATACTTTACCTCCAGACTCAGGCCCCATCCACATGAAGACAAAACGCTTAACAGTTTCAAAAACAATCGTCATAAAGACGAAAGCATCTCAGAAAATGTGTGTCTACATGAATGCACTCGATACACATGAAAACGCTGTAAAACACATGCCAGGCCTCTAGGGGCGCTGTAACAATATGACGGAAACAAGCGCAAACAGATGGTAAAACAGTGGGCATGTGCAGCAAAAGTTGTAAACAGAGATTGTGATAAAGTGATCATAAAGTGCTGTAATGTGTCCTCGATAATTGTTTGTTCAACTCGGTGGTGATTGAGAAGGAGATTTTGCTGCAACAGGGATAGTAGGGTCACTAGCTTCATCAGCACATATGCTACACCGTACGCCGCCATTCTCATTGTCGTTGCTGCATGTGGCGCATGCGTGTCAATGAAGATATGAAACTATGACGTAAGCGTATCTGAAAACTTGCAGAGAGCCAGTAATCACGGAGCTGTGTATACGGCATTTCAAAATCTTTCCACTCTGGAACCTGGTTTCAAAAATGATCGTTTACAGACCCCCAAAACGCCGTCTTCGTGTGGATGATACGCAGATCAGGCAAGAAACATATGAGTTTAGATCTCGGTTTGTCTCCGTGTGGATGGGGCCTAAATCTCTACTGGGAAGATGATTTAAAAAACAAAAATCAATATTCTTTTATTAGTTTTTTCTATCTTCCTCACTTCATTGGATCATTTATGTATTTTGCAATGTCAAGAAGATTTATAAAAATTACATTTTAAAGATTTGCACTCTTAAATGAAAAAATTAAAACAAAAAGTTAAGGGTGTAGTGTGTAGTTACCAACATTTTGCCGAACAGAAACAGTGAATGTGGGATATAATGTTTCTATTTGGATGTAAAGTCTGTTGAGACAGGTGAACAATCATCCTCATAAAACTTTGGTTTTCTTTTTATTAAGTTAGCCATGTTGTGAGATGAATTTCTGGACATCAAAACATAGACTCAGTGTCTAAGATCACCTTTCTAAGTTGAGTAAAATTAAAAATATCCAACAATTTCCTGATTGAATGGAATTTTACATAATAAATGCTAATGAGGAAAGGTTGCATGACAGCACCATGGCAAAAGAATAATTTCTGGATACCACAAACATGGGCTTAGACTTTTAGATCACTTTTCTAAGTTAACTAGAAGCAAAATAACATCCATTTCCACTTTTTGGTGATTAATTAGCTCACTATGCTAATCACTCAAATTGCCCAACATGCAACTTTTAGCAACCAAGCTTAAAATTGTCTGCTAAACCTTCAGATGGCATTTTGAAAATAAGTTTATAGGAAACAACATTGCTGGGTCTCATATGGGCCATGTAGGAGTTTCCAGTAGACTAAAGTCTCTAAAGTTTCTACACACTGCACCTTTAAGTCGACCTTGTCCTCTTGTTAGATGTCCAAACCCTTCTGACAACATGAGGAGCTCCGTCCCTGTAGACGATCAGGGTCAGACCACCTCCAACTCCCAGAGCAGGAGGTTTGATGTGAAGACTTTCGCCTTCTTGGACCCTCGAACAGGACAGCCCAGTGCAGAGGAGGCGAGTCTGGACTTTTCTGCTGCCTTTAGTCCGTCTTTCTTGTCCATTGTCTCAAAAAAAAGCAGCAATCACTCTTCTCAATGCTTTACTAAACAAAAACATTGAATGATAAATGTCTGGATAATCTTCTGCAGATGTTCTTCTACTGCTGGGTGGAGATCTGCACCACCGACATGGACTGTGCACAGCGCTGTGCCATCATCTGTGAGCATTAGAGAGTCTTCTAACCTGAGCTTCAGTCAGAAATGCTGTTAAATCTTCGTCTTCTTTTCAGCCTCTGACGGAAACAGAAGAAGAAGAGAGACGACCAAGTCCGGTCAGGTCCAGCTGGTGTCTGCAGGACCGCTGATGATCGGACAGAACGACACCAAAGCCGAGGAAAGTCCATGTGAGAAGCAGAGCACAAGTAAGAGCTGGAGCAGTGATCACCAACTGGCGGCCCCCAGAGCTTTGTACATGGCCCCTGTATCATTACACTAGGGAATTATTTAAAAAAAATCTGTTGAGGTAGATTTTTGTGCTGATTTAGACTAAAATTGGCAAGCTGATTCCAATATTGTAGTCACTTTTCTCTAGCACGTCAAGTTTCATAAAGGTAAACAAACCTCTGATATGACTGTTGGTAACCCGTGTTAGCAGTAGGTACAACGAGTGAGTTTGTGCTTTATTATTTTTCACCAAAGTCATGCATTTGTTTGTTTGAGAAAACTCAAAAAGTTCTCAAAACATTTGCATGACATTTTTAGGGACAATGGCTCAAGGATGAAGCGATTTGATTTTTGCGTTGATCTATAAACGGGTGCAAATCCTGTTTTTTTCTATTTTTTTATAATTGCGTACGGGACTGGCCAAAGAATGTCAGAAATGCCTTGACAAAGTTTGTACTTTAAGAGCACTTCTGGGCATTAAATTAAGGCAGACACATGGTACAACTGAAATAAGGAAAGTCCCAATAACACAAAAAAATATCGTTAAAAATGTTTTTAAAAAAAGACACCATGGTGATGAGGGGGTCCGTGCACATCTTCCCTACAGTCTGAATTAACATTTTGACAGTATTTTAGTAATAAATCAAAATGCATGATATTGAAAAGTAGTGACACCACCTGAGCTGAATCTTTCCTCTTCACTCCTCAGTGTTTGAGGTGACCGTGTACATCCTCTCTGGAGTCGGAGCTGCTCTCCTGATCATCCTCATCGTCACCGTGAGCTCCAGCATCAGACAGCGGAGCAAGCTCCAAGAAAAACCTGACTGCTCCACCTCACAGTGATTACTAATAAACAATATAATAATCTGTGCTGCTGTTTGGATGTTAGTTTGTTCTTTTTCTACATGTGAAAATGCTGAAATCTCTCAAAAATATTAACATCCAATCAAAGGCCCTGACAAACTGTTATACTAACAATAAAGCAAAAACGGAGGTAAAAATTCAGGATGTAATTACAAATTCCACTTCTTGGAGAGTATTTGGGTGGAAAAGTATCATTAGATATTTTATTATTAGATATTTTAAACTACAGGCTTTTCTACCTGCTGGAGGAATTTTGGGACAGACTTTTAACTGGGAGCAACTCTTGTTGGAATTTTGTTGTCAGTGTTGAGCATCACTGCTCAGAAGGTAATTACTAAAAAATGGTTCAAGTTAGAAGCTCCAACTTTAGACGACTGGCAAAATTATTTATGAAATATATACAATGCAATGAATTACCTTTTCATTGAGGCTTCAAAGTAAAAAAATGTCATGAATCATGCAAAAAATGGAAACTCTACATCCTCCCTAAACGCCCCTTTTTGTTTAAATTCATATTTATTTTTCAAGGCACATACTGGACAACATGTATTTTTGTTTTATCAGATAAGAGTCTCCCCATGTTCCAATGTAAGTCTAATTTTGTGGTTATTTTATTGACAAAATTGAAAAAAAATTTCAGGATATAATTTAAAGAAGTGACAGAGATTATAAAGTTTAAGATAACCAAAAAATATAGATGTCTCATCAGTTTACTAATTATTTTTTTTAATTGGTAATCTGTAATGAGTTTAGGCTTATCTTCTGCACTTTTAGACTTACAGATGAGTTTATAAAGGAGAGAAATTAGACTACAAATCAAATGAAAACACACCTGAGTTCTGGTTTGATATACATAAAGTAGTGGAGGAAATATTCAATACAAAGATACCTAACCACATCGAAACATTTATTTTAGGAAAAGATATATTTTTTGAGGGGCTGTCTATCCAAACATCTGTTTAGAATATTGGTAAGAAAAATATTACAAGACGATGGACGCACCCAGAACCGCCCACAGTAAGTGAATGGATAGATACGGTAAATGAAGTATATTGAATGGAAAAAATTACATATTCATTTAATTTACAAATAGATAAATTTACAAAAATGTGGGCGAAATGGGTCTCTTTCATGGAAAAGACACAGAACAATATTTGGAGTGCATCTGTCTAACAAAAAAAAAAAAAAAGACTTGTCAGTGTAAAAGAAAATGAACGGATACTTTATTTTTGACTGAACAGTAATATTTTCAAACTGTTACAATATCTCCTATTGCCTCCTTTCTTTTTTTCTTTGCTTATTTCTCCCTCATTTTGGTTTTATACATCCCCGTTACTTGTCTTGTTAATTTGAAAAAAAAAGAGGAGTATTAAGGTTCTGCTGTATTGAAGAAAAATACCTGCTGTGAAAATGTTTAGCAACCCAGATGATCAACATCAAACACAGACATTTGAAAGTATGTATGTTATATCTATGTATGAACTGCAATACTCTGAAAAAAAAACAATTAAAGATTTTGCAGATAATTATCCAAAGTGTATCGATGAATTAAACCTGAATAAATAATTAACCAGAATGTACAACCTGATGGTTTCCCTTATTTCATCTAGTTTTATTCAGGGATAATTTTCTATTTTACTGAGCTTTTTTTAAATAATTCCAGGGTTTTTTGGGGCTCAGATTGATTATTTATCACCTTTTTCACAGATAAACAAAGAAATCATAATCCAGTTAAGACAGAAGACCAAGTTTACTCGCAGTGAATCAGTCAAAAATACAAAACAAAGCCAAAGAGGTGAGTAAAAGAAACTAAACATACATGAATCAGTACGGTTTGAACTTCCTCTGCGCCCTCAGCAGAGCTATCCTCTGTTTGTCCTCCTCAAACTTTTTCCTCAGCTCGGCGATGTCTGAAAAAAAAACAGGAATATTTTATTAAAGCCGGTTTGACGGACTCCCGTTAAACAAAACTAAACTCTGACACTCACGTTCTTTCTGCGTGTTCCTGTGCTGCCAGGTGTAAAAGTTCATCAGCTCCTTCCTCTTCTTCTTCCTCATCTCTTTCTGCAGAGCTCTCTTATTGGCTGCCTCGCTGTGGGGGCGGGCCTTAGCGCCCTTCTGCCCTCGCGTGACTTTGACCCAGCCCTCCTCGTCCTCCTGCTGCTGCTTGGCCTCCTTCTTCTGCCTCTCTGCCTCCTATTAGAGATAAACAAACGTGATTATAAGTCTAATACGCTCTAAATAAAGAGGAAGACGAAGATCCAGCAGGAGGCTCACCTCTTCTTTACGTTTGTCGTAGTCCGCCATGAAGGAGTCGACGATCTGTTGAAGTTTGTCGGGCTGAATGAAAGACTGTGTGTACTGATGGATCCACTCTGCAGCAGGAGAGGAGACCATGAATGTTCGATCACGCCCTCGTCCATTACTGTTCACATAAACACTTACAGACGGGGTAAAATAAATAAAACCCACATGGTCTCTGAATAACTGATACTCATGAGGAGTGGGACAGAATACCTGTGGACAGGTGAAGAAGTCTCATTTACAGTTTCATTTTATATTTTAAAATAATGCTGTTGCACCCCAATTCAAAGTCAATGTCGGATTTTCATTAGTTGATTTTCAGTAAATTTTTATTTATTATTACTTTTGTCAGTTTGAAGTTATTTCAGTGACAATGAGGGCTTTACTTTCTGTAACGGGAGGGTACCAACAATTTTTGCCACGTCTGTAAATGTACCAGTGTACTCCAACAATAACTAAAATCATGTCCTTAGAAACAAATCCAGGCAAAATTCAGAGCATGAAAATAACAGCAGCTCTGACATCAGCTGTCAACAAACAAACAAATGCACTTTTAGCTGGTTTACCCAGAATCCTCTCACAAGAGATTTTCTGACATTTCAAATTACAGATCTGCTCAAAATGTCCAAAGATCTAACTGCAATCTAACAATCTATCTCTCTATCTATCTTAACATCTATATATCCATCCATCTATCCGTCAAAATGTCTATCTGTCTATCCATCTTACTATTTGATAATCTATCTATCTCTTTATCTATCTGTCAGACAATCTGTCTATCTATCCATCTATCGTCCATCTATGTATCTATCGAATCTACATATCAATCGATCTATGTATCTATCTACCTATCTATCCATCCATCTATATATCCATCTATAAATCCATCTATCTATCGATCCATTCATCTACAGTATCTATCTATCTATCTATCTATCTATCTATCTATCTATCTATCTATCTATCTATCTATCTATCTATCTATCTATCTATCTATCTATCTATCTATCTATCTATCTATCTATCTATCTATCTATCTATCTATCCATCTATCCATCTATCCATCCATCTATCTATCCATCCGTCTATCTATCTATCCATCCATCCATCCATCTATCTATCCATCCGTCTATCTATCTATCTATCCATCCATCCATCTATCTATCCATCCGTCTATCTATCTATCTATCCATCCATCCATCTATCTATCCATCCGTCTATCCATCTATCCATCCATCCATCCATCCCTGGCCTGTTCCTCCTGCTCTGAGTCTCTATGTTGTAGCTCCACTCACTCTGCACTCCCGTCCTGATTGGTCGTTCTTCTGTACAAACCACCAGCGGTTGGTCGTGTGGGTGAGACTTAGCTGCTGCTACGCTGGAGGCTTTCTGAAACACGATGTAGCCCACTTTGAAACCCTGGGACACACAAACAGAGACACATGAGGCTGATCCATCCATCATCGATACATATTAACCCTGTAAGGGGCAGAAGGCAGCTGGTGCATGCACTGTGGCCTGACAATCACAGGGCTGACATATAAATTAATGTGCAATTAATGTGAAATCCTCAATCCTTGAGCAATATGCAATTACAGTGTGGAAGTACACCCAAGTACAACCACTTACCCCACGTGCAATGACTCAGTAAATGTGTTTATAATCTTTATAACATTTGCTTTTAGTTTTGTATCCAGGCCCTTTGTAGATTTTAGATTTTCTATCTTATACAGATAGAGTAATGTACATGCTGCTATTTTTCATACCTAAGTCTATTTTTTATTCTATTAATGCTGTCACCTTTGCTGCTGTAACACTGTAAATGTCCCCATGTGGGACGAATAAAGGTTTATTCTATTCTATTCTATTCTAAACACAGACAGCCAGTCACACTAGAGGACAGTTTAGAGTCAGTATTATCCTAACGAGCATGTTCTTTGTCCGTCAGCTGGAAGGAGATTTAAATTCCCATCACCAAGTTTCATATGTTGACTTAAACCTTAATGTTTGGCAAAGAGAGTTTGATGATTTAAGTAAAACAGAAAACAGAAAGGACAGACATCAGACTGGAAAAGGCAGAGTATAAAAACCGGGACTGATTTTAAAGACAACTGCAAATAATGGAAATCCAAACTTCCCATGAGGATCAATCTGTCTGTCTTTGTATCTATCTGTCTGTCTGTCTATATCTGTGTATATGTTTGTGTTTCAGTGTATCAGTGTGTCTATATCTGTGTATATGTTTGTGTTTCAGTGTATCTGTGTGTCTATATCTGTGTATATGTTTGTGTTTCAGTGTATCTGTGTGTCTATATCTGTGTATATGTTTGTGTTTCAGTGTATCTGTGTGTCTATATCTGTGTATATGTTTGTGTTTCAGTGTATCTGTGTGTCTATATCTGTGTATATGTTTGTGTTTCAGTGTATCTGTGTGTCTATATCTGTGTATATGTTTGTGTTTCAGTGTATCTGTGTGTCTATATCTGTGTATATGTTTGTGTTTCAGTGTATCTGTGTGTCTATATCTGTGTATATGTTTGTGTTTCAGTGTATCTGTGTGTCTATATCTGTGTATATGTTTGTGTTTCAGTGTATCAGTGTGTCTATATCTGTGTATATGTTTGTGTTTCAGTGTATCTGTGTGTCTATATCTGTGTATATGTTTGTGTTTCAGTGTATCTGTGTGTCTATATCTGTGTATATGTTTGTGTTTCAGTGTATCTGTGTGTCTATATCTGTGTATATGTTTGTGTTTCAGTGTATCTGTGTGTCTATATCTGTGTATATGTTTGTGTTTCAGTGTATCTGTGTGTCTATATCTGTGTATATGTTTGTGTTTCAGTGTATCTGTGTGTCTATATCTGTGTATATGTTTGTGTTTCAGTGTATCTGTGTGTCTATATCTGTGTATATGTTTGTGTTTCAGTGTATCTGTGTGTCTATATCTGTGTATATGTTTGTGTTTCAGTGTATCTGTGTGTCTATATCTGTGTATATGTTTGTGTTTCAGTGTATCAGTGTGTCTATATCTGTGTATATGTTTGTGTTTCAGTGTATCTGTGTGTCTATATCTGTGTATATGTTTGTGTTTCAGTGTATCTGTGTGTCTATATCTGTGTATATGTTTGTGTTTCAGTGTATCTGTGTGTCTATATCTGTGTATATGTTTGTGTTTCAGTGTATCTGTGTGTCTATATCTGTGTATATGTTTGTGTTTCAGTGTATCTGTGTGTCTATATCTGTGTATATGTTTGTGTTTCAGTGTATCAGTGTGTCTATATCTGTGTATATGTTTGTGTTTCAGTGTATCTGTGTGTCTATATCTGTGTATATGTTTGTGTTTCAGTGTATCTGTGTGTCTATATCTGTGTATATGTTTGTGTTTCAGTGTATCTGTGTGTCTATATCTGTGTATATGTTTGTGTTTCAGTGTATCAGTGTGTCTATATCTGTGTATATGTTTGTGTTTCAGTGTATCTGTGTGTCTATATCTGTGTATATGTTTGTGTTTCAGTGTATCTGTGTGTCTATATCTGTGTATATGTTTGTGTTTCAGTGTATCTGTGTGTCTATATCTGTGTATATGTTTGTGTTTCAGTGTATCAGTGTGTCTATATCTGTGTATATGTTTGTGTTTCAGTGTATCAGTGTGTCTATATCTGTGTATATGTTTGTGTTTCAGTGTATCTGTGTGTCTATATCTGTGTATATGTTTGTGTTTCAGTGTGTCTATATCTGTGTATATGTTTGTGTTTCAGTGTATCAGTGTGTCTGTATCTGTGTATATGTTTGTGTTTCAGTGTATCTGTGTGTCTATATCTGTGTATATGTTTGTGTTTCAGTGTATCTGTGTGTCTATATCTGTGTATATGTTTGTGTTTCAGTGTATCTGTGTGTCTATATCTGTGTATATGTTTGTGTTTCAGTGTATCTGTGTGTCTATATCTGTGTATATGTTTGTGTTTCAGTGTATCTGTGTGTCTATATCTGTGTATATGTTTGTGTTTCAGTGTATCTGTGTGTCTATATCTGTGTATATGTTTGTGTTTCAGTGTATCTGTGTGTCTATATCTGTGTATATGTTTGTGTTTCAGTGTATCTGTGTGTCTATATCTGTGTATATGTTTGTGTTTCAGTGTATCTGTGTGTCTATATCTGTGTATATGTTTGTGTTTCAGTGTATCTGTGTGTCTATATCTGTGTATATGTTTGTGTTTCAGTGTATCTGTGTGTCTATATCTGTGTATATGTTTGTGTTTCAGTGTATCTGTGTGTCTATATCTGTGTATATGTTTGTGTTTCAGTGTATCAGTGTGTCTATATCTGTGTATATGTTTGTGTTTCAGTGTATCTGTGTGTCTATATCTGTGTATATGTTTGTGTTTCAGTGTATCTGTGTGTCTATATCTGTGTATATGTTTGTGTTTCAGTGTATCTGTGTGTCTATATCTGTGTATATGTTTGTGTTTCAGTGTATCTGTGTGTCTATATCTGTGTATATGTTTGTGTTTCAGTGTATCTGTGTGTCTATATCTGTGTATATGTTTGTGTTTCAGTGTATCAGTGTGTCTATATCTGTGTATATGTTTGTGTTTCAGTGTATCTGTGTGTCTATATCTGTGTGTATGTTTGTGTTTCAGTGTATCAGTGTGTGTCTATATCTGTGTATATGTTTGTGTTTCAGTGTATCTGTGTGTCTATATCTGTGTATATGTTTGTGTTTCAGTGTATCTGTGTGTCTATATCTGTGTATATGTTTGTGTTTCAGTGTATCTGTGTGTCTATATCTGTGTATATGTTTGTGTTTCAGTGTATCTGTGTGTCTATATCTGTGTATATGTTTGTGTTTCAGTGTATCAGTGTGTCTATATCTGTGTATATGTTTGTGTTTCAGTGTATCAGTGTGTCTATATCTGTGTATATGTTTGTGTTTCAGTGTATCTGTGTGTCTATATCTGTGTATATGTTTGTGTTTCAGTGTATCTATATCTGTGTATATGTTTGTGTTTCAGTGTATCAGTGTGTCTATATCTGTGTATATGTTTGTGTTTCAGTGTATCTGTGTGTCTATATCTGTGTATATGTTTGTGTTTCAGTGTATCAGTGTGTCTATATCTGTGTATATGTTTGTGTTTCAGTGTATCTGTGTGTCTATATCTGTGTATATGTTTTGTGTTTCAGTGTATCAGTGTGTCTATATCTGTGTATATGTTTGTGTTTCAGTGTATCAGTGTGTCTATATCTGTGTATATGTTTGTGTTTCAGTGTATCAGTGTGTCTATATCTGTGTATATGTTTGTGTTTCAGTGTATCAGTGTGTCTATATCTGTGTATATGTTTGTGTTTCAGTGTATCTGTGTGTCTATATCTGTGTATATGTTTGTGTTTCAGTGTATCAGTGTGTCTATATCTGTGTATATGTTTGTGTTTCAGTGTATCAGTGTGTCTATATCTGTGTATGTTTGTGTTTCAGTGTATCAGTGTGTCTATATCTGTGTATATGTTTGTGTTTCAGTGTATCTGTGTGTCTATATCTGTGTATATGTTTGTGTTTCAGTGTATCTGTGTGTCTATATCTGTGTATATGTTTGTGTTTCAGTGTATCTGTGTGTCTATATCTGTGTATATGTTTGTGTTTCAGTGTATCTGTGTGTCTATATCTGTGTATATGTTTGTGTTTCAGTGTATCTGTGTGTCTATATCTGTGTATATGTTTGTGTTTCAGTGTATCTGTGTGTCTATATCTGTGTATATGTTTGTGTTTCAGTGTATCTGTGTGTCTATATCTGTGTATATGTTTGTGTTTCAGTGTATCTGTGTGTCTATATCTGTGTATATGTTTGTGTTTCAGTGTATCTGTGTGTCTATATCTGTGTATATGTTTGTGTTTCAGTGTATCTGTGTGTCTATATCTGTGTATATGTTTGTGTTTCAGTGTATCTGTGTGTCTATATCTGTGTATATGTTTGTGTTTCAGTGTATCAGTGTGTCTATATCTGTGTATATGTTTGTGTTTCAGTGTATCAGAGTGTCTATATCTGTGTATGTTTGTGTTTCAGTGTATCAGTGTGTCTATATCTGTGTATATGTTTGTGTTTCAGTGTATCAGTGTGTCTATATCTGTGTATATGTTTGTGTTTCAGTGTATCAGTGTGTCTATATCTGTGTATATGTTTGTGTTTCAGTGTATCAGTGTGTCTATATCTGTGTATATGTTTGTGTTTCAGTGTATCAGTGTGTCTATATCTGTGTATATGTTTGTGTTTCAGTGTATCTGTGTGTCTATATCTGTGTATATGTTTGTGTTTCAGTGTATCAGTGTGTCTATATCTGTGTATATGTTTGTGTTTCAGTGTATCTGTGTGTCTATATCTGTGTATATGTTTGTGTTTCAGTGTATCAGTGTGTCTATATCTGTGTATATGTTTGTGTTTCAGTGTATCAGTGTGTCTATATCTGTGTATATGTTTGTGTTTCAGTGTATCAGTGTGTCTATATCTGTGTATATGTTTGTGTTTCAGTGTATCTGTGTGTCTATATCTGTGTATATGTTTGTGTTTCAGTGTATCTGTGTGTCTATATCTGTGTATATGTTTGTGTTTCAGTGTATCTGTGTGTCTATATCTGTGTATATGTTTGTGTTTCAGTGTATCTGTGTGTCTATATCTGTGTATATGTTTGTGTTTCAGTGTATCAGTGTGTCTATATCTGTGTATATGTTTGTGTTTCAGTGTATCTGTGTGTCTATATCTGTGTATATGTTTGTGTTTCAGTGTATCAGTGTGTCTATATCTGTGTATATGTTTGTGTTTCAGTGTATCTGTGTGTCTACATCTGTGTATATGTTTGTGTTTCAGTGTATCTGTGTATATGTTTGTGTTTCAGTGTATCAGTGTGTCTATATCTGTGTATATGTTTGTGTTTCAGTGTATCTGTGTGTCTATATCTGTGTATATGTTTGTGTTTCAGTGTATCAGTGTGTCTATATCTGTGTATATGTTTGTGTTTCAGTGTATCTGTGTGTCTATATCTGTGTATATGTTTGTGTTTCAGTGTATCTGTGTGTCTATATCTGTGTATATGTTTGTGTTTCAGTGTATCTGTGTGTCTATATCTGTGTATATGTTTGTGTTTCAGTGTATCTGTGTGTCTATATCTGTGTATATGTTTGTGTTTCAGTGTATCTGTGTGTCTATATCTGTGTATATGTTTGTGTTTCAGTGTATCTGTGTGTCTATATCTGTGTATATGTTTGTGTTTCAGTGTATCTGTGTGTCTATATCTGTGTATATGTTTGTGTTTCAGTGTATCTGTGTGTCTATATCTGTGTATATGTTTGTGTTTCAGTGTATCTGTGTGTCTATATCTGTGTATATGTTTGTGTTTCAGTGTATCTGTGTGTCTATATCTGTGTATATGTTTGTGTTTCAGTGTATCTGTGTGTCTATATCTGTGTATATGTTTGTGTTTCAGTGTATCAGTGTGTCTATATCTGTGTATATGTTTGTGTTTCAGTGTATCAGTGTGTCTATATCTGTGTATATGTTTGTGTTTCAGTGTATCAGTGTGTCTATATCTGTGTATATGTTTGTGTTTCAGTGTATCTGTGTGTCTATATCTGTGTATATGTTTGTGTTTCAGTGTATCTGTGTGTCTATATCTGTGTATATGTTTGTGTTTCAGTGTATCTGTGTGTCTATATCTGTGTATATGTTTGTGTTTCAGTGTATCTGTGTGTCTATATCTGTGTATATGTTTGTGTTTCAGTGTATCAGTGTGTCTATATCTGTGTATATGTTTGTGTTTCAGTGTATCAGTGTGTCTATATCTGTGTATATGTTTGTGTTTCAGTGTATCAGTGTGTCTATATCTGTGTATATGTTTGTGTTTCAGTGTATCAGTGTGTGTCTATATCTGTGTATATGTTTGTGTTTCAGTGTATCAGTGTGTCTATATCTGTGTATATGTTTGTGTTTCAGTGTATCTGTGTGTCTGTATCTGTGTATATGTTTGTGTTTCAGTGTATCAGTGTGTCTATATCTGTGTATATGTGTGTTTCAGTGTATCTGTGTGTCTATATCTGTGTATATGTTTGTGTTTCAGTGTATCAGTGTGTCTATATCTGTGTATATGTTTGTGTTTCAGTGTATCAGTGTGTCTGTATCTGTGTATATGTTTGTGTTTCAATGTATCAGTGTGTCTATATCTGTGTATATGTTTGTGTTTCAGTGTATCTGTGTGTCTATATCTGTGTATATGTTTGTGTTTCAGTGTATCAGTGTGTCTATATCTGTGTATATGTTTGTGTTTCAGTGTATCAGTGTGTCTATATCTGTGTATATGTTTGTGTTTCAGTGTATCAGTGTGTCTATATCTGTGTATATGTTTGTGTTTCAATGTATCAGTGTGTCTATATCTGTGTATATGTTTGTGTTTCAGTGTATCTGTGTGTCTATATCTGTGTATATGTTTGTGTTTCAGTGTATCAGTGTGTCTATATCTGTGTATATGTTTGTGTTTCAGTGTATCAGTGTGTCTGTATCTGTGTATATGTTTGTGTTTCAGTGTATCAGTGTGTCTGTATCTGTGTATATGTTTGTGTTTCAGTGTATCAGTGTGTCTGTATCCGTGTATATGTTTGTGTTTCAGTGTATCAGTGTGTCTGTATCTGTGTATATGTTTGTGTTTCAGTGTATCAGTGTGTCTATATCTGTGTATATGTTTGTGTTTCAGTGTATCAGTGTGTCTATATCTGTGTATATGTTTGTGTTTCAGTGTATCAGTGTGTCTATATCTGTGTATATGTTTGTGTTTCAGTGTATCAGTGTGTCTATATCTGTGTATATGTTTGTGTTTCAGTGTATCAGTGTGTCTATATCTGTGTATATGTTTGTGTTTCAGTGTATCTGTGTGTCTATATCTGTGTATATGTTTGTGTTTCAGTGTATCAGTGTGTCTGTATCTGTGTATATGTTTGTGTTTCAGTGTATCAGTGTGTCTGTATCTGTGTATATGTTTGTGTTTCAGTGTATCTGTGTGTCTATATCTGTGTATATGTTTGTGTTTCAGTGTATCAGTGTGTCTATATCTGTGTATATGTTTGTGTTTCAGTGTATCTGTGTGTCTATATCTGTGTATATGTTTGTGTTTCAGTGTATCAGTGTGTCTGTATCTGTGTATATGTTTGTGTTTCAGTGTATCTGTGTGTCTGTCATACTGACCTGTTTTGAAGGACTCTGAAAGAACTTTGAGAGTTTTGGTCCAGACTCATGAGAGGATCCTGGATGATCTCTGAGCTCCACTGATCGAATCCCACCGAAGCGAGAGAACAGCTCTCTGACCACATCCTGAGACAGAGAACAGACGGAGAACAGACGGAGAACAGACGGAGAACAGACGGAGGGCAGACGGAGGGCAGACGGAGAGCAGACGGAGAACAGACGGAGGACAGACGGAGGACAGACGGAGGACAGACGGAGAACAGACGGAGAACAGACGGAGAACAGACGGAGAACAGACAGAGGACAGACAGAGAGCAGACGGAGAACAGACGGAGAACAGACGGAGAACAGACAGAGGACAGACGGAGAACAGACGGAGAACAGACGGAGAACAGACGGAGAACAGACGGAGAACAGACAGAGAACAGACAGAGAACAGACGGAGAACAGACGGAGAACAGACGGAGAACAGACAGAGAACAGACAGAGAACAGACAGAGGACAGACAGAGAGCAGACAGAGAACAGACAGAGAACAGACGGAGAACAGACAGAGGACAGACGGAGAACAGACGGGGAGGATCCACAGACTGAATATGAATATTTAACAACTGGATAGTAAGAAAAAATATTAAACTTTGATTTCATTCAAACACAGAAAGGGTCAGAACAGTTATTACTGTCTGATTAAAGACCTCAGACACAGAGACAAACTGCTCTGCAGTCATTATTATAAAAACACTTTTACTGTGTCTTAAATGTTTGTTACAAAGTCAAAGATTAAAGCATCAGGACGCCTGGACAGAAACATCAGGCAGAGGAGATGGGAGTTTAAATAAACTAGATCATCATTATTATGTCTACTATAGTTGATATTAACTATTTTTCTATTTAATATACCATAGCTGGTGTTATTACTGATCATTCTATGTAGTATAAATAACATTAATGTCTTTACCTGTGTGCAGTAGGGCGGCACGTTGAGCACGAACAGAGTTTTGTCTAAAGGTCTGTTGGAGCTCCTCTCTGCTCGGACTTTGTGCTCTTTAATAAAAACACTGTGCTGACAAACACTGTTGGAGTCAAACTGTAGAGACAACACTGACAGACACAAACACAGAGAGTCAAACACAGAGGCAGAGCTAACACTTTAGACTGTTTAAAGACCTTTAGAAACAGAACATTAGAATCACATCGGGTATTTCCCCTTAGAGTGTTCATAACTATGACAAAACTATTAATAACATTCTTTAAAATACCTGCAAATCCTCCTGGAATGGTGCTCGGCTGGCCTCTCGCATGCTTCTTCCCGGGCGGCGCCATCTTCAACTGCTTTCGTCACCGGAAGCGGAAATAACGACGATGTTGTGTTTCCTGTCCGGAATATTTTATTCTTTAAATTGGCGAAGTCGTTTAAATAACACACAACAAATGTGCCAGGAATAAAGAAAACGTAATGTTTTTCATTTCTAAAAAAAAAAATAAACGAAATAAAAATAATATTCAAAGTTCGATTTTTGTTAGTATGGCGCCATCTGATGGAAAAAAAAAATCTGATTTTGTGTTTGACTATTTTTTTTTTTTTGGAAACAGAAGTGGATTTAGATCAGGTGAGACAGTGAAAAGGTGGATCAATGCACTAATATGAGTGTATGTAGTTAAAGTTAGTCTGCTTTTTAAGCTTATTTTGTGTTTATTTGTCTAGATAAAAAGTGATTTCACCTTTAAGAAAAGGATTTTAGTGCCTTAATGAAAGAAAAACATATTAAACAAGATGATTTTAGACATTATTAGCTGTTAAAGTACCTCCATCATAAGGACGTAAGGTTGATTTTTCTGATTAAATTTTATCTAAGTGGATATAATAAATTAAATAAGTAAATAAAGTTTATTAACACAGAAGCAGAACTGCACAGTAACATAAATATTAGAAAAGGAAATTAAAGAGATGCAGCAGAACATATTACAGCAGATAAAGATAAAAATGAGGAAAGCATTTGTTGAATATAATTATATTATGCAAGAAACAATAATGTTGATAATTTTAAAACAGCTTAAATATGTTGTTTCTTTTCATGAGAAATAAAAGTAAGCAATTCTGGCAAGTATTTGTCATTATTATGTTATAAATGCTTAAACTGTGTGAAATTACAAGGAAGAAAAAAAAGGATTGGAACTTTAAACAGGTTTCTTTTTTTTTTTAAATGTACATGAACATGTTCAAAGTCTTGGGACGGCTTATGATAAACTTAACCTATTTTACAAACACTCACATATTTTAGTTTTCCTGCAGCATTAGTGTCCATGTTACAGCTCGTTATATTAGACCATGTCCAGGTCTTTTTGTTTATTTATTTTCTGTTTTACTAACGATAGTCCCTGAAGCAGTTAGCCCCCTTCATGACTCTCCTCTGGTCTCCCCTTTCCATGGCAGATCTCCTCCACATCTCCTTCTTTAATATTTACAAATTACAATTGATTAAATCCATAAAACACGAACTATGATGGAAAAAGACGATTTATTACGATGAAATATGGCAAATAAACAGCGAAAGAACGGCAGGAACACACTCCAGAGCTATACTAATGCTTATTTTAATAGATTATAGGTCAGTTAAGATGCCACATGCCATCCTGGTAGATTTCAGGACCGGCTGCAAGGCTCATATTCAAAAAATCATGTTTCGCTCTTTTTGTAGACAACAGACAACATTGTGGATCATTATTTCTGCCTCCACAGAGGGGAGAGCCGTGATACATAGATATAAAAAGCTTTTTCTACCTTAATAAAAAGAAATTAAAGTTTCGTGGGGATGATTGTACACCAGTGATCACACTCAGAGCTTGCCATCCGGCCCTTTACAGCAGAGGATTTGGGCCACTGCAAAGGAAGTATTTGAGGAGATTTATCTTATTCTTTGAATGTAAAATATCAACAATAAATGCAATGTTAAGTATGGATCATTTTTCAAAATTTTTGCTTTTCTCCTCATAATTTCTGCTTTAATTTCAGAGTTATGATTTTTTCTGCATAAAGAGTTTTTTTCCCACAATATTAAAACTAATCTCAGAATTTTCTTTTCAGAATTCTGTTTTTTTACAGACTTAAAAAGAAATTTAACCTTAAATATTCTTTTCTTTTCTTAAGTTTTTGTTTGTCCCTGACACCCTCCTCGACTGTCTTGGTGACGTCAAGGCTTGGTTAGCCCAAAACTTTTTAAAATTAAATGAGGGAAAAACAGAGATCATTTTATTTGGTAATTCCCTCTTTGACTTGGGACCACTCCAAAATTATTTGCGTCCCAAAGTCACCAGCCTTGGCGTCACCATAGACAGCGATTTTAAACTCGATAAGCAGGTCAATGCTGTTTTAAAATCGAGTTTTTGTCACCTTCGTCTTTTATCAAAGGTAAAGCCTTTTTTATCTTTTAATCTTCTTGAACAAGTCGTGCATTCTTTTATTTCTTCTCGCCTGGACTACTGCAATGCGCTTTACATATCACCGAACATATCACCCCAATTTTAGCTTCTTTGCACTGGCTCCCTGTTAATTTTAGAATTGATTTTAAGATCCTTTTGTTTGTTTTTAAAGCTTTGAATGGACTGGCCCCTCAATACATCACCGACTGCCTCCAAATTTACATTCCAGCGCGCGCTCTGAGGTCTGAGGGCCAGTCCCAGCTCGTGGTGCCCAAGACGAGACTTGAAACCAGAGGGGACAGGGCCTTCTCTGTGGTCGGTCCCAAACTCTGGAACGCTTTGCCCCTCCACGTCCGAATGGCCCCCACAGTGGACTGTTTTAAGTCTCGTCTTAAGGCCCACTTTTATTCTCTGGCTTTTAACACCGCGTGAGTTGTGTGGTCCTCTGTGTCTTTTAATGTATTTTATCTTATTTATTATTTTAATTCATGTTTTTATTTTATGGTTTTATTTATTTTACGGAGCTGGCAGAGCTTTGTGTATCTGCCTTTATTTTGTTGCTTTTGTACAGAACTTTGGAGACGTTGGTCTGTTTTTAAATTGTGCTATATAAATAAAGTGGATTGGATTGGATTGGATTGTCCTTTTGGTCTTTAGTATTACTAAACATGAGGAAATGTGCAGAGTAGAAATGTTTTTGTTTTAAGGACAGCTTTCAGTTGTTTGATATTCTCAGCTATTAATGAAACTCCATGCGGCTGCTTTAGGACTGGTGGACCTAAACACTTCATTATAATTGTTTTGAATTATTATTAGTAGGGATGGGTATTGGCAAGAGCCTCACGATACGATAATATGACAGTATATCACGATATCACAACATTGCGATATATTGCGATTAGGGCTGCCACGATTAGTCGACTAGTCGTGACTAAGTTGACTATCAAAATAGTCGACAACTAATTTAATAGTCGACTAGTCGTTTTGTTTTTTAGGTGTGTTTTCTCACAAAACTGCCGCGGTACCTCTGCTGTCTTGTCTGCCTATCTGTCCTGTTTTCTGGTCATCACACCTGCAGGAATCAAACCAACACACCCCGAAACACACTCATGCATGTGGCGCATGAACAACTACGCAGGCACCAAAGTTGCCAGGTCTGCTCATAATAAGCGATTTGGGCCACCCGCTGCAGGCTGGTGCAGTACGCTGCAGTTCATGCATGAAGTGACTAGTCGACTAATCACAAAAGTAGTCGTTGACTAGTCGACTATCAAAATAGTCATTTGTGGCAGCCCTAATTGCGATATTATACAGTAAACTAGGGAAAACCTAGAGACAGTGAATTTTTAACTTTTCCATTTTATTGTAATTGAAATATGTCAACTGCAGTGTTACATAAATACACTTAACTTGAAAACACAGAGTGCATCAAGTCACCTGAATTAATGTTGCAAAGAAATTATTCTTGTTTTCCCTTTAACAAAGTACTGAAAGCGTCCAAACTTGCAGAGCAGCTCAAACTGTAACTGAACACATGAGGAACAAAGTGCTTTATGTTATTGACAGCACAACATTAAGTAAAAAAAAAATCACATATTTCTGTTGTCACTGTCTGAACTGAATAAACTGCATGAAACAAAACCTGTACATACAAATTTATAAGTTTTTTTTTATTTCCAACTCTGATAAAATATGAGTTTTTATTTTTTTTACAAAAATATCGATACTAAGATTTGAAATATCGATATTGTATCGGGAGTCAAAATATCACGATATATTGCGATACCGATATTTTTTCACACCCCTAATTATTAGTGTTTTCTTAAATCTGACCACCAGAGCATATGCCAAGGAAAAAAATGGCCCTTGAATAAACGCTGCTGATGATCCCTGTTGTACACTTATACCAACGGACTTTACATACAAACAGAAACATTATATCCTATATTGACCATTTCTGTTCTGTGAAATGCTGCCAACTTCTACACACTACACCTTTAAAAGAGCACAGGAGCAATGAAAAGCTTTAGAAAATCCCTAAATACACTCCCCAAATATCGAGTTCAAAGGCATGATAAACATGTGGATCAATCACCTTGACCTTTGACGCATGACCTAAAAAATCTAATCATTTTATCCTCAAGTTAAAGCTATGGTCTACGATTTGGAAGCTTTGTACATATTAATAACACCGTTTATAAGGCTGTTATGGTCCTATGGTCCTATCTACACAGTATAAAGACCAAAAAGAATGAAAATAATCCATTCAGTATATCCGCTGAAAAGCTGCATACTAGCTGACCAATCAAACCTAAGAACCTGCGACTATTAATTGGTCCGTGAGTTGGTCCGTGAGTCCATCCAATCCCCTGTCTCTCTCACTACCCAGCGTCATGCGTAGTGCGTCATGGTCCCGTCTCCTCCCCTCTACCTCCGGTGAGCAGCTAGCAGCGTTAGCTACTGAACTATCATGGAGCCGGAAAAGCCTAGCGCCGAGACCGAAGCCGCCTCCCTCTCCCGCGGGGCCCAACGGAGCTCTGCCCGCGGGTTGAGGCCTGTTAGCGGGCTAACGGCTAACGAATAGCCTCAGCCGGCCGTCAGACCTTCAGCATCGGCCGTTTCGCCCCTGGTTGATCAGGTAATGGCTTTGTTTACTACAGTGGGAGATGTCTGCTGAATAACTCTGGTTAGTTTGTGCCTGCACGGGCTAATAACTTGCAGGGGAGCGGGTTAGCCTGTTAGCCGCTAATCGTTTGCACTGTAAGCTGAGCTGGGGAGGACAGGCTGAGAAAGATAAATCCTCCCCCACACTCGGCTCCGCTCTGGCGGCGCCAGACCCGCATTGCCGCCGGTCCAATTGAAATGGCTACTGCTGTGTGTTACAAGGGGGATGTCTGTGGTGTTTGATACTTTCAGTTGAGCTGAGCTGTTTTTGATTGAGTTTGCTGCTGATATATTGTGCTAGTCGCTCGTAGCTCTGTCCGAGGGGGCTTGATAAGAGACGAGGCGACACGAGCTGGGGGCGGGATCTTGGAACACGGGGGGGGTGAGAGGTGAGGGAAGGGGGGGCAGGCTGTGGTTTCAAATCGTAGACCACAGCTTTAAAGCATCTGTGCTAAGTTTAAACAGAATCTGTCAAAGTGATTGAGAAATATTGTGTTCACATGGACACGAAGTCTCCAGGTCTGCAGTAATAACAGAGGACAGAGACAAATGTGTGAAGCAACACCAACCAGCAGACAAAACAAACCAGGTTGCAAAAGCCTCTCTTCTGTGAGCACAGGTTGCAAAGGCAGGAAAACATTCCCAAACATTTCCAAACATTCCCGTGGTTTTGACTGATGCTCCGGATGTGAACAATAACCCTCCGTAAAATACCAGTCACTCTTTGACCTTCATGTGGAGCAGCAGGGATGAAGCCTGATCCACGCAGAGCTCTCTCGAAACACCTCCCCCCCTCTTCATTCCTCTCTCTGCAGTTCAAGGCTCTCTAATCAGTCCAAGGCTGCGAGCGTCGCTGCCATGTGATTGGGTAACGCTGCCTGTTTACTCGTCTGTGTGACTAACTCTCCTAAATCCACCGGTCCAGACCTACGCCCTCCAGTTTATGTGGGAACAGCCATTATCGAGACCTCATTAGTGATGTTACAGCCTCATTTTTACTGCCAAGTAATGATTCCTAAACATTAAACAGATACACCAACATTTTTTAGTTTTCATGTCTTACCTCACTCCTAAATCCATGACAAGCAGATAATCCCCATTATTTTGACTACATGTGCAGTATGAAGGAAGATAGCCTGCCCAATGCTAATTAGCTTAGCTTAAACACTGGGAGTCAATGGGTAGCATTAGCCTGCCCCTGCCTACAGTCATCAGATAAACTCTTCAGCAGCTGTGAATGATCCTGTGTGCTTGTAGTGACTCGTTCTTTTAACGTGTTATGTTACATCATTAAGACTAAGATTAGCACTTAAAATTATTTTTGAAAGAATACAAACATCCAACATACGAAACTAAACCAACTTTATTTTCAGAACCTAGATTGGGCAGGAAGGCTAGTTTATGCCACTTATTTATTTATCTCTTTATAATTGATCAGATTAGACTAGATCAAATCAGATTGAACTTTATTTATCCCTTGGGAAAACCACAGAAAAAGAATGTTATGAGCATGCACAGTCAAAAACAGGAAGAAGAAGCAGTCTTAACGGTCTAACCAAAACAAACAACTGAAGTTACCAGTAAGAAGGTGGTGAAAAAAACTAATAGAGTATTTTGTGTGGGTGGACGATGAGGTGGACTTGTTACTTCATGTAACATTAAACTACAAAAAATAAAGGCCCAAGAAGATGCCAGCTTCACCATGAAGCATTAAGGCCTGGACCACATGAGTACAATATATTCCTAAACGCACATTTTTCCATCCAACTAGGCCTCTAAACAATACAAACACGGCGATTTCACCAACATAAACAGAGATATTTTAAGGTGGAGAAATAGAAAAATACACCGTTGAGTGGATCTGTGTAGCGATGTTAAGCGGAGCTGGTGTTGACGTGATGATTTCAAGAGCCTGGCAACAAGTCACTGCAGCAATGGTTTTAAACAACAACAACGACGGCCGACATGTACTGCGCTATCTCTATGTGCTTTGCACTTTTTGCCCTCATTACAGCTCTACAAATACCAAAAGACTTGTTTTTCTTGCCATCTTCTTACCGATAACTTCAGCTGTTTTGGTTAGATCGTTAGACTGCTTCTTCTTCCTGTTTTTACTGCGCATGCTCATAACGTTTTTCTTCTGTGGTTTTCACATTTTGCTAACCTGCCACTTATCGGCCAGACATGGCATTACAGGCTTCAGAGGCGATCGTTTCCAGTTTTGCCTCTTTGCATGTACAGAGATATTTCTGTGGTGTTTTTTTTTTTATTACAAGGATGAAGATATCTGGCTAAAAAAATATCCATACATGTGTAGTCCGGGCCTAAGACCCAAACATACTTGGGCGGACTGTGAGCGAAGCGGAGTCCACGCGCAGTGTCCGAAGACGTCATAGCTTTCATAGTCGAGCGCACTGCTGCGCCGTAGTTTCTTGTGAAATTACCGCAATTTCCCACACTTTTTGTGCTGTTTTGTATTTTCCCTGTCATGATGTCCTCCACCGAGGACGAGGAAGAGGAGCTGCTCTGCCTGCTGAATTGCAAAGCACTAAAATTAATGGTGTGTTCCAGTTGTAGGAAAAAGGAAACTGAAACATCCCCCAAGGTTGGAATTACCACATGAACAATGTAAATATCACTATGGCAGCATTTCTAGAAATAGAAGTTGAACAATACTGTGTATACAACTGATTTAGTGCAAAACATACTAATCAGACGTATTGATAAATGGATTATTACAGGAACTAAATAACTGTTTACACTGGGGACAGCCATCTTCAAATGTTAATTTAGAGGTGGTGAGGTTCCCCCGAGTTCCCAGTAGGAAATTCTGACCTCAGGGAGGCGTTCCAGTAGCAGTTTCCTACTCAGTACTTGAAAATTTTAACTTCCAAGTACAAATGGAACTCACTGTTAGAATGGACTTCCAATTCAAAAAGCTCAGACTGGAGCTACCCGGCAACTGCTGTTCTGATTGGTTGGCCAGTGAACCAATCAGAGAACTGACACTGATTCTAGAACCCAGTTTGCTTTGATGCTCTGACATCAAAGGATCTGAGACATCAGAGATGTCTCTGATGTCTCAGATCATCAGAATGCATAAATTTCAGTGCTGCTGATTATCAGCTCATTCAGTATTTTTGGAAATGTCTGATAGCATAGCCAAGGAGATGTCTACCCCTCAAGCAGCACTGAACCCTGCCAATGTGGCGAACAGCCTGCATGCCGACACAAGTGGGAACAACATGTTAGGCCTTGAAAGTACAGTCAGGAGTGATGAAAGGCCGAAAGTGGCCCACAGGCAATGCAACAGCAAACACAGAACCAACCGACTGGAGAAGCTCTCTGGGCTGAGTGACTTTTACTTCACATATGAGCCCAAGAACAAGAAGGAGCAGGGAGTCCCCAGCCTCACAGCCAAGAAACACTTCTCAGTTAATGAGATGAAGGCAGAGAGGTGTTTTAAGAAACGTCAGGTGGAGGAGAAGAAGAGAGGATCTGATGAAATCTTTGAACGGCCAGAACAGAAGTCGGACCGTGTTAACCAGCAACAGAGCAACAAACCAGAAAACAAGCAAATGGAGAAGCTCTCTGGGCTGAGCAAGTTTGACTTCACAGATGAGCCCAAGAACAAGAAGGTGCAGGGAGTCCCCAGCCTCACAGCCAAGAAACACTTCTCAGTTAATGAGATGAAGGCAGAGAGGTGTTTTAAGAAACGTCAGGTGGAGGAGAAGAAGAGAGGATCTGATGAAATCTTTGAACAGCCAGAACAGAAGTCGAACCGTGTTAACCAGCAACAGAGCAACAAACCAAAAAACAAGCAAATGGAGAAGCTCTCTGGGCTGAGCGAGTTTGACTTCACAGATGAGCCCAAGAACAAGAAGGAGCAGGGAGTCCCCAGCCTCACAGCCAAGAAACACTTTTTAGTTGATGAGATGAAGGCAGAGAAGTGTTCCACCAAACCTCAGGTGGAGAAGCCTGTGGTGGAGGAGAAGAGGAAGGGATCTGATTTCACAGATGAAATCTTGCAGAAGAACTGCCAGATGAAGTCGGACCGTGTCAACGAGCAGATCCAGGATGAGTTCATAAGGCTCAAGAAGGAGAAGGACGGTCTTACTCAGAAACTCACAGAGACCTCCGATGTGCTCATCAGGGAGAAATCCAAGGAGGACGAGAAAATGGAGGTGGAAGAGCAACTGGTGGAGAGCTCACTCCAACAAATGAGGAGCCTTGAGGCCAGAATTGAGGTGATAGGGACCGAGAAGGAGACTCTGGAGCATCTCCATAGAGATATTAAGAGGAAAAAGGAGATGAAAATGAAGGAGGAGGAGAGGATAAGGAGGGTGGCGCAGAAGATAATGAATGAGATTAATAAGAAAAAGAAGCAGGAAGAGCAGAAGAAAAAGGAGGAGGAGGAGAGGATGAAAGAGGAAGAAGAGAGGATAAATAAGGAGATGACGAGGAAAAAGAGGGAGGAGGAGCAGAGGAAGAAGAAGGAGGAGGAGAGGTTAAAGATTGAGGCGCAGAAGATAATGAATGAGATTAATAAGAAAAAGAAGCAGGAAGAGAAGAAGAAAAAGGAGGAGGAGGAGAGGATGAAAGAGGAAGAAGAGAGGATAAAAAAGGAGATGACGAGGAAAAAGAGGGAGGAGGAGCAGAGGAAGAAGAAGGAGGAGGAGAGGTTAAAGATTGAGGCGCAGAAGATAATGAATGAGATTAATAAGAAAAAGAAGCAGGAAGAGCAGAAGAAAAAGGAGGAGGAGGAGAGGATGAAAGAGGAAGAAGAGAGGATAAAAAAGGAGATGACGAGGAAAAAGAGGGAGGAGGAGCAGAGGAAGAAGAAGGAGGAGGAGAGGTTAAAGATTGAGGCGCAGAAGATAATTAATGAGATTAATAAGAAAAAGAAGCAGGAAGAGCAGAAGAAAAAGGAGGAGGAGGAGAGGATGAAAGAGGAAGAAGAGAGGATAAATAAGGAGATGACGAGGAAAAAGAGGGAGGAGGAGCAGAGGAAGAAGAAGGAGGAGGAGAGGTTAAAGATTGAGGCGCAGAAGATAATTAATGAGATTAATAAGAAAAAGAAGCAGAAGGAGCAGAAGAAAAAGGAGGAGGAGGAGAGGATGAAAGAGGAAGAAGAGAGGATAAAAAAGGAGATGACGAGGAAAAAGAGGGAGGAGGAGCAGAGGAAGAAGAAGGAGGAGGAGAGGTCAAAGATTGAGGCGCAGAAGATAATGAATGTGATTAATAAGAAAAAGAAGCAGGCGGAGCAGAAGAAAAAGGAGGAGGAGAGGGTGAAAGAGGAAGAAGAGAGGATAAAAAAGGAGATGACAAGGAAAAAGAGGGAGGAGGAGCAGAGGAAGAAGAAGGAGGAGGAGAGGTTAAAGATTGAGGCGCAGAAGATAATGAATGTGATTAATAAGAAAAAGAAGCAGGAAGAGCAGAAGAAAAAGGAGGAGGAGGAGAGGATGAAAGAGGAAGAAGAGAGGATAAAAAAGGAGATGACGAGGAAAAAGAGGGAGGAGGAGCAGAAGAAAAACAAAGAGGCAGAGAGGAGGAAGAAGGAGGCGGTGAAGGTGAAGAAGGAGATGATGAGAAAAAAGGAGGAGGAGGAGCAGAAGAAAATGAAGAGGCAGAGAGGAAGAAGAAATGGAAGGAGGCTGAGGAGATGAAAAAAAAGAAGGTAGAGATTAAAAAGAAGGAGCTTTGGAGAACTGCCTCCTTGACATCAAAGTCTGGATGACGACCAACCTCCTCAAACTAAACAGCAGCAAGTCTGAGCTCATGGTTGTGGCCCCCAAGCCACTGCTCCGGAAGGTCACCATGGACTCAATTTCCACTCCTACGCCGATGACACACAACTCTACCTCAGCACCTCTCCCTCCGCTGTGCTCTCTCTCAGCTTTTTCTCCGGTTGACACTGCACTAATCCACAAATTGGTCTCTAAAGCCAAATCCTCCACCTGCTCTCTCGACCCCATGTCAACGGCTTTGGTTAAAGCCTGCCTGCCTTCCCTCTGTTCTACCATCACTGACATTATCAACGCATCCATAGTTTCCGGTACAGTCCCCTCGAGTCTGAAAATGGCCTCCATCACCCCTATCCTGAAAAAAGCCTGGTCTGGACCCTGATGACCTCAACAACTTTCGCCCGATCTCCAACCTTCCTTTCCTAAGTAAGATCCTGGAAAGAGCAGTGCAATCATACCTCTCCAACAGAACCCAGTTTGTCACCTTCCATAGCTCCACATCCCCCCCGCCTCAGTCAACCATGGTGTCCCTCAAGGCTCCGTGCTCGGTCCCACACTCTTCACCATCTACCTGCTCCCCCTCAGCCAGATCATACGTCACCATGGACTCAATTTCCACTCCTACGCCGATGACACACAACTCTACCTCAGCACCTCTCCCTCCTCTCAGCTCCCCCCTCAGTCTCTGGTTAACTGCCTCCTTGACATCAAAGTCTGGATGACGACCAACCTCCTCAAACTAAACAGCAGCAAGTCTGAGCTCATGGTTGTGGCCCCCAAGCCACTGCTCCGGAAGGTCACCATGGACTCAATTTCCACTCCTACGCCGATGACACACAACTCTACCTCAGCACCTCTCCCTCCTCTCAGCTCCCCCCTCAGTCTCTGGTTAACTGCCTCCTTGACATCAAAGTCTGGATGATGACCAACCTCCTCAAACTAAACAGCAGCAAGTCTGAGCTCATGGTTGTGGCCCCCAAGCCACTGCTCCGGAAGGTTGGGGATCTCCTCATCAGTGTTGATGGTTGTTCAAGCGCCATTTTTGACCCCTCCCTTTCATTTCAGCCAAGATATTAAATCCGTCACCAAATCTGGACTCAATTCCATCATCTCAAACAACATTTCCTCATCTCCCTCCTCAGCTATCAGACTCTGTCACTGAAACCCTTATCCATGCTTTTGTTACATCCGGCTGGACTATTGTAATGGAGTCCTGTCCGGGTTCCAAGCAAAACTCTGGACAGGCTCCAATATGTAACTCAGCTGCCAGGGTTCTTACTCGCACTAAACCCTGGCAGCACATCACCCCCACTCTCATTCACCTCTTCAGTGTGGCTGCCCCCACCCTCTGGAACTCTCTTCCCGAAGAAATCCGCAACTCTCCCACTCTTGACTGTTTCAAATCACTTCTCAAAACTCACTTGTTCTCCCAGGCTTTCCCTGTTTGAGTGTTTTCTTATTTGTTTGTCCCCTCTACTGTGGAAAGCGACCTTGGGTTCCTTGAAAGGCGCTATATAAATTTAAGTTATTATTATTATTATTATTATGGAGAACGACTTCCGTACAGCTTCAAAGAGATTCTGGACCACCATGGGGATGGTGCGCTGCTGACCTCTACTCGGGACATCATGGATCGGTGAAGGGAATACTTTGAAAACCTCCTAAATCCCACCAGCACCTCTCATCTGATCATAAACTTCCTCTCTTCGGGGCTGACTAAACAGTGTGGCTGCCCCACCCTCCTCTTCTCTCTTCCAGAAAGCTGAGTGTTTTCTCCTGGTTTGTCCCCTCCGCAGAATCCTCCCACTCACTTTGGTTTCAAGCTTTCCCTCTTTGGTGTTTTTCTTGTTAGGCTTTCCCTGTTTGAGTGGCGACCTTGGAACTTTCCTTGAAAGAGATGACTTAAATTGGGTTCCTTGATGCGCTGCATCAGAAACATCATGATATCTGCTAGCTTACTAGAGAACTGGATCAGCTGGGGATAGCGCCAGCTTGAAGAGACCTCTGCAGCCACAGCTCTGGCTTCAGCGGAGCCTCCGGCTCTGAAGGGAATACTGTTCTGTGAAAACCTCCTATATAAATAGAGCCTTATTTAGCTGTAGTGTGAGTAGGGGACTCTGTGGTGCAGACTCAGATTTCTATCTCTGGAGCTGAGGTTGAGGTGGTCAAGGCCCCTGCAGGAGTGCAGGCTCGGGGTGGATGAGATCTGCCAGCTTGAGTCCTCAAGGCCCTGGGTTTCTGTGACACTGACACTGACTTTAGGGTGCTATTTCTTCCCACAGACTAAAAGCATGTTGGTTAGGTTTAAAGAGTGGTGCAGGTGCTGGGATGATGGTTTGGAAATCAGTGCCGACTAAAAGCCTCCACGATCATTGGGTGTAATAAATACTGTAGAAAAAAGATATGAAGCTTACATGCTCTATTTTTCCTTATAATCTTGACAAAAAAAACAACAAATTTAAATATTTTTTTAGACGCACTCCAATTCCTTGGAGTTGTCATTGATGAAAAGCTAACATGGAAACATTGAATACATTAAAGGGAAAATCTCAAAATCACTTACAATCCTGTATAAATCCAGAAATGTATTGAATTCCAAGGCCTTGCATTTGATTTACTGCTCATTGATTGTTCCCTATTTATCTTACTGTGTGGAATTGTGGGTGTTGGAGCTATTTATTTATTTTTTGTATTTAGTGGTTTATCTTTAATTTGGAAATAAGTTGAAGTAATTGTTGTTAGATTTAGCTACATTTTTTGTCTTATAATACATTTAGGTTAGATTTTGGGGTTGAATATATAAATAAATATATATATATTGGCTAGTCATTTGTTTTCTATAATTAGACGATTTCTATATTCATCATTATTATTAGTTTTGTTTGTCTAGGAATGACAAACTGTGGGCACCAGATGTTATTTAGGTAGGTAGGTGACAGACGGCCAGCATGCACTGGGGTGGGCCGATGGTTTTTTACCAGCGTGAGAGAGGCAGCAGGAGTCGTGATCTCCTTTGTTCTTTTGTTTGCTTGTTTGCCAAAGAATAAACCATTGGAAATCACAGAACTTTTGGACATTGGACTTCTTTTGCCTGCGTAAATCACTTCCCCACGGTGCATCAGTGATCCTTTGAGTTTGGTAAAAGTTTCAGCTTGATATTTAGATTTTTTCTTTGAGTTTTTTGAACAAGTGGTCACTACAGTGGGGATCCACCTTCAAAACCATAAATTCAATAATAAAACTGCAAAAACGAGCTATAGGTATTATCAATAAGGCTGACTATTATGCTCACACTGAGCCTCTTTTTCTGAATTCTCAATAATGGAATTTTCTGATCTGTTTTATTATAAAATAATGCTAATTATTTTCAAAGCAAAATCAAAAATGCTCCCTGACTCAACACAGAGGTTCTTTTTAATTCAGGACAGTCCATATAACAGGGTTCCTACAGCTCAGGCCAAGTTAAATTTAAGACTTTTTTAAGGCCATTTGAAATAAAATGTAAGACCAAGTCGACAACAAACCACAATTGAAACAGACAAAACAAACAAAAACACCAAATGAATTACCTGGGCGCAATTTTAATCCAATGTTTATTTTTAATAAAACATCAGTTTTTGAATTTTTTTAACCCCGTTTTTACAACTTTATGCCTATTTTGCCCCCATTCATCTTTTTTTGGCCACTGTCAGAACCATTTTTGGAATTTTACATGGTTTTGGAAACTTAAAATCAAATTTTATTCCCAATTTTGCTACCATAATCAATTTTCCTAAGCCACTATTGGATTTTTTTGCAATTCCATACCTATTTTGCACCTATTTATTGACCCTTTTCCACTTTTATACCATTTTACCCAATTTTTGCAATTTCATCCTCTTTTCTACCTCTATTCACACACTTTGACCCACTTTTGGACCATTTTCACCTTTTCTTAAACTCATTTTACAACTTTCTACCTATATTGCCCTCATTCATCTTTTTTGGCCACTGTCAGAACCATTTTGGGAATTTTTACATGGTTTTTCAAATTAAATTTCAAATTTAATTCCCAATTTTGCTGCCATAATCAATTTTCCTTGGCCACTTTTGGATTTTTTTGCCAATTTTTCCCCATTTTTTTTTCTCTCTACTGGCACTGTAGGTACAAATTTTTAAGACTTTTGAAAATTGGATTTAAGACATTTTAATGCCAATTAAGGCCTTATTTTTTAGAATTATGAATTCAATGCCTTTTAAGACTTTTCAAGGATCAGTGGGAAACCTGATATAATCTCAGAGGGGTTTGCAAATTTACTGTACAAAAGCTAAAAAAGGTATGAAAAGATGTGTCTCCATTATTGGAGTTAAATTCTGGAATGATACCAACATACATTTAAAAACGTGTCATTCCTTTTTTGTTTTTAAGAAAATGGTTTGTAAAACTATTTTTGAAGCTTATTAGTGTGATTAATTATCTGTGTTGTTGCTTCTTTGGAGGCTGGTAGCCTTAAAAAAAGTTGACAAAATAGGATCGGCCCTTTGAAGCAATCTGCTTCTGCCTTTCATTCATTATTCAACACATGATTCTTGGGTTTGTGATTTTGTGTGAAATGTCAATATTGTGTACAATATTTGGTGTTGTCATGACTGAATAAATAAATAAATAATTAAGCTGCTGTGGAATTACAACATGCAGTTTGCTCATGTGTTGTCGTGACCTCTTAATCCAATGACATGATCAGGTTGTCCTCATGGCCGTGTCTGTGGAATATTAATTATAATCATATGAAAAAAAAACCCAAAATCAAATAATTGCATTAGACTCCTCCGTCATATCTGTATTTCTTGTTAGCAGATCATAGAAAACATTTTAAAACCACAATAACACTTTAAAGTTCAAAAGCATTGATAAGCCAGATGCATTTAATTATTTCAAACTGTTAAAATCTACTTCATGTGTTCATATCAAACTTTATTTCAGGTTTTTATCTAAGAAAGCTGTTCTTACATCCCAGATTTTTTTAGAATAGATCTTCTGTAGACGAGTGTCTGAAACCGACTTCATAAAACGTGATTTTTTTTAAACAGTAAAGATGAATCTGAAGACGTTCTGTACAAAGCTAAATGTTTAATGACAACATTTCACAGACAGATCTGATCTCTGACCTCTACTCTCTTTTCTGAAAAAACAACAAAAAGAAAACAAAAGCAAATTTACAGTCCTCGAAACGAAAGACGTACCCAAGATACACGGGAAGAGTTTAACACATCCTGCTTCAAATGTGTGCGACAAAGTCAATCCAGTCTGACGCATTACCGATGGAACAAAAACACAGTTTGACCGTTTGTTAGCTGTTTACTAAAAAAAAAAGAAAAGAAAGTGATGTTATAGTTTCTGCACGTCCCTGATTTCCTCACATCAGGTCTTGATTGTTTTTGAAGGCCTGGAAGTCTCGGTTAAGATACCTGTTAGTGTCAGAAGTTCTGCCTCTCATTCCCCAAACTATAAAAAATAATTATGCATAAACGGGCAATCCTCCACGTGACAAAAACAAACTCCAAAACACCTGATTTAATTTGGCATTCCACACCTGACTGATTAAAACCAAACCCTCCTTCATTGGTCCGTCTACAGAATCAGTGACAGTAAAAACAAACTGAAGATGATCTGAATCCACGAGCGTCAGGCGGTCACGGTGAAATAAGGGATCAGACGTGAATACTGAGAACGCAGAAACATGTTTAGGACTCGAACACTGGGACTTAAATCTTGATGCGGAAGGCGGTGGCCTGCGAGCTGGGCGGCTCGGCGGTGGTGGAGGTGGACTGCGCCGTGGACTTGAACAGAGCTTTGAGGATCGTCTGCGGGTCGACCTCCGGCGTGGGCTGAGAGGAAGCTCGCTGACCGGCGGGGCGGGACAGAGAGGGAGGCAGACCGTCCTTCTTCGTGCTGCTGCCTGTGCCGGGGGTGTCGCTCAGCCTCCTGGAAAAGTCCAGAAGAAAAAGTTTACACCCACAATCAAGCTGTTCTGCTGCCTTAGTTTTATCAGAAGGACTCATAATGTTTGATTTTTAATTTGATTTATTTAACTAGATAAGTCCCATTGAGATCAGAGACTCATTTAGGGTCAAGAGGTCAGCGTCAAATATTATTATTATACGTCATAATAAACACAAATTCAAGGAAAGACTAGAAAGCACTGAGAGCACAAACCCCCGCCAAGGCAGCTCACAAATGTCTGTTAGATCTATAATCAATAGTTTATAGGGTTGGGAGAAAAAAATCGATTCACATAAGTATCTGGATTTTTTGTTGTTGATTTTTAAAGGTGCTATGAGGAGAATCTATTACCGGTGTCATCAAGACTCTGCTACCCATGAGCACGTGCGCTGACTGTCGTAATGCTGCGTTCCAGTAACCTCAGAACTGGGAGTGACATCATCTCCGACTTATCGGTGTTCCAGTTGAAGTTGGAAAAAACATGCCGATCTACCAGGCTATTGTTAGCTGTTGTTAGCACGCCCTGCGTTGTTGTTCACAAATATCACATGAAGAATGTGATTATCACTATGGCAGCATTTTTGTAAATATAAGTCTAACAATACTATGTATACAGCTGATCTAGAGCGACACACCCCAGTCAGAAGTGCAAATAAATGGATTATTACAGGAGCTAAATAACTGGTCACACTGGGGGCATCCATCTTCCATTGTCAACTCGGGGATGGTGAGGTTTCACCGAGTTCCCAGGAGGAAATTCAGACTTCGGTGGACGTTCCAGTTGCAGTTTCCTATTCAGAACTCAGAAATTCCTACTTCTGACTACAACTGGAACGCACCAAAAGACGTGAAACAAGCCAAAGTGTGTGTTTGTTGTGATGCTAATGAATGCAGCTCGGACCTTCCTCAGAACTCTGCATTGCTTTACAACTTCTTTTTTCAACAACTTACAGGATGCAAAGCCACGAGGTAATGTATCTCTTTCTAGTTACGTAGCGGTAGTTTTTGATGTGTGACAACAAGCAATTTTTGGAAAACTTAGTATTGTAGTTTTGTAGCCGGCTATATATGGCTACTTACAGCCTGGCGCTCTCAGACGTGTAATATAAATAATAAAATAATATAAATTTGCTCTAGTTTTAATTGTCTTGTTCCTGAAGTTGAGTATCCAGGCCAGTCCAGTCCTGTCCGACCCGACCGTGAAGCTAAGGAATAGCATTTATAGATAACCTATTTTGATGCTATAAAACTCATCTTAAAGTGTGTATTTTCATCAGGCATATATCTAAAAGGGAGACTTTTTTGTAATTACTTGGAAAATCCTCATAGCATCTTTAAATAGATTTTTTGTTCAAAAATCGTTTTATTTTCCAAATGTAAATGCTTCATGTTAGTCTGTGTTAATAATCCACTTTTAAAGTCAGTCCAGTCTTTTGAAGAGAGAGTATAAACAGCTGGTTAAAATATATTGCTGAATAAATCCTAAAAACAGACTCACATGTGATGTGTAGTTTTCCTGATATAGTCTGTAGGCATCATCATTGTTCATCTTTTTCACTGGAGTTAAAAAAGCTAACTAAAGATTGAAAAAATCAGCAATATCGTAGAATCACAATTTAAATCGAATCAGCACCTAAAAGATTGAATCAGGAGAAAAGTGTATCGTCCCAGCCCTAATAGCTTATGATAGCTTAGGTTATCATCATAGTATTATTCTTTTTTTCTCAAAGATATTTTTATTGGGGTACTGGTTTGGCGTAGTGGTTAGCACCCCATGTACTTGCTTCTGCCGGTCCAGGTTCGAATCCCGCCTGTGACCAGTTTGCAGAGTGTCTTCCACTGCTCTCTCTCCCCCTTTCACAAGCCTATCCACTGTCTCTCTCCTATCAATACAGGCACAAAAATGCCCAAAAATATACATTTAAAAAAAAAAAAAAAGATATTTTTATTACATTTTTCAGAAATATATGGTCTAGGTGTAAAATATTGACAGTGTAGTCACCATTTGTTTAAAAGTAGGAGTATGTTAACTATTCCATTCTGAAAAATTCTAGTTTTCTTCCGTACCATTCTTCTAATGCACATGGCTCTGGATTAAGCAACTACTTAGCAGAACCTTTTTAAGCCCAATATTAAGAATGAAGAGGATGGTTTTAATTTAATCTCAGCAGCTGGAAAATCCAATCAGCCGATCAGAATGTAAATATTCCAATTTCAGGAGTCAGAGGAGTTTATCAGCTTCTAACTGGATCATGGTTAACAACAGTGTGACATGAATCTCAACTCTGACGTCCTGTTCCTGTGGTAAAGGGAATGTTACATCAGTGTAAAAGAAGAATGAGGCCTTGCAGGTTTACTCACAATAGGATGGGCTGATCAGAAGTGATGACGTTTCCCTGAATGTGAAGGTTACACTTCATGGGCTGCCCTGAGGAGGAAAAGGAGGAGGAGGAGGAGGAGGAGGAGATGGATCAGACAGGAGCACTTCAGCCTTCCACATAGTAACAGTGTCCTCATCACTCACCATCCAGGCAGCGGTTGTTGTACTTCCTGTACGCGCTCACGGCGTCTTCTTTTCGGACAAACACCACTTCGGCCACGCCCACTTTCACCAGACGGGCTCGCTTCAAGGCACCACACACGCAGAAGAGCTCCTGAGTTAGCAAAAGGATGAACTGAATGAGCGATGGCAACAAACTAAGGTTGATGATCATACACTGCCCGGCCAAAAAAGGAAGTCCTAACCTAAAACAACAAAGTCACACACTCTAATATTTCCTCCTTTAGCTTTGATTACAGTCTCATTCTCTGTCTCATTGTTTCTTTAAGCCTCTCCAATGTCTCAGATTTGTCCCAGATCACAGCACTGCCCCCACAGGCTTGGACAGTAGGCACTAGGCATGATGGGTGCATCACTTCACCTGCCTCTCTTCTTCCCCTGATGCTCCCATCACTCTGGAACAGGGTCAATCTGGACTCATCAGACCACATGACCTTCTTCCAGTCCTCCACAGTCCAATCTTTATGCTCCCTAGCAAACTGAAGCCTTTTTTCTGCTTAGCCTTACTGATTAGTGGTTTTCTTAAGGCTACACAGCTGTTCAGTCCCAATCCCTTGAGTTCCCTTCACATTGTGTGTGTGGAAACGCTATCTTGAAATTAAAAAAATGAGGAAACACAGGAACTAAAATGATAAGATGTTAGATAGAAATACTATAGGGTAAAAGAAGTAAATACGTAAATAAATAAAAATAATATAAAATTTAATTAAAATAAACAATATGGCAAAATGAGAAAGCCTAACACCAAGTGCATAATTAAATTAACTATGAAAGCATAATTTTTTTATAAGCTATTCTAGCTAATTTAATTATTATGAAATTATCATTATATAATATTATATTATAATAAATCATATATTACATTTTAAATTATATTTTATTATATTATAACATACTATTATATTATGTATATTATAATATTTATTATTATTATTACGTTAATTATTATCAATTTCATTATTTCTTTTTAGAAAAGCATTTAACAAAGAATAACATTCCAAATAAAAAAAATCTGAACTGAAATAAAACAGAAAAAGAAGGTTAAAATACGTTAAAATATAGTAACAAAAAATAATAAATATAATTGGCTAAAAGCCAAATTAAAAAGGTAGGTCTTGAGTTTCCATTGTTTGTTTTATTTTTTAATTATATTTTTACTTGAAATGCATTCACATGTCTTACAGGTCTCATCACTAAGCTTCTCTTATAACTATATAAACCTTCTGAGATACAGTGTGAGGTGTCCCAACAGTTCGTTGATTCCTCCCACACAGATCTGGATGTTTAAGAGAGTCTCAAAGTCTTTGTCCAAGTTTTCCAACTCTAGTTCACTCTTTATTGTAACATATAACCACAAAAGTGAAGTAAAGTAAGTAAAATAGGGGTTAATAAAAATTGGCAACAAATTTGAATAAAATCTGATCGTACAGGCTTTACATGTTCAGTCCATTTAAACATTTTATAGATTTTTTCTCTCTGTATTTGAAGGGAAAAAGGTAATTTTTTCATAATGTACATCTCATGCATAACACTGTTTCTTCATGACAGATTTTTTACTAGCTGCCAGTAAAATACTCATTAGTTTCATATCCTTGGTATTCTAACTCTCATATTGTACATCACCTAAATAAGCATTCAAATTTAAATGTGACATTTCTACCAAACAAATTCTTAATATGTTCATAAATCTCTTCCCAGTATTTTCTAGTCTAAAACAGTTTTGTTGCCATGACATGTTTGATTTTTATAAATAATTATATCAATCTTTAAATCAATTATAGCATCATGACAGCCTTAAACTGAACCAAACATATTTTCTTTGTTTAAATCAGATTTACTCACCACTATGTCCTCCTCCGTCACTCGAGGATGAAGGTTGTTTACTGTTATTTTTGTTCCCTCCAGTGGGCTGAAAGTGGGCTGCAAAGAAAAAACAAGACGACACGATATGAAGCAAACAAAGCCGTCAACAACACACAAACAATCCACTGTATTAAATAACATTATGAGACCTGCTGGCCAAAGTTTGATTAATTTTGTACCACAGGCCGCTTGGTTTCTCAGGACTAATAATTAGATGTGGATAAATCAATTATAAATCAATCAAACTTTAATTGTAAAGCACTTTTCATACAGGACTTTATAATACAAAGTGTTTTACATGGAACATAAAATAAAATAAGGGAAATAAAAAGTAGAAAATTGCATAATTGCATAAAATGAAAAAAAAAAAGAACCCACAATCCACATTCAATACACACTCACTCAAACACACAAAGACATAAAATAGAAATTCCAACAGAAAACAAAATTAGAGGACTAAAACCATGATAAGATGTTTGACAGAAATACTGTAGGGTAAAATAAGTAAATAAATAAATATGATACTATATAATAAAATTAAAACAAATATGTCAAAATGAGAAAGCCTAACACCAAGTGCATAATTAAATTAACTAAAATAGGATAATTTTTATTATCCTTTTTTAAGCTAATTTAATCATTATTAAATTATCATTTAATAATATAATATTATATTATAATATATTCTATATTACATTTTATGATAATATATTTCATATTATAATATTTATTATTATTTAATTAATTATTACTAATGTTAATACTTCTTTTTAGAAAAGCATTTAACAAGGAATAACATTCCAAATTAAAAAAAATCTGAACTGAAATAAAACAGAATAAGAGGGTTAAAATACGTTAAAATATAGTGACAAAAATAATAAATATAATCAGCTAAAAGCCAGATTAAAAAGGAAGGCCTTGAGTTTCCTTTAAAGATATGAACAGTAGATGATGGATGTGTTTTATTAATCCCAAACAAGAACATTGTGGCGTTAAAACAGCTGCTCACAGAAAAAAAACGTCACATTTGCTAAATAAAGAACAGACAGAATACTTAAGTGTTCATAACTAGCCCACACTCGTACCTGTGGTGGAGCAGGCGCTGCTGTCGTAGCAGCTGCCGTGTTTTGCTGCAGAGTTCTGGAGACGGGTTGTAACGCCGCGGCGGAGGACCGGGCTGCGGCCGACGTGCTCGCCGTTGGCCTCGTTGGAGCGACAGGGACAGGAGGGCGTGGAGCCGTGTAGGCGTCGTTCTTCACCACCTTGGTGATCGGTGCCGACATGGAGAAGGAGGAGCCGAGGGAACCAGACTGAAAACAAACCAAGATCGACGAGGGAAGAGTTTAACCTTGTTCTGAGTTAGCCTTCTCTATTCACGCATGCTAGGGTCGGGTTTGATTTAAATCAGCTGTTAATGACACTAAAACATTTATCTATCATGCAGTTTTTTTTACTTAGCTCTTGGTTACCTTGTCAGGCATCATTATCAATAAAAAAATGTTTTTTATATCTTTTGGTGATGGCCTATGGGCCTTTCTTTGTCTTTATAACCCTTGAAATCAATGAAAAATGTCTAATGAACCTCGACAGGATCATATAAATAAATAAGAGTTTGTATCATTACCTCAAGTTTTACTGGGGGTGTTAGAACACAGATTGTTCAGGTTTAAGTTTAGACATTTCTCCATTCTAATTTTATGAACTACAGTAACAGCTTAAGAGTGACGGATTAGTTTCAACCCGTATATATTTACTTAAAGAAAACTGAAACAGTGTTTACCCCTCTTACCCGTGACTGTAGCAAACTGCTGGCTGTTGTGATCTTCATTTGTTTGTTGGTGATGCCATCGAGTTCATCTGAGAGAGGCTGTGGGAGACAAATGCTGCAGTTAAGTATGATTTCAATATCAAGACAAGAGACCAAAAACTGCCTAAAAACCCTCTGATATCCAAGAACTGTTAGGAAATTATCTCAAAGAGGAAGGATTTTCATGTCAACTAAACATGTTTTTCTTAAATTCTGTTGCAGATAAAGAAATAAATAAGAATATATTTGATTTCTGAACCCTTTAGGCTTAAATTGTTTCAGGTTCAGGTTACTTTACTTGCATCTGAACAGCATAACAAAAACATTTGAAATACATACAGGAAAAATAAAAACAATAAAATGCTTAAGGTCAAAAAAATCAGAGAAAAACAGAAAGATTTACATCAGCTAATGAGACAAATCTAAAAAAAAATCAGCTCTAGTTCGACCGTAAATCGCTGCCTTTTTCCTAAAATTCATTCATTTCTTTTTCAGTCCAGTCAAAATCATCATCTTCTTCAATCAGGCTACATGTGCATCAGGTCAGAATTTATTAATAAAGACATTTAACTAATTACAAGTAAATATCTGACAACAGAAGAATCCATCCAGTCCACTTTCATTTTTCAAGCATTTTACAAAAACCACAGTGGACCAAAGTGCTGTACAAAAGAAAAAAATAATAATAAATAATACCCTGTTTTAATCTGGTGCTGTTAAAAAAGGTAAAAACAATTAACCAACATATTCTACACTTGTCAGAAAAATCTGCTTTATATTGGGACATATTGGACATGTGAAAAGAGAAGAATATTTTGGAAAGATATGTTGAAGCTCTTAGTAACATATTTCTTCCAAAATTAGCTAAACTTGCACTCATTGAGGGAAAAGTAAAAAAAAATTATATATATCTAATATTTTGTTTGTGGTGCCATCTTGGGCAGGTCACTCTTGAAAAAGAGGTTTTAACTCTCAAGAAAGTTTTTACCCGTTTAAATAAAAGGATATTGACCAATCCACTTATGAATGCGAACAACAGCTGCCATAAAATGCATAATTAAGATAAAATGGTTAAAAATCTGATCCCGCATCCTACAACATGTGGGTTGAGAAGATTCAGGAAATCCTCAACATGGAAGAAATAATGTTTTCTTTTAGATTTCAAAAAGAAACTTTTGTTGCAAGTTGGAAACTTGTTGAAACATACTAAAGCAAATAACGGATATAACACAATTTATGCATACAAACACACTAACCTCAGCTCTCCCCCTTTTTTAATTTATGTATTTTTTTAACTGTTTTTATCCCAGAGTGCAGACCCTCGGAATTGTTTATATTATACATATTACACTGTATGCCACAATGTTTTTGTCATTTTTGAATTTGATGTTCACAGTTCTCTTCCAAACAGGAAAAAAGGGAAACATGTGCATTATTATTGTGTTGATCCTGTTATCACAACAAAAACTAAGTTAAAAAAGTGCTTTACCTGTGTGGCTGCACGGCTGCCTCCAGACATCCCTAATGGTCGTTGCTGTAAACAGTAAATCACACAGATGTTTACAGCAGCTGCTTCACATCACCTCTCAAACTCTGATGAAGCTCTGGCGTCATCTCACCTGGATGGTTTTAGTTATTTTGAGCGGCGGTGCGGCACCAGCCTGTGTCGTCGTCCCTCCGATGCTCCTCTTCAGACTCAGCCTATCGCGGGCGTCCATCACCCTCTGCTGTGGCGTGGCCCCGCCCCTCACGTTCAGTCCCTGTACGTTTCGCGTCAGCTGCCGCAGGTTTCCCCCCGACAGGCTGTTGTTGGTGTGTATCTGTATCTGTGGCACGTGTGTCGGGCTCTGTAGCGTGTGCGTTACTGCCGTTTTCTGCACCGTCTGCACGGGCACGCTGATCTGGATCTGACCCTCTTTGCGTGAGTTGATCATCTGACGAGCGTCCTTCACGCCGCCGGCTCCTCCCCCTCCTCTGCCTCGGATTTTGAAGCGGGCGTCTTTCTGGCCCAACATGTCGCGGGCATCTTTGACTTGAAAACCTGAGGAGGAAACAAAGAAGGTAAGGTCCCAAATAATCAACCATCAACACCATCAAATTATGTTTTCTTGTTTAAATATGAGGCATTACAGCAGTGTCAGGCTGGATGGATGCTGTTGGTTTAAGACAGTGGCCCCGTTAACAGGGGTAGTTTTCCTCAAACTAATTGAAATTGATCGGATTAAGTGAATCTGAGTAAAGAGATCCACATTCAGTCCACGTTTGCATGGCCCCAGCTGAATCCGATTGTATTGTTTTTTTTTTACATGCACAGAAGGTCACACTGCCACTACCTGCAAATCTGTAAGAGACGAAGAGGTGCACTTCCTGCATCCTGTTTACCTTTCAGAAGATGGATCCACCTCGTGTTTTGTTGGGGTTTCTATTAAAAAGTTTGTTTCCTCCACCGTCCAGTTCTTCTGTTTGTTTGGGCATGCTCAGCGTACGTCACTACGTCCCTCTTACGTACTACAGAGCACCTGCACAGACTGAACAATCCTCTCTATCAACCCAATTCGCTCCACTCAGCCGTTTACATGAAGCATGGAGCGGATTATCAATCGGCGTAGACTACGGCCGTTTTCGAATTCTCCTACTACACTAGCAGTGCGTACTAATTCAACCAATATGTAGTGTGCAGTATACAGTATGCGAACAAAAGCGAAGTTGCAGTATGCAAGAAATACCCGGATGACGTACTGATTCAGGAAAAAATTCACAGTATGCATCGGACCAGTCTGCCTCACCTACCGTTTCCCACAATGCAAAGCGGCTGAAGCGAAGCTTCAACAACCTGAGCAGCACACGAAAATAAATATATGAGCCACTACTTGTTTTCTTTACCTTTTCAACACATAATAGTGTGTGATAAGTTGCAAAAAGGTCAGTGTTGTTTTTCCGTTCACGGTTCATAACTGCCGGACGGTGGTGTTAAGTTCGTCCCCTACCTGCAGCATTTTACCGTTATGTTCTGTATTTCCACCACCCTAAATGTTCCCGCTTCTCCTCATTCTTAATACTGTATTGTGCTTATGATGTTTATTCTTGAACGGTTTGTTTCTTTTAAGTGGCCCTAATACGCCGTCGTAAGCCATCACACAAAAATAATTCCTCTCCAAAATAATACGTATTTTCCACCACTGACTGTTTCATATAAAATGCTACTTCTGACTATATCTTTGCAGATCAATACCTAAAATGTCAACATGTACTCATGGTTTGTTTGTTCTGTACAATTAAAATTACGTTTGGGAAAATAAATCAGCTGTAGCCTACTTCCGCTTTGCTCAAACTGGAAACCAGCGTAGCTACAAAATAAACCGAACAGAACAGTTATACTACATACTAAATTCAAGTGTAGTAGGCAGTATGCAGTGCCTACTACATACTACTATCATACGCAGCATGGAGTAGGCGAATTCGAAAACGGCCTAACTCTTACAATCCGATCCGAAATACAATCAGATCCGGATGAATCAGATTGGCTAAGATGTTTACATGAGACATTTCTAATCTGATTCAAGACAATTATAAAAGACAGAGAAATGAGCTTAATTGTTCTTGTGATTGCACTGCGTCATAACATGATCCCAATGTTGTTTTTCTGTAGTGTGTGTGTCTGTAACCGGAATCTGTTTGATTTTCTGTTTTTATGCTGCTGTCTTGGCCAGGTCACTCTTGAAAAAGAGGTTTTAAATCTCAATGAGTTTTTACCTGGTTAAATAAAGGATGTTGATCGACTGATTGATTGATTTAACAAACAGAAAAAATGGCTGTTTCGACCCATCAGTGCGACATGGTGTCAGCATTTGCCATAGAAGCAGTGTCAAAGTTATTCTTTAGAAACAAAGTGTGCAGAAGTTTTTCTGTAATTTTTTAACTGGATCTTACTCCTCCAACTTAACTCTCTTATGAGACAGATGATGTTCTTCACTTTGATTTAACAACTTATTAAAACATTACATTTTCTTAAATTATGAAAGGTAAAGCATATTTTAAAAGCACTGGCTGTAAGATCGCTCTTACCTTGTCCTCCTCCGAGCCGCTGTCTAACATCATTCACTCCTATCCTCTGTCGGGCGTCGAAGCCCCTGCCGGTTCCTCCTGCACCTCGTCCAAACATCGGTCTGAGAGGAAGAAGAATTTTAAGTTACTTACATTAATCCAAAATTCCATCACATCCACCAGGACTGAGGCCCGAATCTGCTCTCCCCACCAGTTAGGGCTGGGCATTTCCAGCAACCCCACCATGCAATACATATCCTGATACACGTGAACTGTCAACATTGACAACTCTGCCAACAGAATTTTATCGTTTTAAATACTACCTCGATTTCATACTTATTTATCCCTCATGCAATACAGTCATATGCAACAAATAGTCATCTGTAAATACAAACCCACCATTTGCACTTTAAGTATTTAGCATATGTTCAGCTATCCTGTGTAGTACACTGCCATACACAATAGAAATACTGAGAACTAAAAACAGGATTATTTCCATTCTAAATATTTATTTATTTCTTAATATTTATCCTCTATGTATTGTGTATTTTCTAGCTGTTATTTTGTTCTGGCTTATGTGTATTTTTAACTTATTTCTATTGTATGTGTACCAAATGGAGTAGCACTCTGAATTTCTGCAAAGTTACTGCAAAGTAAAATGACAATAAAGGCTTTTAATTCTACCTCATATTGTACATCGAGCTTCAGTTGCACTGTCCAGTGGGATTGTATTTCATCTTGTATATATCTTTTATCTTTAAAGTCGTACTTCAACCCTTTTTAATTACACTATTTTTGTATCCTTTTAACTTTAAACTTAACTATCTATTGCACTGAAAAGGAGAAGCTCTCCAGTCTCGTTGTACATTCTGTATAATAACAATAAAAGCCATCTTCTCTCCATTCCACTGCTGAAAGACCCTCCCAAATCTCCTCTGACTTCAATAGTATGTTGTTTGGCTTCTTGTTAAACATTAGGTCTACTTCTGGCCAAATAAAATGATCAATATTGTTATAATTAAGTAGCTCACGTCACAGCAGCCCTTAGATCACTACACTGCCTCTCTCCACTTAACAGTCTAGGACCAAAATCCCAGGCAGATCTTTCAGTCCCCTCTGAGGCATCCTGACCCCCCTGACCCCGGGATCAGGAATAAACAGGCCAAGGCAGTTTTTGGTTTCTAAGCTCCTCACCTGTGGAACAAACAACCGGAGAATCTGAGACTCCCTACAACGGCTGTGCAGCCTTACAAGTCCCCCAATTCAATTCAATAATGATTATAAAGTTAACGATTCAACTAGATTCAATATCGTGATGCATCACAAGCAAAGCAGTGATTAATATCCTTAAATGTCCATATTACTGCACCAGGAAACTTTTTAGATAAAATAAATACAAGCAGATAAAGATGAGATGGCTCTTGTGATCAACTACAGGAAATATGTCTTTTCACTGTAAATCAAAAAATTATTTCGCAAGTCTCATCTTCATAAACTTGTTTTCTTCTTCCTCAGAAACTAAAATGATGCCGCAGTCAAGCAGCAGCCTCTGCAAGATCTTCATCTATGCCATGATGCATCTATTAAAAGATCATTTTATGAACTCTTAAAAAAAAAAGGTCAGAAAACACGTTTATTAACCACTGCCGCAGTTAAGCTGCTTCTCAATTTCCTTTTCTCTTCATTTCTTTTTATTAAACATATATTTCTTTCATATATCAGTCCTACTTTTGATAATGTCATTCATGCTCATAACACATCATTTCTTGATTGTTTTTTTGACTGTATAAAAAACTGACTTTCTGTATGTATGACTGATTCTCTGTAAATAAAGTTGCCCTGCTTTGTTCCAGTGACAATGAGTCCAGAAATATCAACAAATCCAGTCTCTGCAAAAATTTATTGTTGTGCATCCTTACATTGGAAAAAAATCCAAACAATTTTCCAAAGTGAATAGGGATGGGAATCAAAAAACAATTCCAGTTAGGAAGGACCTATCAAAAAATAGCTAAAGCAGTAAATATCATGAGTCTTCCTGCTTGACAAGTCCTGATCAATTCCTTCCACCAGATCCGGACTTTTTGCTTTGTGACAAGAAGTCAACCCAAAGGCAGCAAAGAAGTGGTCTTGGTAAATAGGAGACAGAAACAGTCCAAACTATGGTTTAATCTTACAAAATATGACGCCAACTGCACACAATCCAGAGTTATTTGAAGCAGGAGCAGAAACACCAGCTACATGCCAAAATACAACATTTCTCTTAGCAGAAAAGATCCTGAATATGAGGTGAGCCATGTGTTTAGTGTTGTTAACCCTGGAAACCTATAAAGTAGGCATGCACGATATTATCAGCTTCACATGAATATCATCCCATACAACCCTAAAAAGTTAAGCACCAGTATTGGCAGATATTGAATTTTTGCTGATATTAACAGCCGATATATCTGCCACACAAACTGGCCTAATATCAGCAAATTAGACAAAAGTACAATCTTGATTTACCTTTTCATTACTGCATGGTGGCAATTAAAAATTCAAGAGTTTCATGTTTTCAAGAGCTAAATGCTGTGGGTTTTTTTTTTGTTTTAAGTCTGTCCCTCCCAAAATTAAACCGTAATACTGAAAGAAACAAGTCCACTGTTGTTAAATACAGAGCCTGTGCTCTTGACTAAAGATATCAGTGTTGCTGCTAATTAATCAAACAATACTGGCATATCAGATATCTGCAAACTCCAATATTGTGCATCCCTACTATAGACCTGTTTTAACTTAAGAGGAAAATCCACAGGAATAATTAACAGAATTGATACAGACTCAAATCAAAAACCTGAATCAATAATGGCAAAATCATTAAATATTTTGAATTTCCAGCCCTGATGGATAATCTATTTACATTTCACTGCACTAAGCTGAAAGTATAACCTCATACTTGTAATTGCAAATATAACAACACAAAGAAAAACTAATATTGTGGTTTCATTTTACACACAATCACTTCACATTAACTGGCACTAAGTTTGACTGCATCCTACGTTGATTACACAAGAAATTCAACAATATTCTCTTTTTTCTGAGCCGAGGAGACAATTCTTTGGGAATGGATAATATCAGAGGGACAACACCTTCATTAAACACCTAAAAATCTTCGTAAACATAACACAGAGAGGACGATACCAGGTTGGATAATCAACATACAGTAAATATTGACTCACTGAGCAGCTCGGCCTGCTGCTGATGCAGTAAAGGCTTATCAATAACAAACACATATATACATTTCACATATTTAAAGGAGGAATTTCTAACAGCATTACAAAGGCAATAACTGCGGTAAAGTGGGATCATTAAACTTCTTTGCATCATATTAGACGGTTTTCTGTTTCAGAGCACAGGCCTCTGTTAGCAGCTAATGCTAACGTCCACAGCCTACTTACAGCCCGCTGTGGTGGGCTAAAGTTAGCTTAGATGGCTAACAACCACATATTTTGATACTAATTATTCTTCACGAAAATACAAAAAAACTTAGGACGTCTACAAAATCATACTATTCCACATTTTGAGCCATCTGAGTACCTTTTAATCGGAGCCTTAGCGTTGATGCCGCGCCGTCGTATCACTTCATCCAGAGAGACGTCTGCCATTTTCTCGCACTGCCTCACGGCGCATGCGTGGACGGGAGGATGTAGAGCAGCTTTAGAGATAAATCAGAGCGGATTTTCAGAAACTTGCTTCGTTATAATTCTCTCCAGTATCACTTGATAGTTATAAAAGATATATATGTAAGGGATAAACGGGATACACGCGCAGAGAGATTCTAATTATGCTGTTTTGTGTATAAGAAAACTCGATCGGTGATTGATTCATCATGACAAACTCGGGAATGGTCCTGCCTGAATACCCGTGAGCCTTTGCGCTGAAGTACGGATCCAAGCTAAATTTGTTTTATATCAAATTTAAACACTATCTATTTTCTTTTAATCCATATCTTTGTATTCAAAAACCCTTTCTGATTGGGATGGGAGTGGTGATACGGTGAATCATACCACACCGTGAGTGAAGAGTACAGCTGCACATTGTGAACACGCTCCTCGACATTTGATTGGTTATGCCTTAAACTGATGAGTAAGGAAAATAACGACGCGGGGTGACGCCCGTGTCCTCGATCATTACTCGAGAGCAATTTTTGCAGGGGTAAAGGTCTGCCTGCTGAGGTGACTCGCCTACTTCGCGAGATGCCTCGTGGGACTAGGACCTTCCCCGACCCCCCTAAATGTTTAACTAAAACTGGAAACGGGAGAATAAGAGCCCAGTGTCAGGTCCACCACGTCAGAGATTATTAGTAGTTTTGTGGTAGGCAGGGGTCACTTCGGGTCAGCTACTAAGGGGAGACCGGGGTGTGTTGACACGCTTTTACTCTGCTCACATCATCATAACATCTTACAATGATCATGATAAAGAAGATAAAGTTTGCTGTCTTTTCCCATTAATTAAATCCATTTTCAAACTTGTAATTTTTATTGTCATTAAAGTTATGATTTTATTTGCATATTTACAAATTAATATCTCTAATTTTTTTGTTTTTCTGTGAATTAAATACTTAATAAATCAAACAACTTTTGAGTGTTTTCTTGAAGAGGTTGAACTTCCTTAAACTCTAAATGTCCATGTTTGGTCTCGTTTGAGACTTTATGACTTGAAAGGGAAAAAGTTCTTTATTTTGTTAACTTAAAATCTTTATTTGTGTTTGATGAATTGATCACTTGTTTAACCATGTGGTTAATATATAACTTGTAACTAGATTAAACTTTGTTATTGACATTTTTACATCAAATCCCTGCTTTTTTTCTTTTTTAAACAAGAATTTCTTTAATTCGAGATTTGCTTCTAATGTATTTATTTCTTAGGCAAATTTTGGTTTGTAACAACTTTTTTTGTAAATTCTTTGCTTCTTTTATTTGAAAAATGTGTGCATTATTTGTCACAAATATATGATTAATTCTTACCACAACAAAGGATGTTACGGGCTAATTTACTTCTGTTTGGTTTCTTTAACAAAATGGAAAACTAAGATTTTGGGGGGTAAATTGACAGCTCAATCTGATGTTTTCCATGTTAATTTTGTTGTCAGAAGTAATTTTCCTTATGTATTTGAGAGATTCTAAATTGAAAGTGTTTTTTTTAATTAAAAGTTGACATCAAACTTGAAAATGTAATGTTTTTCATATTACTTTATAACTGAATTTTGTCTGTATTGTTTTATTGTAACCGTATGACTGCTAACTTCAAAATTTAATTTATTTCTGTCCTGTAGGCTAAATGAACCACCAGATGACTCTAGATTTTTTTTTAAATAAGTTTCGTGATGAACGTTTGCCCCTTAACTCTCATCTTGTTAAGGACATTTATTTGAGATCTTATTTTTGGAATCTCTTAAATCAGCCTACTGTCCTCCTCTGATTTAATATGACCGTAATAATCTGTGACTGTAATTTCCCTTAAATCGCCTATAAAACTGTGGTTTTGCGACACCCCTAGAAACAGTCTGTCTGCGGTAGACTACATCTCCCATGATGCTCTGGGGCCGCTGGAGCACCAACCTGCCCGCCCGGTGCCCTGGAGCTGCTCATCCCGCAGCCTCACGGTCCGTTAGAGGAGAAATGGCTGCAGCTCTGTCCCGCGCCCTCAAACTGCCCGGTAAGATGCCGTTAACGGACTGAGCGCGTGACACTTTTGCAGAAACGTTAATAAGGTCATAGAATTACCGGAACATTCCCGTTTTAGGTGTTTTTTGGTGAGGATCCTCTCTGCTCCTCTGCTGCAGAGGATTCAATGGATGCTCTGATTTTAGCTCGTTGGCAGAATTTACTCTAAATCATTTAAGGAGATGAAAAACCTCCTCTTCAGGTTTATTTATTTAAACTACTGACGTGTTTGTGTTTTATTAAATCGGTGATGACGTCAGTCGGTCCAGTCTGCTGTCTGCTGCTTCAGGCTAGCTGCTAGCTAACAGTAACACAAACATCGGCATTTAAAATACTCTAAAATATTAAAAAAGACTTAAAATCAGCCCCAGACACACAAAACCGTCTGATAGGGGAGTGGGATTAAACTGTTATTGTGATAAAATTAGAAGAATACATTTTCTGCAACATTTTTGGGTAGGGGTGTAAAAAAATACCGATTTTCAGACGATATTTTTTCGATATTTTGTCTTAACCCCTTGATGCCTGAATTTATACACATTTTCTATACAATTGTATTAAAAAATAAATAATTAGTGCTTTTACATCCAAGCAGTGGAGATTGTTTATTTGAGTTTAGCACACAGAAATGAAAAAAAATAGTTATGATGCAAATTTAGGGTTTATTTATTTATTTGTATTAAATGGGACAGTGTGCATTAATGAACATTTAAATGTAACTTCATGAGATTACAGCAAAGTGGCTAATTTCCATCTTCAGTTCCATAAGCAGGTTGGTGTCAGCACACTAAATTAAAAAAAACATCAATAATAGGATAAAACACACAAGCAACAATACAGATGGCATACAGTCCAAAAATAAAAAAACAGGCTGATAGTTGGGGAACATGGAAATAATACACACTGAATTATAAAGTGCTGGAGTGTGCCGTTGAGCTAAAGTGCCAAATAACAAAAAATAGCAACAACAGGTAATAAGGGAACAGATAGTTGGATGGTAATGATACATTTACCACCTCAGGTATATGATTCATTGATTTTTTTTTGCAACAAACAACAAACATTTAAACAGTCTTTGCATTCACATTCATCAACATTGCACTTTGAACAGTGTGTGTGTGTCATCAGCTGTATCAACAGAACCTTTATGGCATGTTGTTGCTAATTGGCTGCAAAAACCAAACTTCTAATACCTTCAAAATGATCAATCACAGGTTTTCTGTAATGATATTTTTAGGCTGGTGTGTATTTTTTTTTTTTATCTTAGAGCGACTTATCTCAAAAGAAGAGTTCCTCTCTCTTGATTGTGTATATGTGACCGCAATGAAACTGAAAGTGTCCACCTGCTTCAGCAAGATGTAGTTCTGATTTTTGAAAGGTTCCCCAAGAAACAAATGCTTGCAAAGGTTCCTAGGTGGGTACTGAATACCCATAAACCAGAATTGGAGGAACTGATACTTTGACTTTGATGCATTCTGAATAGAAGGAGTTTGATCCAAATTCGCACTATTAGGGGTTAAAACGATGCAGTAGGGTTTGTTTGGATTAACAACCTAATAATAAAGGAGAAAAGCTTATTAAAAAACACTTTTCTACGATATGACAAATGTATTATATATGAATAACTGTAATTTAGCTGGAAAACCCCAATTCCAATGAAGTTGGGATGCTGGAATAACCAAAAAACAATGATTTATTAATCATTTTGGAATTATATTTACTTTAACATACCTTAAAAGACAAGATATGTGATGTTCAAACTGATAAACTGTGTGTTTAACAAAAAAACCAAGAACTCTTAATCTTGAGTTTGAAGCAATTTCACACATTTGCAGGGAGGTGTGGTATCAAAATACTGCCCTGGAAAAAAAAAAGATTTTTTTTTTTTTAATTTTCACTGTGATTTCATGACTTTTTAAAGGAAGAATCAGAATTTTGTATTCATGCTCTTTTAAAACTACAAATGTAGTGTTTCTTTGTTGTAAATGAACAAATCCCACTTTTCTTTCTTGTTCCTTTAGTTTTATTTTTGTGTTTGTTAAATTTTTAGTTGTTTTACTTTAGATTATTTTCTGTTGGTTTCTTGCAAACTTTCACCTTATCAGTTTTTTTGCTTGAAAATTTGTTGTCAGTGAAATTACGTCTTTTAAAACAGAAAGATGTTTGTTCTTGCAAAAACATTTTTTTGTTTCTTTTTCCCAGAGCTACAACTCTTTAAAATTGAATTCTTAAAAAAAATCTTACGTTGTTGTAAATTCAAAACTTTTAAATAAAACAACCTGAATCATAAATTTGTGACTTTTTGTTACATCGCCTGAAAATAAGTAAATGAAGAGTGAGACAGGAACCGCTCAAATTAATGGAATATTTAATGAAGTTAAATAAAAACAAAGTCTTTTAAAACAGTTGGAATCACTAGAAGCATTGCAGATAAACCTTAAAAAAGAAAGAGTGGAGGAGAAAGTCTGTGGACGTGTAGAGGATGTCTGTGAATCTGTGCTCGATTAGTCTCCCCTACGGGCACAAGATGACGTAATGGTTGTGCCGCTCTGAATTAAAATTGAATTGGAAAACTAAATCTGCCTTTTGTGAATTGAAATTGAATTCTGTGGTCTTGAATTTAAAGTATAAAAAGAGTTGAATTTCGAAGGGAAAATGAAATTTCAAATTCAATTAAAAAATGAATTCAATTAAAAAAACAAATTCATTTTCAAAACATTAAACTCCATTACACATCATGCTTTTCAAATTCAGTTTCTGGTGGCACAAACATAACGTCATAGAAAACACTTAAATGCCTGCAACACTTTTGAAAACAAAAATCTGAGGTTCTTTTTGTAAATTCAATGCCACTTGACATTCCTCACAGTAAAAAAGAAAAATACTCTTTATTTCTAGGACTGGGAAGATGTGCTTTTCTCCTGATTCAATTTTTTTGTTTTTGATATTTATTTTTTGCCGATTCAATTAAAATTATGATACAATATTGCCCACTTTTACAGTCTTTAGTGATCTTTTTTAACACCAGTGAAAAAGATGAACAATGATGATGCCTACAGACTACATCAGGAAAAATACACATCACCTGTGAGTCTGTTTTTAGGATTTATTCAGCAATATATTTTAACCAGCTGTTTATACTCTCTCTTCAAAAGACTGTACTGACTTTAAAAGTGGATTATTAACACAGACTAAGATGAAGCGATTTCTGAACAAAAAAATCGATTTAAAAATCGTCAAACAAAAAATCCTGACACTTATGTGAATGGATTTTTTCCTCCACCCCTACTTATTTCTGTCTCATTATGTCATCTGCAGGGAAGAAGGGCTCGGAGCTGGGCGAGTACGACCCCCTGACCCAGGCGGACAGCGAGGACGAGAGCGAGGAGGACGACCTCGTCCTCAACTATCCCAGAAATGGCCTCCTCGGCGGCGGCTCCTCGAAGCTGCGAGGTGGCCGATCGGGACGCCTGGTGGAGGCCGAAGACAAAGCCCAGGAGGACGAGGATGAAGAGGAGGGCGAGTGGAGGGAGCAGCCCCCCGCCAAAACCGGGCCGGACCGAGACGCCATGGTGGGCATGCAGTACTGGAGCTTCAGGGACCTGGGTCGCGGCCAGGCCGGGCCCGACCGAGGGGGGCCAGGGGGGCCCGCCGGGCTGGAGGTGCTGAGCGCCGAGGCGGAGCAGAAGAGGATGAGGGTGAAGCACGCCGTCAGGAGCGCCTTCTTCCTGGTCCCGCTGGTCTGCGCCTCCGTCCTGGTCATGCTGTGTGCGTTCCTGATCCCCTGCCAGAAGGGGGCGCTGGAAAAGAGGCTGCAGTGGGAGAGGGCGCTCGGCGTGGCCGGAGGTGAGGGGCCCAAGTCAGGACTATGAGTCCCGAGTCAGGACTACGAGTCCAAAGTCAGCACCAAGAGTCTAACGCACCTCAGACTTTAGGGCCAGGAGAGGGTCGAGGGGCCAACAGCACCCCCGAGGGTTGCACATTAGAAGTAAAATAATACTAAATGTCTTTTTAAAACATTTTATTGATAAGAAGTCATAACCTTCAGAGGGTGATACTGTGGGATTTCCTGCTGTAGAGGTCATGAATTCATATGATAAACAGTCATTTCTACAGTCTGTGCAAAGAACAACAAAACGGACAAATCAAATTAATCTGTTTTGTCAGCATGCCAAATTTACCCCACTGTCAGCTCTGTGATTGGTTTACTGGCGAACCAATCAGAATCCAACAGCCCATTTCTAAAGCAGCTGTTGCCGGGTAAGTCCAGTCTGTCGGGTCCTGTGTGGGTGGAGTGGAGTTAAAGAAGGGCTGATCAGAACTTAAGAAGAAAAATAATGCTGCAGTATTTTTGGCTTTTGTAGCATCCATCCATCCATCCATCCATCCATCCATCCATCCATCCATCCGTCTGTTCTTCTATCCATCTATTATCCAATCCATTCAAGCTTTGTCAGCATCTGTTTTTGATATTTTGAGCTGGCTGCTTTGCTGTGTTTAGGGAGCAGCAGAGCCACATGTGGCTGATCTGTGATGAATATCCATCTTTAATCAGTGCAGGTGGACTAATAGGTCTGAATCTGTCCTGCTAAAATTAGACTGATTCATCAAGTTTTATATGTGTACAGTGTCCACATTAAAAAAATGTTTTGGGAAAGTATTATATTAATGGTTTAATAATGGTTTCTGCATGTATGAACATTTCTGCTGATATTTCCTGCCAGATTAAAGCTGCATATGTATATAATCATTAGGTTTGGAGGGTTTGGGCTTGTTAATTAGAAAAATGAAAGTATGAAAACAATGTCAATCGAATGGAGAATCAGTGTTTGGAGCTCTCAGAATTTGCATATGAAGCATGATTATCCTGTTACTGCTGAAATATTAAACAGGTTGGACATGCACATCCTATGTAGGGTGCCAGATCCAAAAGATTCTAAGCATGAAAAATGTGTAAGGAGATCCGCACACCAACAAATAGCTCCGTTGAAATTTTTTATTTTCAAACAGTGACAGCTCTTCCTCAGACTTTACCAAAGTCTTAAAGTAAAGTCTGAGGATGAGCCGTTTGGCTCGAAACGTCACTGTTTAAAAATAAAAAAATTCAAGGGAGCTATTTTTTGGTGTGTGGATCTCCTTACACATTTTTCATAACTTGTTACTGTTGAAATTATATTTTGTATTAAACAGGATAATCCAAAATAACCTATCTGAAATTGCAGCTTATCAGATATTAGCAAAAATCCCAAACCATGCATCTGTAAATATATCTAATTATTTTAATTCTCAGTAGTACTCAGTAACTGATGCTTTCACTGCCTCCCTTGTGCTCTATTTGTCAGTGCAATGTTTATTCTGTAATGTTTGTTTGTTCTTATTGCCATCCCATTATGTTATTTACAGACATACATAATAAGTGATTTAATAGTTAATTGGCCTCTGCTGTCCCGGGGCAGGAAACAGTTGTATAATCTAAAATAACAGAGTATGATAAAGTTCTTATAAATGAAGCTAAGACATCAGGATGAATCCATAAATTTACTCCAGTCTGTGTGTAACAGCATCATTAGACTGATTTCTGCAGTGTTTGTCCAGAAGCTCATGGATCACTGAGACAGTCTTTAGGAGGAGTCTGTGAGGCGAGACGAGTCCCGCTCACCCGTTAATTATTCTGCTGTAATTACACAGGATTATACAGGAGTGTCTGTGTTTGAGTGTGAAATCACTGCAGAGGCAACAATTACGCTGCAGGATCCTCCTCGGATTACCACAGAAGTGTTTACACAGCATGTCAAACTCATTTATGATCAAACTTTAGTTTTTATTGTAATTTAGGGAAATGAATAATGAGAAGTTTCATAATCACACTTACAGGTGAGTTGATCCTGTTCACTTTTCTGTCCAGGTGTGAACCCTCCTGCTCTGGCTCTGTGGGACGTGGATGGAGATTCAGTCGAGGACGTTTTTCTGGGGGTCACAGAGTTTACCAACGACAGCTGGCCCACCCAGGGCAGCAAAGGTTTGTGGGAAATGTTCATGTAGGTGCTGAATCATTGATCCTCTGATTTAGGGAAGGGCAAAATATTTGGTGTGGATATTAGACTGATGCAGTACTGCTTTAAAGAAAAAAAACTGCACATGAATAAATCTTCCTTATACATTGTACTGCATTGTACTGCTCCTAGGGATGGGTACCAAATTCGGTACTTTAAGAGGTACCGACCGAATTTTGGTAATACCGAGTACTGATTCATGTAAAATCAAACGGTGCCATGTTTCGGTACCTAAACGCATCCTTGTGACTGTGAGGGAGTGGAAGAAGCAGGCATACTATTTTAACATGCGTCAGTTTTCATTATCAGGTCAGTTCCTCGTACTTTGTAACGTTAACGTAAATGCTTTTTTTATTTACAGCTCTGTCTGACCCATTGTTAAACTGCCCTAAAGTTAAAGTGAGGGCTGCAGTTAATTTATTAAGTTGTGGTTCATTTTAGTTTCTGGTTTTCATGTTGAAGACATTTTTGGAACAACCACAGTGTTACAATACAAACAGTTGAATGTTGTTTTGATTTATATCTGTCAAATTTTATAGATTGAGAAATAAATGGTATTGGTTCAAATGTGAAAGGTACCCATCCCTAACTGCTCCTTCATACTCCCATACATGAATAACTGTGTTTAAGTGTGAGAACACATACAAAACAAACACAGAGCTGATCTTCATCCTACAGAAAAGAGCAATAAGAATCATAAACAAAACCACAAACAGAGAAGCAACAAACCAACTCTTCATTGAACTTAATACATTTAAATTTAAGGATCTGGTTGGTTATAAAACTATCCAAATTATGTATGAAGTTAAAAGTCATAAGCCACCAAACAGAATCCAAAGGTTTTTCAAACTGAGAGATGACATGAGGATGGACTCACACACTGTCTAACATGCAAGAAATGTATTTATTTGCAACGTTTCGGTCTCAGACCTTCATCAGGCAAACCGTTTGTTAAAGAGGGCGGGACGTCTTAAACAGGAAGTGTCGATCATCACCATCATGACATTACATCTTAATAATAATGAAAATTTGCCTTTGCTTACCCTTATATTTTATTTTGTTGGATTTGTATAGATGTAAACATATGTACGTTTTCCATTTAAGTTTGAAATAAACATTCATTACATCTCAGCATCTGTATCTGTTTTAAATATACTACAATATCATAATAATAGTAATTACAGCAATAATGCAATTTTATACAAATCTGAAAGTGCTGCACTCTTAAAAGCAGAGCATAGTTAAAAAGTAATAACCTAAAAATAATAATGAGAAAAATAAAGACACTGATTTTATAGCTCACTATTAATTATAAATCAAGTTAAAATCATAAAATATGTGAGGAGGAGGCAGATGACAGATTATGGATTGGCCTTTTAGAAGAGAAATCTCTTCTAATATGGTGCTTTTTGAGCCATTTTCAGTCAATTATTGGGTTTTGAAGAGATGAAAGTCATCAGTTTGTTTTAAATTGAATTTTAGAGTGTCTCAACCTAACTGAGCTATGGGGTTATCTGAATGAAACAGCATTTTCTTTTCCAATTTATTTGTTTTTTGTGTTATTGCCTTGATAAAGCAGCTGGCTCAGAAAATACTTAAAGGGATAGTTCAGTATTTTTGAAGTGTAGTTGTATGAGCTCCATATGGTCACTAAGTACATTAGGTACAGTAGAAAGTTCTCTCCTCTCCCTCAGTAAGACACAGATTGTAACTGTCGGAGACGAAAATAAAGACGCTAACAGGGAAGTACCGTACCAAATACAAAGGCTATTTTTTTCAGCCCACAAGAACTCAAATCAAAAAATAATACCACAGTTTAAGAGTACGCTACATATGAATGTTTTTTTTGGGGGGGGGGGGATGTCATGTGATTTAGCGGAGGGATACACGATGTGAGTTGGCTTAGGTCCATATAAAATTTATATTTCCGAAAGATTAATGCACTTAAAAATAGTCATATGTAGCGTACTCTTAAACTGTGGTATTATTTTTTGATTTGACTTCTTGTAGGCGGAGAAAATACCCTTTGAATTTGGTACAGTACTTTCCTGATAGCGTCTATTTCTTCATCTCCGACGGTTACAGACTGTGTCTTACTGAGGGAGAGGAGAGAACTTTCTACAGTATCTAATGTACTTAGTGACCATATGGAGCTCATACAACTACACTTCAAAAAAACTGAACTATCCCTTTAATTAAATGGACATTTCAGCAAACCCACGTGAAAACTCTTCTCCATTCATTTGCAGCAGCATCACTGTTTCCTGTTACATTATTTAAAATAGGTTAAAATAGGCTGTGATAGGTTTGTAAAATGTCTGATTCTGTCCTCACTCACATTCTGTTGATTATGTCTGTCCTCAGTCTACAGCATGGTGGCGCTGTCTGCAGTCAGAGGTCAGGTCTTATGGAGGAAGGTCATGCACGAGAACGTGAAGTACATCCAGTGTGGTCTGCAGTTCAGCCCGCAGCAGCCGCCCGTGGTCATCGTCATCGGGAAGTCCATCGTCATGGCGATCGACCCCACCTCAGGTCAGAGACTCCGAGTGTTTCCAGTGTGAGACTGAAAATAGAAAATTAACGGTTTGCTTAAAAAAATCTGTACGTTTTGTTTCCCAGACTCGTTTTATTGAGATGGGAACAAACAGATTTTCCTAAATATTTCTGCATGTTTGAAGTTTAGGTCGACAGTATTAATGACTCGGGCTGCACCGATCATGATCTTTAAAAAGCCTGACCTGCTGATACCAATTTTTTTTATATAACTGACAGTAATTACCTTCAATACTCCAGTCTATTTTGCACCTTATCTTATTATTTTATTATATATTTTTTTATCTTATTATTTTATTTTATTTTTATTTCTTATCTTATTTTACTTCACTTATGTTTGCACCGTACTTTATCGTATTTGTCTCACATTGTTTGCACTGACTGAAGGGCTTTTGCAATTTCGTTGTACTTGTTGCAATGACAAATAAAGTTCTATTCTATTATTTTATCAAAATACATCAAACAATACATTGTTTTAACTGCACACAAGGTAGTTCTCTCAAATATAAATAAAAAAGTTTTGAATATTTCTGTCCAAACAACTAAATCATATCAGTTCCTTCAGTCTTTCATTTTCCACATTTAAAAATAAACATTACTTGTGCAGCAGGTTCCACTGCAGGCCTGTTTGAGCCTCTTACCAAAAATAAAGTGCACAGCAGTGTTTAGCTTTTACAAATAAAGGAAATCACAAAGTTTGTGGGAGTTATTAAAATAATCTACAAGACAAACTGACAACATAACTTAAACCACTAATAAAGTGTCCCGAGTTTTAGTTTTCCTTGTTGTGTAAAAAGAAAAAAAAGGCCTGAATGCAGCATCTTTATGGTTATTTAAATGTAAAAATACCGCAGTCCTGTCAGTCTGGCAGAGGAAAAAGCTACAGTGGCTAACTTTCAGACCTTTTAGGCGGTGGATAAGATCACTGATCTCTCACAATTACGGAAATTGGTGCGGATCCATCAGTGCATGTTTATTAATGACTGTCTGGCTGATTGGCTGGCAGCTGGTGCTTGTGGACAGCCCTTAAGTGTCCACATTATTAGTTTTTTTTTTTAAAACTAAAATCACATCAAAGTCAAATTCTCTTATCATAGTAACCTCATCATTTAATCTGAGAAGACAAAGTTTCATGTATACAAAGAAATAATAATCGAGAAATACCATTCACATAAAGGGAAATAAAGAAATAAAGATTTATACATGTTTGAAAAGGAGTAGGAAGAAATACTTTTGAATTCATACCCTTTTTTACTGTGTCTCATGAGTGGTATAAAATATATTCTGCTTTTAACATCTATGCAGATATATCATACATACAGTATGTACACTACAAAACATTTAATCTATATGAGTGTGTAGATGCAGACGACACATTTCTGAATCTAAGTTTCCGTCCTCAGGTGAGAACGTGTGGTCTGTGCTGCTGAAGAACATCGTCTCTCAGGCCGTTTTACTGCCCGACCTGCAGGGAGACTCGGTGCCCGACCTGCTGATCGCCACGCTGCCTGCAGACGAGGTGAGGCTCACCTTAAAACGAGGATGTGGGACTATTCCACCTTAAAAAAGCTGTTTAAAGGTGAAAAACTGAGGTTGAGATCAGCTCAGGACAGAACGTTTCTTTTTTTTTAATTAACTGTTTTTTTCCCCCCCAAGTTATTTTTATTGAAACAAAATATAATGAGGTTACAATTGGCAAATAATGTAATAATAATAAAAAAAAAATATTTTAAAAAAAGGTTAGGCATCCCTCAGTCTAGCATAGCAGGTAGTCTCTGATTTATGACAAAAAAGGATGCTGTGAGAACTTGTAAGTATTTCTTCTGAGTTGTGCCACAGTTGGAGGACTGGAGGACTTCCATAGTAAAAGTAAACAGCGTCTACCTAGTAGTGAAGTAAAACTAACAATTTCCCTTTGTAAAGACACTGGTAAAACATTTTAAATGAAGTAAACATGGAATTAAATCCAATTAAAACAACTTCTTCTCTGATATAAATGAAGTATTTACTGTATTTCATCATATTTTACCAACCAGCCTTTTTTATTTATACTAATATATTTAGTGATGCATATACAAGACTTTTTAAATAAATAAGACGTCAATTACACGGCTCATTTTCTGTAAAAATTTGATAAGCAGAAGTTCTTTTGGAAGTATTTTGATTTTTTATATTTTAACTCTTTAACTTTCAGCTCAACTGTTTGGCAGAGGTCTTCATTAAATTCAGGGATATTTAATGTTTTTTAAAAAAGAACAAATCAAATCATTGTTTGGTTTCAGTAACACTTCAAGGAACAGAGAAAACCACAAACAGCAGACAACAGAAATGTCTCTAAAATAGGTAAAATTGTTACCTATTTTATGGTGATATACTTTAATTCAATGATACATAAATAATGGAAATGTACACTTTGAATGTAAAGCCAATTTAAGGATATATATGGAAAGTTGCTGCACTGCCATATTATACTGTGTGTATAATGAATTTGGAATTGTATTATTTATCCATTATTATGATATTATGATACGATAATTATTATTATTTTTTATGTATGTATTATAGTCTGTCTGGGTGGTGGTTAAAAAAAAATAATGAAAGGGAAAAATGTGTCAATATGGTTTGAAACATTAAGATATGTATGACACCAACTGATAAAATCAAATATAAAAAAAATTCTGTTAAAAAATGCAAAAATAACTTAAAATAGAAAACATACATATACATCATCATGTCAGTAAATGGTTACGTCAAGTAGTGAAACCTTTAAATCCCACAAAGAACATATTTCTTCTTTTGGTTTGTAGTTTTTTGTGTATCATAAACATTGACAGAAACAACAATGAAATGTTATGTTTATTTAACTTATTAAATATTCCTGAATTTAATGACCTCAATATTTGAAACTGTTATTTAATGTAGCCCCCGGCTGCATTCACCCATCCCTGCTCTACAACATGTGAACAACTGCATAAAAATGACTTGGATATACAGAAATGTTATTTATAAATATTGAAACTGAATTTTAAAGTGATAAAATCTGGTTTGGTTGTTTTTAGGCCTCAGATCTCTCCCTGACTCTGATCTCCGGCCTGACGGGGGCGAAGCTCGGACATCCCGTACCGTTCAACCTCACGGGACAGGGCCGTCTGATTGGTCCGTTACTGCACGAGACGTCACAAGGAGCTTTCTACATCCTGTTCGGACTGGGTGAGGAGATGAACTTAAACACAAATATGAATAAAATCATTAAAACAGGACTATAGAGGAAGCCACAGAGTGGAGCTGTGGGACTTTTGACAGCACTTTTTAAATGTAGTTTTAGTTTTTTAATCAAGTCAAATTCAAATTTATCATCATTCAGTTAATACCAATGTATCAACAGAACGAGAAGGCGTTTCTCCTCGATCACAACAACTTACATACATTTATACATCCCACTGAAATAAATAAATAAATAAACTAATTAACTGATTAATTAATAATAATGATAACAAATTTATAATAATTAGATCACTGATACAAATAAATAATAATAATTATAATAATAATACAAATAAATAAAATAAAACAAAAATGTATAATAGTACGGTGGCGTATTGCATTCACTTGAAAATAAATTAAAAAATGCCTGTTTTTATGAGATACTATGTCGTAAAAACAGGATTTTATTTATTTTTGATTTTCCTGTTTTTATAACATACTAAGGAATCTTAAAAGTAACGAACATGTTAGACCTTATTCAGTTTTATTTCTGGCTCGGTTTGAAACATTGGGAGATACTTGTGTCTTTGAGCGGTGTAGATGGTATTGTTATTAGTTTTTCCACATTGCGCAGACACCTGAGGAATTTGCGGTTGTTCCGACACAAAGCCCACTCGGATCTGCTCCACATTGCGGTTTCTGTCCATGATCAGTTGGACCAGTACGGCGGGCCGACCTTACCTGTGTTGATCACGTACCTGGTTGATAAATGCAGCAACCAGTCTCGAAGCAAAGCGACAGAGGGAATCCTGTTTTTACGAGATGGTATCTCATGAAAACAGGCAGAATTTTTTTTTTTTCACGTGAATGCAATACGTCACCGTATAATAGCAATAATAATAATTAAATTTAAAATAATTCAAGATCGTTGCAGAGATCTAAGGCCATACTGTGTTTACCTAAAACATCTCTTAGTTTAAGTCTTAATTTAGTCTCTAAATTGTTTTAATTTCAGTCTAGTTTTAGTCGATGAAATCTGCTTAAAATCTAGTCGACTAAAATATGAAGTAGGGCTGAACGATATGGACAAAATTTGATGTGGATATTCATGTATCTCGGTATTGATACGGTATGACTACAGGTTCGGTAAAAACCAAGCAGTGCATTCAAGGGCAATCGTAAAAATGAAATTTGTTGTGACTTCCAGAGCTGTGATTGGATGTCCCTCTATACTCATCCAACCTTTAACACAACCAAAGTAGCCGTGATTGGATAGATTCATCACTTGTCTCTACTTCCTACATGACCATATTAGGTCTGATTGGATTAAGTCTGTCAGACATTTTAGTTTAGTTTTTATTTGTTGATGAAAATGTCTGTTAGTTTAGTTTGAGCTCTTGTTTTTATTAGTTCCTGTGTAGTTTAATCAGAGGAAATAAGGGTTAATTATGAAACTGGCTGTAAGGCTTTAGTGTTTTGGGACGCATCAGTGTTCTGATTAAATCTGTTTTTCTCGTCAGGTAATGTTGAAGCGATCTTGGTGCGTGATATTTACGTCAAAGCCAACAGCGAAATGCCTCTGACTCCAGCTCTGAGGAGCAGAGACCCGACCTGGGAAGGCCTGAAGAAGAACGGCTCGGCCCTGATCAAGATTTACAGGTAACACCTGAGCCAGTGGGAGGTGGTAGGAGGGGGGAAACTTCATGAACTGATCAGCTGGAGTAGAGTTAGCTAAAACATCATGACAGCACTAAAATGATGTTTGCAGCATTAAGCATCAGAAACAGGATCAGCAGGTGAACCAGGTCAAGACATCAGACTGTACAACTGCTCATTGGAGGGAGGAGGAGTGACAGGAAGACTGAGGATGGGAAGGAGCATTAGCCTGTAGCGGTATATTTTTATTTTATTTATATTTACGTATATTTATTAACAGTTTTATTTAGATCTTTTTTCTTTTTATATATCTTTTTATCTGTAATAATCAACTGCTACTGATTCTTAAAGGGATAGTTTTTTGAAGTGGGGCTGTATGAGCTCCATATGTACACTAATGGCCCTTTTCTACTAACACACCTTGGCCCTGCTCTACTCTGCTCTACTCCATTAGCAGCGTGTTTCCACTAGCCTGGTACCTCCTAAAACAAGCTAGTTTTAGTACCTACTCCGCTCTGGTTCCAAGCGAGCTGAGTCCATACTAAAAGATGACATCATCGACTGCCGGCTACTGATTGGTCAGACAATGTCGTCATCGATGAGTCATGAGTGCGACGACCTAGCATGCTAGCAGTAGCTACCGTTAGCTTACCCTCATACGTCTTTTCTTTGCAGCTGGATTGCTCTCGTCCTCGGCTTCATTCTGTTGTATAGCTTCCAAAACTCTCCTGTGCTTCTCAAGGGGTATTTCTTCTTACCACCTGCAGCCTTCTTCTGCTTTCCTTTTTTACTCGGTTTGTGACAAAAAGCCACAGATTGTTGTGTCGCGCTCAAAATGATGTCACTGCAGTGCCACTCAGCTGTTTACAGTGATACTGCACCCCGTTGGGCAGGCGACTGGGGCTAATGGAAAAGCAGCACAAGGCGAGTAGAGTAGGGTAGGGCTAATGGAAAAGGGCCATAAGATTAGATGCAGTAGAAAGTTCTCTCCTCTCCCTCAGTAAGACACAGTCTGTAAGAGTCTGTGATGAAGAAATAGACGCTAACAGGAAAGTACTGTACCAAGAACAAAGGGGATTTTCTCCTCCTACAAGAACTCAATTAAAAATGTAATACCAATATCAGAGCAAAGGTCAAAAGACAGCATCTGTGATGGTATGAGGGGTGTTAGTGCCCATGGCATAGGTAACCTGCACATCTGTGAAGGCTCCATTAATGCTGAACAGGACATACAGGTTTAGGTCCAAAAGGATTTGAAGTTTAGTTTTAAAGAATGAACAAACACAGCTGTAGGTCTTTTTTAATGACCATCATCATTTCTTCTTCTTCTGTCTCAGAGGGGCAGAGAGTGCAGAGTTCTTGCTCCCTCTGGTGGCCGGCTTTGGGAACAACCGCTACAGCCTGGACCCTGTGTCCAATCAGAACTTCAGTAAGAGCGACTGGGTGTTGGCGTACGGCTCGAGCAGACTGTCGGTGCTGCGGCAGCGAGACGCGAGGAAGGAGTGGACGTTCGACACCACGCCGCTGCACTGGTAAAGACAACTACGCCGCCAGAGGCGTTATTAGTTATTACTATTAAAGGTGTAGTGTGTAGAAGTTTTTTACAGCATTTTGCCAAACAGAAATGGTGAGTATGAATATAATGTTTTATTAGAAAAATCTTTTTATATCCATGTACCGTGGGTCTCCCCTCTGTGGAGGCTGACATAACGATCCACCATGTTGTCTACGGGTGGGTTTAAGGGACAAAAAAAGGCGAAACACGATTTTTGAATATGAGTCTACAAAAGTTTAACAAACCTATAATCATCATCTTAACTGATCTATAATCTATCAAAATAATAGCTACAAATATGATTGACAAACCCTCACCTAACTCTTGTAATTGATGCCCTGTTCATGATCCTTTTTGGTCTTTACTGTCTCTTAGTGATGTGATGTTTCAGAAACAGACGGGCTCATTCCAACATCTGAACACTAGGTGGAGCTAAACTGCAGATTTCTACACACTGCAGCCTTAAATCTTGAAAAAAAAACTCACATTGACTCAAATGTTAAACACTGCCTAATTAATATTACTATAAATAATAACACCAGATAAGTTAATCTCATATTTAGAGTTATTGTGTGATCATTAATATTGTTTGACGGGGATTGTTGTATTTTTGATTTATTACTATTATTATATTTTAGTCACATATTTAGAGTATTTTTAATTTTTTGTGTAAGGGTATTTATTAGGGGTGGGAGAAAAGTATCAGGATTTTTTTGTTTGATGATTTTTAAGTTGATTTTTTTTTGTCCAAAAATGGATTTTTTTCTAAGTTTAAATCATTGTTCATCTTTTTCACTGGTGTTAAAAAAGCTAACTAAAGATTGCAAAAATCCGTAATATCGAAGAATCGCAATTTAAATCGAATCGGTACCTAAAAAATTGTAAAAAATCGAATCAGGAGAAAAACGTATCGTCCCAGCCCTAGTATTTATATTGTACTTCATTTTTTTATGATTATTTGTTAAGTTTGTCAGTTGGGTGAGATGTAATCTTATAAATTAAAGACAAAACTTTTTGATTTCTTATAAATCAGCAGTTATAAACTGTTATGTGTCTTTGTCTTCTGTCACAGTCAGCCCGTCCCGGGACACTTCAACGAGGACGGGGTGCTCGATCTTTTTGTCCAACATGCAGCAAACGGCACCATGCAGGTAAACAGCTGTGCTTTAGTACCTGTACTTTACACGGCCACTTTATTAGGAACAGCCTGTAACGGTTTTAAACTGGTCTCATCTCCGTCAGGCGCAGATCGTGGACGGCGCTCAGGGTAAACTCCTGTGGTCGGCAGAGTTCGTGTGTCCCGGTCTGATGTTGGAATCTTCTGCCATCTCGACCTCAACGGGCCAGTCGGCGTTCCTGTTCTGGGCGAGCGATCCAATCACAGGGCAGAAGAACGGCACGAAGACGCCGGTGAGCCTGACGCCGCAGATCGACGTGATCGTCTGATTGGTTTATTTGTTTTATATTAACACAGTCATTTTTCTGACAGGTGTCTCCAGGTGTGACTGCAGCCCAGCCGCTCATCAGAAAACTGTTCCTGCTGCATCCTACATTTCCCAGAATCCTCCTGGAGCTCCACAGCACCACGGACACAGCCGTCACTTCAGCAGGTGAAACTTTTATTTACATTTTTCTGCTGGAACTTAAATCTGCTTGTGTTTGAGGGTTGATAGTAAACATTAGAGGGATGACCTGATGATTCATGTGACTGTCCTGGAAATAGGGACGGGCATCGATACTCGGTCTGGGACGATACGCTTTTCCCCCTGATTAGATTTTTTACATTTTTTTTAGGTGCTTATTCGATGTACGAAAACTTCAATTTTAATTATTTTATTTGAAATTGTTGTTCTTCATATCTGATGTTCATATTTATTTATATTTACCCTATATTTGATATATACGCACACACAGGCATTTTAATCTGTTTTTATGTTCATTTTGTTTCCATACCTGTGCATGGAAAGAAGGATTTATCTATTTATTCATTTATTTGAGTATTAATTTTAATAGTATTAGTTTTTAAAAGTTTTAATTTGTTTGTTTTTTTTAATAGATTTTATTAATGTTTCACTGTAATTTCTTGTTTTATGTAGCTTAGAAAGGCCCAACCAGCGACAGGAGTGGAGGATTAGTCTTGGCTATAAACTCCACTTGCATGGCATCAGCTACAAATAGTTTTTTTGTGACTATGTACAACTGCAATGTCCCTGCCAAATAAACAAATAAATAAATAAATAAATATATGAATAAAACAGATCTGCACACCAAAAAGCTCCTGAAGGAGGACTAACTTGGAGACAAAGGTGGATACTCAAATCCTTTTTGGCGGCCTGTTATTGTTTTTCCTCTTTGTGTTTTTAACCACGGCCTTCGTTATGATTTATAAATAAAGATAAAGTCTCAAACTTTATAACCTCTTACCGTTCCCCTCTCCTGCAGTCAGCTACCACGAGCACCAGAAGGACGCCTTCTACATCACGGCGTCCTCGCGGCCCGCGCCCGACTCGGAGCCCGGCACACAGATCATCAAGAGGATGAGCCTCCGGAGCGCCATCGCCACGGCGACAGTCGTCAAATTAGGAGACGGGAACGAGCCAGGGGAGGCGGGCCGACCTGGAGCGGACGAGATCAACAGGTTCTTCAGGCACCTGAGCTTCAGACAGCAGGTGAGAAACAATCAGAGAAGATTTAAGTCTACAAATTCTGCAGTTTGTTTTTTAATGTGGGTCTGCAGGGGAATAAAATACAATATTATAGGTTTGATAACAGTGTTTTTAATGTGGGTCTGCAGGGGAATACAATACAATACAATAATACAATATTATAGGTTTGATATCAGTATCGCCAATATTGAATTTTTAGCAGATATTTACAGCTGATATATCGGCAATGATACAAATGTTCAAATTGATGCACCTTCTCATTATCTGAAATATCAGTATCGGTGATAATGAATAAAACAAATATCAGCATATCAGATATCTGCAAAAATCCAGTATTGTGCATCCCTACTTTGTGTCATTATTCAGTGAGACTGGAGAGCTTCTCCTTTGTCAGTGCAAACAGTTCAGTTAAAAACAGCAGTAAAATCTAAAATAGTTATGTTAGTTTCAAGTATAAGGCGAAGAATAAAATAATTATATAAGTTTTAAAATTGTTTTAGGTAAAACGAAATTGTAATAAGTAAAATCTAAAATAGTTATATGTAAGTTTTAAATTTTTTAAAGTAAAATATAAAATAGTTATTAGTAAGTCTAAAAAAATATAAGTGTAGGATAAAAAAGTTATGATATTTTTAAAAAGTTACAAGTAAAATCCAAAACAGTTATATGTATGTTTTAACTTGTTAAAAGTAAAATCTAAAATAGTTATAAGTAATTTTAAAATAGTTACAAGTAAGTAGTAGGTCTGGGAGGCGCTATAGAGTTCCTCTGGCCAACGGTCTTTTTAAAAAATCTTTTACACCAAACGCTACCACTGTCTTAAATAGGACTAAGTGACAAATCCACAAAATGACCTGAACTGTTTTAATACTGTGATTTATTTATTTATTTAACTAGATCTTGTTTTGCCTCTACTTTTATATTGTGTCTCATATATGTTTTTATGTATGACATTCTTTGTATTTCAGTGCTGTCTGTCTCTTGTGTTGGTGAGCCAAAGCCAGTTTTCCACTTTGGTGGACAATAAAGACATATTCTATTCTATCCTATTCTAAAATCCAAAACAGTTATATGTATGTTTTAACTTGTTACAAGTAAAATCTAAAATAGTTATAATTTTAAAATAGGTATAAGTAAAATCCAAAACAGTTATATATATGTTTTAACTTGTTAAAAGTAAAAAAAGTAAAATTATAAAATTGTTTAAAATAGATTATAAAATAGTCATAAGTACGTCTAAAATAATCATAAGTTTAGTATAAAATAGTTGTGAAGTGTAAGTATAAAGTCCTACAGGACAGAGCAATTGAAAATACAAGATAAGAAAAAATGATAAATATTAAGAGGTTACGGTTTGTTTACAGTCAGAATGATGGAGTAACTGTGATGGTGTGAAAGCATCAGTCCAGAAAATATTAATGTAATTTTAAAATAAAGCATTTTATCCTCCTGAATGGATGTAAAAATATTTGGTTTATTAAATTTTAGTGCTTCAGTGAAGTCTTTTTTTCTCTTTAATCCAACAAACTTCACTGCATCAATACCTTTTACATTTTTCTCGCTGTAATTTAATATTTTTGCAAAGTTCTGTTTGTTTTATTCTTCTTTATTTTTCTGTCTTCAGTGATGACTTTGCACGATCACGACGGTACGACCGGACGAGCCCAGAGGAGCTGAAAAGGAGCCGGCGGGAGATTTTTCTGCACTAAAGCGACACTGAGAATTTATCCTGAGCTGTAAACGTTTGATTTGAACCTTCAGATATTATGTCCAGAAAATATGATTTAAAGTGGTTTTATTTGTGTTGTTCTGCTTCATGTTATCAAAATGATTTTAAATGTTTGATTTCTGGTGGAGGTACTTGATTCTTTATTTTAAACAAATGAGAATGTAAATAAATGTATAATATAAATTAAACTTCCATACAGTCAGTAAATGTGAAACATCACTGCTCGGTCACGCTGAACACTAACACAGTAATAATAATCATCATAACAGTGTGTAAATATTCCAGCTGTACAGTATTTATTCTTTGGCCTTGATTCTTTATGGACTGATTTTATGTACATATCGCCAATCACGTTTTTTTATGTAAACGCTGAAATGAAATGTAAACTGAAATCAATGAAAAACAAAAACTTCAAGATTCATGCATCCTGTCTTTATTATTTTTTTTTTATTTTGTTCTATTAATTAAAAAATAAGATGGCTATTTGTCTTATTTAAAAAAGATAGAAGCCTTTGTTATGGTAATAAAAAATATATATTAAAAAGCTCCACCTTAAAGTTTAAGATATGCAGACGTAAAACAAAAAAATAAATAAATTAACTGTCTTTCATGTGAGGAGATTTTCTGTGCATCATAAAGAAAATATAAGAAAATAAAACAGCAAAGTGAATCTTTACAACCTGAATAACTACATTTATAGGTTGTAAAATCCATAATTTCATAATTAAACTGATGGCAGAGTCAAAGTTAAAGCTTCAGTCTGATAAAAATGACCTGCAGGACTGAAACTTCAGAAAATGAGCATTTTTAATTCTGTTTTGTTTTTATTATTATCTTTAAATCTATGATTTTAATTTTGTCATTTCAGCTCTGAGATTTTACTTCATAAAGCACCATTTATATTTTGTTGATTAATGTTTAATTATGTAAATTTACATTAATACCCATTTAAATCTTGTTAAAAAAACTGAATCACATTTAAATTTTAAAACTTTTCAGCTTTGATTTTGTCTGTTTTTCAGTCCTTTTATTCTTTAGAACGTAATTATTTGTTTATTTACATCTCATTTCTCTTAAATCTATTACTTGTTGAGTTTTAAACATTTATGTTGTATAAGTCTAAATTCCACCTTTATTTTGGTTTAGCTTTTTTTTAAATCTTAATACATTTTAAATTTAATAAAGCTTTGTTCTTGTCAAGAAACATGTTAATCTCATAAATTAAAGACTCTTCTGTTCTTAAGGTAAAAATCTGCTGCTCTAAATTTAATTGAGTTGAGATGTGAACATTTTTATTTCAGTCCTGCAGCATTTATCCTGTTTATTTACAATCAATTGGATAACTATAATCTTTTAAATTACAGACTTTAAGCTGGTTATTTTAAGGTTTTCTTTAATTAAATTTAACACACAAATCTAATTAATCTACTGAAATAATCTTGAATGTTTGTAAACTAAACTTTAATCTCATAGAAAAAGATAAAGGTTTTATTAAATATGACTGGAACAAGAAAATGTAATCCCATAAATCTGCTGAAGTTGATAACTTCACAGCTGAGTATGAATTTAATCTGCTTATTTGAAGGTTTTAGAATAATTTCAGAATTGTCATTCATGTGAATTTACGTCTTTAATCCCATTCATTTGCACCATTTCTTGTTTTATCAACAAATTAAAGTGTGAAATTTCAGAACTTCAACTTTAATCTGAGCATGAAACCTTTTTTCAGGCTCTACTGAGAAAGCTGTTAACTTTTCTTGATTTACTTCATTTTGTAAAATAATTTTCAGCTTTAATCTGCTGAACTTTATCGATGGTTCAGGTTTTAACGGTGATCTTACAGAAGAGTTTGACTTTGTTCTTCGTGGTAACAGAATAAAGTTTTTACCTGAACACGTCTCAGCTCCTCTCTGATGAGCTCCTCACCTGCAGCTCACCTTAACGAGCTCGTTAAGATCAGCTGTGAGAGTGGCACTGACAGGGCAGCATTAAAGTGACGGACGGCCTCTCTGTGTGGAGTTTGTTTGTTCTCCCTGTGCATACATGAATCCTCCAACAGTCCCGTTTCATGAACTGTCCTGTCATAATATCACAAAATTAAAGAAAATGTTGAAAAGGTGTTTGTTTGAATAAAGATGTTACAGATTGAGAAAATAAACAAATGTGATACAAACCAAAAAAAAACATGCAAATAATTATTTATATCTATTTTTACATTTTGTTAAATGCCCAAATAAAGACTTCAGATAAATAAAAAAAGAGACTATCAATGTTTATTTTGTTGACTTAGTATTTCGGTCATAGTTGCACCACATGGACAAAAACTCAAACTAAACTAACCGACATTTTCATCAACAAATAAAAACTAGACTAAAATGTCTGACAGACTTAATCCAATCAGACCTAATATGGTCATGTAGGAAGTAGAGACAAGTGATGAATCTATCCAATCACAGTCATATCCTATCCAGATCGAGATATCTGGCATGAATATCGAGACATGAAATTTCTCCTTATCGTTCAGCCCTTCTTCAGATTTAAGTCGACTAAATTTACAGCAGATTTGATCCACTAAAACAAGACTGACATTAAAACAATTTAGAGACTAAATTATGACTTAAATTAAGAGATATTTTAGTTTAAACACAGTATGGCCTTAAATATCTGCAACGGTCTTGAATTATTTTAAATTTAATATTACTATTATACATTTTTGTTTTATGTTATTTATTTGTATTATTATGATAATTATTATTAATTCATTATCATTATAATTAACATTATGAATAAACATTTTTTAATGTATCTATTTCAGTAGGATGTATAAATGTATGTATGTGAGTTGTTGTGATCCTGGAGAAACACCTTCTCCTTCTGTTGATACATTGGTATTAAACTGAATGATGATAAATTTGAAATTTAATTTCATTTGAAAAGTAAAACTACATTTAAAAAGTGCTGTCAAAAGTCACACAGCTCCACTCTGTGGCTTCCTCCAGAGTCCTGTTTCAAGGATTTTATTCATATTCAAGTAAAACATGACTTCAGAAATTCAAGAAACATAAAGAAGTATGACTAAACTAAAGGATATTTTCTGAAAAAGACTTTAACTAAATTAAATGTTGTCACCATTAACCCTGTAGACTGTGCCCCCTGCTCAGGTGTATCAGGTGTCTCAGGTGTAATACCGCCGCAGGCCGGCAGGGGGCGCTGCCCCGCCCCTTCTCGAATCTCTTTTCCGCATTGCAGCCGCAGCAGACGGAGCCAAGATGGCGTCGGCCGCGGGTCGCCTGGCCAGGCTGTGGCCGCTCAGAAACGCTCTCTCCTCCGGGCTGAAGGCGTCCCGAGCCCCGGGGAGGACCGTGACAGCGAGCCGGAGCGCCGTGACCTCCTCCACCGGGGGCATCCTGCCCAAACCGAGGAAGGTAAGAGGACTTACCGGACAGGCGAGGAGGGAGGGAAGGAGACGAGGAGGGAGGGAAGGAGACATGTTAGGAAACAGGGGGGTCGACTTTAGCCCTTAAATATATAAAGTTATAACACAGGAGGCCTAAATATGACCTAAATCATTATTAAACACATTAATGTTCATATTTACAGCTGAACTGGTTTCTGTACTAAAGTGTCAGAGCTTCAATAACATTCATAAAACATTATTGTAGTTAAATCACATATAAAAGTGGATTTATATTGAGTTATGTTGACATTAAAATGATATTATTCAGTATTTATGAAAGTGTTTGAGCAGAGAAAGGCTGAATAAATCAGTCAACAGCATGTCTGTGCAGTGATTTATCTAACAGACTCTTATATGTTGTCAAACTGCTCAGTAATTTCTATCAGAAGTTGTTATGACTTTTAAAAAATCAGAAAATCACAAGCAAACTTGTGAGCAGGGGTGTGCAACAGGCAGCCCGGGCCTCTGGTCTAATTCAGCTTTGAAAAAGTTTAATATTCACAAGTAATCAGGAAAAACTACAAGAAAACACGTTTGTAGGTGGTCCCTTAAGCTTTTATTTGTATAAAAAATGCATTTTTATGGGAAAATATTCTGACATTAACTCAACTATCAAACAAATTAACCTGTATTTTCTATTAGATGTAAAGACATTTTTGTAAGTGTCTTGTTTTTCATTGGTAGTGAAGCTGCACAAACAGACATTTTACCACTTAAACACATTTTGCCAACTTAACTGAGTGTAGAGAGTTTCTGTGTGCTGATTAGTAATAACATTTTATTTAGAAGTGTAGAATAGAATAAACCTTTATTTGTCCCCTATACAGTGTTACAGCAGCAAAGTGGACAGCAATAATAGAATAAAAATAGACTTAAGTATAAAAAATAGCAGCATGTACATTACTCTACCTATATAAGACATAAAATATTAAAAATATGAAATATAAAAATATACAAAGGGCTGGAAACAAAACTAAAAGCAAATCCTATAAAGATTATATACACATTTATTGAGTGGGATAAGTGATTGTGCATGGGTGTACTTCCACATTATAATTGCACATTGTCGTCTTCGATGATTCTCCTTTATTTTATAAAATCTGTTGTTTACATTTAAAAAAAGTGGGCGGAGCCAGCTAAGATAATGGTAGCTCAGTGTGAGAGTAATTTCTAATAAGTTAAATGATTTTTAAAATAGATTTCATACCTGAAAAACTTTAAAGGAAACTTTTGGACATTTTGATTTCAAACTTTCAGTTTGGATTTTTATTGAATTAAAGAGTGTTCATTCAGACTGACAGGACTGCCAAACTCTGATCTGTGTTTATAAAGCAGACTAGATTAGATTGTACTTTATTATAGATAAATGATGTTTAGATAAACTGAAGGCTGCCTGTGATGGAGTCTTTAAACGTCTTAAACTGAATCATCTGATCGTTTTCTGTCTCTTAGACCTCGTTCGGACTGATCCGGATCGCCTTGGTCGTGGTTCCCTTCCTCTACGTCGGGACTCAGATCAGTAAGAACTTTGCGGCTCTGCTGGAGGAACACGACATCTTCGTCCCCGAGGACGACGACGATGATGATTGAGGGGCTTGAAGCCAGCCTGGTCTTCAGGTAAAACATCTCAGATACACAAAAACTCAAAAAGTGATTTAAAGGCCCTCTGTAGTTTTTAATTAGAGTGTCCAAGTGAAAACTTTACTAAAAAAACAGGCTCTCCACCATAAAAGTTTGGTTTAAAGTGATAATTAAAGTGGCAGCAGCAGCTAAAATCAACAGTTTACAGACTTTAGTTTAAATTCACACTAATATAACAAGAAAAAAAGAATTCTGACTTTTTTTTCTATAGAGAAATATAATTTAAAAAAATTGGACTCCATGTTTTTTTTCTCAGTGGCCCTCATCCTCTCCCGTAGTCTAAGGATCACTTTTATAAAAGAAATAATTAAAGTCAGTCCAAACTTTAATTCAAAAGAAAACGTACTGGAGATATCAGAGTTTTGGAAGTCAAACATTTGTAAGAATAACAAATAAAACACTTTAATTTTCATATTTGGAAACATGTTATATCTTTGTAATCACATTAAACATGGCAGCTCCCAGAGCATCTGAGAAAGAAAAATGATTCAACATTGTTTTGAGCATTTATTATTTTACATTTAGGTCTGAAATCTACAACAAAACAGAAATGCAAAATTCAAGTTTCTATTTTCAATTTTAAAACTTCTCAACTTTAACTTTGTAAGTTTTTTCTTCTAAATTTAAAACTTCATGCTCTGAATTAATGAGAAACCAAAACCAACAATTTTAAAGTTTTAAATGTCTTAAATTTGTTTGAAAAACTTTGACAAAAAAGATTTTTTTTTATCTTAAAGAAAATAAAAAGTATTTTGATATGTTATTGGAAAATTAAAATACATTTTTAAATATTTATTTAATTGATGGAGGCCCTCTTAAGCCCTCACAGCACATGCATATAAATCTATTTATCTATGTTTGATTCATGTTTAGGCGACATGCACTCGTCTGTTTGTTTTTTAAGTCTACAGCTGTTTTTACAAAATAATTTTATTCTTTCTACTTTAATTTCTTGTAGAATAGTTTTGTTGCTTTTTCTTTTTGGATGGTAAATTTTAAGGGGGATTTGAAACAATAAAACTCTTGAACAACTAAAGAAAAGCAGAGGGATAGAAATTTAAATAAAATCCTGGATTTGCTTTCAGATGATTTTAGTTTTCCTCTCTGGTGTTTGAATCTTTTTTTCTTTTTAACCCTTTCATGCATGAATTATTAGATCCAAATGAATAGTTTTTATTTTTTTTACTTTCAAACAAGTAAAAAAGAGGGAGTTATGTGTCTGTTTATTCCAGTGGGCCACAACAGTATAATTAGTAACTTAGTTAAACTTAATAAAGATTCACAAACACATCTTGACAAACATTTATTATGAGTAAAGAAAAGAAAAGTAAAATCTAAAGTATGTGTATTGTTGCTGTTTCATCAAACCATTCGCTTTTTAATTACACCAAAATGTTAAATTAAAAATACAAGATTATGTAAAATCTGAATACAGGCATAATGCCAAATTTGCTGTTTGTTGACTACTTTGAATTTATGATGCAATAACTCCATATGGTAAAAATGTGCAATTAAAATATTTTTATGAAGCTTTAGACAGGTGTTTGGGAACTGATCGCCTGGTAGTCGGACTAAAGGGTATAAAACTTATCCCAAATATCTGTGTACTGTCGTGACACCATGCATGAAAGGGTTAATATTTTACACGGCTTCACTTCTGACAAAGTAATGTCACATTTGTGTGTAAATTCCAAATCAGCCAAAGTGAGAGCATTCAAACCTCCAGCTTGTGTTGCCTTTACTGCGTTGTTGCCTTCCTGTCGTCCCTGCGGTGTGTTCCAGTTTCTGTCCACACGTCTGAGGGTCCAGGCTTTTCTGCTGCACCGGGCTGATCATATCGTTCTGTTTCTGCATGCACTGTTTACGTCTTAATAAAGAGAATATATTAATATGACGGGCTGATCATATGGTTCTGTTTCTGCGTGCACTGTTTACGTCTTAATAAAGAGAATATATTAATATGACGGGCTGATCATATGGTTCTGTTTCTGCGTGCACTGTTTACGTCTTAATAAAGAGAATATATTAATATGACGGGCTGATCATATGGTTCTGTTTCTGCGTGCACTGTTTACGTCTTAATAAAGAGAATATATTAATATGACCACAGACCTAATGAAGTCATTCACCAAGAGACAGAAACTCCAAAAATCACATTTAAGGAGCGTCAGCGTCAAACAGAAAGATCATGAAGGTCTGCAGCCAGCCTGCTACAAACTGAAACCCTCCTGTTTTCTTTTCACTGTCAGACTCCATAATCATATCCTTAAAATAATATAAAATAAATCTCTCTCTACTGTCAACAAAAGCACACAATGACAAAAAAAAAATCCTAAAAAAATAATCAACAAAAATAAAGAATTTTTATCTCGTTTTTGTTGTTTGTTTTTGTCCAAATCAAAAATAAACATGCAGGTCATTAAGACCTATGGCTTAACGATATATCGTTGTATCTATATCCAGATATAGGGCTGGGCGATATGAACTAAAAATAAAATCCCTGATTTTTCCAGCACAAAACTCCATTTACGATTTTAATCGATTATTTTCCTCTCAAAGCAAACAAACTCCAAATGACACAAAAATGACATGAATCAAGTTCTGCCTTTATGTTGTCAAATATATTCCTAAATCAATCAGAATTTCCCTCTTTAAATTAAAGTGTCATAAATGTTGATTATGTAGTTCTAACACAGGCAGGTTTGCCTACATAAACACTAAAAGCTGAGGGATGTTCACAGCTTGTTAACATGATTCTCTCTGATCAATATTTAATCTAATTTAAATAAATAAATAAAAGCCTATAAAAGTGTAAAACCTGACAGAGCCACCATCATGAAAACCGTGAAGTCGAAGTATTTATATTTTTCAAATTTTGCAGCTACTTACAATTTAAGTAAGTGAAAGAAAAAAATCTAGATTTTTTAAAAATCTTCTGCAGAAAATATGAATTAATTTATATATTTCCCAGCCCTATCTATTTATGAACATTCAAGATATTAATATTGAAAAAGCAATAACTGTAGCATCCCTGGCTGATTGATGGTCCTTAAACCCCACGAACACTGTAAGAGCTAAAGAAAAGTAAAAATAAACAAAATATGAGTATCTCTTTACAATATTCAGCATATTTTCCTAAACACAAAATTAAAGTAAAAGTACCTTTTTAGCTGCTGATATCAGACATAAAAACATGAATCATCACTCTCTACTGTTTATGAAAATGACATTTCGAACTGACATACTTATTAAACCATATTTAACTTGAATTTAATTCATTTTTTAATAAATCAATGCACAGCTTTAATCTCGACGATAACAACGCGACTTAGCATTCTGCTAACCAAAACACAACGCAATAAAGTCCCACTAAATGACACTGAACATAACGAGACACAAAAATACTTAGAAACCTTTCGCCCTCATCAGCCGGGAGCAAAAACTTTTACACCTTTAACTTGGTTAGACACGCTCCTCTTATAAACACTTCTCACTCTGCAGGCACCGTAACATGAAACATCCCAAAAACATAAGTCTTGTTCCTTTTTTTTTTTTAAATAATTAAATAAATAACTTATTTCTACCAAATATTACCAAATAAAAATATATGAATGGACATCTTAATAAGGTAATTTACTATGTCAAATAAATATAAATGAATTTATAAATAACACTACACCTTCCATGTAAAACATTTTGCATTATGTTTTGTATTTTTCTGAAAAATTCTTGGTTTTCTCCAAACCCAAAGTCACATCGTATCCATGTTGATATATTGGTGTGAATACCAAGATATGAAATTTAATCCATATCGTTCAGCCCAGTTAAGAATTACTGCTTTTTTAGGGCTGAACAATTAATTGCAAATTAGATTAAATCACAATATGGCTTGTTGCAATTTTTAAATCGCAGAAGGTTCAATATTTTTAACTCAAAATGTGTCGAACATTTTGGCATTGTGATGTAGTTTTTTGCAATTTCATGCCTTTTTTTTTTTTTTTACCTCTATTCATACATTTTTGGAACATTTTTACCTTTTTTTAAACCCTGTTTTTACAACTTTATGCCTATTTTGCCCCCATTCATCTTTTTTTGGCCACTGTCAGAACCATTTTTGGAATTTTTACATGGTTTTTGAAATTTAATTTCAAATTTAATTTCCATAATTAATTAGTTTCCATTTCATTTCCATAGTTAATTTCCAATTTTGCTGCCATAATCAATTTTCCCAAGCCACTTTTAGATTTTTTGCCAAATTTTTCCTTTTTTTTTTTTTCAATTTCATACCTATTTTGCACCTATTTATTAACCTTTTTCTGCTTTCGTACCATTTTCACCCAGTTTTTACAATTTCATACCTATTCTTCTTCTGTTCTTCACTTCTCCACTTTTTCTCAAATCTTTTATCCTTAGATTAATTTAATGTCATGTTGGTTTTACTATAAAAAGATCTACTGCTTATGTTTGTTTAAGAATACATAAGATGAGGAACATTAAAACAATCACAGAGTAAATTAGATTATTTTCTCAAATCGTTCAGGCTTGTTAAGAAGGTTTCTGTCCTAATGTCAGAATCCTTCTCCTTTAAAATGTCCGTAAATCTTCTAACAGGTGAAATAAGAGACGCAGTCGCAGGTGTTTGTGTGTATTAGTTGTGTATTTACAATAAACGGGAACATTTGTCACACTGTAGCAGCTAAAGAGGTCAGACGGGCTGAGGTCAGGGGTCGTGGCCGTGGTAGAATTTGGACAGGAAGTCGGTGGGGCGAGCTTCTTGGCTCTCGTGGAAGTAGCGCATCACGTGAGTCTTCTGCTTCCACACGTGGATGGTCTCCTGCAGCTCCATTTTCCCCTGCGGAGCGAACAGACAGGTGAGAACCAATCACAGTGCAGCTCTGCCCTCAGGTGACCTCGCGGGGCCCGGGCTCACCTTGATGACCAGCATGTCGATCACTCGCGGGTCGGTGATGTGCTTGTTCTTGTCGAACATCTCCTTCACTTTGTCCCGGCCCTGACGGACCGTGATGTCCAGCTGGAAGGCCGCCACTGAGGACGCAGAGAGTCGACCAATCAGCTTCAAGCTCAGCCTGACATCACAGTCATTCAGCACTCGCTTCACAATCAGAAATGATTTAATAAAAATGTTTCAGCTGCTCTGAGACTGAGTGCAGCAGGAATATTAAATAAAGACATTTAAATAGATTCTATTTTTATTTATATTTCTATTTGTATTGATATTTTAAATATCTAGTTTTATCATCTATAAATGCTGCTGCTAAAATCCTCAAAGGAAGTCTTCTAAATGGATCCACACAGTTCTGTCTAATCTAATCTAAGAGCAAAAAAATGAAGTAAAACATATGTAGGCAGGCTGCAGCAAATCTTTAAACTATATCAACTTCCTTATGAAGGAAAAAAAGCATAAAAGAAGTAAAAGTGAGACTTTGAACAAGGCCAAGGAAACAATATTACGACTGTACACAATATTTTCTATATGACCATGAATATAATATAACAGCAATTTAGAGACGATGTTCATGTTAATTTAGTTTCTTCTCACAGTAAATTAAATCTGCATTAGAGGAAAACTTACCCATCAATAGGGCTGGGACGATAAGCTTTTCTCCCGGTTAGATTTTTTAGTTGCTGATTTGATTTAAATCGCGATTCTATGATATTGCCGATTTTTACAATCTTTAGTTAGCTTTTTTAACCCCAGTGAAAAAGATGAACAATGATGATGCCTACAGACTAGGGCTGTAAAGTCCAAGTCGACTGGTCGACTTATTGGTCGATGCGTGCTCAGTCGACCAAAATTCTGATTGGTCGACCAAATGTACCAATTTATATTTTCCCCTGCAGTATATGGTTCATTTTATCAGGAGAAATTTATCAAGTGAACCGTTTCACAGGTAACAGCCTGTCTTTTAATGTATTTATCATTCATTTCAATATCAATATTATATATCCAAATGCAAAAACGACATCACAGAAGGAATTGACAATTTTATTTCTGAGGGTATGAGGCCCATTGGTGTAGCTGGAAGGCCAAGAAAACATTGGAATCTGGATATTCAGTGGCATTCAGCACTCGCTTCACAATCAGAAATTATTTAATAAAATGTTTCAGCTGCTCTGAGACTGAGTGCAGCAGGAATACTAAATAAAGACATTTAAATAGATTCTGAGTTAATAGATAAAGATAATTTTAAATATCTATTCTCTTTGAATGGAGTCTATATGACAGTGACTGCCCATTTCATTGATGAAAACTGGAAAGCAAAGAGTCTTCTGCTAATCTAGAGCAAAAAAATGAAGTAAAACATAGGTGGACATGGGAAGAAACATCGCTGTGGATTATATCAACTTGCCGATGCCTCAAAGGAAAAAAAAAGTGTCTGTGAGACTTTGAACAAGGCCAAGGAAACTAATATGGAACTCTGTACAAATATTTTCTATATGGAGTCCATGAATGGTTTAAGATGCAGGGAATTACACACGATGTTCATGTTAATTTAGTTTCTTCTCACAGTAAATTAAATCTGCATTAGGGCACAAAGCCAAAACTGGGCTAAAACAGAAGCAGAAGCAGGTGCTGATATAAGTTTAATCCAGCAGCAGCACGTCATTTAGTGGTGCATTTTAAAAAGGGACACAAAGCAGAAAAACTGCCCCCCCCCCGTGATTGGTCGATTTTTGGTGACAATTGCTGTGTTTTGGTCGACCAACAATTTCTTTGGTTGATTACAGCCCTACTACAGACTATATCAGGAAAAATACACATCACATGTGAGTCTGTTTTTAGGATTTATTCAGCAATATATTTTAATCAGCTGTTTATACTCTCTCTTCAAAAGACTGGACTGCATATAAAAGTGGATTATTAACACAGACTAGGGGTGTCCCGATACAACTATTTCACCTCCGATACGATACCGATATTGCAGCCTTGAGTATTGGCCGATACCGATATCAATCCGATACGATATCAGCAGGAATCAAACAGACTTTTATTACTTATTTTGTAGTCTGGACTGTAAGAAAAGGCTTGATCAGGTCAGATTACTCAAACAGAGAACAGTAGGCAGCAATAGTAGGTATGAGAAAAACTGACCCATTTGTTATTAACCAATAGGTTAAATAAATTTTAACCTTAAACATAAGAATATACTACAATTAAAACAACATGAATAAAAAATATTGGAAGACCCTGAAAAGTGACCTCAATAAATCAAACAAAAACATATTTCACCAATTGCAAAATAACCACTGTGTTGAACTTAAACATCAGCATATTCTACGACTGAATAAAATAAAAAATAAATATATTAGAATGGACTGCTTGTATCGGAGTGCTGATATCGGAGATTTAGGATGCAGGCCGATATAATCCGATATTTGTTTTTAGGACCGATATCTGATATCAATATCGGATCAGGACATCCCTAACACAGACTAAAATGAAGCATTTACATTTGGAAAAAAAAACGATTTTTGAAGAAAAAAATCTATTTCAAAATTGTCAAACAAAAAGTCCCGATACTTATGTGAATCTATTTTTTCTCCCAACCCATTAATAAAAATAATAATTATTATTATAATTATTGATGGGCAGCTGGCTCCTGGCTCTGTCCCCTCTAGTGATTCACCACACCGTTTCGTCATATACCAGTCCAGGCTCTGTCATAAGCCACTGCATAATGTCGGGGTGGGAGAAAAAATGCATTCACAGCTGGTTAAAATATATTGCTGAATAAATCCTAAAAACAGACTCACATGTGATGTGTATTTTTCCTGATATAGTCTGTAGGCATCATCATTGTTCATCTTTTTCTCTGGTGTTAATAAAGCTAACTAAAGATTGAAAAAATTGACAATATCGAAGAATCACAATTTAAATCGAATCTGCACCTAAAAAATCGAATTGGGAGAAAAGCGAATCGTCCCAGCCCTAGTGTAATGGCATATGGCAGAAGACATTTTGGGATCTCACAGTCTCTCGGTTAAACACTGTTGCAGCTGAATATTTATTTCACTGCACTTAAGTAAAATATGGCTCCGTGACATCTGCCCCTTTACTGACACAGGCATGATGTCCAGGGCCGTTCTTACATTAGGCAGCTGCCTGGGGCCCCAAAACATCTCAGAAAAATGTATTAATTAAATTTTCTTCAATTCAGTATTTTAGTCTTAATTCACCGGCTGTAGTCTGAAGTAGAGGAGATCAACATCCATGTTTTATCATCATTTTGTCAGTAGACCTCATACATTTGATGACATTGTCTTTGTTTTCAATCCTGTAAAAAACTTTAATTCATAACTTTTCAAACTATATACTGATAGTTTATATATATTTATGTATTGTATGTTTTCTTCTTTTTAACCATGTTTTTATTATTGTGTTTTCTGATGTTTTTAGCCTCTGTGCAATATCTTTGAGTGTCCAGCGCTATTTAAAGGAGACATATCATGCTTGTTTCTCCTTTTCACTATGCCAGACTAGGATGCCTGTAAAGCATTTCTGCCCTCAGTACAAGTCATTTAGTTCCTTCATTGCCCCACAATAGCGTTCTCAAAATCCTCATTTTAGGCCATTATCAAGCTCTCGTTGAAACACGAGGATCTCAGGATGACCTACAGTTACCTCGCAACGTCACAGCCCTTTGTGCTCTGATTGGTCAGTTCTATCGGGGGTAGAGCCAGCCTGTCCTTCTTCTTCTACTGTATTTTCCAGCAGGCTCAAAGCAGCGACCGCGTATTGAGTCCCCCTACAGGCCAGAGCTGGTAATGAGTGAGTGTGAGCTAGGGATCTATATACTGCTGCTGGTGGATGTGTTCCTCGGTGACGGTTTTGTGGCTAACGGACATCACAGAGGAGGAAGTGTTTTATCAGATTACTCCAATAAAAAGAAATGTACCTCGTGTCGTCACGACGATTTAAATCTCGTGGACATCTCGCAATGACCTATTTTCAGAGGCATCAAATCTCGTTCTAGGATATCAGAAAAATACAATATCTCATTTTTTGAAAATTAAGGAGGTGTAAGGTCTTGTTTTCAAATTTATTATATTATATGTAAGTATTAAATCATGCATCAGCATGATATGTCTCCTTTAAATAAAATGTACTATTATTAATATTATTATTATTATTATTATCATTATATGACACTTAGTATAAAAGCATGAGGCCCCTGCAGGACAAGAGGCCTAATTATCAAACTCACCTTCTGTCAAAACTGAATTAAATTAATGAATTTGAAGAAATGTATTTAACTTTATTATGTTACCAAGTACAAGATTAAAACAATAATAAAACTTTAATCAGCACAGTACAGGGATATGAAGGGCCCCAATGACTGGGTTAGCTTTGGGCCCCTCAATGAGTAAATACGGCCCTGACAATGTTCTGTAATAATTTTAATCGTTAACATCGTTAATCGTTATTGTCCACATCAGTCAGAGTTTAACTGATTAAAGAATAAATGGAGTTTCTGTCTCTTTCTAACACAAACAGACTATAAAACAGTTTTCCTCCTGCAGTCTCTGCCTCAGGATATCGGACCGGAAACACAGTTTGATAATATCGGATATCGGAACAGGTCGATATCGAGCAGCCCTACCTGCAGATATCGGGGCAGCACTGCCTCACCTGTGAATCCTACCTCACCTGTATCACCGTGTAGTTCGGCTCGTTAATCAGCTGATGTCTCTGATCCTCCGCTCTGACTCGACCTTGAGCTCGCGCTGCCGTTATCCCCCTTCTAACCTGCGCGCGCGCTCGGACTCACCTGTGTTCGGGACCTCCCGGTACCAGGCTCGGTACAGCTCCCGGACTCTCCGCTTCGCCTCGTTCAGGTCGCGACTTAAAATCGGTTTGACCACCTTCGCTGCCCCCGCGACGGCCCGGGTGGACGCCATGACTGCTGCTGATGTCCGTCACTTCCGGTGTGCGCTGGTTAAAATGGCGGGAGGGCGCAGTGCTGTCCCCCGGTGGACAGGAGGGCGCGCGCAGGACGGGGCGGAGGCTCGATTTAAACTAATTAACAGATTTTAATATTTTTAACGCGTTTTTAGAGACACTCGTCCACAGATTAAACTGAGAAGTTCGGGTTATTTCAGGATTTTGAGAAGCCTATGCCTTTAATTATATTTACAGACATTTTTTCGTCCTATTTTTCCAAGGCTCTGTAAAAATGAAATCTTTATTAACCCTTTAACTCTCTGCTTAACTGTTTGGCAGAGGTCAATAAATACAGGGATATTTAATTTGTTAAAAAATAAACATAAAACGCCGTTGTTAGCTTCTGTCAGTAATTAAGGATACAGAAATAACTACAAACAAACCAAAAGAACTAATATTTTCTATGTGTAGGACTATTATTATTACTATCATCATTATTTTAACCCTTTCATGAATGGTGTCCAGTACAGTAGACAAATATTTGGTATAATTTTGTACGTTTTTACCTGCATTACCATGTTCAAATAACAGGCTGAAAATTTAAAAACAAAAAAAAAAACTTCATTAAGTTTCATAAAAATATAATCGTAACACATTTTTACCATCATGAATTCAAAATAGTCAACAAAGGATAAATTGGATGTTAAGCCTCTCGTCAGATTTCACGTAGTTTTTTAAATTCAGGAGTAATAACAAGTGAATAGTTTGATCAAAGACGAGTTTGTGGATTTTTATTGTTTCATTAAATTATTTTTTGTGCTGCTGATGCATGTAACCCCCTCAAAATACAACATTAAAAAACACGATTTTTAACTTGTTTGAAAGCAAAAACAAACATTTAAAAAAGTATTCCTTTGTGATTTAATAATTCATGCATGAAAGGGTTAAATACTTAACCAGTTACTAATTTGATTATTTTTAGAATCTGTTATTCATCAAAAACTTTTTTGTGTGTTAGTCAAACAACATATCTATTTTAAGTTATTTTTGCTCTTTAATATACAAACATTTCTGATTTTTCTAATTTATTTTGTCCCAAATTTGTTTACATTTTTATGTCATCACATAATCAACTGTTGCTTTTCAAACCTTTGAATCCCACACCAAGAAAATATCTGTTTTTGGTTTGTTTGTAGTTTTCTCTGGTCCCTAAAGTGTTAACAGAAGATTTGATTTATTCAGTTTTTTAAACATTAAATATCCATGAACTTATTGACAACCTCTGCCAAACAGTTAAGCTGGTAGTTAAAGGGTTAAAATTTAAAAAATATATAATTTTGAACTCATTTCTTTATATTTACGTCTAATTCAAAGAACCTCACACATGAACATGTTTGCTCCTTTGTTTTGGTCACACTCATCCAGAAATAAATACAGATATAGGTGAAATATTATGTTTGTAATTGTATAGAAGTATCATAGAACATATAATAAAGTCAATATATTATAAGTACATGGTAATAAAAGGGGTTGGATGAAATAAGATCAGACTTCTTCTTGCTCTTTTGTGGGCTTGCTGCACTTGCAGGATGTCCCTTAAATATTTTATTTTATTTCAGTAATGGTTCTGCTTCAGTATTTGTGTTTTACCCATCTCAGTGTCTTATCTGGATTTGTGTGATTACTTTAAAGTTTTATGTTTTTATGTTTTATATTGCATTATATGGCCTGCAAAACAAATTTCCCTTTATAAAGAAATGGTTTTTGACATTTCATGAGCACAAGAAGGAACTTTGAGAGAAAAAATGTTTGTAGAAACAAAATAAAGGGTTTAGACTTTTGCAAAATTCCACAACACAGTGTTCAAATCCACAGAGCCTGCTGACAGAAATATGGGAGAACAAATATAAAAACAGGACCTATTTTTTCAAAATGTCACACATTTCAAAATTCTGCTAAGTTTTGAGAGAGCTTTAAAAAGTCTGTTTTCCCTGTTTTTATTTGGATCAGATTTGGATCCAGGATTTTTTTTTGTTATATTATTGCTTGATAAAGTATTTTCCCACATTTTTAACTTGGCTAAAAATGTTTGTGCTCTCTATGAACTTTTAAAAACTGCCATTATTTCTTTTGTTTAATGTCTGGTTATCGTTATTAGTATATTTTACTTACATTTCTTTTGTAATTACAAATCCACTGGATAAAGAGTGGAAAATTACTGCCAGCTGCTGCTCTTTATTTTAGAAAATATTGTTTTTAATATTTTAACAGCAGTCCAGTTACAATACTGTTAGTTTATTTGATTGTCTAAATTTATCTTTTATTAGTTTTTAAGAGTTACACCAGTCTTTTCACTCAATCTGCAGCCACACAAAGTTTCCTGAAGCTCCATAAAACCACAATAAATATTAACATGGAGGAGGATCAGGACCAAGGGAAGAAAAACTTTTAGGGTTTAAGTTTGTTTTCAAGAAGGTAACTACCTGCTAAACTAAATTTTCCCTGACAGCTCAGTTATTAGAAAATACAAGAGACAAGCAGCAGAATAAATTTAATTACCATTATTTTTTTATATATTTGGATTATTTTTTAATTTATATATTTTTTCTACATAAAGCTAACAACTAGTTCTTTTTTTCTGCTGTTTCGTTCATCTTATCTTAATATTGTGTTTTATTTTTGGTACTTTCATTTTTTTTTTAAGTTTTCTGTGGTATCATAATGAGAAAAGTTTACATTTCAGTTCAACATTTTCCTCAGTAGCAGAAGCTGAATTGAAAGACATGAAACAAAACCAAAAGCAAAACAAGACAGTCGTGGATACCAACGTCTTTAGTCTAAACAATTCACATATCAGTGATTCCTTAGATATCATTTATTATTTATTATATTTATCCTCCTTCAGTCTAAGCTGATAGGTCATTCCTTCCATTATATAAATTTTGTGTATTTACATCTCTGTAGTTGTTTTTTTTTTACTACTCTATATTAATTTAAATTACTCTTAATCATTTATTTATGCATTATTTATATATTTATTAATCTGTATTGCAAGTGCACTGTTTTTCTATAACTAAAATAATTTTCTATAATTTTTAGAATGTAACAGAACAAGAGAACTGTGGGTTTGGGGATTGGAGAAAAATTCGTTTATGTTAAAATGGAGAAGAAAAGAACTTGTATTTCTGTACAATGGACTCTCAGACTTGATTTCTAAAAATAAATTAAAAAATGTTGGTTTTAAAGTCTGGACAAAGTCAGAGCTCTAAGAAAGGAGACAGATTTTCTTTTATTACTGTGTTATTTCGATCTTAAACTTCTGACTTCTTCCTCAGTCAGAAAGCAGAATAATCAAATAATTATTTGTATTTTTTTCAAATAAAATAATTAGCTGTGGCCTTAAACCTCTTCTATATGATAACACTCACCGGGCCTGAAAGGAGCAAAAAAGTCTGAAACAAACTAAAATAAAGTTAATTTGACAGGTTTGTTTTTTCAGGATTTTTTTTATTGTTTGCAAAAAGGTGTATAATTTACAAAGACATGCTCTACGGAACATTAAATATGAAAATATCCTCAAAAGGCAGGTAGATAAGTCATTTTATCACAATACATACGTCAATAAAAAATTTGGCTCATTGATGCAACGACCGTTGAGTTTCTGCTGTGGAACTTGGATTGGAGAAGAGAAACTTTTCAAACATTTGTTCAACAGCTTTTCCAGAAATGAATGTGAGCGTGAACAGAGGAGGAGGAGGGGCTCCGATCCTGTTTTAATGCCGATTATTTCACCGTCTGTAACACAAAGCTGTCCCAAACTTTCAGCTTAACCATAAAAAAGAGGTCGAATAAAAAGAAAGGAGCCCTTTCAGAGAGGACAAACTGTACAGAGAGACGGTGAAGCTGCTGCTGCCTCAACTTTTAATTACAAACCTGATAAACAGAAACTCGCCCTCCACACAGACTCCAGTTTTCAGACCGAGCGCTCGCTCAAACATCAAAGTGCACTTTTTTAACATGTGGCCCACTTTTAACCAGCTTCTCTGCACCGCTCCATGGCAGAAGGATTGAAAACTAAAGGCACTAATCACAGTCCAAGAAAGAGACGAGACCCAGATACTCCAGAGTCCTCTTCAGTTTCCTGTGGACCGTTTGGATTCAGTCATTTAAACCTGCAGAGAGAAGAAAGAGAAGAAAGAGGGTAAAAAGGGTGAGGGCTTTGAGTAACAGCAAGAAGAAAATCTGTCTGATGATGAATCTGTGAGCTAAAGCGGGTCCACACATCAGGATTTTCTAAACCTGAGGAGATGTTTTATCTGACAGAGCCCACACATGAAGATCAAAATCAGACATTCAACAGTTTGGATCGGACTGTGAGTGGAGAGCTGATAATCTCTCTTTTGTATCTATCTCAAGTCCATCAAACAAACATTCACGTGTCAAAACAAACACATGAATGTCAACACAACAAACAGCTGGAGAATGAATCACATCAATTCCAAATCAGATCAGTGCTGAATTGTCAGAAATACTTTTTGAAATGGACAAAATGTTTCATAAAAACTTTGAGATGGATGCCACTTCTCTAATTTTGGGTCTTCCAAGTCAGATGTTAGGCTCTGATGCAAATAAAAGATTGTATAACATTCTCACTTTTGCAGCAAGAACAAATATTTTGTTACACTGGGTTAGTGAGAAGAGCCTTTCTGTGTTTGAACAGTTCCTCTTGGACACGTTACAAGCATGTTACACACTAAGAAAGATCAGTTATGCTGCTTCTGATTTTTGTCGTCGGAGGTTTGAAATGCATCATGGGAAACTTAGTAGTATACTGCAGTGTGAACGGTTGGCATTCTAATCATACTGATAGTATTTAGTATTCAGTATATACCAGCCCTATTCAATTAGTGGCCTGCGGGCCACATGCGGCCCGACAGCGACCCTCGAATGGCCCGAAATCGACGTGATTGGGACTTAGGTCCGGCGAGAAAAACTGAAAAAAACTTCTACAAACACTGAAAAGGCCTTGCCAAAAATTCCAACGTTTTCACAGACATTGACTGCAACATGTATCAAAACCAAGCAACTGACCCACAATGCATTGTGCTGTTGAGGATGCGCGTTTGGAAAGTTTAGCATGAGCAGATCTGTATGGGCGAAGACAGCATGTCCCTTTCTACACTCAAAAGAAAAATCAATGTGGAAAACCGTTGGTTTAATCCTGCATGGACTGACAAGGATTTATTTATTTTACCACAAACGTGAAACCAACATGTTTACTCTGCAATGAGTGCGCTGCAGTGCTGAAGGATTATGGTACGGCCACACCGGACACGAATTCGCAAAGACGCACGTCTAGATTACATACAAAGTCAATGCAAAGACGCGCTTGGATGCAGATTTGCCCCGGGCGGCGCATTTGGAGCATCCGGCACGTCAAACGCCTCTACGCTCGACTTGAAAATATTGAACTTTCAATGCAAATTTGCGTGACGCTGTGCCGCGGCAGCCAATCAGCGATGACATTCCCCCTCGACGTCACTGATTTGATGACGTGTGACGCTCTGGCCTCCTGCTCCGGCTCAAACCCCTCTGAAAGATGGAGGAGAGGTTGATCTGTGCTGGTTGCCATCATCCGGAGCTATACGATTGGACGTGTGTACTCTACAGAGACCAGAACAAAAAGGAGCAGGCTTGGGTGAAAGTCTCTGAGGAGACAGGTTTTGAAGGTAAGTTCTGTAAATATTCGTTTCCAGCTGGATTTGCCTGCACGGGTGATCACTGAGTCCGACAAGCTCCAGCTCTCTACTGCGCATGCGCAGTGACGCGCGTCGCCCCTCAGCTTGTAAAATGGTCCAGCGTCCAGCCTTGGGCGTTACGCGCGTTTAATTACGTCAATTCGCGTCCGGTGTGGCCGTAGCATGACAATGTCAGAAGACACCACATTGAAAAGCACGCCGTGTTTCAGACAAACTTTCCCGAGGGATCTCACGAGAGGGCGGCTAAAATTCAGAGTTTGATTGCGTCTTACAATCAGAGCTGCACTGCAGTGAAGCGGACACTGCTCAGGAGAGCTCCTGCCTTCACAGAGTTGACATTCTCGCCAAAGACGTCTTCGAGATGCTGCAGAAAGATCTCAGGGAAGCCGATGCTATGGCTGTAGCAGTAGACGAGTCCACAGATAGAAATGACTCTGCCCACCTTTGCATGCATGTCCGTTTTTTTTACAGGAAAGTATTCAAAGAGGAACTGCTGAGCTTATTGCCATCTTTATTTCATTACAAAGGAAAAGTGTCACTGTGCCCACTGATTTTTTCTTATTTTGAATATATTCACTGAAGATAGGGCTGTCTCAAGGGACCAGATATTTACAGGGACAAACTGTTCTGTGTAGAAGTTTAAAGGTCCCTGTTACACAAGTTACTTGAACGCACTTTAAAATGTGACCAAAAGATGGAGTTTTTAATCTGCACTTTATGTTCATACACACCTTAATGTGTGCTTGTATTACCTGTCAAACATGTTGAAGTTCTCTGTTTGAAGTGTAAAGTTTAAAGAAACTGTTTTCCAGCAGAAGTTTAGTTTTAGTCCTGCTCTTTATTGAGTTTATGTCCTTTAGGATGTGGCAGTAAATCAATAAACCTCCAGTGTGTTTGTAATCTACTTGTGTTTCTTTTAAGTGGTTAACTTTGCTCACTGTCTGTCAAACATGTCGGCCCAGCTCATGGCCCAAGTCTGAAGATCTGGCCTGACTGAATTTGTAATTGAATAGCCCTGGTATACACACACGAGTGTGTAGTATGGCATTAGTATGCCATTTCAGACACAGCCTTACTGTCTGTCTGGTCCTGACCTGTCTGAGCCCCTCAGTGGTCCAGGCTGTTGCCCAGCTTCTGCCCCTCGTGCAGGGCGGCCATGGCGAGCTTCAGGTGCTCCTTCAGGCTCTGGATCTCCCTCTCGCTCCGACCTTTGACCCCGCTCAGCTCGTCCTGGATCTCTGAGAAACGCTCACAGGCGAGTCGCTTTTCCTGAAACAAAGACGAGGACGGACTTTAATGAGACAGCTCTGAGATAATGAAGTATCTGACTTTAGAAAGAGGGGAAATTAACTCATGAAATGTAAATAAACTCTTTACTTTCTGAGTTTATCCTGTAACCAACAAACAAACTGACACAAACACATGCTGCTCCGTCAAAGGACTTGAAATATTTATTCTTCCCCTCACAGCTAAGATCAGTTTTGTTTATTTGAACATTATCAGTGTTTCAGGTGATTATTTAGATCATTAAGCCTTTAACTCCCAGCTCAACTGTTTGGCAGAGGTCAATAAATCCGGGAAAATTTAATGTGTTAAAGAAAACATTGTTTTTGAGAAAGTTTTAAGATACAAAAAAACTCCTTCCTCCTCTTCCAATCACAGTTTTCCACCCTCTCCTTCCCAACCAATCAGTCTCTAGCTGTCATATTTTAAAGTGTTCTCTCTCTCAGCAGTTCATTTAGCCGGAAAGTTGTCATCCCACCCCTTCACCACCTCTGCAGGTCACTAGCCTCCTTCCTTCAACCTTCATCCTAAGAGCATCACTGAAGCATCGCTCCTCTTCACCACCACCAGTGTCTAGACTCCGGGGGGAGTCTTCTACTATCGGGAGCTCCTATCCAATCCTCTGGCTTCTGGGATGATCTTCCCCCCGCGGGGTCTAAGCGCCAAAAATTCTATTCTGTACTCGATAAATTCTTTGCTTTGCACATTTGGCTTACTTTCTCTGTAGTCTTATTGAAATACATTTAATCTCTCATTCTTCTGGAAGCTTCTGATCTTTGACTCACCTGATGAAGGTTTAAACATGAGGACTGGTTTACGTACCGTGTTGAGATACTGCAGCTCGTTCCTGAGGCAGCTGATCTCTTTGTGTAAATACTCGATCTCGTTCTCTTTCACCCGCAGAAGAACCTGAGACATGAACGACAAAAAGAGGACGAGCACAAAATCATTCAGGCTGGAGCTTAAATCATCCTGGTTATCAGACACTGACTGTGTTCTCGAGGGGAGAGTACTGGCAAGAAACTCACCATATGATAATATTGTGATATATTGCCATATTCTACAGTTAACTAAGAAAAAACTAGAGATGGTGTTTATGTAAATCACACAATGTTACTCAAAACTGAAAGGACAAATCAAGTAAACACTATTTGATCGAAAACAACTTTTTCATTTTATTGTTTTTGAAATATGTCAAATGCAGAGTTACTGAACTGAACACATGAGGAACAAAGAGCTTTGAGTTACTGACAGCACAACAGGAAGTAAAAAAAATGCTGCGTTCCAGTAACCTCGGAACTGGGAGTGACATCATCTCCGACTTATCGGCGTTCCAGTTGAAGTCGGAAAAAAACATGCTGATCTACCAGGCTATTGTTAGCTGTTGTTAGCACGCCCTGCGTTGTTCACAAATATCACATGAAGAATGTGATTATCCCTATGGCAGCATTTTTGTAAATATAAGTCTAACAATACTATGTATACAGCTGATCTAGAGCCACACACCCCAGTCAGAAGTGCAAATAAATGGATTATTACAGGAGCTAAATAACTGTTCACACTGGGGGCATCCATCTTCCATTGTCAACTCGGGGGTGGCGAGGTTTCACCGAGTTCCCAGTAGGAAATTCAGACTTCGGGGGACGTTCCAGTTGCAGTTTCCTACTCGGAACCTGGAAATTCCTACTTCTGACTACAACTGGAATGCACCAAAAGATGTGACCCAAGCCAAAGCGTGTGTTTGTTGTGATGCTAATGAATGCAGCTCAGACCTTCCTCAGAACTCTGCATTGCTTTACAACTTCTTTTTTCAACAACTTACAGGATGCAAAGCCACGAGGTAATGTATCTCTTTCTAGTTACGTAGCGGTAGTTTTTGATGTGTGACAACAAGCAATTTTTGGAAAACTTAGTATTGTAGTTTTGTAGTTTTGTACTTACAGCCCGGTGCTCTAAGACGTGTCTGAATAATATAAATTTGCTCTAGTTTTAATTGTCTTGTTCCTGAAGTTGAGTATCCAGGCCAGTCCAGCCCTGTCCGACCCGACCGTGAAGCTAAGGAATAGCATTTATAGATAACCTATTTTGATGCTATAAAACTCATCTTAAAGTGTGTATTTCCATCAGGCATATATCTAAAAGAGAGACTTTTTTGCGATTACTTAGAAACTCCTCACAGCCCTTTTAATACCAGACAGGTTAGTCATCTTCACCTTCCCTTTTATAGAACTAAACATGGTCAGTTTTCCATCAGATATCATGGTGTAAAAATATGGAATGATAAAAGACATCATCATTACACGTTTTTAAAAGGAAACTGTCTTTACATTTAATGCATGAAGCTTAGTTTTATTTTACTTGGTTTTTTTCCTATGTCTTGAATTTTATTCTAATTTAGTCAACTCTTTTATGGTCTCCATATTTTTGTTTCTTTGTTAAACCTGTTTGTTTTATTGTCGATTATTATTATTTCTTTTTGTTTCTTCACACATGTATGCATGTATTACTTTGTGTTCTTACTGAAATCTTGACTGTTCTCTGTTTTTTCTTATAGAAAGGTGAGCTCCTTTCCAAAAGTCTGATGGCTTCTTGACCTCTCCTGACACATTTGTTTTCTGAATATTTACAGTTTGATCTTATTTATCTTTTATAGTACAAAATCTAATAAACAAATAAACAAACAAACATAAGATCACAATATATTGCTGTATTTATATTTTTTCACACCTCTAGTGTCTCTGTTATTTATGACAGCATTCATTCATGACTCTGGAGTTTTAGTTATTTATTCTGATGTTCTTTTTGTTTTTATCCAAACCAGCTCCTGGTGCTCGGCTGCAGAGACATCGACTGTTAAATCTCTGCTTTCACAGTCTGCACAGACCATGACTCAGCAGACAACAGACTCTGAACGTTATATTTTAAGTCTGTAACCTTCAATCTTCTCCATGACCTCATGTGACCTCTGCTGAATGAAGGCTACTGATTGGAGGTTTTTGTTTTTGGACCAAGGTCGTCCACAGCAGTCTTTAAGAGGACATCACCTTTGGTTATTATTCTGTCCACGTCTGAAGAATTTCTCACAGACATCTCCTCTCTCATAAAGGCAGAAAAAGCTCCAATGTGAGTTTTACCATGAAATAAAAGACACAAACATTCACAGGGTTCAGAGTAGGGCTGATGGACAAAATTTCATATCTTGATATCAATACCATACGACATGAATACGAATATTAGGGCTGCCAAAAATGAATATTTCTGCGATTAGTCGACTCGTCACATCCTGCATGAACTGCAGCTGGAGGCCCAAATTGCTTATAATGAGCAGACCTGGCAACTAAGGCTCCTGCGTGGTTGTGCCACATGCGTGAGTGTGTTTGGAGGTGTGCTGGGTTGATTCCTGCCGCGTGATAACCAGGAAACGGGGTGAGGAAAGGACAAACTACCAACCACGCTAGGCCTGTGCTCAAAATATCGATACGGCAAAATATCGTATCGCACTCCTTTGGGATACGTGTATCGATACGGATCCTACAGAATCGATACGGCCTAAACATTTTGACAGTTGTTGTAAATACACTTTGGGTAATGTTCAAGGTAGAAGAGGAGCTACATAATGAAGCATATGTTCTAAATTTGAACTTAGGTCTACCATCTTTGAGGATCTGAATTTATGTCAAGTTGTAGAACCACTTAAAACTCATCCTTGTTCTTTTTCTTCTTATAAGAAAAAATGAAACTTGTCAAGAATTTTGCTTAAAGCATAGTCAGTGTTCACAATTTATGTGTATCGGGATACGTATCGCATCGTGAAGTTGCTGGAAATACCCAGCCCTAAACCACACTCATGTCTGCTCTGTAGAGGCAGCTGGGTGATAATCATGTGTGATTCACACAAGCAGAAGAGCCCAAAGTCACTTTATTGAGCCGACCTGGCAACACAACAACTGTTTTCTTAGGCCCTCCTCACACGAGGATGGCCCCGTATTGTCTTGGCGTCGGCATCAAAACATGTATCGCTGTTTACACATCGTATTGTACTTAGGCTTGTGCATTCACATGACAACACAAAATCCTGTCGGGTTGCCCGCCTGGTTCTGCTCCGAGGTGGATTCCACGTCAACAAGTGCTCATGCACGTGTAACATGCTGCGTCTCTGCATGAGCACTTGTTGCTGTTGTTGCCGTAGCTGGTGTTGTTGGTGATCTGTGAGCAAATGTTGGTATAAAAGTCGTAGCAATATTTGCAGCTGCTGGAACAAGATCAGAATCAGCCCGACTGCCGCCATTGTTGTTGTTGTTGTTGTGTGTGACAGCGAGGGTTGGGGGGCGGGGAGGAGGAGGAGGGGTGCTATGAGGTCACTGTCTTTCTCGGACTTATCTGTTTATACCAACTACGGCATGAAGACGAATACACAGATATCCACCTGCAGACCTGTTTTCAAAAAAGATGCAGAGTCATGGACAAATACGCGTCTCCGTGTGTCAATATCACCAGATCGATAGTTTATTTTACCGGAGTCTTACTCGTGTAAAGCCCACCTTAGACTGTGCTCAGCCTGCTCCCTCACGCTTTCTGCTTCCTACACGGCTGTAGTCATAACCTTTGTTCTAGTAGACTCACAATAGTCAAACACTGAAATCAGGCACATTTTCAAGGACAGCTTTAACCGGGGACAGGTCATCCAAAACAGAGACTGTCCCTGTAAAATCCCCACACTGTTGATGCTATTGTTAGCAGCTAACTAGCTGATTAGCTATCAAGACGACTGTCCCTCTTTGTCAGAATCTGAATCAGCCATGACGTGCTTCCTTTTCAGATGATTATGCATCGCCGTCGTTCTGTCATGGAAGGAAAGTTCAGCCTTGCAGATTTTGAACATTCTTCTCTTTTGTTTTGGTAAAATGCTCCAAACTTTCGAGCTCTGTTGCCGGACAGCGATGATACTGTTTACTAACTCTTCTGGTGACATCACGGCTGACCTTAACTGTGCATGCGCCTCAAGCGGTGCATTCAAGGGCAATAGTAAAAATGAATTTTATTGTGACTTCCAGAGCTGTGCATGCATGGAGAGCGAGTTTACATCATTGTTTTTTTCAATATTAATATCTTGACTGTTCATATTTTGATATTGATAGGATAACGATACATCTTTCAGCCCTGGTTCAGAGTTTGTAACAGAGACTAAAGAGGACGAAGGTGTCTGAAGGACGTTACCTCGAGTTCACAGGACGTCCTGTCTTTACTGTCCCCGGAGTTTTGCTCCGTAGATCTCAGTCTGCTGATCTCCTCGGCCAGGCGAGTCTTCAAGTCCTGCAGAGGAACAAGCTCACAGTTTATGGTCCAAATGTTCAAGTTAGCGTAGAAAATACCCACAGACAGGCAGTCAGTTTTTAATTGATGCTTGACAGAAAAGTCACGGCACAGATTTAAAACTCTTAGGATGCCTAATCTGACACAGAGACCTTCACAGCTGACATCAGCATAAAGGAAACACCAGCAGAAGTGAATGTGCCACCAGGTTTCAGATAAATATATATACACATATATATCTACCACCTCACCTGGTTCTCTTTCCTCAGCTGCTCCATGTCTCTCTCCTTTCGGCTGATCTCTCGTTCTCTCTCTGCGTTCTGCTGCTCCGCTCGGTTTAACTCCAAACATTTCTGGGAGTAACGCTCTGACAGGCCGGCCAGCTCTCTCTGCAGCGACTGACACTCTGCCCTGAGGGAGGAAAAGAAAACGTCAGGCTCTGCACGAAGAAAAGTCCGAATCTGTTTAAGACTCTGGACAAAAACAAAGGTCCAGAAGACCACAAAAAGCCTTTTGGGCATAAAATCGATGTCACCTGCAGTTCAGCTCTACTAGTACTCAAATTTAGAGAACATCTAAGTTTGATCAACTAGTGCACGAGTAGACTTTACTACTGAAGAAAAAAGTGTCACTAGTACTATAAGTTAGCCTTAAATGCTAACAAGTGACGTGAAAGCAAATTCAGGCTTCCTATTGGCTTTCAAAAATATAACGCTCAGGGTGCTGGATATGGTTATAGCTTTATTTGTATTACATCTACTAGAACTACTACTGAATACTTTGGCTTCACTAGACTAGTGGACTAAAAGAGTCTACTAGTCATACTAGTGAGACATTTAGAGTTTACTAGTAGTAACAGTAAATTTGGTTTTTCTTTTTTTTTAATTTAATTTTATTTTATTTTGGATCCCCATTAGCTACTGCTGAAGCAACAGCTACTCTTCATGAGGTCCACACATTAAAAAAACAATCAACAAAATACATTAATGACATTCAATGCGCTCTAAAAATTGAAACAGGCAATAAAAGACAATTAAAACATCAACCATCTGACAGTCATAGTGATCGGCTCTAACATGCCCAAGGATTCATCAAATAATAAATGATCTTTAGAAACAATTCTAGAAATAAATGATTCCACTTTTGAACAGAATTACAGTTTAAATGTTTCTAAAAGATAATTACAGATTCTGCATGTTGCTTTAAGTGGTTGTGTGGACTGTTAAGATAATCTTGATGACATTAGATATTTCTTCAAAGTCTTTTTAAACATTTTACTGGTTAAACTTGAGATCTAAGATGGAAGACTATTCCATATTTTCATACCTCTATACAGAACAATGCTTTGGCCTGCATTGTTTTTGTCAGTAGTAGTGTAAAACAACCATCCCCACTGTAGATTACTTGACCATAAAGAACATTTGGAACCTGTGATGTAGAAATGTTTCTAAATAAATAAAGCAAAGAGGTGATAAGTCTTTCTTTCACCAATAACCAACCTCATGCTAAATGCATTTTATTGATGTTTGCCCTTCCGTCACTAGTATAGCAAAATCATCTACTAGTAAACAGTTTTGTGTTACTGGTACTACTGGTAAAGCTTTGAGTTTTTACCGGTAACATTTTTAAGTCTACTAGTAGATGATTTTGTGTTACCAGTCAGGTCTACTCGTGCACTAGTGCACCAAAAATCTTTTCTTGAAAAAACAAAACTTTTGTTTACTTGTACGAGCAGTTAACTCAAAATATCTAAAAGTACTAAAAGACTGGTTTAGTTTATTAGTAGAATTAATAAAGCCAAAAGATTCACTAGTAGTACGAGTAGGACGAATGCAAATGAAGTGGGAGGGATTATAACCAAATCCAGCTCCCTGATTGGTTGTCATATTTTTGAAAGCCAATGGGAAGCCTGAATTTGCTTTTACCCGCCCCCTTATCAGCATTTAAGGCTTACTATTAGCACTAGTAAACACTTTTAAGTCTACTCATGGCACTAGTGACACTGAACTATGGTTGATGTCACTAATATCATGGCCATGTTTGCAAAAAGCAAGAGAGCCCCTCTTCATCAGTCAGGCCAATTCCTGATTATTAATTCTTTAATGCAAACTCATATGAAACACTTTAAAATCATCCTTTGTGCTAAAACCTGAAGACCAGCCTCTGTATTTCAAAGGAAATCACCTTGTTTTGTGTCTTAACCTTTCTTAAACTGAGTTTTTCATATAATCATTAAAATAACAGATCTGACTGTTTTAAAACATGCTTTAAAAAAAAGTACTGACAACCCTAATATGAACAACTCAGCAGAAAAAGGGAAGAAATATCAGAGCCACAGTTTTAATAAGTTAACCTAAATGATGACAGGATAATTAAATGTAATGTATTTAAAGTAATTAATAATCCTGTATTTAACATCATTAACAATCTTGTATTTAAAGTAATATATAATCCTGTATGAACAGTCAGACTTCCTCTTCTGAACACCATGCCTTGCAGATAAAACCCTTTGCACTTGTTTAATTCTGAACAATCCTCTGTTTGTTTTTGTGTTGGTCTGAAGCCGTTTGAAGCATGACTGTTTTCATGCTGGTTTTCATGAGGCCGTGTTTCCTCCTGTGGTTTCAAACCGCTCGTCTGTAGCAGGCCAATAACCGCAGAAATGAGGAAGGGCAAACACAGAGCACAGACATGAAACTCCAGCAAGCTGCAGCAGAAACTCAAACAGAGACACAACAACACAGAAAGTTGGGTTTTTCTATGATTTGCTGACATGGGCCAAAGTATTAGGGACATCTGTAGCAGAGACTTAATCAGGGAATAATAGCTTCTTATTAGGGGGAAGATCTGCAGGATCAAACATTGTGTTTTTTTTATCTTTACTTTAATAAATCCTCATATACTCTCTGGTTTATACTTGGTTTTCTTTCTTAAAGGTACCAAACCCATTTTTAAAAATATTTAGTTATAACTTGATTGATAACTACATCACCACAGTGTTGACTCACTTCTGCTGGACTCTCAGAGTCTGTGAATCGATGGTGCTGCTGTTTAACCTCCTCGCTCTCTCCACCTCTCTCTCCAGCTCCTCTTTGTGCTTCTTCTTCAGAGCCTCCATTACTGAAACAATCACAAAAACACTAATAATCAAAAATGTAAGTACAGGAGAAGGGTACAAAAGACGTCTTTATATAACAGATAAATCCATTTAAAAGAATGAAGAGTATGGTTTTTCAGGTCTGGACTGTCTCAGTACATCACTGCTGTTATAACATTTTATTTTCATCCTTAGTTACTGTGCTAAAAACTGGCTGATGATAATATAGTGGAGCTCATAGGTTTGCAGAGGTGGGTGTTGGTGTTACATATGCTGTTTGCTAGCTGCAATAAAATGAAAGAAAGAAGTCGAGCAACATGCAACACCAGAGAAGAAGAACAAAAGTGAGAACCGCTCCAATCTAGTCTGCAGCTCTCTTGAATCATTGCCATAGCTATATATGAGTTTATCTTTTTATTTGTTTACAACTACTTTGATGGTTGATGGATCAATAACTTACATTGTTTTATGGAATCACACTGATTACATGACAATCAAGAGCCTACAGCGTAATTAAGAGTTGCCATGTTGAGTCTTGGTCCAAAGAACAATAATTTATATTTATAATCTTAACCCTTTTTAATTTATTTACTTGTCTACTATCAATAAACACTTACTTATGTACTTATCTTTTAAAATGTGTGTATACTTTTACAGTTTGTGCTGTGTCTGTTTGCTAAAAAAAGTTAATAAAAAGAACCTTGAAAACATGATGCATTTAAAGTCGGTATGTAAAAACGATTCTCTAAGAAGGTACATCATCATTATTCATGATGCATTCAAATACAACTTTGAGAAAATGACATTTAGGACTTTGTTGGAAACTTAAATTAATTCATTTGTTTAACCTGTTCAGCCCCAAAGTTTTAGATTTCTGGGATGTTTGCACGCTCTCCAACAAAAACGTAAGAAAAAGTCTATTTGTTTTTTCAAAAACCTCACCTAACCATATTGTTATTAAACCTCTCTAGTTTGCTCTGCATCACTTTATAACAAAAGTCCTTTGCACAGATGATGTAAACATATTTTAGTTTTCATTTTTAGAGTTTTACAGCAACTCCAGCATCATTTCCAAGAGATATACATAGGGATGGGAATCGAAAACCAATTCCAGTTGAGAATCGTTAACAGCTCCATCAAAGAATCAATATCATTAATCTTTTTGCTTATCAATTCCCTTATCAATTCCTTCCACTGACAGGGTTCAGAAGCATCAGAATTGTGACTTAATCCTAACTGCACCTACTAGACAACCTTAAGTAAGTGGACACACCTGCAATTTGCAGAGGCAGTTATACATGCTGTGAGATGTGTTTGACATTGTTGCCACGAAAATCAGACCAACATTTGCTCACATGGGAAATCTGCAGGAATCGATAAGGGAATCGTTAAAGAATTGGATCGATTAGCAGGATCGTTAACAGCATCGATATTGATAAAATCTCATCAATTCCCATCCCTAGATATACACAATAAAAATTGTTGTCCCAGTAACACATATACTGATAATTCACATCTGGACGAATCTCTAAAGTGCTACTTTTATTATGACACCAGAATAATTCAATAGACCTTGTGGTTGCAGAGACAAACTCTTTTTTATGAGGATGTCATTTTCGAGAAATAAACAAATAAAAATAGAAAAGCACTCGGAGAGTGCAGACCTCTGCCAGCACCATATTATGATTTTTACCATAAATATTAGTCCTACCTTTATTTCATGTAAATGTTTAGATTCCTTGACCATGAAAACATACCATTAGCAACTGGATTTATAATGATATCTATTTTAGTTCAGTAGTTATTCACCAAAATCACATTTTTCGTCATGGCGGATCCAGACGGTGATCTGGATCAACACCAAAATTGAATCAGTTCTTTCTTTTCCCATGCTGAACATTTCCTGAAAATTTCATCAAAATCCATCCATAACTCTTTGAGTTATTTTGTTCACAGACAGACAGATAGACTCTCCTGAAAACATAACCTCCTTAGCGGAGGTAATAAACATTCCCCCGGCTGTGGTCGAACATCATGCCCGTCTGACCTCGTGCGATGTCCTGCGTCTCCTCCTGCAGCCGCCGCTCCTTCTCCGCCTCCATCGCTCCGACCTGACGCTCGTGCTGCCGCTGCAACTCGTCCAGAGCCTGCCGGTGAGCACGCTCCATCGCCGCCAGGCTGCGGCCGCAGGGAGCCTGAGGGCCGCAGCCTCCTCCTCCTCCTCCTCCGCCTCCTTTTAGCTCCTCTAACTGCTGCCTCAGTGACGCCACCTGCAGACGGACGGAGAGACGGAGGTAAAGCTCACTGCGGGACCGGGTCAAAGGTCAGATCAAACAGAGGATTCACGTCAACTCAAACCAAGAGAGAGCAACAGAATCAGCACTCTTTCCATTTTGATCTGTACATTTATCGACTTCACTCACCAAATATTCTGATCATTTTATCTTTTTTAAATATGATCTCTATGAAACGACACAATCCAAGCAAACTCTTCACTACTGTGCTTCTCAGCTGGACTGGCTTAGGGACCCACCATCACCCTCAGTAAGTGCATTTCCACTACCATTGGATATGCGCAAAACATAAATACTGCAAACTGGTAATGGAAACACCTGAATTTCGAAAAAGCACGAGAATATCGCTAAAAAGTTTTTACTCTTTCATGAGGTGGTTTTTCAGACGTTTCGATATTTAAATATATCGCAAAGCGTAAACACTTTTTCCACAATTCTCCGTCACAGGACGTGACGTACCTGGTCACATGATCACTTCTCTCGAAGTAAACTTTCGAGTCGACCCTACAGACTGAAAATGGAAAAGCTGCTTCAGAGAAGAAGAGTAAGACTCATGCAGTCGTGTTAAAAGGCTGAAAAAGGAAAAGTTTACTCCATCCTGTCAGATGAAGAGTTAATTTGCATTTTATCTGAATTTGCAAATTAGAGAAAAACTCTCCACGCACTACCTCCCTCTGCAGCGCCTCATTGGCTGACTGGCTCAAAGACCGCGACCCCATTGGCGGTAAGGAGCTCATCTCCTTCAACGGCATCCGCTCAAACTCCGCCCACTTGTTCTCGATCTCCTCCTCCGCCCGCAGCCTCTGATTGGATCCCCCGCTGGATCCTCTCCTGGACAGCAGGGCCTCCCATTGGCTGCTCACGTTCTTCTCCTCCTGCCATTGGCTGTGCTGCCCCTCCCCTGCTTCTCTCTGATTGGTCGGGAGGGCGCCGGAGGAGACGGGGACGGGGGACAGCTCAACGTACTCAAACCGCCGCTGCGTGGGAGGGGCCGACGCCGGAGCTTCAGAAGGACGGTCGGCGAGACGCGATGAGGGGCGGCGGGACGAGGGCGGGAAGCGAGAGAGGGAGTTTTCTTTGTCGCTGCTGCTGTCGGGAAGTCTGGAGAGGATCGAGACAAAAAAACAGTTTTGTTCCTGTTCGGGCTTTTAGCAGGACTGTGGTTCACTTAAAAAAATATATTAATTTACAAGAAAGTGAGAAAACAACATGTAATCTGATTTGTTTGCATCCTGTAGCTTTCTCTAATTTATTATGACTTTTTTTCTTACATAAATATAAACAGTTGATACATGTTTTGCCCTCCCTTTTTTAACCTTCAACTCTTACTATATATAAAATAATAAGGGATTATAATTTAAAATGTCTTAAGTGTGTAATTATTAGGGCTGGGACGAAACACTTTTCTCCCAATTCCATTTTTTCCTAATTTTTAGGTGCCAATTTGATTTAAACTGTGATTTCTCCGATATTGCTGATTTTTGCAATCTTTTATTAGCTTTTTTAACAGCAGTGATTTTTACTGGATGAACACTGGATTTTTTTTTTTTTTTTTTAATAATATTTTTATTAGTTTTCAAGTTTTATAATGAAAGGTGAACTGTACATTATATTTACTATAAAGAACATGTATCAAAATACAAACATCCACACGCTCACACATTCATACAAAGTAGATTTGCACCAAATGACCTAGATACATGTGCACAGGCACCTGTCCATATACATACGTTGGAATGTACACACATACACGTACCTCAGTAGCACGTAACTACATATATTCTTATAAACATACAAGTATACACCCATATATATAAACCCATATGTATGCACACATATACACATCCATTCTCATATCTGTGTGTATAGAAGGACAAGATCAAACTATAACAGTAAAATAATATTAAAAGTAAAAATAGAAAATTGATAATTTAAATATCATCTCCCTATTTTCCAGATGCTATAATGTACATATATGGCTCCCACAAAAGTACAAATTCCTCCAGTTTCCCTTTGGTTATATAAGTCAATCTTTCCAATCCGATGCATTCTGACAGTTCTTTTATCCATTGTTTTACAGAAGGACCTTCCATGCTCTTCCAATTCAATGCAATAGCTCTCCTTGCATGCAATAGTCCAAAGTCCAACACTTTAATTTGTTTCTTTGTAGACACAAAGTTCTTGGGGTATATTCCGAGTACACAAAGCTTTGCACATAAAGGAATCTTCATTTTAAATACTTCAGACATACAGTTAATTATATCTGAACACTGGATTTTTACTGAGATGCTGATATTTCTAAACACACTATTGCTAACACCACATTATTTTTTATCAAGAGCTGGATATCTTTACTTTATGGAGATTGATTAGTCGCTTTTAATGTGACATCTATTTGTGTGAGGAACAGATGTTAAATAAGAAAACAACATTTAACTCCAAAGAATGAAACTCCTGCTTTTTAAATGTACTTATGCAGTGGTAATAAGGTGAAGCAATCAGTACATTTTTGTCTTTTGCCGATGCTGATGTTTAACTTTACAGGTCATAACGTCCAGCTCAGAAAAATAACAACCAGACTAAAAAAAAAAAAGTCACCATGATGAGTTTAAACATTCAGAAAAGGAATATTAAGCATTTATCTAAAGTGTTGATAATTACAGTTGTGTTCAAGCTAAATTTTCTTTTGTTCCTCCAGTATTACAAAACAGATATAAAAGATAATCTGTAAAGATGAAGAGCTTGTGTATATTTTTTAAATTGTTATATCATAAACTGCAGCTTGAATGTTTATGGATTTTTTTTGCTTGCATAAAAGCAAAACGAAAAATTTGTTTATGGATGAAAAACAGCTTTTTCTAGGACTTAATAGGACTTCAGTGGACAAGTTAATAAAACTAAACTGAACCAAACACATATAGCCAACAATATCAAGTCCTGAATACTGGAGATAGGAAAGTACTAGGGCTGGGACGATACACTTTTCTCCTACTTTTGATTTTTTAAGGTCCCGATTCGATTTACATTGCGATTCTACGATATTGCCGATTTTAACAATCTTTAGCTTTTTTAACACCAGTGAAAAAGATGAACAATGATGATGCCTACAGACTATATCAGGAAACATACACATCACATGTGAGTCTGTTTTTAGGATTTATTCAGCAATATATTTTAACCAGCTGTTTATACTCTCTCTTCAAAAGACTGGACTGACTTTAAAAGTGGATTATTAACACAGACTAAAATGAAGCATTTACATTTGGAAAAAATCATCAAACAAAAAATCCTGATACTTGTGTGAATCGATTTTTTCTTCCACCCCTAGTAATCATTAAGATGATTTATTTAGAGTAAAACTTGTTATGTTTTGACTTTCTTTGTATGATGGATATTCTGGTTAATTTCATGGAATAAGCAGGAAAGGTAAAAATAAGCCTCGACTTCAGCCTATTGCTTTTTTGGTTACAGAGTTTGTTGATTGTTTTTTTCATTGTTTGTTTTAATTGTTTTTTTTCATTGATTTTATTTTTTTCCTGATTGAGAAAGTGTTTAGATTTGTTTATGTTTATATGCTCTTATTTTGTAAATTTAAGTTCTGTACTGCATATTGCAACCAAAATAAAATGTTCATTCATATTCATTCATTCTACTAAGACAAAGCTTTGCCAATGAGTTTATGTTTTTGCTGACGTATGTTTGTTAGTTAGCAACTTTACACAAAAACTACTGGACGTTTTTTGCTGAAAATTTCAGGCGATGTTTGTAACGGCCCAATTTATCAATGATAAGATTTTGGTGGCGATACGTGTTTTTGTCTGGATGCAAAACATTCCTAACATTTAAAAAAAAAATCCAATACATTTTGGGAACATTGGGTGGAGTTGAAAAATATACATAACCCTTCCATTTTTTAACTGGTTTGCTTCCAATTTTACAGGATAATATGGAGTCCATGTCCCTATCATCAATTTAAACTTTATCTGGACCTGAACCACATTGATGCCACAAAAAAAAAAAAAACATTGAACTTCTAATGGGAAATCAAATCAAATCAAATCAAACTCTATTTATAAGGCACTTTTCATACTTTGAAGCAACACAAAGTGCCTCACAGAGGCTAAAAAACAGCATAAAAAACATGGTTATATTCTTGATGTGTGGAACAAAAGAAAGCTCAGAGTCAAAAATCACGCCCAGATTTTTTACAGAATTTGTTGGTTTAAGGTCATGGAGTTTTGGTAAAAGTTTCTCTCTCTGGCCTTCAGGGCCAATGACTCAGACTTCTGTTTTGTCCATCAACGAGATTCAATGATTCATAAAAATTAAAATGACCCTTTCATGCACAGTGTCACCCACAGTGGACAGATATTTATTTTACATTTTAAACCATTTCGGCTAACTATGTCCCAGCTATCAGGTGGTAAACACCAAAACCACATTCCCAAGTTTTATAAAAAATATGACCTTTATGTCTTTTTGTTCATTTTGAAATAATCCATCATAAATCCAAAATGTCCAACAAAGAGGGATATGCACCACACCCTTTAAAATGAAGTGTTAAATTCTTCTATTATTAAATAATTAATCAGGAAAACACATACACTCTAACTCAATGAGATGTAAGGAACACTTTTATGCCGATTTTAAAAATATTCTCCTTTCCAGAGGACATTATGCAGTTAAAAGTATATTCTGTGCTTTCATCCTGTATTCAGATTTAACCTAATTTCGTATTTTTTATTAAAATGTTTTTATTGAAAGTCACATGTTAATAGTTTAATTAAACTGCAATACTAAATATACTTCATATTTTGCTTTATATTTTGTATACTTTTAGCAAATGTTTGTAACAAATGTGTTCGCAGATCTATATTAAGTTCCATTGAAATATTATTTATTTATTAACTCACTAAATATATAACATATTAAAAAGCTGCACATTATTTTTTAGCTTGTTTAAAAGCAAAAACAAATATTTAAAAAACAATTCCAACATGATTTAATAAATTCATGCATAAGGGATAATAAGTGATGTTCCCAAAACTTCTTGTGTTCATCCAGGATAACAACCTCCATGTATGAGCTGAGTTTGGTCTGGATCCTGTTTTGAATTGTATCTTTTAAAAGAGTTATGGGAAAGCCACTTAAATTTTCATGGGAAATAAAAAGAATAGAAAAATAAAATCATAATAACAGGCACCCTGCCATTCTTACCTCCATTATTGTCTGTTCACGTGTGCCTAAGTGTACAAACTGTGTCTTCTAACAGTGTGAGATTTGGATTTCCTAAATAAAAACAGTTTAAAAAAATACGGTTTTATGATCTTTACAGAACTTTGCTCTTACTGTGTGAGGTCCGGAGAGCTGCTGGGGCGCACACTCTTCTTCAAAACCTCGATCCAGTTCCTCCTGATCCCCGCCGTCATGGCCGACAGCGTGAAGGCGGCGTCTCGTGTCTGGAAAACAAGGAACGAGGATAAAAGGTGGAGGAGACAAAGATGTGACAGAACGGGGGTAAAATGAAAACAATAAGTAAACTGAGAGAGGAGATCTGAGCGGTGACAGGAACAACAGAGCAGGCTGCAGAAACTGAGAGCGGGTGTGGTTCAGACCGAGAGAGACGACAGAGGTTTGATTCACACGGAGCTGTCTTATTATATTCATACTGTAATAATGTTCATAGGATCACTTTACTTATTTAGTCTTTCTTTATATGGCAGATGGAGTATATCTTTGCTGATTCTGCATGTTTCTACCTGCTTTCTTATTTTTTTCCAACTGTTTATATCATCTTTTTGAACACGATAAATACAATAGTCTGATAAATTTATATTTATATTACCTGATTTCCCAAAAAATACAAAGTAAAACAGTAGCACATCTTAAACAAAATATAAAGAATAGAAAATATGGAAATCTACAAATTGCAGAAAGAATTACAGTGAAATAAAACGTAAGAAAAAAAATAAATGTATGTATATATACACACACACACACACACATATATATATATATATATATACACACATATATATAGGTACACCTTGGAGGGCATGTAGGGATAAAGCCAAGAAGAAGCGATAGCTTGGGAGGGAGTAATGTAGCTCCCAAATGTGCATTAACTTTAAAAACCCAGACAGAAAAGGGCTGGTCATGGAGAACTCGTAACTCCATCACTTTGTCGTTAATGGTTTTAGCCTTTTCACTGTCTCTTAAAAACTTATTACACTTTTCAAACACAAGCTAAATGGGGACATCCACGCTCCATGTTGTTGTTTTTAGCCTGAGCACTGCTAGCTGCCATCGCGGCTGCTTTGTCTTCATTCGGTACTGCTATAAAATTTTACATGTTAAAACTTGAAGTCCTCTTTCCTCCTCCTCTCAGAATTCTCACCAACAGGTTATACGAAAAACAATGTTGTTGTCATCTTCTGCCACTGAGAAGAACAACCTCACTGGTGAAGCCATATTCACTTTTGGTCTGGCAGAGACGGGGCAGGCTCGGGTCCTTCTAGTCAGGAGTGATAGCCGACGTAACCAGGCTTGTTTTGGGGCTACATGATTAGCAAACAATTACCCAACTTAAGTAATTTATCTGATCTTTTTATTGGATAAAATGTACCCATCGGGTCAATAAAAAGGATGTTATTCCCCATATCAGTCCGATAAATTTGGGCATCCCTTCTTAATTTTTATGCCCTGATCTATTTCAGTGTCTGCTGATATTCCTGCTGATAAACTATAAAGGCAACTGAAACAACCGAATCTCCCCTCAGGCATTATCAACTATTTCTGATTCTGATTCTGAAACACAAAAAACACTCAAAAGCTCAGCAGGATCTCTCACCTGGATCTGAAAGCCGTAATTTTTCTCCACGTCAAACTCGGACACTTTCACACATGATTTCAGGTCGATCTCTCCGTCCAGGTCGTCTTTCTGCACAAAAACACGATCAGAGGATTCATAAAAACAAATATCATACTTTACTGCTGTCTGGATAAATGCATCAAGAGAAATTCTGGTAAAATGAAATATGAGGGGTAAAAAAAATCCCAAAACATAAATGCTTCTTTCTAACATATTACACAGTAGGGCTGGGTATTTCCAGCAAGCACATGATACGATACGTATCCAGATACACATATATTGTGAACACTGACTGCACTTTTAACAGAATTCCCTGCAACTGTTGTTTTTATTACAAGAAGAAAAAGAACAAGCATGAGTTTTAAATAATTCTTCCACTCAAGAACTTTAGGTCCCCAAAGATGGTAGACCTAAGATTAAACTTGGAACATGTGTTTCATCATGAAGCTTGGCTTCTATTTTGAACTTTTCCATTGTTAATATTACCCAAAGTCTACTGTCCAAACATTGAGGCCGTATCGATACACGTATCGCCAAGAAGTGCATGACGATATTTTGCCGTATCGATATTTTGAGCACAGGCGTATTAAACAGGAGGCAGGCGACTGCAGAACCTGATGATGAAACGTCTTTTTTCTATGCTGTGTGTTCAAATAGTTATTCATTACTTTTATTAATTTGTGACTAGGGATGTACCATATTGCCGGACCACTACAAGTACGGGCAGATATCTACAGCTGATAATCTGGGCCATACAAAGTGGACCACAAACATCCCATATACTGGTTGTAATATCGAATAAATATAAAATATACCTAAACAAATACCCCACTCCTCACACAATGTCTACTAATATAAATCAAAAGCACATTTATTAAAAATTATTATTATTATTATTTTTTTTTGCGTAATGTCTGCGTCTCACACAAATGGACTGTAATCATTAAGAATCTCTTAACATAAATATTGATATCAATAATAAGTCCACAAAACTCAGCATATCAGATATCAGCAAAAATCCAACATCATGCATCCCTAATTGTTACAGATGTTCTGTGGTGCAGTCGTCTGTGTGTCTTTGCTTTTATTAGTCTTTTTGTTTGTTTGCACCAAAGATGTTATAGCACGCCACAGGGAAATGATAGTGATACGTTAAATCTTACCCTTGGCTGTAAATAAATTAGTAATAATAATAACAAAAATATGTCTAATGCTACGGCCACACCGGACGCGAATTCGCCTGGACGCGCGTCGTGATTACATACAAAGTCTATGCAAACAGGCGTCTTGACGCAATACGCCGGCGGCGTTGACGTTTACGCGGCGCGTCCGAGCGCTGGACGCTTTTGGCGCGCGCTGGAGCGCCGAGGCGTTTTTGACGCCCCAAACGCCTCGACGCCGAGTTGAAAATATTGAACTTTCGACGCCAGTTCGCTGCAGCCAATCAGCGATGACATTCCCCACGTCATTGATTTGATGACGTGGACGCCCGCTGCCCCTGCTCCCGCTCAAGCCCCTCTCAAAGATGGAGGAGAGGTTTATCGGCACTGTTTGCTATCATTCGGAGCTATACTATTCGGCGTGTATACTCTACAGAGACCGGAACAAAAAGGAGCAGGCTTGGGTGAAAGTCGCTGAGGAGACAGGTTTGATTTAATGATGTGTGACGCCCCGGCCTCCTGCTCCTGCTTAAACCCCTCTCAAAGATGGAGGAGAGGTTTATCTGCGCTGTTTGCTATCATCCGGAGCTAAACTACTCGGCGTGTGTCCTCTACAGAGACTGGAACAAAAGGAGCAGGAGCAGGCTTGGGTGAAAGTCTCTGAGGAGACAGGTTTTGAAGGTAAGTTCTGTAAATATTCGTTTCCAGCTGGATTTGCCTGCACGGATCATCACTGAGTCCGACCGGCTCCGGCTCTCTACTGCGCATGCACCCGGACGCGCGTCGTCCCACAGCTTGTCAAAATGTCCAGCGTCCAGCTTCGGGCGTTAAGCGCGGCGCGTTACAGGCTTTACGCGCGTTAAAATTCGCCAATTCGCGTCCGGTGTGGCCGTAGCATAAGACATTTTTTGTTACACATACACATTTGGTCTATTGGAAAAGAAAATTACATGATGGGTGTTGTTTAGAAAGTTATTCTAAAGGAATTACTAAATGAATACATTTACTACAAATACAAACCCCATTCCAATAAAGTACAATAAAGCAAACAAATTTTTAACCTTTAATCAACTGAATACACCACATGGTCGAGATAGCTAATGTTCAGACTGATAAACAGTTATTTTTCTGCTCATGTTAAAACAGCGTGGCTTCAGAGTTAAAGACTGACCTGCTGTAGTTCACACCTGTAAGAATGCACTACATTGGATTTTTGACAATATCACCTATGAAGATATTTCAGATGAAACTTGGTTTTATTTAAAATTTGCACAGTGTCCCAACTTCATTGAAACTGGAGTTTTGTGTTTATAAAATTTGAATAAATTCAAATTATGACCCTTAAATTAGTTTCATTTGATAAATTATGGTTTATTGTTACTGTTAAATTAAAAATGCCCCACACTCCCCTTCTGACATTGAGGTTTACATTAACGTGGCCTACTTAGTAATCACATTTCTGAGATAATTAATTTATTCTTAATCAATGAAATCATTAAGAATGTACTAAAACTGCATTAAAATACAGATTTACCTCCTCAGCACTGGAGTCTCTGTAGTACTTCAGTCCTGCATCCGTCAGAACAAACCAGTGCTTCTTCCACTGAAAACACAACAGGACTTGATCAACATATGTTAACATATGAGTTAAACTAATCCAGCTGTTCTTTTATTCATATACTACACACTATTAAATCACTTAAATTTAAATATAAGGCAGAATGAAACAGAAAAAGAGAGCAAAGCTGTCAAATGAATGAAACTGAAATACTTTTTGATACAAGCTGTCCTAATTTAAATCTGTGGTACATCCATGACTGATGGAGTCAGAAAACAAAACTACAAATTTTAACTGATTCTTTTACAAACAGCAATAATGCAGAACTAAACTGCATAAAAACTTTTTTTATCACTTTTGTTAGGGCACCGCTGTAGCCCAGACCATGTGCAGCAGTTTGCATGAAAGAAATCACCTGCTGTTGTTGTTTTGTGTTTAACTTCCATTTATGTCGCTGTGGTATCAAACAGGTGTGATCATCATTAAAGTTTCAGTATCATATTTAAGCTTCTCACTCTGGTGCCGTGCCATCCCAACAGAGGAGCCACAGAGCTATTACTCTGATGACCGAGGTCACCTGCAGCTATCACCTTACCCACAGGAAACCTCTCTCATTAACAGACGAGGGGCTGCAGAGGGAAATGACACGTTTTACAGAAGAAGAAGAAGAAGAAGCTCACCTCTCCGCTCTCGTCCAGCTTGGACATCCATCCCTTCTTAAAGTTCAGGAGATCAGGCTGTGGATGAACAGACATGACGTTAGAACAAACCACCTGCAGGAGGAATTCTTTAAGAATAAAAGAGGGCGAAGCTGAAGCATGACAAGAACTTTACAGACAATAAAAAGGCAAAATAAAAATGAGCATCAGGGAAAACAAGTCTGCCTATCAGAGGGTGGGGTTGTTTACTATCCTATTTGGTAAATGGAAGGATTTAGGAGGTTAATCTCCTCCTTGTGCACAAAGACAAAAGTGACAATGCTTTTCCCATCATGCACGCTGAAACCAGTAAGTACACTTTTTAGCAACTTGCATTTTACGTCAGTCTTCCTTTCTTTTTTTAGTTTAACAAAGATAACAGATGTATATTTGTCTTCTCCATGTTTGATGACATGAGAACTGTACATAAACACTGTAAGGATGCCAAAACTCTCATTATGTTTATAAGACATGAGCAAAACATGCTGATAAACAGCACCAGCTGCTTAAACCTGCTCTAGCTGTTGCAGCTAATATTTTTTTATCTGTTAGAGGTGCAACACCCCTTAATACTCAAGCCCAGGGGTCATCAACTACATTTGTGCAAGGTCAGACTTTTTATGTGACAGATGTTTTTTTAAAAACACATTATAATACAAATATTTCACCAAAATACCCTGTTGGCAAGAAGGATAATTCTGCTGAACTGGAAACAAAAACTCATCCAGTTTATCAAGCTTTAATGAATGATGTTAGAAAAAATAAATATACCCTGAAAGGAAAGGTAAATAAGTTTGACTCAATATGGCATCCATTTATAGATTATTATAACAAAGGTAATCCCAATAAAAAATAACTGGGCAGGGCCCAGAACTCATGGTATCCTCCACTTTGTGTTGTTATTGTTAGTTTTTAATTTCTTATTTATTTAAATATTTTTGTTATTATGATCTTAATTGCATTTGTGATTATTTGTGTTTACTTACATGTACATTATTTATGTTTTATTAATGTATTGGATTTGCTCTCTTGTTGTTTGTTTTTGGAAAGAAAACCCCCTATAAAAAGAAGTTAAAAAAATAAAAAAAAAATCCAGAAATCCAGAATTGCGGATACCTAAATGTAACTGTCAAAGTCTACCCATTAAGGCTCAAGAGGTTCAAGCCGTCATCAAGTCAACTTCAGCAAGGATTTAAAAATGAATTACTTTTTTTTTTAACAAAGAAAACTTTTGACAAAGTCTGGATGTGCTTTTCACAGCACATTTAGCAGATGAGGAGGATTTTTCTCACTGCAAAGGCCACGAGAGTCAGTAATGGTTTAATCTTGACTGCAGCATCAGTTACGTTTCTGACAACATTTCAGATTAATAAAAGGAGTTCATATTTTTCTGACTGCCTGTATTTTTTATCTTAAAGTAGCCTGGTGCAGCACATGGAAAATAAAGGATATTAGTCACTGTGTTGAATCATGATGCATCATGATATTGAATCACATTAAATCATTAATCTAATAATCATGATCAAACTGAATCATGGGACTACTGAAGATTTACAGCTCTACAACACATAACTAATAAATGTACTGTGCTGATGTGCTTGGAGTTCGAGTCCCCCCCCCACAGAACCTGACAGATGTTTGTGCATCAGTGGATTAAGAGAATGCCTTTTTGTTTCTGCATTTATTGCTCAAGCATCATTGATTTCAGGTTTGGAAAATGCTGAGCTGTCTTTTTTCCTCTCTGACCACAGATCAGAAGAATGTGGGTGCGAGTGTGGGTGCATGTCGGTGCCTCTCCTCTCGCAGCATTAGTGTGGTTTCTTGGCATAGCTTTAGCGAATGATTACTCATCAGCAGCAGTTTCCTCATCACAGGCTCAAACACAGAGAGGAAAGGGTGAACATGTTTACAGTGTCTAGTTTATTTAATCTGGAATTTAATACACAGCTAAAATAACTTAATCAGAAGCTAACATATCAGCCATATAAATGTAATCATGTGTAATTAATGACAAATGATCAATACGTGCTTTATAAAATACTGGGATAAAGCAGCATGGCGTTGAGACTTTAACGTTATAATATGAGCCCTGTACCTGCATATGAAGTGATCCTAGATTAAGATTATCAAACTTATCCTGCAAACATTCCTCCTTCTGCTTATCTCCATTTCACAATCCTGTAAACTCCTCACCTTTAAAGCCCTCTGCATTCCTTATGTCAGTTTTATCCTCTTAATTCAGCAAAAAAGTCTTTATTTTATTACTTTATTGCACAACTTTGCTCTATCCCCTCTCTTTATTCTGTTCACATTCAGTTAGTTATCAGAGCATCCATGTTCTCCATTAAAAAGTCAAACTGTCTTTCTTTCTTTGATTAAACAAATCTCACCTTTCTCCTCCAAGCAGGCAAAATTAAGACATAGTCTGTGGCTCCTTTTCCTTATGTCACTCCCAACACTCTCCTAAATTTTCAATTTTCAACTACACTGACTGTTCTATTAGATAGAACTTAATTAATACAGCAGCTGGGTATTTATGAGTTATTTATGGAGCTATATAAACTTGTTTTTTAAATCTTTTTCAGGAATACAATGATGTAAACATGAAATACAAATTATACATATTTTATATAATTCCCTTTTTTTTTCTAAACCAACTACATGTAATGTGCAAAAAAGTAATGGCTGAAACAAGATAATATTAAACAATAAAATAAAAAAAAATTAAAAAGAGAGGGAGAGAAAAAGAGACGGGCATTAATATCTCAATATAATGGATGGATTAAAAAATAAATAAAATAAATAATAATCATAACAATAATGATAATATAATAATAAAAAAAACATTGTCCAAATTTTAATCAAAATAATAAATACATTGGTAATATACATGATTAATAAGATACAATATTTCCATTAACAATGTTGTGCAAATCATTAAAATATAAATACTACCAAAAAATGCAAGTCAAAGGGTTTCCCACAATGTTCAAAATATTTCTAACACTCTTGTGTAAATTATTTAGTCTCTTCTTTCTCTCTTTGGCTAAAAATATGAATGAAATTCATTAATCTAGAGAATTCTTTGAAATCCATGGTCAACAATATGATGATTACAAAGTACTGATACTTAAAAGCATGGAGCAATTTGGCAATGTCAACATAATTAGAGTTTTCACACCATTTGGAAAGTGTGTATGAGGTCTATTTAATTATTAAAAATGACAAACAGTAATGACTGTCTAGGACTTTTATCTTCATTGAAGTGGTTGGAATAAGTTCCCTTGAATCATATCAAAGTGAATAAGCCGGCTATTGTTGCAATCAATTACTTCTTGACCATATAAAATAATTAACTATGTAGCAACGCACTGCAGGAAACTATTCATTTAATATTTTGGTCCACACTTTGAACCCTTGTTCATAATTCAATTAAATTGTCCCTGTATTGTTCTTCCCCTCTGCCTCGTTACTTAAAGTTGATTTAATTAATAAGATGACCACATTAATGGTGCTCATGGTTGGTTTTAATTATTTCAGGATCATATGTGTCCCAGTCATTTATCATAAACACATATTTGCAGTGTTTTGTTGGCTGAGTGTGTTGAAACATTGAGTGTGTGTCACAGCTTGCTGTAAAAAGTGACACACACACGGTTAATGACTCTGCCTGCTACTGTACACAAACAGAGTGTAAACAGATAACATTATGGCACAGCGTGGAGTCCCTCTGGGTTTGTTACTGACAAGGACTTTAGCCTGGCTCCAGACTATCTAAAAAATATGGCAAAAATACATTTAAAATAATGATTTTCATGGGAGTCAAACTTTAGATTTTAACACACTTCAGTTTGGGAACAACTGATTTTATGTGTAATGGTTACAATGTCTGATTATTTAGATGCATTCACTGGTTGACGTCAAAGTGTCTGTGGTGAGTGTTTGAAAATACAGATATTAACACATTGCTATATTCGAGGCTGAATAATGCATTGATAATTAATAGTGCAAAGCTGTTTTTTTAGACAATAATTTATAGAAGTTTGGGACTTCTGTTTTGAATTGTAATTCAGTCTTCTGGCATCTAACCCTCTATCTCCTTATAATATTAACTGCTATTATAAAGTCAGTGGAAAAGACAAAACAAACCTTCAAAGGACCCTGATTTAGTTTCTTTAATTTACATCATATTGTGGGTTTCTTAGCCCAAGACTCCCATCAGAACAACAGACCCCAACATTATATTGATGTAAATGCTGCTGATAAATTAATTTTTAGATTGCTTCTTATTTGATTAAGTCATAATAATATTAAATATAGTGTACTGTCATTTGAAATATTGTCCTGTTAATGAGGATAACATCAATATGGCCCTTCTAAAAAACACTGTTGCCCATACATGGTCTTCATAACACAAATAAGCCATCAATTTATTTGTTTATCTGAATAGATGTTTAAGAGTAAGCAGATAAACACTGATGTGTGGCCCTCGGGGTGCTAATAAATCCTGAAAATATAATTGGGAAATACCTGTTGTGGTTTTAAGGACATCTTTTTGTCCCTTTAAGTGTTTACAGACCCAAAATCAAAATGCCAACTTATCCAAACTAACTGTATTTGTCTTGCAGCTGTATGGGTGCTAGGGACTGATGTTACTCTTTAAACCCAAGAAACATAAAAGTGCTAGGACGGCAACAATTCAGTATTTTGGATAATGATATTCTGCATTGAAAGTTCAAAGATGCTTTCATAAATACACCAGAAACACATGAAAAACATTTTATGTCTTGGATAGTGATGATTCTGATGGATGAAAGTGGACACTAATTAATAATAGCACAATTATTATGGTACACTGTGAATTTGGTATATATTACAGTCAATATGTGCTGTATTTAGGACCAATTCATATGTTGAAAATATATAAATTTCAGCAAAAACTTTTAATCTGTTGATACCAATAATCAGCTCTGTAGGTAGTTATATGCTGAATCTGTTTAGTTCTGATAATATTGTGCATCCCTAATATTTAGATAATAATATATTAATTACGCCAAAATATTCGTAATGTATCTTTTTATTTTATAACACACCCCTTGGGGCTTACATCAACAACAACTGGACCTTCTGTAAATTAATTTGATGCTCTCTGTCAGAAGCTAACTAGCTAAACATCACAGTTATTGTTATTACTGCAGATTACAGTGTAAAGGAGTTAGCTTGTTATTTTGATGGGTTAATCCTCTCCAAAGCACCTGCCATTTGACACACATAATTAACTTCAGTGTCTTCTTTTCGGTGTTAAGTTTTAGTTTCTCGTTATTTACATCGCAAACGTATCGAATAATCGAGTAATCGCTCTGGCTAACATAAGAAACCGTTTAAGTTAGCATAAAGTTGGAGATGCTGCTGCGCGTGCACACTCCTCAAATCGAAGTACGACCGTTAAAAAGCGTCGAATTCAAAATGTCGGACATTTTAAATCGATATTAAAACATCATTTAAAGTGTTTGTGGTGTGTTAATGAAAACTGTCAAACACTTCACATTTAAAAACGATTTTCTGATCAAAAATGAAACTTACCGTCATGATAACAGGATCCCGGAGAGGTTTACAAAGACAAGAGAAAAGTTCCGTTAATGTCCGATTTAAAAAGCCTCTTAATGTCTGGTTCTTGACCCTCGTTTACAAACGTTTCACGGATAAAACTTCACTTTCTCTCGCTCTGGAGTTATGCGAAAAGGCATAAACCCCCGCCATTCATCCCCATGTTAAACTAATCAAGCGAGCCGCCAGCGTCCATGATAGACGAGCCTTTATCCAACCCTAAGGGCAAAGTGCACCAACACGCCACTAAGAATTCCCAAAAAAGGCGACTAATCGTGATAAATAAAAACTTTTCGGTAGCAGACTCTTGAGTCCAGCCCGTGCTGCCTCTGCCTGCTGCTCTCTCTTCACTTCCTGGGCGGATCCGCGAAGATCGTTTGAGAAAACATGCTCACCCTACCAAACCACACGATGCTGGCTTTGAAGCAGCTTTCAGGAGACGAGCTCAGGCTGTCAGGCTCCAGAAAGCTCATCAACAGCGTGTGGAACAGTACAGATCATTTAATCAAACCCACGACGAGCTATCAGGAGGAGAAAAGCGTGTTGAGTGCTCAGACAGACGTCTCACTCCGCCTCTTTTCTCGGGGACCAAATCTTTCAAAACACTTGGGGTCACTGATTTGGAAAGTTTGGTAATCCCAACCTTTCACAACAAGTTAAAAGCCTGCATGATTAATAAATGGGCCTAATAACAAAGTGGCACTCCCCCTTTTCCAAAAACTCCTCTTGGTAGCTATTGGTTTCAGTTCAGGAATTTCAACACATGCCCCAGCAGACCACAATTGACAAAGCTCAGTCAGTCTTATGAAATGCCTGCGGGGTGTAGGTGAAGTCTGCAGACACACACAAACAAGCAGCCGTTAAAAGAAGATTTAACAGGAGGTGGAGATGGTGCAGATATGACCGGGTGCCAAGTGCATAAAGGCTTCATGATTATTGGCAGGATGTGTGTGAATGGTGCACAAACTGCCGGGTTGTTTAGTCAATATGTAACAAGAGATAGCATTATTGAAATGGGCCCAGCTCCAGTGAACTTGTGTTGAACCAGAAGAGCTGCAAGGTTATTTTTGTCTTTTACAAACACTCGTAACATCAGAAAAATAAAAGCTACCTCACCAACTATGAAATGGGGATTTCCTCATCCAGCCTCACTCTACATGACCTACATTAAAACAACATGTTTTACAGGTAAAAACCTGCAGAATCACATACCTGCATCTGCTCTGATCTGTAGTGATTACCTTTCCAAGAATTTCCCTCATCAGCCGTGGGGCTGCCACACCGCTGCAAAACAAAACAGAGACAAGAAAAATCAATGTGGGATAAAGTCAGCAAGAGGTATGAGGAAAAAGTGGTTAAGCATTAACATACTGTCCAGGTAAAAACCACCAACTACAACTACAGGAGGATGTGATAATTAAGAGAAAAAGTTACATAATTCAGGGCACATATCACAACATGTTTTGTTTTCTGTCATTATTTCTGTTTTTATGTCCCCATGCCTGTTTTGAAGGGATGCACCTGGAAGCAAGTATCATCTGCTCTGGGTTCTTTTTAATGTTTTGTTGGACTGTTAAGGGTCTTAACATGCTAAGAAAAATGGCATGAATGTGACACTTACATCAGGCCTAACTAAAGAATCCTATACTTTCTAGGAACAAATATATATTTGGAACAAATATATATCACATATACTGTGTGATAGTTAATAAATCTTTGAGTTGTTAAATTCTAGCAGAAGATGACTTCAATCTTTACAATTTACAAAAAACAACCAAATAAACGACTTTTCAAGGGGAGTTTTAACAATCTGCATTATTTTAGGATGAATTCAACATCCACTAGAGGCTTTTTCTAAAAACGAGTCAATCCCAATAGACTCTCATTTAAAAAAATACTGAACTTCACAACAGAAATAATCATAAATATAGCTGGTATGAAGAATGTTCTTTGAGTTCTGCTACTTTTTTATTAGTTTCATCCTTAATAGTGATAATATCTTCATACATGTATATAATATAAATCCACCTTCATCTTGTTTAAATCTGAACAGTATTCTTTTTTATGTTATTTTATATTTTTGCTGCTATTACTTAGTATTATTCAGTATCTTTTTGTGCTGCTATTAAAATATATTATTATCTTTTTACAGTACCCTTTACCTGGCATTTATTGTGGACAGCAGAGTAGGAATTTCATTGTGCAGGGAAACATGTTTTTTAATGTGCAAATGACAATAAACACTTTGATTTTTTGAATCTTTTCCTGATAGAAAATGCATGGAGAATCATTAGATCAGATGATTAGATTAGATTATATTTGGTCAAATATGTCAACTAGGAGACATATTTGACCAAAGGAAATTTAGTTTAGTTTACTTTAGTTTGATCACTTTAAACATGAAATCCCACTAACGAAAATAATGTGAGAAATTGCAAAGCAAACAACTGTTAAGTTGGTGCCTTAATAACCCCAAAAAATGAACAAAATAACAACAAACGAACAAAACAATACTGAACAAGGTGTAGGCCAGTGAGCACCATCATCCGCCCCGCCATAGCTTTGTACACGGCCCCCGTATGATTATCAAATTCAGAAACATATTCAGGGCAAAAGTTCTGTTGTGGTTTCAAAGGCATCTTTCTGCTGCTAAATCCCTAAAACTACTGATGAATATCCCCCAAATATCTTTGATTGAAACTGTTTAATCAGTCATGACTTCATATCAAAATTGTTTTTTCTTATCTGAAATTTAAACACACAAAAAACAAGGACACTGGAGCCGAACATAGAGCTAAAAAATATGAAAGTCCATTACAGAAGTAGCTATAGTATCTTCTTGTAGGTTGCAGCTGTATAGGTGACAGGGACTGATCTCACTTTTAAAGGCAAAGGAATGCAAACAGTTCTGAAGAAATCCAACTATTGGCCCTTTTCCATTAGCCCTACTCTACTCTACTCGACTCCACTCAACTCTACTCGACTCTACTCTACTCGCCTTGTGCTGCTTTTCCATTAGCCCCAGTCGCCTGCCAAACGGGTGCAGTGTTGCTGTAAACAGCTGAGCGACACTGCGGTGACGTCATTTTGAGAGCGACACAACAATCTGTGGCTTTTTGTCACAAACCGAGTAAAAAAGGAAAACAGAAGAAGGCTGCAGGTGGTAAGAAGAAATACCCCTTGAGAAGCACAGGAGAGTTTTGGAAGCTATACAACAGAATGAAGCCGAGGACGAGAGCAATCCAGCTGCAAAGAAAAGACGTATGAGGGTAAGCTAATGGTAGCTACCGCTAGCATGCTAGTTCGTCGCGCTCATGACTCATCGATGACGACATTGTCTGACCAATCACTAGCTGGCAGTCGGTGACGTCATCTTTTAGTATGGACTCAGCTCGCTCGGAACCAGAGTGGAGTAGGTACTAAAACTAGCTTGTTTTAGGAGGTACCAGGCTAGTGGAAACACACTCGTGCAAAAGGGCCATTAGTGTGAAACAGGAGGCAGATAGTAGGAGGGAGCTTCTTTTCTTTTATTAACCGTTTTCTCCTGTTTTTTTGTAGTGTTTAATTAGGTAAGAGGTTTATCATTTTTTTCTCTTTTTTTTTACAGGTAAGATTAGATGCAGTAGGAACATTTTGTTTATTGTGTTAGGCATTGCTCTCGAGTGAAATAAAATAAATTGCTGTTCTGAGTGGCAAACTGTGCTGTATTCTGGCCTTTGTTGGGAGTGGGCGAGCAGAGAGGGCTCTGCATGTTGTGTTTTCGGTTCCCCTGGACCGGGGACATAACAATGTTTTTCAGTGTGCAAACGACAATAAACACTTTGAGTCTTTTCCTGATAGAAACTGCACAGAGAATCATTGGATCAGGTTCAAACCAGTGGAACCATTTTTTGGTCAAATATGTCTACTTGGAGGCATATTTAATCAAAGGATAAAGATTGTTTCTTTAAGCCTGTATTGTTAAACTGGGCCTACCTGCAAAGAGGTGGAGGAGTGAGCCCTGGATAGATGCCCACTGCCGCTGTAGTGCCAGTCTCTGTCGGTGTCTCCTCCGTCGTCCCGCTCTCTGGACGGATGCTTGCTGAGGGAGTGACTGAAACAGCAGTGACACACTCAGGTCAGCAGGTCTGATTTGAAGAAAGGATCATTTCAAACATCTACTATGCCAGATAAAAGTTTGAAGACTCTGACCTGGCTGGTTTAAAGAGCTCCTGTCTCCTTGGGGGCTGCTGGCTCGGAGTCCTCCCGACATAGCCTTGTCCGTCCCTCTGATGGATCATTTTGACCTTGGGCACGTCCGCCATCATGACGTACTCCTCCCTGGACCTCCCTGTGGACCCTGCTGACATCTGGCCTGACTCGGACGACTCCATGGAGCTCTGGGAGGAGGTGTACCTCTGCATCTGAATCTGAGGTGGAGGAGACGGGCTTCGTGTACGGTGAGACGGACCACCATCCCCTCGACGGTTTCTACTGATCTCTGACCGAAGACCATCTGACCGAAAGCCGTCTGACCGAAGACCGTCTGACCGAAGGCCGTCTGACCGAAAGACGTCTGACCGAAGGCCGTCTGACCGAAGGCCGTCTGACCGAAGACCGTCTGACCGAAAGCCGTCTGTCCGAAAGCCGTCTGACCGAAGGCCGTCTGACCGAAGACCTCCCGGCTTCTGGGGAGTCTCCAAAGTGACGGAAACCACTCGGCCTCCATTTGAGGTCAGTCTGCTTGGCGAAACAGCTTGAGAAGACGAGGAGCTGCGGTGGGAACGAGGAGATTTCTGCATGGAGGGTGGTGAGCGGCTGGGCTCCGGTCTTGAGTCTTGGTATGTTTGCTTCTTCTGAAGGGAATGGTTGGACTCTCCAGCTGTAGCAGTCCTGAGGATTGAGTATCCTGGTGGATCGGCCTGTCCTCTCCTCACTGGAGAAGGGTTGCGGCTGGGGTAACTCCTGCTGTTAAAGGAGGTGCCGATTTCTGATGTCCGCTGTACGCGCTGTTCAGGAGCATCGTAGCTTTTCCTTGATGGCCAGGAGTTGTGGCCATGAGGAGCTCTAGTTGGACTGACTTCAGAGTTACGCAGCATCGACGGAGAAGGAGCTTCATAGCTTTTTCTTGAAGGAGAGGCAGTACGTCTCTCCTGACTCCCAGCACGTAGTGAGACTCTGGTGTCTGTTCTCCTGAGCTGATGTTGAGTAGATGATTCATAGCTCCTCCTTCCAGGAGAAGAACTACGACTGTCGCGACTACCAAAGACCGGGTTTGATTCAGTCTTACGAAGCACAGACGGACTTCTGTCGTACCCTTGCCTGGCTGGACTGATGGTAGTGGCCTCATCTTCTTCTTCCTCGTCATTCACCCCGTTCCTGGCTGATAGGTTGCGATGCTGAGCCTGGCTTTCAATGTCATAGCCTTCCCTTATTGGAGAGCCACATCGTCCGAAGTGGCCACGTCCACTCAGCGAGAAAGTTGACTCAGACTTACGAAGAGGAGATTGGCTAAGGGAGGTAAAGTTCCTTCTTGGTGGGCTGCTACTGGGGCTTGTTGAGGTTCTCCTCGGTGCTGATGAGGAGCGACTATCGTGTCCACGTGAATTAGAAGAACTTATGGTAGAGTCGTTTTTGCGAAGGGACATTTGGCTTGAAGGGTTGTAGTCCCTTCTTGAAGGAGAAGAACTTCTGCTTTCACCACCTCTACCACTCACGGATCCTCTTGCTTCTGATTTTCTCAAGGCACTCCTGAAATCAGAGACAGTGCTGGGCTGGGGTTTGACTGGACTCGTGAGTGACTTAAAGTTTCTTGGCAGTGTTCCTGATCCTAACACCCTTCCTTGTGTACCTTGCGAAGACCACCTTGACCCCGTCTCCCCCCCACGTGACAACCCCCCTCCATCAAAGTTCCTGTTGCTGAGGGAGGCCGTGGACTCGCTGCGTCTGAATGGAGCATTTCCCCTCGAGGGTGAAGAGGAGCGGGACGGCAGAGCAGAGCTTTGCCTCGAAGAATCAAACCGTCCAGACTGCTGAAAGGACGAGACGTGAGAAGCAGAGTTTCCTCGAGTGACTGAGCTGCTGAAACCTTTACGACCTGGTGAAGCGAGCGATTCTGCGATCTTAAAAGGGGTAGGACTCGGAGAGCGGGGGCCGACTTGAGCTTCGACTTCTACTGCGATCTCGTAAGGGTCAGGAGGTGGGATCTCCAGCGGCAGGTCATCACCGAAAGACTCCACTATCTGCCTCTCAGATGCCACACCTAGATTAGGGTTTCTGAAGGGGACAGTGTCTTTGGGCTCCACATGCTTGTTGTTGTAGATGGGATGTCCTCGCTCAAAATGGCGATAGGGAGCTGGCGGGCTGTTGCTTTTGAGAGAGCGGGCACCTGATGCCCTCCCCAGTGAGAAGTAACCACTCTCACGTCTCTCTTCTTTTAACCCTGAAGGAAAAAAGAAAAGTGATAGAAATACAGACTAGAGCCAGGGCTTGACAGTGTGAGGAGGTACTCGCATTTGCAACTAAAAATATTACAGTGCCAGTTGTGATTTGCATTTGGTAGCACCCGTGCGACTACGAAAAATGACCGTTCAAAACATGTTTTATCTTGTGTTGAATACGTTGGAAGTTGTCTCCGGTGGTATTCCTGAACGCAGCCTCAGCTGAAACATGTTGAGCTTTGAAACGTTTGTTTTATTGACTTAACTGCGCCGCTAGCTAGCCTTCTGTACATCCGACATGCCTGCACCGCCCTGCGCTAGGTACAGACGAACATAAGCAGGCATCTCGACCAATCACAGCGCATCAGTGGGACTGGTTGCCAGGCAACATACACTGACAGAACAGCGAGCGACATTTTAAACTATTTTAGAAGAAAAACCAAACGAGCAATAACCAAATAACTATGAAGCCGATCAGTTTTTATTTCAAAAGACCAATAAAACCAGAACATGTGGACTCTGAATTGAGGCAAGAGGACGAAATGGAGCAAGGAGGCGGAATTGACGGCGTGTTGGCTTCAGACGCTGTGTCTTAAGACACCGGAGAGACAGTTAATGACGCCGCTGCCGTTCCCAGTCGTTAGAGGTACAAGTTTAATGCTGACTGGCAGAACGCATTCCCATGGCTCCTTTACGAGAACACATTGATGTATTGTGAGTACTGCATGGAGCGTAAGAAACCAGCTGGAAAGTCTTTTTTTGTCACGGCAACCCAAACCTTAAACGAGATACTGTAGTGAACACAGTAAACTCTGTTGCACTTTGCACATGAATTCACTTTAAATGTATGTTTGTCACTTTCGAGTGCATGTTTTTATTCAAATAAATTTAATAAATCTGCTTACAAATGCCTCCTTGTTGACTGCATATCTTTGTATTAAAGAAAAACACACTACTTGGTAACTTTTCATTGTGCTACTAAAAATATTTGTGTGCTACTAGATTTTTCAACTTGGTCGCACCCATGCTACTTAGGAAAATGCTAAGTGTCAAGCCCTGACTAGAGCAGGTACAGATCTTCTTTTTTTTTTTTTAATTCTTTTTTATTTTCAGATGTATTGGCACCCAAGTATAATGTCTCAAGTTTAAACTGAATGTCTGTCTGAAAAACACTTTGCAAAACTTTATGAACTTCCTGCCAAAAAGGAACCGATGTTGCACAGGACCAGAAGGAACAGATAACTTTGGTTATGTCCTCACTGACAGAAGGCTAAATAGTTGCACCTATTAAAAACAAACTCAAAACCAACCTTTTTAATCAGGCTTATAGAGGAAGTTGGTTTTACTCTTTTAATCTGCACCATGTGGGGTTTACTTCATTTTAGTTTCAGAGTTACTATTTAATGTTTCACCAATTTTTATTTATTTATTGTTTGGTTTTAAAAGAGTTCTATCTTAATCAACTTTTAGCATTTTATTACCTTTGTCTAGGGGTGTAACCAAATGTGTGCCATGAAACGTGAAATATAAAATGACGAAATAAAAATCAAAGACGCACAAAATAAAAGCACAGCAATAAAAAACGGGAAGGGGCGCTGGTGATTTTTTACCCTCCTCGCCTACCGTAGCAAAACACTTGCTTCAATAGAGACAAGGTCGATTATTTGACGCTCTTTCGTCAAACAACAACCGTGTGCAAAATATGCTGCTACAGTTCGCCGTATACTGCGGCGAGTACAACTACCAACTACCAACTACTTTCTGAGGACTGCTATTTGTTTTCCTTTTCATTCAAGAATGTACTTATCCTGATTGTTACAACAACAAAGCACTTTTTATTGAGATTTTATGTTTGTATTTGCACTGTAGTATAAATAAGGGGAAAAAACTACAATTTTGTTTTTTTTCAAAGAGCATTTATTTTGTACTGATGCAGCAATATTTTTGTTTGTCTGCATTAGGAAGAAAATAAAGAAAATGAGATTTTCCACAATTTCCTTCTGATGGGGATTTTCTATAATCTTTATTTCGTATCGTGAGCCCTGTTTTGTATTTTGTATAGTTTTGTGAGTTGACCATTTCGTTACACCCCTACCCTACCTTTAAGTTTGTTTAGTTTTAGTTTCCGTGTTTTCTAATTTTCGATTCAAGATAACATTTCCTCAGTCCTCTGTGGATTTCTGAGCAGTCCTGGCTTACAGTCTTTGTTTGTGTGGTTGCTTGGGTACATGACTTTGCATGTGAGTGGCTGTCTGTGTTAAATGTGGGCTGGGAGGGTGGGTGGGGTTTTCTATTTTATTCTGTATCCCCTTACTCTGATCTGCTTGTTTATTTTAATGTAAGGCACTTTGTGATACATCTCATGTATGAAAAGTGCTTTATAAATATATTATATATAAAAATATAATATATTTAGGAAGGCTTTTTTTTAATGGAAGTCACCAATTCTTCTTTCATAAACATTACGTTTCAAAGAAGTCCTTAGTTTTGTTAAAATAGAAAAGATTAGATGTGTTTTGAGGGAATCCCATAGGAATGTTTTTGTGTATACAGTTCAGGCCAAAAGTTTGGACACACCTTCTCATTCAATGTGTTTTCTCTATTTTCAAACTGTGTTGTGCTCTCATTATGATCTATTGTCCTTTTCTATGTCCTGCTTTTGTGTGTGTGTGTCTTTGCCATAATGTTTGTGTGTTACCTGCCCAGGGACTACGGATGTAAATTAGCACCAATGCTATAATCTGGCATATTTACATCTATTGGATGGTCATTAATGTGCACTGTCCCTATTAAATAAATAATTACATTTTTATTATGAAATTACAATGGAGGATTAGGGCCACGTTGAAAACTATAAAAAAAGGAAGATTACGAGAATAAAGTTGTAAAGTTACGATAATAATCTCATAAATTTACTAGAATAAAGTTGAAACGTTACAAGAATTAAGTAATCTCAAATTAGGAAACATCTACTTGGGTATACTTAGAAAGATATCCACAGATTCGGACTTTGCGGCTCAATAACGCATCAGCAAAAGAACATAATTCCAAACCAGACCCCTCTTTTTGATCACTGTAATGTAGAATAATTATAAACTCATTTTCCTCCAGACGAGCCATCAATACGCTGAAGCTGATGGCTCGGAGGCTTAGGGACCATCGACAAATTACCATATTGGAGTAATTGCCCACCCTTGAACGAGAAGCACAGGAAATTAGAAACACTTGTTGAAGTTCACAGCGAGCAGCTACCAGAGGTTTACTGACTCAAACTGATATTGTATTACTGATAATTGCTCTGGGACACCTCAGCTGGTGACATCCCACGGCACTGCCAAGTAAGAAACACCTTTTGGTGAAACAGGATATCAATGGGTCAAGTGCTTTAAGTCATAGACGTCCTGGAGGATCCGTCTACCTTTGCACAAAGCTTCACCTTTGTTCAAGTCAGAGATCAACCCTGTCTGTCTACTCAACGTCAGAAATTCCTCAAACGTCCACATTTGCTTCCTAAAATGTGAAATATCAGATTAGCCCAACAGTCTGTCATGTACCTGAGTGTCTGGTGAACCCGTCCCTGCTTGGAGGTTCATCCATCCAGGCCCGAGGGTTGGTCCGGTGGGGTGGAGGGTCCAGCCGAGTCATTGCCAGTTTTGTTGGGTGTCGACGGATTGGTAAGTACTCGTCCTCTGCACTGGCGGAGCTGCTGAAGTCCTGGTATTCACGGCAGCTAAACGGAGGAGGAGGTGGAAGAATGAGGGCAGAAGATACAAATAAGAGTGATGCTGTCAAATCAGCCTGAGCCTGCAGTGTTTGTTTTTGAGTTGATCTTCAAAACTGCTCGAGTGTTGGAAAAGAGCTCGCAACAAAATACACAAGTCAAGGCCTCTGAGCTGGCCTGGTATCTGTTCCAGTGTTTTCAGTACTTGCTTTATATTTGGTACTGATACTGTTGTTGTTTTAACCCTTTAACTCCCAGCGCAACTGTTTGGCAGAAGTCAGTAAATTCAGAAATATGTAAAGTGTTAAAACAAACACAACACTTCATTGTTTGTTTCTGTCAATGTTTCATGATACAGAAAAAACCTCAAACAAACCAAAAGAACTGAAATTTTCTTTGTGTGGGATTTAAAGGTTTAAAGGCTTAAAGGTGCTATGAGGAGAATCTATTTCCGGCGACAAAAAGACTCTGCTACCCATGAGCACGCGAGGTGACTGCCGTAAAGATGTGACACAAGCCAAAGTGTGTGTTTGTTGTGATGCTAATGAATGCAGCTCGGACCTTCCTCAGAACTCTGCATTGCTTTACAACTTCTTTTTTCAACAACTTACAGGATGCAAAGCCACGAGGTAATGTATCTCTTTCTAGTTACGTAGCGGTAGTTTTTGATGTGTGTCAAGCAATTTTTGGAAAACTTAGCATCGTAGTTTTGTAGCTGGCTATATATGGCTACTTACAGCCCGGTGCTCTAAGACGTGTCTGAATAATATAAATTTGCTCTAGTTTTAATTGTCTTGTTCCTGAAGTTGAGTATCCAGGCCAGTCCAGCCCTGTCCGACCCGACCGTGAAGCTAAGGAATAGCATTTATAGATAACCTATTTAGATGCTATAAAACTCATCTTAAAGTCTGTATTTCCATCAGGCAGATATCTAAAAGTGAGACTTTTTTGTAATTACTTAGAAACTCCTCATAGCATCTTTAATCAAAAAAAAGTTGCCTACCCCTGGTTTAGAGACTAAATTATGACTAGAGCTATAAAATATTTTAGGCAGAAAAACTAAAACTGAATTAAGTGCTGTCAAATCAACACTGCAGGGGGTGCTGGTTTGGCGTAGTGGTTAGCACCCCATGTATTTGCTTCTGCTGGTCCAGGTTCGAATCCCGCCTGTGACCAGTTTGCAGAGTGTCTTCCCCTACTCTCTCACCCCCTTCCACAAGCCTATCCACTGTCTCTCTCCTATCAATAAAGGCACAAAATGCCCAAAAATATACATTAAAAAAAAAAAAAAAAATCAACACTGCAGCAGGAGACCACACCAGGTGCAACTCCTGTCAGCTAAGACAAGAAAACTGAGGGTCTGACTCTCCAAACTGGACCACAGAAGATTGTGAAAGTGTCTCCTGATCTGATGAGTCTGCAGCTTTAAGAATAAGAATAGATATCAGGAGCTTTATTTTCAGTCAATCAATGTTTATTTCTAAAGCCCTTTAAAGTAACCAAAGAGGCCGAAGTGCTTTACAGCAGTGTCAGAAAATAAATAAGAACACTAAGGATACAAGCAACATAAAACAATACAAGAACAATAAATAAAAGAAAAAGACGGCCATAATAATATGCACAAGGCAAGAAACAATCAATTACCAGAAAACATTCAAAGTCTGTTTTGTAAACATGAAGGAGGTTACAATCTGAGGGGTGAAGACAACATTAGAATATGAAGTAGACGCACAAACATTAAAAGCTTCTGCGTGTCTGTTATCGGGGTGAGCATATGGAACAGTCTAAGGCCCCATCCACATGAAGACAAACCGAGGTCTAAACACATACGTTTTTGCCGAATCTGCGTATCATCCATATGAAGACGGCGTTTTGGGGGTCTGTAAACGATCATTTTTGAAACCAGGTCCCAGAGTGGAAAGATTTTGAAATGCCGTATACACAGCTCTGTGATTACTGGCTCTCTGCAACTTTTCAGATACGCTTACATCATAGTTTCATATCTTCATTGACACTCATGCGCCACACGCAGCAACAACAACAACAACAATGGCATGGTGTAGCATATGTGCTGATGAAGCTAGTGACCCTACTATCCCTGTTGCAGCAAAATCTCCTTCTTCTCAATCACCACCGAGTTAAACAAACAATTATTGAGGACACATTACAGCACTTTCTGATCACTTTATCACAATCTCTGTTTACAACTTTTGCTGCAAGTGCACATGCCCACTGTTTTTTCATCTGTTTCCGTCATATTGTTACAACGCCCCTAGAGGTCTGGCATGTGTTTTACGGCGTTTTCATGCGTATCAAATGCATTCATATAGACGCACACATTTTCTGAGACGCCTTCGTCTTTATGACAATCGTTTTTTAAACTGTTAAGAGTTTTGTCTTCGTGTGGATGGGGCCTAAGTGAGGAAATGAGGAAATGTTCAAGTAAAAACAAGTTTTAAAAAAATGTACAAAATGAGGATTTTTGCAAGATATCATAATGAAGAGAATTAAGTAGTCTGATAGTATTATATGGTTATTATTAAAAATAATGATGGTATGAGAATTCTGTATATCTGTGTGAAATTATAATTACCTCCGCCAAGGAGGTTATGTTTTCGGGAGAGTTTGTCTGTCTGTCAACAAAATAACTCAAAAAGTTATGGATGGATTTTGAGGAAATTTTCAGGAGATGTTCAGCATGGGAAAAGGAAGAACTGATTCGATTTTGGTTTTGATCCGGATCACTGTCTGGGAACTGTGCTGCTTGGCGGAGGTCTGCGCTCTTCGAGTGCTTTTCTAGTTACTATTGTGGATGGAAGTTTTCTGCTGCAATGTTCAAGCATGGAATCAGGGTGCATGGACATAGCTGTCTATGAGTAAATGTACAGTAAGAGCATAACATCTGCATTTGTTCGTTAATAATTGTTAAGTAAAGGGGTGGGAATTAATATGTTTTTACTTCATCCCACTCCTTTTTGAATATGTGATTAGATGTCTGTTTGTTTTGTATTTTTTCTGTCTTTGACACTGATTTTACTTTAATATCATGTTCGAAATAAATGTCAATCAATCAAAAAGCTATTAGGAAAAGATTAAACAGAATAAAACTAACGGACATGAGCATGACCTAGAAGCCTTAGTCAGGGTTAAAAGCCATTTTAAAAAAGTGATTTTTTAGTTTAGATCTAAAAAGACCAAAGTTAGTATTATTGTGGAAACTTCCGTATCAGAATCTGGTTTTGGTGTCACATTGGTACCATAATTGGAAAAGCTTGAGTTCCAGTTTTCTGCAGCTAAAATCTTGAACAGTCTTTCTGAATATGTGAGACAGGCCTCTACTCTGACAATGTTCAAATCTAGGCTTCAATCAGCTGTTTAACTGTGTATATGACTGAAATGATCTTATCTGCACTCTGCTCTTTGAATTTATTGTATAATGATTAAGGTCGTTTTTATTTTGTATTGTGATATTGCATTTTTCTTGTTTTGTAAAGCATTTTGAATTACCTTGTGTATGAATTGTGCTCTACAAATAAACCTGCCTTGCCTTGCTAAAGTCTGTTTTAGTTCGTTATTGGTAACCTGTACTCGTTAGGGTGAATGCATCAGTCCTGGTTTTGGTATTAGACGTATACATATATAGATATTTAAATCACAATCAGGCACCAAAACCTTCTTCTGCTGTTTGAGTTCAGAGGTGATGTCCAACAGAGGAGGTCAGCATGAAAACAAATGACTGCACACCATAATAACCATCTTTATAAATAATTATGCACTAACATCACCTCCTCAGGTCAAAGTTTCCGCCTCCATTGTTCCTAAAGGACTCATAATCAGCTTACCTGTCGGTGCTGTCGTCGTCTCCGTCACAGATGTAGAGCTCACAGTCCGGGCTCAGGATGCACAGAGAGCTCTCCTCATAACCCACACGGCCTCCATTCACACCGCAGACGCTGCTCGCCACAGACAGGCCGTCAGAGTCCTCCTGATTGGATGACAGGGGGAGAGACGGGCCAATCAGACGCTCTGATGACACAGTGGGTCACAGAGGGTAGTGACAGCGTGTCCACAGGTGACCCAGAAAGGTGTTAGTCTCTTAATGTTGTTTTCTTTTAGAGTAAATATTCTCTTAGAGTGATAAAAACTCTCTTTAAAGCTCTAATCCTGTCCGGCTCCATGTCCTCGTCCTCTGTCCTCTCCTGACACACACACACTCTGCTATTCGATTAGGGCGACACCTCTGTAACTCGACCTGCCTCGTGGCTTTTCCTCATTAATTTTTCACACTTCATTTTCTTGCCATCCCAAAATAGACCGTCCTGTCTCTGAAAAAGTCCACACAGGCTCAAAGTTACTCTGCACATATTCAGACTGTGTGGGAAAATAAAGGCAGATCATGCTCAGGCTTCAAAATGTTTTAAAATGTTGGTTTCATTTATATTTATAGTCAAAATCAAACCCTGTCTTCAACCTCTTCGAATACGGTGAAGACTGTCTGGGAGGAGGAACTGGGCGAGGGCATCTCAGATGAGCTTTGGGAGATAATCTTTTTTTTTAATGATCTTTTTCAGAAATACAGTGATGTACACATGAAATACAAATTATACATATTATATATAATTCCCTTTTTTTTTTTCCATTTAACTCGGAACAACACTAGGTCCTCACAGAAGGGGGGGGGGTCGACAGCATGAACAGTAGAACAAAGTCTCTGTTAAGTAATGTAAGATTAAATAAGCTAAAAACATAACCAACATGTAATGTGAGAAATAGTCATGGCTGAAACAGGATGACATAAAAAAAAAAAAAATTAAAGAGAGAGAGAGGAAGAAACTGGTATTTATATCTCAATATAATGGATGAACCAAAAAATACATAAATAAATAAATAAAATTAATAATAATAATAATGACAATAACAATAATAATAATAATAAACATCGTCAGAGTCTTAATCAAAATAATAATTACATTTGTAAATAACAATTGTAAAATATGTAAAATATATAACATATATGAACATATATCAAATTCAAGAAATTAAATAAAATAAATAAATAAATAAATTTGCAAAAAGTTTGCATTGACTTGAAATAATCTATGAAGGATTTCCATATATGAATAAATTTCAAAGAAGAGCCTTTTACAGAGAGCCTTATCTTTTCCAATTTGAGGAAGAACATATCTGTGGAGATCTTCTTAAACGGGTTCATACCTCATTTATCTGTGCTGGACATGTGGTTCACCACACTCATTGGACTAAAGTTAGACTTTCAAATATTTAAAAAATGTCACCAGAAGTCTGCAAATCATGTCCACATGTTCTGGTCCTGTGTTTCTCTTTATAACTATTGGATGGCAATTAAGAAGTAACTGGGACGCTTCTACAACCTGACGCAATGATTGCCTTGTTTGGAATATCTCTGGTGCTCTAACCTGAATTGTACCTACATATAATCGCTTTTGCCATTTTATTGGCTCGACGCCTCATTCTTTTAAGGTGGAAGTCAACATCACCCCCTTCTCACACAATGTGGGTTAAAGAGATTTTTAATAATTTAAAACCAGACTGACCACCCTGTTCTAATGTTGCTGTTTTTGTTTTTTATTTTTTGTATAATTGATGAAAAGCTCTAAACACCATCAGTTACAAATACTGTGAATCTCTCTCCTTTTGGTGTACAAAATCTAATAAACAAAGCTGTGAAAAAAATGTTGGTTTCATGAAATGTCATTTTTACTTTTAAAGATCAACAAGATCTTTTCCTCAGTATTTAGGAGCCTTTTGTTCAATATCTTAGGGATTGTGACTTGTCTCGTTTGTTGGAGGAAAATAAAATATATCTGTAATGCTGGACTTCTCTGCAGAAGGAAATGTTGATTATGGACTCTCAAAGTTAAATATCTACAACATTATCAATCAATCAATCAAACTTTATTTATATAGCACTTTTCATACATAAAATTGCAGCACAAAGTGTTTTACAAACAGACAGATAAATTAAAATAAAGGATATATGACCCAAACCCTCTTCACCCAGCCCCTGAACCACCCACATCACAATAATACACAGTGTTGATAAAAAGCATCATAAATAAAAAACAGTAACCATCACTGAGCTCAATATCTATAATAATATAATAAGTCTTGGCTAAAACAAAACAGTCCTGTACCTATTTTTAAAGAATAGAAGTGAAAAGAAGTGTGCATGTGAAGAAGGATTTATCTATTTATTTATTTGAGTATTATTTTTAGTAGCATTAGTTTTTAATAGTTTTAGTTTTTTCGAATAGACTTTATTAATGTTTCACTGTAATTTCTTGTTTTATGTAATGTAGAAAGGCCCAACCAGGACAGGAGTTCAGAATTAGCCTTGGCTATAAACTCCACTTCATGGCATCAGCTGCAAATAGTTTTTTGTGACTATGTACAACTGCAATGTGCCTGCCAAATAAATGAATAAAAAAAAAAAAAAAAAAAAAAAAAGTAATAAAGCACACTGCTGTACCCAGTACGTTCTGAGGAAACGCCATCTTAAAGGTTTAAAAATGAGAAAGCACTGGAGGTTAGGTTAAAGTGTAAATAAGAAAAAAAATTCTAATAATAAATTGAAATTAAGTTTAAATTGTATATATATAAAAATAGAAAATAAAATAAGATAAAATAATAATAAAAGTGGGCTGTAGTTAGAATAAATAAAAACACTTAAAGGTAAGTCAGGTAAAAGTTAGACCAAAAATGTAGGTTTTGAGTTTGTTTTTAAAGACATTAACATCAGGTGCAGCCCTCAGGTCTTCAGGTAGGTTGCTCCTTTGCATCCATTACTCCTGTTTCTTGGTTAGTTATGTATCTCATTTAATATTATTTTAATTTTACTCTGTGTCATCACAGGTTACCCTTTGGTCTTAGGAATACCTGGATAAAAATGGAATATTTTTGTCTAATTTAATTGTCATTTTTTTGTAGTTTATTATCTGAACTTGAGGAAGTGACTCCAGCTGAAAATAAACTCACTGTACACATAAATTCTCGTCCTTTTTAAGTGAGTAAACCCAGAGTCTTAGATTACACGTGATTCCCACGAGGGCAGAAAATGATCCAGCTTCATTCATTTATAATAAGAGACAGCACTGCTGCTCTGCTGCTCTCTGCTTCACCTCAGATCCTCTGTTTCTGCAAACGTCTGCGTCAACTCACATGCAGCCAAATCAACTTTGTTAGGAATGAGCCTTTACGTTTTCTAATCTTTTAAAGAAGCCTCTGCTTTTGGAGCAAATGAAAAAGTCTAAGACAAAAGCTCAGCTACAGTTTTGTAAATTAGATTGTTTTATTTTGTCGATTATTTTTCATCAGCAGGACGGTAGAGGTTGAGTTAAGCCTCGCAGCTGCACACTCTATCTAGCTCTTTTCTAGGGCTGGACAATAAACACTGTAAATCACATTCTGATGTTGATGCACGACAAATATCTTGATCCTCTGTATAAACAGAGAAAAAGAAATATCTGTCATAATACACAGATTACAAACTTTGATATAATTTATGTAAAAGGTAAATAAAATGGTTGTTTGTTTGCTACCAAGGAAACTAAATTAAAAGTTTTGGACACCCTTTATCGGGTATTTTTGTGATTAATAGTAAAAAAAAAGTAACTGTACTGCATAGCATGGTCCCCGTTATATTTTCACTCTTGTGCATTTTATGAAGTCATATTGGTACACACTGTGTATGTATTTATTTATTTTTTCTCTCATTTCATGTAGAGCTGTACAACTATGGGATGGGTGGGAAATGGGTTGGTGGTTATAATTTGCACATTTAATGAGGACGATTTCGATGTGTTCTTTTATATTCCCTTGTTAACAGCTAAAATGTTAATAAAAAGATTTATATAAAAAAATGTAACAGTAAAGTCCCCCACACTGTCGACATATAGTGGGTGTCATAATTTTCTGTCTTCCTAAAAAATGCTTCAAAATGGAAAAAATAAAATCTGTTTTGTTAATGATTGACCGAATCAATAAGTAACAAGAGAAAGGACGAGAGCACTGTCTTAATAAAAAGTTGGTTTACCTGGCAAGAAGTGAAAGAGGTGCAATATATCTGTAATATTTGGACATAAGCAAGGAACTCCTTTTCGTGGTTATTAAAAACATAAAATTATCAAGAACAAGGTGTTATAACACTTACATTATTGTTATGGAAACATGAGTGGACCATGCGTTGAACCTTGTGGAACACCATATTTAATCATACTGTCAGATTCATTGCTTTACCTTTAAATAGGTGCTTAAAAACAATATAATCTTTATTATTCTAATAATTAGAATATCAAAGTGTTGGTATGTTAATGCAACTGAACAACTGTGTAGGAGTTTGTTTGAATTATTTAATAACTATAATGTCAAATTACTAAACCACCGGAGTTATAACTTGTGTTTTGTTGCTTTGGAATTTAATAAATATCAATATTGTTTGATTTTACAGATCCAAAAAATAAGATTAAAATCCCATCAAGACTGAAACACTTCAAACTGATGATCTTTGGTTAGGACTGAACAATATTTGGAAGAAACGATATTGTAATGTTTTTCCTGTTGCCATAAAAACTTACATTTTCAAGGAAATTCACCGAGAAATGTTCTTTTTTTTGTATTCCTGCATTTTTTAAAGTATTTTTTTCACTTCTGAAGGTTCCTTTTCCCTCTGCTGAGTGTCTTTGGTTGTCACAATTAAGAAAGTTTATAAAGTGTCTTCACAAAGTGGAGGATGGAGGGTTATCAAACCTTTTTACGAAAGGTTAGAAAGATGTTTGTTAAAGATGCATCTATGAGTACTTTACAGACTGCAGGATGGCAAAAGAAAGTAACGATATCAGTGGTCTTGTCTAAGATTATGGAAGAGTATCAGGGCCATGTTAGATGGAGAAAAATCATTTTGGGGAGTCGACATTAAAGCAGAAAGTTTGGGATTAAAGTCGAAATTTCAAGAATAAAGTTGAAATGACGAGAATGAATCTGAATAAGAATTAAAGTTGAAATTTTGACAAAAAAAGTCGATGTGTCGAGAGAAAATAAAGTTGAAATACATTGTATGCCAATTTTATTCTGGACATTTCCACTTTTTTTTCGACATTTTGACTTTTATCACGAAATTGTTATTCAACTTTAGTCTTGAAATTTTGACTTTAATGTTAAAATTTCCACTTAAATGTCGACTTCCCCAAAATTATTTTCTGTAACACTTTTTATGAAGCCCACATTTATAATGCATTATAACGGCATCCAAAATGCCTCATGACTACACTTCTAAGCAAACATAATGCTTCATGATGCTTTATATCAACGGTCATAAAACATTATAATGTCATTTATAATGAATTAGAATGACTTGTTCCATGGATGCTCATGAACTCTACAATCACAAAGCATTCTGAGGGCGTTCATAATGCTTCATAACTACACTCATAATGCTTTATGATGCACTATATCAACAGTCATAAAACATTATGATATCACTTATGATAAGTGATATCATTATGAAGCATTGTGTTTGGTTTTAAGTGTGGTTACAAGACATTATGAATGCATGATAATGCATTCATAATGTTTACATGGAGACTCTTTGCGGATTGTCTAAAAAACGGTAACTTTTGAAAACAGGCTCCAGAGTGGAGAGTTATCAAAATGCTCGTCCATGCAGCGCCGTGTAAACCTGAATCAGAGCACTTCAGGGTGAAACGCTGACATCAGCACATGCGCAGTACTCTTTCATGTGCATACCAGGAACAACAACAACTTCGGCTGTGTACCGAGTAACGTGTGTGCCGCTGACTGTGCTCGGTTTGTTCTCCAGACAAAACTGTCCAGACAGATTAGTTGTCCAAACTGATCTGTTGTCTGGAGAACAAACTCCTGTGTCTTTGTGTGCCACTCGCCATTGTTGTTTGTGAACGTTGTTCTTCTTCATATGTGTATTGCAGCAGCGCTGCCTCTCTGCAAACCTTCACTGCCATCTACTGAACCGGCATGCACACTACAGCGGTCTCCAGCGTCTCCGTCTGAACGCGGATCGACTTTGAATACGCAAAGGAAAAATCTTTGTGTTTTTAAATCAGAGAGTGTCCATGTAAAGGTAGCCTTAGATAATGTATGTAAACCAAATTTTGACAACCACATAGCAGATAGATCCTGGTGTGTAAAATGGTCTAAAAATCTTTTACAGTATATGCTCAGTTTTTATTTTATTTGTAATTACTCTTAGGTGGGGTTCGTAAATAAGCCCACACTGGGTTTCTGCCTCACCTGCACATGTAAGTTTATCTTATTAACTATTTATCTCTTGTCTCTTTGAACTATGTGCAAATAAATCAATAATAAATCAATTACGGATGCCGTTATAATGCATTATAAATGTGGGCTTCATAGAAAGCGTTACCCTATCTAACATTGCCCTAATACCCTTCTGTACTAAGACAGCTAAGCTTAGACTTTTGTAGATGGTTGAGAAAACAAAGAAAAAAAAAACATTTTTGTTTCCATCAAACTTCTCAAAAATGTGCAAATACAGAGCTGAGTCATGCCACTGAGATGTGACTTCTGCAAACACATGATGCAGCTGTGATGTAAAAACATTAAATTGTGGTTAATAAACCATCACAGAGTGGATTTGACTGTAAACACTTTGTAAACACTTGGCTCCTGACACCAACATGAATTACATCGACATAAACAATAATCCTGTGACACGGTCCTGTTTGAGAATATACTGATGTATCTTAAATTCTGGATCTGTTGCCCAGCCCTACCTCCCCCGCTCACCTTGCTGCTGCAGTCCTTCTCCTCCTCCTGGGATGGTATCGGTGTCAGCAGCACTCCTTTCCCCGGTCCAATCCCATTTTCAGTCCCACTCTTCGCCCCTCCTCCGGTCTCGGTCGTGGTTTTCGTGCCCGGTGCGGCCCCCCCGGCGTGCAGGTGCTTTTGGCGAAGGCAGTCGTGGCATCGGGACGGGTCGAAGATGTTGGGCTGGAACTTTGGGCAGACGGGCTCATCGGAGGAGACTGGCATGATGGAGGAAACAGCAGAGTCATCTCACCGAGCAGAGCAGCTGAGGAGGAGCAGGAGGAATGATCAGTGATGTGAAACAGAACGAAAAATAAATAATAGGGATGCACCGAAATGAAAATTTGTGGCCGAAGCCGAAGCCAAATTATAAACGCTTGGCCGAATACTGAATATCCAATGCAGGGGCTAAGTAGTTCACTACATTTTTTAATAGTGCATAAATAGCTTAAAATACATTTTTAGACATGTTTTTAAAAGAAAGTAATTTTAAATGAATATTATGACATTTTTTAATATTCCAGTAGCCTTTGCCTTTCAAAAAGAGCCCAACAAAGTTTTTCATTCATATTAAGCCTTCAAACAAAACAAAACATGCATTAAAAAAAACTGTGCATTGAAGTGAATAAACCCTCAACAAACGAGTTACTGTCCTTATGACACAAGTACTATTCAGCCTCGCTGTTACCTCACTCCACCGAAGGCCGAATATATTCAGCCACCGAATATTCGGCGCATCCTTAATAAATATTTAAGACACAAAACACAAGTGTATGAAACAGGAAGGTCAAATAATTTACTGTATAAGAACAGCAGAAGGGCCGGGAATATTTACAGGTACATTTCCAAATAATAAATTGGGTATAATGTTTACAAAAAAACACAATCTATAGTAAGAAAAAAAACAAGAACAGAACATTTTTAAATAAAAGTAAAAGACAATCTGCGTGATACTCTAAGTCTCAATGAAGAGCTGATTTCTTTATAAAAAAATATTTAACTCTTTCATGCACAAATTATTAAATCACAAAGTAATCCTTTTTTAAATGTTTTTTACTCTCAAACAAGTTAAAGTTTAAAATGGTCATTTTTCATTGTTATATTTTGAGGGAGTTATTCATCTGTCCATTACAGTAGACACCATGTATCAAAAGTATAAACAGTTATTTAGTGATAGTTTAGAACTTAAAGATCTACAAACACGTCTTTGACAAATATTTATTAAGAGAAAATAAAATGAAAGCTAAATCTGATATGTGCTATTGCTGTTTAATGAAACAAATCACTTGTGAAGTTCACCAGAACTCAAAATAAAAAATGCAAAATGATGGGAAATCTGAATACAGGCCTAATATCCAGTTTGCCCTTCATCTCCTATTTTGGATTTATGATGCAATATCTCAATATGGTGAAAATGTGCAAAGATAATATTTATGAAATTTAACATAAGGGATTGGGAATTTACCACATGGTACTGAAACCTTAAAAATCCACACTTATTCCAATATGTGTCTACTGTAGTGGGCACCATGCATGAAAGGGTTAATGAACACAATTCAGATTATTTTGGTACTTTTTTGTTACCACATCAACAAAAATAAAGGTCTTAAACACCTGATACAAGTAAACATATTGATTTTAATGATAAAAAAATGCATTGAAAATCATGTCCACGGTGTTAATTGCACAAACACTTTAGCATCCATGTGTTTACATCAATATTTGAACGGATATTATTGTTCCATAAACATGTTTAAAAAAGTAAAAAGTTCTATTACAAGCAAATATCTGCTGTTGTCATTTTTACTGTTATTTGGTTATTTTATGTTTGATGTTTTTTCTTTAATGAAAACTTAAAGGTGCACTGTTTTACTTCACAGGGTTCATTTTCTGATCATCTGATGTTTTTCTTCTCAGTTTCAGTAAACTTATCTAACTCTTAATAGACAATATTATTGATGAAAGGAAAAATAGCCAAATATTGGATCTGTAAGGCCTCTTTTTATGTTTTCACCATATCAAACTTGTATCAACATCATCTGACTGTTTTAAGAATCATGACAAAATTAAAATGTCCACTTTGTGGCAGCCATTTCAGGTGATTGTAACAACTAAACCATTTAGCTATAAATACGACCGGAAGCTTTTTGTTCTTGTTTTCCCAGCCCTACCTCTTTCATTAAACAGCTCACTGCGTGCTGGACTCTGTAGCTGTGACGATGTGCAGCGTGAAGCTTTTGTAATCACAGAGCAGCAGCTTCATCTCACACAGGAGGACCATCTTTAATTTCACGCTTCAAGTGAAGTAGAGCTGTGAGGATGGAGACTAATTAAAGTGAAGACGAAACACAATCCAGAGACAGGATTCACCTGCAGATTCACCAGACACAAACTGGAATAATCAGGAACAAGCTCTGGAATAATAAGGAACAAGCTCTGGAATAATAAGGAACAAGCTCTGGAATAATAAGGAGCAAGCTCTGGGATAATCGGGAACAAGCTCCGGAAAAATCGGGAACAAGCTCTGGGATAATCATGAACAAGCTCTGGGATAATCATGAACAAGCTCTGGAATAATAAGGAGAAAGCTCTGGGATTATCAGGAACAAGCTCTGGAATAATAAGGAGAAAGCTCTGGGATAATCAGGAACAAGCTCTGGAATAATCAGGAAGAAGCTCTGGGATAATCAGGAACAAGCTCCGGAATAATCGGGAACAAGCTCTGGGATAATCAGGAACAAGCTCCGGAATAATCGGGAACAAGCTCTGGGATAATCAGGAACAAGCTCTGGAATAATCAGACACAAGCTCTGGAAAAATCAGGAACAAGCTCTGGAATAATCAAGAACAAGCTCTGGAATACTCAGGAACAGATTCTGGAATAATCAGACACACGCTCTGGAATAATCAGGAAGAAACTCTGGAATAATCAAGAACAAGCTCTGGATTAATGAGGAACAAGCTCTAGAATAATCCGGAACAAGATCTGGAATAATCAAGAACAAGCTCTGGGATAAATCAGGAACAAGCTCTGGGATAATCATTAACAAACTCTGGAATAGTCAGACACAAGCTCAGGAAAGAACAGGAACAAGCTCTGGATAAAACAGGAACAAGCTCTGGCTTAATCAGGAACAAACTCTGGAATAATCTGGAACAAGCTCCGGAATAATTAGACACATAGTCTGGAAAAATCTGGAAGAAGCTCTGGAATAATCAAGAATAAGCCCTGGAATAATCAGTCACAAGCTCTGGATAAATCAAGAACAAACTCTGGGATAATCAGGAACAAGCTCTGGGATAATCAGACAGAAGCTCTGGAATAACCAGACAGAATATCTTGAATAATCAGGAACAGGCTCTGGAATAATCAGGATCAAGCTCTGGAATAATATGGAACAAGCTCTGGGATAATCAGGAGCAATGCCGGAATAATCAGACACAAGCTCTGGAAAAAAACAGACAAAAGCTCAGGATAAATCTGACACAAGCTCTGGAATAATCAGGAACAAGTTTGGAATAATCAGGAACTAGTTCTGGTATAATCAGGAACAAGCTCTGGAAATATCAGACATACGGTGTGGAATAATCAGGTATTGGGTCTGGAATAATCAGGAGAAAGCTCTGGAATAACCTGAACACTCTTACAGATGCAGAAGGAGAATAAACAAGGTAATCCAACAGTAAAAATGGGACTATCAGGAATAAAGCCCGGTACCTGAGGACACAGCTCCTGCTGGCAGCTCCCTCCTGGATCTCCTCCGGCCCGTGAGGATCACCTGGACCCTTCATGCCTCTCCATCCTCCTGATCCTCGGATCGATGTGATTGGCTGATGGGACAAAGAGTGAAACTGAAGCATCCCGCGGGCCGTTGTGGCTCTCAGTTACCTCAGCAGAGCAAACATGGAGCTTCAGCTTCCTCTGGATTAAATATCACGGGCTTTAGAAAGCGAGTGAGCCGCTCACGCTGCAGCAGCTGGCACACGCTGGATCGAGTTTACGTAAATAAATAAAGACGGGAGAGCAGGGGGACGACTTCCAGGACAGAGCTGAGGCTTCATATGGAGGACAGGCTGTCACCAAATATATATTTATATATATGAAGTCCTGCAAACTGAACACAGGCGACTTTACTCTCCAAAAACGTAAGAAAAACTTTTATAAACTCACAGGGCAGTGTTGGGGATTAGAGT